>OX421239.1:6991513-8191513 GCA_949125135.1 Alcis repandata | reverse complement strand
TTTAGGTACAATTTTGGTACAAAGGTTTACATACACTCACTACTGAGTAGAGTTAACGAAAGATGAAGAAGAAAAAGGCTTCAGTAAAATAACGGTTTTTTATGCTCTAGACGAACAAATCGCTCGTCTGATGTTAAACGTCGCGTCGGATAGCGAATAAAACTGCAAATCGAATCTAGTTTGATAATATTGATATTTTGATAACACAAAACCCAAAACCACTGAATTGTTAAAACCAGCCAGCCAGTGTAGTGTACAAATTTATTTGAATGCAAATTTTTGTCAATTTTAAAATTTCACCTAAATTTCTTTGTCCCTGAATGCGAGTCCACCCCTTCCTAAAACAGCAAAACAGCTTTGAGCTTCAGCGCTAAGATAAACACACCCCTGTGTAAACTCATTTCATATGCCAGGACCTGTTTGATGTATTTTCATTCAAATGATTGCAGCTTTGCAGAGCTTTCCGCCTAATAATATTTATTTAACAGTTCGGTTTTGTCCTCTACGTTTGTAATAATAAGATAATAGTTACTAATTAAATTCTTATCTGACTGAGTAGGTGGTATCCGCTAGATATATAATAGTTTGTTTGTTTTTCAAATTGCAAATGCTTTTCTGATTTTTTTCTTTTTTTTTTTTTGAACTCCATTGTAGACAGCGTCACTGCTTACTATCAGACGATTACGAAAAACGAAATACGATTATGTAGATTATGAATACACATGATATCTAAATTTAGCGATATTTCTGGATAGATTAACTAGCTAAAAAATTAAATTAAGTTTAAATTACTTATTAGCCTGAGGCTAGATTGTATTTTTAATAAGAAAAAAGATAGAAGATCCTAAGGGATTTGATTCTATGAATGAGAAGTCAAGGACGCAAGAAACTTAAGTGGCTGAATAACTAGATTGAGTAATCAGCATCTAAACAACGTAGTGTGGGAACCAAGTTTCGCATACTGGCCTTCGAACTTAAGTCAAATATGACGTTTGGTAATAATCGAGCATTGAGGCACCCCCTCCCGCGGGTTTTTTTCCGTAGAAGCACCGGCGCGTCATCGTTTGTTTATGTGACGTCACGCGCCGGGCGGCCGATCACTTGAATGGTTTTTATGACTTAAACATTCGAACAAGGACCCACTTGTAATTGTTTATTCTTAGAGCTGTTGAATACACGTGTCGAATGACGAATGTTATCATAACATTGGCTGGCCTGGTATAGATATAAATCAGCGTATAACCGCTTACTTTACAAAAAAACATGGACTTTGAAGTTTACATATTTTTACTAAAAAAAGTAAAGCGATAATGTATGTTTTTTTACTATTTAGATTTAATAATAGACTCAATCTGCACTTTGTCACAAAATAAGAATACATTACTCACCTTAAAAGTATTTAATATCAGGCATTTAAAAACCAGCGAAAAAAAATTTTTCCGCGATTTTTTTTGTTCCCACTTCACAACACTTGTTTACATCTTGTCGTAAATTGTCATTTCACAAAAACAACTGCACACAACACTTTTATGATGATTGTTTGACTATATTTTAAATAGATCATAACATCTAACACAGTAAATAAAATAAAATTTGAGAAATAAAAAACACGGCCGTCTATGATGATGACGCAATCAGGCCTTGGAAGAATGACTGAAGTCGAAACACTAAAACACTTGTATACCTTAAAATATATTGTTATCAGCCTTGTTAACAAGTATTTAAAGCATAATAACCAAGAACACCACCAGAACCAGCCTAACTAACGTTTTATTTACGTAAAACCCGTCGATGCACCGCCGACCAGGCAAAGTCAACACAAACTGACTTTGACTGACGGAATATTATTTAATTTTTAATCGAATGTCCACCGAGTTTAAAGTTGTTCGACTACGGCATAATGGCACATTCAAGCGGAACGAGATGGCATTCATACTTATAAGTCTTTTGCCTTAGTAAAAGCAGGATAGAGACTTTTTCTGAGTCTGGCGCGAAATAAAAGTTTGGGTACTACAGTACCCACGATGCTTCTACGGTTTTTCGATTTTGGGTACTGTAGTACCCAAGGTGCTTCAAGCGGTTATGATAAACAGTATGCAAAGGTAGAATAAACAGAAGTCAAGGCTGAGAATGAAAGCCCAGCAAAATTTTGAATATTACTAGAAGATGATGATATAAGGCCCTTGATCTCCTACTATTATCCAACTAATCCAACTATTATGATATATGGTTGTCACCGTAAAAACTAGTAGGTACTAGCACCAGTTTTTAGGGTGACAATCATATTATTATGATGGTTGTCACCGTAAAAACGTGCTAATCATCGTACTTTTTGGTGATATCAGTATGCTCCGTACTTTAGGTGAATTCATCGGAATTTTAATGGTCATTTTTCTCAGTGTGACATTTCACGTCAGCGAGAAGCTGTAAGAACATTTGAAGCGGTCTTGATAAGTAAAGTCTAAAGATCTTGTGCTCTGCAAGGGGCAGAAAACAGTTAATAATGAAGATTATTGATGATAATATATTGTAGTTAAATATATTTCACTCTTAGCTACATACAGGGATAAAAGAAAAGGTTAGGCTAAGCCGAAAAAGGCTCATAGTACTGATCATTATGAACAACTTTTACTATTAGACCAACTCGGAATTCGCAAAAAATAAAAATAATAGAAAAATGTCAATGACACTCGATAAAAACTATGGAACAGCTGGTTTTTTTCGCGATTTCTGGGTTGGTCCCCAATAGCAATTGTAAATACACCAACATAATGACATAATAATGACTATAAGCCCTTTTCGGCTTAGCATACCTTGTACTTCCTCCTTCACCTACCTTATAACCTACCTACCTTCATTATAACGGTCCTTTTATAACC
The DNA here is from genome assembly GCA_949125135.1 of Alcis repandata. Classification (NCBI taxonomy): domain Eukaryota; kingdom Metazoa; phylum Arthropoda; class Insecta; order Lepidoptera; family Geometridae; genus Alcis; species Alcis repandata. Next base: position 8,188,634 of record OX421239.1, on the reverse strand, counting down.
TTATATAAACTCGCGACAAATATTCAGTTCAATTCTTTCCCTTGATCGAAATAGTTGGATAAAATATTCACAAAGTAGATTGCACACTTGTCCAAGGTTTCATTTAAGATGATTGCATTGCATAGCTTGCAATTGAGATATGCGGTTTCCAGCGGTTTCAGCGCCGTCCATTTTAAAATAAGCGAGGTTTCCAGCTTTAGTGAATATTACTCTGCTGCTCTAAGATAATCCGCCAGCTTCTTAGAACAATGGTTTCAAGGAGATAGTTCCGAGGAAGGACTTGGTGATTGCAAAGCTGACCTTCTGTAGAATAAGATTATTATCGGACAGTGGTTGAATATTAATGAGAACTAGGCTAATAATAATAAGCTGAGATAGATTCAGAACAATCGCAATTAGGAATGGTCTGGTTCGTCTGGTACTTAGTATTTACGTTGTAGGTCGAAGAAACAAAAATTACGTCAGAGACAAAACTTTTAAAAATTAATGTGCGGGACAAAAATGCTTTCTTATAAAAAAAATGTATCTGTATTTTAAAGGCTTTTGCTATAAATACGCCAAATTTTATAAACGTAATTGTGGCATAGTGTAATTGATCGTTTGGTCGTAAAATATGTCAAACCAAGTTTTTTGACTCTATACGTTTTTCCGCTCCCTCCACTTGAATCCACAGCTCGGCAATGAAACGTGTTTGTCAGAATTGTTATTTTTGTACTAAACGTATTTTTGTATTACATATATACTCGTATATATATATATGTGTGCCTTTTTAATTTTATTCATCCTCTAGGTATTAATTTTTTCTAAGTCATGCATCCAATTGAGTAAAAATTTTGTATTTGCAAGGACAAATATGAACCTCGTTTTCGACTTTTGAACCCTAAACCTAAACCAATGTCCGAGCATCACTGCACCAGGTACATAATCACTTGCACTGGCACCAACTAGTATAAAAATAACTAATTCACTCACTCACACACCACACGTAAACGCATTAGTTAACACACTCAAGTCCCTTTTACAGTGATATTATCAACCAAGCTGGAGTCATTAAATAGGCTGTTATTTACAAGCTTGCAAGCAACTCAATTACTTCACCCTCTCAAGGAAAATCCCTTATAAATTATAGCAACGCCGAGTTGGAGCTTACAGTCCTACATCTAACTAAACCGAGAATCAAGGTATTGAAGATACAATTTTGAGATCTTATAACTAAATGGTGCGTAAGGCGAATGACCTTTGAGTTACCTTTTTTGTCTCGAAAAATAAATTGGAGCTTACATAAAGTAAAGGAATAGGAATCATACCAGTACGTAATAAATGAGATTTTATTTTTAGATATTTCGATTTATTTACTCAATCACGCAAAAAGAGCTGAACGAATTTGATTGAAATTTGGTACAGAAGTACCAAAGGTACAGAAAAGGTACAGAAGTACACTAGAGCACTGGAACTACCTCTACAGTATACATATAATTTAATACTTTTTATTCCAAATAAATTAACAGTATTTGAAGGATTGCAGGTGAAGCCAGGTGAATATGGAAATTTTTTGCCCAGCAGTGGAGTAGAACATGGATACATAAAGGAAGGTTATTTAATAGAGGTCATCTATACAAAATAATACAGAATAGCTGTTTGTTTGTGCCACTGACAGATACTTGATTCAACAATACGAAAATAAAACAAAAATAATTATAGTTAAAAAGGAAGCATAGTGCGAATGTCTTGGCATATTTTTATAATATTAAACAAGAGTCCCGGAATTATGAGCAGTTCAGTAATTACGTACTTGCCTCGAGGGTATCGCGAGAAAATGCTGTAAATTTTGGACTCGGCTAAAAATGTAGAAGTTTAAACAATAAGTCCGTTTGAGCTGAATAACCAGCCAATGCAAAGCATTTTGGCCAGCCATGATGTTTGACATAAACTTAACAAAAAAATTTAAATTGATTATTGCAATTGTCAAATAGAAGAAGAATCGATTCCGATAGTTTGTTTGTGTTGTTAGTGGTTATATTTATAGTGTTTGAGTCAAAATAGAGTTTACCTAAATAAGTGGCCTTTAAGAGATGGCTCTTGGCTCTAAAACCATTAAATATTTCATCCGTTAGATACTCTGTTTATGCGCATTATTGTCATTTTATTTGTGATTTCTGTACAGAATAATAAATAGTTTTTTCATCCCACCATCTCGGAAAGAGTATTTTTAATCTTAATATCTGAGTGGAAAAGCCGTTTTTATTCTCTAGAGGATAAAGTAAATTGAATTTAGAACATCGTGTGCACTAAGTTTGTGAATTAAAAAAAACATTAAACCTATTTACTGCTACCTCTATGGTGCTGAATATATCATACAACTTTTTTTTAATTTGTTAAAAACTCAGACTCGGAACCTTCTTGGTGTTCTTTTTTCAATTTGCTTTGTACGCGGTTCTTTACGCGGCATTTTTTCACGTCATTGTTAAACCTTACTTTTAATAAAAACAAGAAACTTGAAAACAAGTGAAAAAACTAAAATGAGTGATTCTAGCGACGAGGAAGTTTGTTTGACGCCTACAGAATTGACTGAAACTGTTAATAATGCGCAAATGAGCTTTTCCACTCAGATATTGAAGATTAAAAATACTCTTTCCTCGCTGAGGTGGAATGAAAAGTTACGTATTGCACTCGAGTGCAAAGATTTTTCACCTCGTGCTCTTTTGATTCCCTCGCTAACGCTCAGGATTCTAATTTTGAATCACTCGCTGCGCTCGTGATTCAATTTTAGAATCCTTCGCTTGCTCGGTCATCAAAATTGAAAACGCGGTTAAAAAGCAACTTTGCACTCTTGTATAACAAATAACTATTTAACCCAACTACGAGTATCTATCTAATCTAATAATTACAAACTCTTTATTCTATTAGACATCTCAATTCATTGTTCGAATGTCTAATTAAGTTAATTCACGTACTTAAAATCTACATAAACACCCAGACGTTTTTTAAAAAGATAATTTCTCTTTTAAGTTAAAAATATTAATTATAAATTAACTCCACTAAAATTCTATTCGTGCAAACAAGTTTCTTTTTATCTTACTGTTGTAGGTATCGTTCTGACTTGATACAAAGTTGCAATTCTACGATTGCATTTAATTAGTTGTTCCATACAGTTTATCGAGAATCATTGACATTTTCTATGGAACAGATTTTTTTCGCGATTTTAAGGTTGGTTCCATACTAAAAGGTGTCCATAATTATGAATACTATGACCTCTTTTCGCCTTAGCATACCTTTTCCTTCAACACTGTATCTAGGTATAGCCAGTGGCCAGGCTATTGCCACTTCAGCATCTCGCATTCAGCATTTCGGTTTAGCATCGCCTTTTCTTAAAACCCTGTGTTTTGTAGTGGTAGGGCTCTTGTGCAGAGCCCGCCTGGGGAAGTACCACACCTTTGCCAGTTATTCCACCGCCAAGCAGTAATGTGCAAACATTACTGTGTTCCGGTTGGAAGGGCATTGTTTCCAGTGAAATTAAGGGCAAATATGTTAGGAGATTAAACATCTAATATCTCAGGCTGACGAGCGCAGTGCTGTGCCGCGCAGGGGCTTGAATTCTAAGAGCTCAAAATTCTGGGTGGCGCAGACCTGTTATGGGCAAACGTGACGTTTAACATCAGGCGAGCGATTTGCTCGTCTCGTCACTCAAATACATAAAAAAAAAAAAAAAAAAATGTAGCTATACAGATACAGTTAGCTGTAGAAGAGGATTGCCACTTATTTCTGGTGTCATGTGCGTAACGGGCGTTTTCTCGTAAAGGCAACCCGAGTGTATTTACAGAAAAGTAATTTTCATACATTTTTTTTTTTTTTTTATGTAATTGAGTGACGAGACGAGCAAATCGCTCGCCTGATGTTAACATTCTCTTAGTTTTCTATAGCGTTTGCGATAATAGGATTACAGTTTGGCTAGGATGACTGAACTTTACGCCAGAGTCAGACTGGGTACAATTTCATCTCTCTATGACATATCACGTGAACTGCAGTACCTAGTAAAACTTTATAGACCAATAGAGACGGGATTTTCGCTCCGGTGTAAAATCGATTTTTTAATATTGTGGCGAATGTGTTTTTTACTGATATGAGGAGCTTTGTGGTATTAGGAGAGGATAAGATAAAGTTAACGGGTGATAAAAAACATGCTGTGTTATGCTACAATTATCTAGCTTTGTAGCAAAAATTAACATTTATAGATTCCAAAATTATCAAAACAGATTAATTAATTAGATATTTTAGGATTTAATTGTGTCTTCTGTACAAAATGAAGTAGTGTCCTTTGAGTTGTATTATTTTGCACAGGAAGCACAGCACTGCATTACAAAAACAACTTTTACCATGAAATGAATACAAAAACTCGAAAATAATTCTGGTTCCGTACATTTGTCGAGAGTGAATGATACTTTCTATGGAACAGGTGTTACTTTCTCGTGATTTTATGATAGGAAAAGTTTCCTTAGTAAAAGTTGCTATTACACTTAAACTTCAACGAAAATAATCAAGATGTTCTTTGGTTTTCATAAAACGAAATAAGAATCTTTAATGTTCCATAACATTCATTTAATATTTGGAAAAGCACTAAACATTTATTTCGCCTCTTAAGGGTCTTAAGAAAAAATCTTCAAAGTGATACTTACAAAAGGACATCATCGCTTATCTTGGCATAAAGTTCTTTACGATTATATTTCATAAAAAAACAATTTACAATAGTGGTGCCATTGTACTTGTATTTACGCTTTTAATGCGAGTACTTCAAAGACTTTTAGCATAAAAGCCGCCTTTTTACGACGCAACTACTGAGGCAGTCCCAATAAAATTTTGCTAATGGGTTTGGTTAACTGATGAAAAATGACACGTGAAACAGTCGCAGTTCAGTTGTAAAAATGGTCATGTCTTGATCTGCTGAGCGAATATATGAAATGACGGCTTTTTATAAAGTGGCAAAAAAGTTATAGCATTATGTTGTATGTAATTGTTTTTCTATTTGGCCGCTTAAATTAACCAACATTTTGCATTAACAGGCATACACTTTTAAACTCTGCTTAAATTACTCCGTCTAGTTTTTGCGCCCTTAGCAAATATTGGTACTTCTCAATAATAAGGGTATTTGGCGAAGGATTGTTATTGTTAGACAATATGTTAGCATGAAGTGTCCAAAAGATGACTCGATTATAAACATCGATTATTATTATTCAGGGTAAAACAAAATCATCACGATCTGTCGAATAAGCCAGAAATTATCTCGAAATGACCAATTCTACAATAAACCTACAACATTATCAACGAATCGAGTTTGAAATTACTTTTCACACATGTCCGGAGTGTAATTCGTACAAGCATTTGTTTGGAGAAAATGGGTTGGTTTATTTATTTATACAGGTTTTTCATTCAATTTTGCTGTCGATTTGTTTATATGTAATTGATTCGCGTGTCCGTTTGCTTATTTTTGTTGTAATTGGTATTGTGTAATGTAAATACTGACTGATTTGATGTGAATCTGTCTTTTTTCGTTTTGTGTGTTTTTTACTGAATACAATATTCAGAAGAAAATTTATCTATTTCTTTTGTTTAGTAAGTATACTAAAAAAATTTCTTGCTAAGTAATAGTATATTAAGTAGGTATAATATACATTTTTAATTGAAGAAATGTAAAAGTTTTAACCCGAGTTTTCAAAGCTAATTTTGAAATTGAACTTTTTATATTGTCGGTATAAAAATGGTGATACAGATAAAATATTATTACTCCTTCGGGAATTTCCCCATTATCATAATGAAATGAAGCGTTTTGTTCAGTAATTGTAACTTTTATGGGTACTTATTTATAGAAATTAAACATTTTAACAGTCGAAAGTAATAAAATTTTATTAATCAACTACTAAACTTAATTTTTATATGACTAATAAAAGTGATCGAAGGTTGTTGAAAATATGGAAAATTTCTAGTAAAGTGAAATTCATCAGAAAAGGTTTCATTATTGTAAAGAAATAATTTACGTTAGCAAAAAAAACTATAACACACTAAGAAAAATGGCCATCTAAATTCCGCTAAAAGAATGATGAATTCACTTAAAGTACGGAGCATACTGATTAGGTACTGATATTACCAAAAAGTAGGATGATTAGAACCTGTCTTTACGGTGCCAACTATCATGATATAAATATAATATACTAGCGGCCCGTCCCGGCTTCGCTCGGGTGGATATTCATTTTTTAAACATTTTGGGATAAACGTAGATTAAATGCGTCTTTATGCGGGTGATAAGTAGATTTTTTTTAAATTACTATTTATATTTTCTCTTATAATTTTTTACATTTTTATCTATAAGTAAACGTATTTTTATTCTCATCTATCGTAACTTTATTTTTTATTTATTGTCCCATTTTATGTATATTGTGTTTAAGATTAAAATAAATACTTTATTTATTTTTTTAGGTTTTTGGTTGCAATTTTTTTACTTGATCTTATTTTGTTAAGGATCCCTAATTTTTTCAGGTAATAAATATAGCCTATGACACTCAGCAATAATTTGGCTTTCTATTGGTGAAAGAATTTTTAAAATCCGTTCAGTAGATCCCGAGATTACCCCTTACAATTTAACAAATATACAAACACACAAACTTTACTTCTTTATAATATTAGTATATTAGTATAGATGTAGTTACAACTATCATAAACTGGTGCTAATCATCCCACTTTTTGCTAATAGTAGTAGGCTCCGTACTTTAAGTCAATTCAAAAGTTTTAGCGGAATTTAGATGGTGATTTTTCTCAATGTAAAATCAGTGTAAATAGTTACTATCTAAAAAGGAGCATGCTTGACCAGGAATATTCTCTTATATTTTAATCTTTTCCAGTAAGTTCCTTGAAAGTGTCGCATAATTCTAATAACTGTCCCGTTAATTAAATTGCTAGTCGCACAGCTCTAGAGAATGGAAAGCTTAGCGGTGTACTAATATAACTCATAAATATACATATAGAGTCACATTGCATGTTGCAGTTTCGCTTTAAGCTATGCCGAAGTTGCGAACAACTCTAATGCATGCTTGAGTACCTAAAGTCTCGATGCAATATTATCATGAGCAAAGTTCTCAAAGAGCTTCGTTTATATGATAAGTTCAATTAATTCAAGTCCCATCCTACTAATATCACAGATATGAATAATATTAGTTTGTTTGAATGTTTGTTCCTTCTTCACGCTAAAACGGTTAGTTGAAACTCGTGTATTGGGAGTTAGGTAGGTCTGGAAGTGATATTTAGGTTAATACCTCAAATATTCTACCTCTGGTTTAAAAAAATCCTATCTATTTATCTACACAACCTTTAATCCTCCCTGCTGGAATACAGGTCTACCTTTGAAGGGTGATTAGGCCGCATTCCACCACGCTGGCCAAGTGCAGATTGGTGGATTCACATACGCCATTGGATTTAGTCTCCGGACGTATGCAGGTTTCCTCACGATCGTATGAGTCGGTAAAATATCCAAGAGTAAAATAATGTTTTACTCGTAGATAACAACAAGAACATTATTTTTACAAAACAAAAAACAAAAACCGACTTCAAAAGACCGACTATTGAGTTATTCATCTATTTGTCGCGCACGTACTTCATGCAAATTTAAGACTTTATATGGTTTTCTCATGGATACCATTATCATAACTAGACTAAATTGAAATGGGACCAAATGGGAAACGTCAGCTTTCTAATAAAAAAAAAAACATACAGACAAATTGAATAACCTCCTCCTTTTTTGAAGTCGGTTAAAAAGGTCCTAAATGTCAGAGCAGCAAGTCATAAAAGATACCAGTAACAACCAAAAAGTAACTTACTCAGACAGAAGATTTTTATGGAGTGCTTGTCATTAAACTGTTGTATTCTCTAGTACCTATCGTTAAATTTCCAAATACATCTTCAAAAGTAAATTTAAAAGGGTCATTATTAACTTTCCTAAGATGATCAGACCGATAGGCGATGAGAATGGTTGTGGTTACGATGAACTTTACAGCTTACAGCGGTAGACATAAAACCATATTGATAGAATGGTTTTATTCGCTGGAAGCCTATTGAAGCTTTTAATGAGAGAGGAGAACTGAATTGATTTACTGCTCAATTATGTGGAAATTCAATCGTTTATTTTCACCAAGTCAGTTTATTTTGGTGATAATGTTTTCAAATTTATATTTTATTCTATGATAGGCTTCCGTTTGATTGCCGTCTTGTTTGATGGTGACCAATGCGGTTTACGATAGAGCATCTTTGCCTAGAAGAAAACAATTCACACTCGACTTGACAACCGTATTATCTGAATGGGAACACCCATACTGGTGCAGAATATTCCGCGCTTTAGCGGTTCGTAAGTGGAGTCAAGTGGCGTTTCGTGCGGGTTTTGAAATGTCAACTTTATAACGATGGCGCTTTGTGCCCTTGGTGGCGCGATAGTAGAATGGGCCAGATGTACAAAACTATGCAGATCACACCTATTTTGTTTAATAGTTATATGAAGATAGATCATTTATGTAAGGCGTTTGATCAAATTTATCTTTCAACTATAATTTTGTTCTAATAGAGTATTCTCGCAATGAATTTCCAATATGTTTGAAATTGAATTTCACGTGAATTTACTTTGATACTTGGATTTTGGCTTGGCTTGGCTCGTTTTGACACATACGCAGAACTATTACCACAGGTACGAGTATATCCAATATGAACTAGAAAATAGAAAAACGATTGAAAATAGTTAAACGTGCGAGAGCCGGCGCTCCGAGCTTTCCGGGGCTTGGAGTGGAAAATGGACTACCGGCCATGGAGATGCAGGCTACCAGGCATCCCATGGAGAGAGAAGAGAGAGTTAAATGTATTAGTAAGAACGGTAAGAACCTAATGACTTTCACACAATATAATTATTTTTACAAAAAAAAAAACAACAAAAACCGACTTCAAGAGACGGACTATTGAGTTATTCGTCTATTTGTCGCGCACGTACAAAATGCAAATTTAAGACTTATATGGTTTTCTCATGGATACCATTATCAGAACTGGACTAAATTGAAATGGGACCAAACGGGAAGCGTCAGCTTTCTAATAAAAAAAGAATCATCAAAATCGATTCACCCAGTCAAAAATTATGAAGTAAACATAAAAAAAAACATACAGTCGAATTTATTGATAACCTCCTCCTTTTTTGAAGTCGGTTAAAGAAAAGTTCCACTATAAGTTTGCTGTTCACCGTAACAACAAAACAACGGAATAGTTGCAAGAATTTCTCAACTGTAAGAATGTCATGTACCTACCCAAAAACATGTTACTTCAGAGATAGTTTCACCCTCCTTTGATCTCAGTAGTTTCTACGTACGGAATATTAATGACAGGATTACTTCGTTAGCTGGACCGAAAACTAAAGTTCAGAGCTAATGAGAATAGGGCAAATTCTTATGTTAGGATTAAATGAAACAAAGAGTCTAATTCGTAGCTAAGTATGGCTGAGAACGCGCACGCTTGATGCTCTTCAAGATTAGAATTACCTCAGCTTAGTAGCTTAATTAAATAAACAATGTTTCATACTCATAGCTCCTCTAGGATTCCCTGTGTTGGAGATGTCATGGAACACACAAAGACCAGGACAACTAACACCCAAACCCAGAACAGATATATAAATTCATCATTCAAACATCTGCCTGTGGCTTATAAGGCGGATTTACTACCGCTGAGCTCACCAGGTCGTCAAATTCAAATTCAAAAAACGTGAGGAACTAGTAAAATTCTACTGTCCCACTGAAAATGTTTAAGCATGTATGTTCGGATGCTTGTTACCCAATCACACGAAAATAGACGAACAGAAGTTTATATAGCCCGGATGCAAATATTTAACGCCAATAGGTACAATAGCATCAACCTTTTTCCGCCTATTGCTGAGAACAGATCGCCTCTACAGCGTGCCATGCTTTTTAGTCCTCTGCCAGTCTCATCCAAGGATGAACCAGGAAAAATGGTAGTGCGCTGCCTTTCAATGTTTTATATCCCGGAAAAATAAATCGTTCCTTTAAGGTAGCGAGTAAATCCGCGGAACGCTGCTAGTAGCAAAATAAAACAATGTATTTTCAAGTCGCCGGCGAAGAAAAGTTATTTAAAAATTAAGCGCTAAGTTGATGTCTACGACAACGTTTTTGCGACACCCAAGCCGTTCTGTTTTACAAATAACAAGGCTCTTTGTGGTGCAATATAATGGGAAATAGCACTCGTTTTACAGTCGGCTTTACGGCGCCTATAAAATGGTGGAGAGATGCCCTTCCCATCTGCGTAACTGGTATTCTCCTACAGTATGGATGTTGTCATGTAAAAATCTATCAGTATCCTACTAACAAAATAACTGTGAAAGTGTATCTGTGTCAACGCTTGTTACCACGTTTCTCCGTAACTGTTAAACCGATTTTCATAAAGTTTGGAATAGAGATAGCTTAGGCTCTGCATTAACATATAAGCTTTTTATAAACACTGGTTTCATAACTGCGCAGGTGAAACCGCGGGACTCATCTAGTACTGCATAAGTACAAAGTTGTTATTGCGTAAATATTTTTGTAAACCTTTTCTACTACAGATAACAAACTAGCCAAATAAGCTCCAAATTAGATAAGCTTGACTGAGCTGATTACGTCGAAGCTGCTCTATCTTTGTTGTCGAAACTATGATTAAATGCTTGTTATCTATTAATGACTAGCTGTAATCTTATAACTTAACAAAGTGTTAATATTCAAAGACCTCTCTCGTCTATTCGAAGCAAGGCGTGACCAAAACGCCAAAGTCTATTTCGGCTAAAGGATGAGCATCGCTATACAACGCAGTAATGGGGCCAGCGTTTTGAGAACAACTCTAATGGGCAGTAGTTTTTTAGATTAGCTTAGTTTATTTAGTCAAGTAGTAAGTTTAATTTTATGTTATAGTTTTTAACTTTATTGTGTTATAGAAAAACGTATGGCACTATTCTTAGTACGAATCATACCTACTGTCGATATTCTAACTCAAATTTAAGCTCCTTTACATCCCTTACAACCTTGCTAAGATTCTATCGAGTTTCATTTAGGATCAGTAAAAAGAACATTCGCTGATGGGTTCTTACATTGTACGGTAAAGTTATTGCCTTCTACAAAGGTTTCGAAACCGACCTTTTTGATAACTTATACTTGATAAGATTACGTGCAAATAAATTGTTTCTACTGTAAACTTTTTATGACCACTCGAGCGAGCCAAGTGAGAACAGATGGAAAAGCTCTCAGTCGATACTTGAGATGAGTTTCGAAAGATCTAAACTGCGTAGTAGGAACCCTAATGGGTTGATTACACTTAACAAGTACAGTGGCGAGACAGTGTATGGGTGCACTCGCCGCGTCAAACTGCTTATACAAACCTAGTACTCCGAGGAAAATGTCTCGCCACTGTACTCGTTACCTGAAATCAACCTTTAAGCAACATTTTGTTCAACAAGTCAGTAAACAGTTTTAAAGTAAATTCACAGACGTTTTCTAAATAGAATTCTGTAGTCTTTAGTCCACAATCACCAGGATTTCCTTTAACCTTCGGCGTAGTATTACTGCATTGCGGTGAGTTAGCTCACGCTACTTTTGTAGTTTACTGCAACCTGAAAGCCTAGCTTGATTTGGCCTTGGCTAAATCAAGTAAAAACCAGTTCTGCTAAGCTATGTGTTCCACGAACCTATAATATACCCTATAATATACCCTACAATGGCTGTATAACAGCCATTGTTATACGTCAAATTAAATTAAGTTACGCTATTAACAGATGTTATACTGATTTGAACTAACCTAACTAAATCTAAAACGTGGCTTTAAAAGTTTTGTGTTAAACTTCGCGTAACTTTTGAGCATGTTTGTAGTAAGTCTAGGTAGTATTATGATCGACCGTGCTAATTAGGCCTAGCCCAGTCCAGGGGCTGTAACATGTATCCATGGTGTCAATGGTCATCGTGTGTCATCCCGCTCTCTCGTATTCTTGTAAACACAAGTTCCATTAAAAATATTAACGAAGTCCATAAATAATACTGCTCAATTTATGAAACCCCAAAAAAGCTAAGCACTCAGAACATTGATTAAATGTCGTATACGGTGGAAGTAATAAAATTATTTTTAGCTTCTAATCTTTTCATGACATAAAATATTGAACCAACATATTCATATGATTTTTTTACGAATAGACAAACGGAAGGGATCATACGAGACTTCCTTATTATCCAAATGACTGATAATCGTAATCGACTTCATTCTACACTTGAAATAAGCTCTAAAATGTAAATCAATATCACATAATAAGTACTCATCACTATGAACGATTGTTAGTAAGGGACTAACTCTAAAAGTGCGAAAAAATACTGCTGACTTTGTCGAGTGACATTGACATTTTTTAATGGAACAGCTGATTTTATTTCGTAATTTCAGGGTGGGACCCATAGCAAAAATTGTTCATAGGGATCAGTACCTACTATAAACCTTTTTAAGAATAAGGTTTCCATTTTCTTATAACCCTATATTTAGATCATATAGTAAGCCATGTGAGCAACTAATAATGTTAATTACACTTAAGGGGGTCCGAGAGCTGAAAACGGGCCCTTTGTAAGACGAGTGTAGACTAAAGTATGCAAATGACGACCTTAAAAAAAATAATTGAATATCTTGATCATATAATTGATTATTATATAAAACTCAAAACGCGATTACGATAACTTTGTTCGATAGAAAAAAATCACAAAGTAAGGTCCAAGCTCAAATTGTAATTCAACAATGTGTGTTTTTAAACACATAAGTTGTTTAACAATTTTGGAAATAAATTTATAAAATTAATTGACGTAATAAAACATATTCTGATGTTTCATTTCTACAAAGGGATTTTAAAATGAATGTCTTGTTCAATTATAATAAATTAATTTAAAACATATCTCGCAAAAATCGCATGAATTCGTATCGCTGCGGTATCGCGTCATAGCGTTTCTCGCTCATTTCTATGCTGAGAGACAGTGACCGCTGATGCGGCTTGCCTGTCGGACGTGTGTCGCTCCGTCATTCAATAATTACAAAAATATAAAGTGACATTTCGTTGTGATTCTCATAATTTATGTGATTGTGTTTTTGCTAAGAGTGTACCTACCTCCCTCTCTGTCAATTCAGTGAAAAAGATTTGCTTCTACAAATAACTTTTATACGAGAAGTATTGTACGGGTTGTACAGATGTGAGAAACGAAAAATGGGCATTAAACAAGCATCAAAACGGCGGCTTGCCGCCAAGAAATGTAATCAGAAGAAACAAAGACAAATGATAGAAGTTATAAGGTAAGAACCTAGTATGCAGTAAGTACGTTATCTACCTACTCCTTTTTCTGTAAGTATTTTGTTTGTAATATACCTACCTAGGTACCTACCAATATTTGGATTTGGTAGTACCTACCTTACAGAGTTTGATTTCTTATATTTATTAACACGTAACTTTATAAATACTTTGCCGTATAGATCGGATCATACTAGAATAGTTTGAAAATAATGTAACACCCTATGACGGTAGAAATAGAGTCTATTTTTGAGAGCACTAAGTGCAAATAGAGTGTGGTAGTATATTATTATGGCAATATGTGGTAGTATATGCAAAAAAATCAAACAATTCATTGTGTACTCATCTCATATCAATAATAAATTCGACTTCGAAATTCGAATTTCGACGGCCTGTTTGGTTCAGCGGCAGTGTAACCGCCTTATAAGCCAGAGGTCCCGGGTTCGATTCCCGGCCGGGCAGATGCTTGAATGATGAATTTAAATATCTGTTCTGGGTCTGGGTGTTCATTGTCCTTGTCTTTGTGTGTGTTCCATGGCATCCCCGACACAGGATTTATCCTAGTGGGGAGCTATGAGTGTGAAACGTTAAAACGTTAAAAATTAATAGTTTTAAGTTTTTGATATCAAATAAGAAAATGAAATAACGAAAATGCGTTTTAAATAGAAAAATATTATACAGGGTTATTCATAAAGGGTATGCTAAGCCGAAAAAGGGTTCGTAGTACTCATCATTATGAACAACTTTTACTATGAGACCGACTCGAAATTCGCGAAAAGAAAAACAGCTGTTCCATACATTTTGTCGAGTGTCATTGACATTTTTTTTTTGAACAGCTGATTTTTTTTTCGCGAATTTCGGGTTGCTCCCGTAGTAAAAGTTGTTCATAAAAATGAGTACTATGAGCCCTTTTCGGCTTAGCATACCCTTTATGAATAACCCTGTATAAACGGAGGAGTGCGTATAAAAACTTGTTTTTTTTTAGACAAACTTACTTACTACTTTTAACTTACTTATTTCAGGTCAAAGAAGCGCAAACTTGATATAGATGTTGCCCAACCTGGCACCTCTGCAGAGCCAGTAGATAGAGAGTAAGTATATCTCTTGGCAAACCTTATTAACAAATGATATGACTAAATATTCATATCATATAAATATATAATACATTATCTATCGACTCTCGAAACGTGCTCTGGGTGTGGCATAGTAAAAGAAAAGTCACCCAGCAATGGGATAAATAAGGCTGTCGATGATGATGATGACTTATTTTATTCAAAAACAAGTCAGATGCGCGATCGAGAAAAAACACTATGAGGGGCAATGATTACCTTTTTATGCCACGCACTAATTGTGTAATATATAATATGAGAAAAGCACCTTTATCAGTGCTATTAGCATTTACAATTTGTTACCAAAAAATATAACAGACATACCATGTAATAAACAGTTCAAGATTAATCTGAAGAAGTGGCTATTAAATAACGTATTTTATGACATGAATGAATTTGTAAATAGAGATAGATCTACGGAAATTACATTATTAAATAGACAATTTAAAATTTGACATTTCTGGAATTGACATTATATTATCTTAATTGAATACTATTGACATTGAATTAAAATTATTTGACATTATTATGCATAGAATTTAAAGTAGAATTGAAAATTGTTAATTATTATTATTTTTAATTACTACTAAAACTATTTGACTGTGTACGTATTGAATGCCCGATGTAGGTAAACTGACAATTTCAACTAATGGACTAACATCCAGCTTATAAATTACAATGTATCAGTTATTCAATAAATATTTCTGAATCTGAGTCTGTGATATTTTGTATAATACAAATGTTTAACCGACTTCTAAAAAGGGGTTATCAATTCGACAGTTATATTGTTAAAATTGACTGATTTTTGTATACATATTATGTTTGTTAGTCTATACCAGCTTTTTTTTATGCCATAGGTGGCAGACAAGCAAACGGGCCGCCTGATGGTAAGCGATCACCGACGCCTATGGATACCTGTAACACTGGAGGCATCACAGATACGATGCCGACCTTCTAAACACGTACGTCAAAATTCATTGGGCGAAATTCACCAAATTCACGCTTTAGTGATTATTGCGTACAACAAAAACGAAGTCTGAAATTGTAATTAAATGTCCAACTAATAAATTGTAAAAAATGTACAAGATAATTAAATTTGATTGAAATGAGACGTACCTATTTGTTTTATTATGATTTATAATTTTCGCATAATATTGTAGGTTATTTTTTTATCTAACCTATGCTGTCCCACTGCTGGGCAAAGGTCTCCCCCATTTTTTTTCCATATGTTTTTAATGTTCTTATTTTTGTATTACTAAAATAAAGCAAGGCACTTGAGAAGCGGCCTTGGATGGATTCAAGAAATATTATCGAATATTTATTTTTATTTAGAACCGGTTGGTATGCCGGGATAAAAAGTAGCCTCCAGGACTTAATCTATTTATATACCAAACTCAAAATTAGGTCAGCCGTTTTAGCGGAAGAAGTTACAAACATACACACTAACATTCAACTTTATAATGATGGTAAGATAAGATTAAATCAATCTTCATTCTGTATTTCATCGAAAAAACTGTTTACTGCGCAAAAATTAAACAGATACACTTTGTTTTCGAAACTTTGCTTAGTTAGGGGTCAGTTGACCGTGTATGCAGTATTAAAATGTAAACACGTTCGTTTCTAATCGTAGAGTACGTGATTTATCTGAATGTAAAGCATATACTGTGCTTAGCGCCACGCATAATGACCTTCGGTGAGCGTGGTTCGTGCAGTTGCCGCGCCGCCGCCGGGAGCGTAAATAAATACGTCGCGCGCTCAAATGCGGGGGCTGAGGTAGCGCGAAATACCTAAACTTCTTGGATAAGCCCGCCTTAAGTAACTCGAAACCCTTTCGTTAATTCTCACTATCCGTGCTATGTTTATATTGAAATTGTTTACTGTATCATCAAGGAGACGCTAATGATGTTTGTAAACGAATTTTATTTGTAAAATGTCTGTATATTCGTAACAAAGTATAATGTATCAAAAACAAAGCAAAAAGACGAAGCGATGGGTAGCGTAGACCAGTTTATTTTATAGGGTTAAAAACAGTGATTGTATTTCAATTTTTTACACGCTTTTTGTTAGCTTCACTTGTATGTTTGTTTGTTTGTAACCGACTCCTTTGGGCGCGATTTTGACCTACTTTAAGTGGTCAGATTTCATGTAGATTTGTCGAGGACCGATGACAACACACTAAACAAAGCGTGTTTTTTAGTTTTTTTGAACTATTAATCATTTCTTATTAATCTCCGAAGCCGTAGGTAGATTGACTCTATAAACCTTTCATCTGTTTCAAACAGGTGGAGTGATAGGTCTATCTCGTAGACCGATAATTAACTTGGAACATCCTTTACTAAGAGCGAGACGCGCGATTGGTAGGTTTTACCTATTATAAGAAACGAGTTCTAGACATTTATCCATAGCAGATATGACTCGTAAGTTCGCGCGCAGCGCCTATTGCAATCCGGGAAATATTTATTTGTATTATTGTTTGTTAAGAAAGTTAACTGTACATTGTTAAGGAAAACCTATTGTCTGGACAGATCCGATTGGAGTTTGTAAGGCAATTATTGTTTAAAAATACACTGTAATGAATCAACCACGTTAGTTTCCATAGTAAATCACTGTAACGAATAAATAAAAAAATGTCTGGTTAAAACGTGATGTACGAATTTAATTTTTTCTTGATTTAACTCTGAAATCGTAGATTGAAGCTATATAGCTGCAACCCTTCACTGTTCCAACTGTATTGGATACGGTTTATACAGGGCTATTCATAAAGGGTATGCTAAGCCGAAAATGGCTCGTAGTACTCATCATTAAGAACAACTTTTACTATGGGACCAACCCGGAATTCGGGAAAAAAAGTCAGCTGTTCCATACATTTTGTAGAGTGTTTTTGACATTTTTCTAAAGAACAGCTGATTTTTTTTTTTCGTGAATTTCGGGTTGGTTAGTTGTTCATAATGATGAGTATACTATGAGCTCTTTTCGGCTTAGCATACCCTTTATGAATAACTTAGTTACCAGAGATATTTTTTTAAATCACACCTTTAATTTTTTCGGTAAAAGAACAAAGTATTTTTTATCCGTAACTCAGACGGAAAGATTCTATTGAAAATAATTGAATAATTTCAAGAGAGACCTAGTGAGTTTGGTTAAGATTTCCATTGTATTGTTACTAAATATATTTTTTACTTCGGACTTAAATTAAGACGCGTATTTACAAATGGCCTCAACTAAATATAGGTTAAGGCTGCACAAGCACAAATATTTTAATTATGTCTTCTATGTTTACAAATTACTGTCACATATCAGTATTTGACAACTTCACTGTTTAGTTTCGACGACTGAATAAACAAAATAGTTTTGACAACATAAGTTGGTAGCTCCGGCCTTAAAATACGATATACAATTTTGTACAATATTCATGAAACAAAAATAAATAGAGAGAGGGCTTGTTTCGATTTGGAATAAATAAAGCAGTTGTTAAAACAGTGATAAAAAATATGTTCAGAACTGTAATAAATCGTTTTTCAGCATATTTAGTACGTTTCGTAAAAACTTGTATAAAATTTGCGAATCTTTTATTTTCACAACTGAAGCATTACTTACCAAAATTTTACAGATTTCATAGAAAGCAAACATTTTCCCATATCGAAAAATGCCCCTAATTGCTATTAGATAACTTTCTACCTTTAAATTTTCTTACTTTTAACCTTTACACCGCTAAGCGAAATCTTGATATTTAAAATTTTAGAAAAGAGCTCATTTTGTGACTACTGCCTAAACACACCTTTTTACTGAACATGTACATTGTACAAGCGTCGAGACTCAAGTTAATGTTTAAAACCAAATACCAACTAAAGCGGCTAGACAAAAGCGACGTACAAGTTGTTTTGGAAAAATTTAAGGTTTAAAAAAAAAAAAAATTTAAAATTTAAATTAAAAATTTAATTTAATTTAATTTAATCAGAAAATGCAAAAATCGTCGCTTTTCATCAAAGAAGACTGTTGTCAAATGCATATATTCTGATGTGGAAAAAAACACTTTTCTCAGTTCAAAATAGCCCCGTCACTCCGCTGCTATACCAGGCCCGTTCTAAACGAGTAAATGAAGTACAATTTTGAACTTATGGTAAACCGGGAATAGTTGAGTTTAGCGTGGCCAGTTGTACGCTCCGCTTCCGCTACGTTGCCATAATCGTCAGCCATTTTCCGCCTACTGCTGAGTATAGATCTCCTCTTTGGCACAATCCTTTGGCCTTTATCGGCCTTTACCGGTCTTATCCACTGCGCTCCTGCCGCCTTTACAAGTTTTTTTTTTAAAAGCGAGTTTATTATTCACCTCACCTTAGATAATAAACAATCAGTAAACATTTTGATTTCATAATAGGTACCGAAAAGGTAACACAATTAAGCTCAATTTACAATAAGAGAAGTACTAAATTATGCAGGAACGTTTTTGTGAAAGTTTTCGACAGCCGCCCGGAGTTTCACCGCAGCTGGCTGGATGCAATGGTCTTAATTGGAAATTGTTCCAAATGGGCTTAAATTCGGTATTTAAATTTTGTTTAAAGCATTTTGCAGTTTCATTTTACAGTATGTTGTTAAAATTATACGAAATACAAGTTTCCGCTAAAATACGAACGAATTTTCGGTAGTAAATATTTAATATATTGAGTTTGAAATTCAATCAAGACTCATTTTACACACGAGAGATTCGATATTTTATCATGATAATTTCGATTTTAAAATTATGATAATTTATGATTTTACAAGTTAGGTCGGTAGGTACTCGAAGTAAGAAACTTCGGTGTAAAAATAAGATTTATAAATCCATTTTAGGCTGTCAGTCAATTTATACTAGATATTTTCGATCTTAATTTTAAAAGCTGAAAACTTTTTTAAGTGATAACTTTTTACGTGTTGAAAAGTATTATTAACTAAGCTAGTAAGTTCGGTTATTCGTAAGCCCTTTTCATTGAGGGTTATAAAACTTGGTTTCTTTGAAGTTTGTTTCTCATATTTTTAGAATTTTCCATGTTATAGTGTTGTGCACTAAAAGAAAAGAAAATCGATGCGATTCAGTGCGGGCTCGTGCTAAGAGCTCAGGCTCTACCTGTGATTTTTATTACACCGCCGTGCTAGAAGGTTAACTTTAAAACACTGAGTACTCTCCACAGGCAGCCTGAGACCATGAACCGATCACCTTCAGTTCTAAGAGTTTCAAAAAGTTCATTGATCTTGGACCAAAAATGTGTGACAGCTGACTTTTCCTGCGAACTTTCAGAAGTTGCGTAGAACCTAAGTTGCTCGGATCAATGCATAGAAGCCGTCTGCAAAAGGTCTTCAGTATCGTAGAGTTGATCCTGTAAATGTATTTTAAGTAATATTATATGAGAGTATTTCAGAGGTTGTTCAATAATTACCGAGCAAGCCGAAGGCGCGGAGTGGGCGCCGCAGGTCCCGCCCGCCGTCGCTGCTGCCAACGCACTGCTTCCTGGAACCTGTTGAGATAAGTGAACTCATTTAATACATAATATTATTCTAATGAATACCCGCAAATACCTGCGACGTCTGAACAACACGGATTTCAGTGAAACTTGATATCGTATATGGTTGCAACATAAGTTAATACATAGACTGCTAAATATTGGTGTCCCAAATTACCTACTACGAGTAGTTTCATAATCTAATATTTTATTTTTCCATATTTAGCTTGAAGTGGCAAAACAAAAATAAATTTTAAGTCGACAATAATTCCTGTACGATAAGCATGCGAAAGAGCAAGACGCAGCTAATGTAGATAGTATTTTTAACTAGCTTATAATAATGACGTGAAATCGCAAATTAGAAAAGGTTTTAGTACAAGCGGAAGCATACAAACATAACAAAGAAACAACAAAGCCTCATTACAACAACAAAGAAAGTAGCAAGTTACTATTCCTTATTAAACCTGAGCTGAAAGTGAATACGAGATACGAGATGAAGACAAGTTTCGTATAATAGGTACGGTCTCAGAAATACCTAGAAAAAAGATGGAGCACTGCGTTAGATTTGGGTGAAACAAAGAACTCTTCTACATTTGCGCATACTCGTATGTGTACAAAACGCACACATTGACAGAGTAATTTCAGCTCGGGAAAGTAAAGTTACGTTCGTTCACAGTGTTGACGAATACTAGTTTTTAACCCTTGACGCAAAAACGAAGGGGTGTTATAAGTTTAACGTGCATGTCTGTGAGTGTATGTGTCTGCCTGTGGCATCGTAGCTCCCGAACGGATGAACCGATTTTGATTATGTTGACAAGGAGAATCAGTCGGAAGTGGTCTTAGCTATTTTTTGTCGGGGTCTTTTTAATTTTTAATTTATATTTTTATTTCCCGATAGTGCCACAATGTAATACAAGAGTCAAGATGCTCCTTTACTCGCGGTACAGTAGAGCTTGTGCACGTACGCGTTAAAGTAGAGGAGTGCTTGGCTTCACTCAAATAGGTATAACATAGTGCTCTATCTTACTCTCTAGGTTTATTACAGGGTACGGGTAGTTCCCTTAATAAGTTTAGAAACTTCAGCTGCAAATTCAATGTGGGTCAAACACGAGAGCTTAGCGAGGTGCCCCAACTAGTAACAATGGTTTAATTAGGATGTTGTTAGCAAATAGGTAGTATCACTAAACTGTTATAATAAATTCAAATTGAATTCATTACCTACATAGTTAATTTTTACTATACAAACAAAAATTTGTCAAAACCTTTCCTGTAACTATTTTCGTCACTTCGGTGAAAATTGAGCTACTTGCATGTAAATTCATGATGAGTAAGTTAAATAAGATAGATAGATAAAAACACTTATTGTGCATGATTATGAAATCAAAACTACAGGGCAATAACTAATAGTGCAACAAGTAATGGCCTTGTCGCCAACAATGTAAAATTTAGCCACAAGCCACAACGCAATTAGGCACACTGCGTTTGAGGTACATAATGAGCGGAGCAAGGGTAGCTTAGTATTCTGTGGGATGGACTTTATAAAGACCTTTGAAAGACATTAATAAATATACCTAAATAAATAAATAACGTTTCACTCTCATAGCTCCCCACTAGGAATAAATCCTGTGTTGGGGATGCCATGGAACACACACAAAGACAAGGACAACTAACACCCAGACCCAGAACAGATATTTACATTCATCATTCAAACATCTGCCCGGCCGGGAATCGAACCCGGGACCTATGGGTTATAAGGCGGATATACACTGTCGCTATAAATTAGAAAATCTTATAAAGCTTGTTGAAAGTTAGCCACTTCTTAAAAGTCTCTGAGTTGTTTTCGTTTGTGACATTTCACATCATCGAAAAGTCGCAGAACATGTTATGCATTGCTGCGAAGCAATAATTAACTTTAAGTTCTTTTTCAAAGAAGTTTTTATAAGTAAGGCCCTAATGTTTTACCTTCAACTGTTCCTGCTTGTAATCTGGCTGGTAAGGCAGCAGCATTCGGATCTTGCCCCATCTGTTGAAGAACAGTGCTATCGCGCCGACCCAGACTAGCAGGACTAGCACTACGATGCCGATCTCTACGCCTCGTATCTGTGTTGGAAATTGAGTTTTTATTAGTTAGTAAAGTTTAATTAATCTATGTTAAATGTGAATGATTTTAAAAAAAGGTTAAAGGCTCCTTTAATTTGTTTTACTTGACTTGATTTGGTTCAATATTTTTTATTCATTCAAACAAAATTAATAATTTTGAATTTGAAATAGACTTATTAATAATTTATGGTAATATTCTACTTCTTTTAAAAATCACGAATGATTAAGGAGAGCATAAGTTATAGATTTTTTATAATCAGAATCATAAAAAAGAGCAGTTACTGAATTTAGTAGTATTTGACCTTTTATTGAGGATAATTTAGCTTCTTGAAATATTTACAAACTAGTTTCGTGAGAACTTAATAGTTTAGCTGTTTTGCTCAAAAGCTCAAAATACCATACGTTCATTGTTAACTCGGGCAAGTGTTATTCACAAACTAGTCCCTAATATTTCGGCGAAAGTCAATTCCGGTTTGTATGTTTGTTTCAGAACAACAATTTGTTAGGGCATGTCAGCGGCTTTCAAACATGACAATTCTGACGCATAGACGTACCGTGGGAAACGTGGGCGAGGGGTCGGGCGGCGCCACCGACGAGCGGGTCGTCGCGCCCGCCGCCCCGTCTTGCTGCGGGGACGTCCGCGGCGGCTCTGCAACAAAAGTACTATTTAAAGACTTGTACCGTTGTTCAAAGAATTGTACGGAGGTAAAACACTGGTATAAGGCCAACCAGAGTGTTTTTTTTTTTTTTTTTTTATGTAATTGAGTGACGAGACGAGCAAATCGCTCGCCTGATATTAAACGTCACGTTTGCCCATAACAGGTCTGCGCTACCCAGAATTTTGAACTCGCAGAATTCAAGACCCTGCGCGGCACAGCACTGCGCTCGTCACCCTGAGATATAAGTTGTATAATCTCCCATTTGCCCTGTAATTTCACTGGAAACAATGCCCTTCCAACCGGAACACAGTAATGTTTGCACATTACTGCTTGGCGGTGGAATAACTGGCAAAGGTGTGGTGTTTCAGGACGGTTGAACGTTTCGTACAAGGAAGTAAAAACGTTGGCAGAAGTCTGACAGGCTTGGAAGTTAGGTACTCCACCGATGAGAACAACGCTCTATATTAATATACCTATATAATTATGTAGAGCGTTGCTTTCACTGCTTTCCACTATTATAATTAAAGAAAAATAAAATGAAAATGATGACTACAGGAAATAAACGATTTTCTATTTCTGTACAATAAAGTAGTCAGACATTATTTTTTGATTACAAATGCTAGTATAAAAATAGGCAAAAAAAATTGCTGTTTTGTTAAAAAAAACAATAAATTTTGCTAGCTGTATTTACTAGATTTTTGTAGACTTTTAGATGGAGCTTTTTTCGTAATTGTAACTTTATTGGAAGTTTGATTTCTCGGTGACCACGATTCTCAGAAATGAGGGAACGACTGGAGAAGAGAGATTGGGAAACATGTCATTTTTATGTCGAATTTCATTCGTTTTGTTGGGTACCTATTTCAAACTTACTGGCTAATATTAGCGTTCAAAACGATTCGTTTATTACATTTTAATATCCATTAATGATGATTTATAACATTAATAATTAAAGAGAACTCTATTTAACCCCAGTAGGTTTCATTAATCCACTTCAACAAACAATCGCCATAAATGTTATTTATTCTCCTACAATGATAGCCACGTGCTGTTTGCCACGCTTCATGAATATCGTATGCACATGGCATAAATGGGTTGTCTATTTCTGTCGGGACTGTGTTAAGGCTCTGTGTTCCAACTTTTAACAAATATAGCTTTCTTTATAATTCTGTATAGAAATATTAGCAAACAGTTAGACATTTTGCCTTTACTTTATTAGAGTAACTAGCTTTTACTTGCGGCTTCGCTCGCAGTAAGGTTCGCTCCTATGTTACTTCTAATACTTCCAAGAATATGTGTACAAAGTTTCATGATGATCGGTTAAATAGTTTTCGCGTGAAAGCGAAACAAACAAACTTACGTTCACATATTTTATCATACTAGTATGGATTGAGTAATATAATGGCCTTACAACATACATACATAACATTGTTACACTGGACGAGCAAGTCATTTCACATTGTACAAATGGTACATTGTATTATTTTACTAAGTGCACCATTTTCT
This sequence comes from Alcis repandata, assembly GCA_949125135.1. Taxonomy (NCBI): domain Eukaryota; kingdom Metazoa; phylum Arthropoda; class Insecta; order Lepidoptera; family Geometridae; genus Alcis; species Alcis repandata. Next base: position 8,164,423 of record OX421239.1, on the reverse strand, counting down.
GTTGTGATTTTAATAGACAATAACATAAGTAGTAACAATTTACTCTTGTAAGCTAGATAAAATAAAACAATCAATAAGTGATGTCTCACAATTTAAAATTTTAAAATAAAGAAGAGCTTATAATTATCATAAAGTACATCGTAAAGTAACCCTTTTCAGCTAGATATATAAAGTTGGACCTGAGGCTAACCATACTTTACGGCCATATTTTTGCTCTGCTATATAAAACCCTGTCTTTAAATCACTACCCTATACCTTAACTAAATCTACTGGCTAGTGATCGATTGCGGTAACAAGCATCGCTCGGAAGTCAGAACTTCGCCTTAAATAGAGATGTATTAAATCAATATTGGACTCAAGTAGAACAATACATAGACAAATTAGACAACTAACTAACAATGAACAAGTCCAATTAATATCCAAAATAAAGTGCATTTCTTCTATAAGTTAACTATCTAACTGTAAGTTATCTACATAACATATGCAATGTTTGACCTATTAGTCAAATCTACAGTGTTATTCATAAAGCGTGTGCTAAGCCGAAAAGGACTCATAGTACTCATCATTATGTTATCTTTAGTAAGCGACCAACCCGAAATTCGCGAAAAAAAATCAGCTGTTCCATAGAAAACTGTAGTGGTAGGGCTCTTTTGCAGAGCTCGCCTGGGGAAGTACCACACCTTTGCCAGTTATTCCACCGCCAAGCAATAATGTGCAAACATTACTGTGTTCCGGTTGGAAGGGCATTGTTTCCAGTGAAATTACAGGGCAAATGGGAGATTAATCAACTTATATCTCAGGGTGACGAGCGCAGTGCTGTGCCGCGCAGGGTCTTGAATTCTGCGAGTTCAAAATTCTTGGTGGTGCAGACCTGTTATGGGCAAACGTGACGTTTAATATCAGGCGAGCGATTTGCTCGTCTCGTCACTCAATTACATAAAAAAAAAAAAAAAAAAAAAAAAATGTCAATGACACTCGACAAAATGTATGGAACAGCTGACTTTTTTTTCGCGAATTTTGGGTAGGTCCCACAGTAAAAGTTGTTCATAATGATGAGTACTATGAGCACTTTTCGGCTTAGCATACCCTTTATGAATAACCCTGTATAAAAGCAAAAAATATATAAAAAAAACAACAACAAACAAATTTGTAAAGACCAAACACAACAAACAACTGGAACAATTTAGTATGGAAGATTTTCATTGTTGATCTAGAGTTGAAGAATGGTATGGCCACTTGGGACCATTCAAAGCTAGCTTGAAATGGGAATTTCTCCTCAACTCAGGCTACTGGAACATGCTATTAGTACTTGACGACAGATTTCGCTTATGTTTTGCTATTTATTCTTTATTTTATTTGCCAGTGTTAAAGACTTTTTGATCTTATTTGTATTTAACGAGTATTGTATGTGTCGTGAACATTAGAGGCACTGAGAATTTAGCTAAAGGAAAACTAGTATTTATACTGTGCGAGAGAGAAAGCATTACAGTCCTCTTTTTTCTACATTTTTTGTATTAATATTCAAATGGTAGGTATTCAAATAGAGAGCTAGAGACTGAAAACCTAACGCCATCGTCGGCAACTAATTCTTGTTGCTGAATGTGAATCCACCAACCCGCACTTGGCCAGCGTGGTGGAATACGGCCAATCACCCTTCGAGGGTAGACCTGTCCCAGCAGTGGGAGGATTAAAGGTTGCATATGATATTGGATACTTGAGACATAAAACAGCTAAGATATTGAGACTTTCAAATACAACTAATGTATATAATTCAATATTTATCGACCCTCAATTCAATTAATGGATAATTCCAGTATTAATTGGAACCCAAGACGTTTCTACCAGAATTGATTGATTATTAGGACTACATTAACTCGACGCCAATTTCAAGAATAAATAGTTCTTGCGAACTAATAAGAGCCTGTCTAACTTTGTTCGTTATAAATGACTTTGGATGAGAACGGCTTAGTTAAAGGATTCGTTATGTGGGGTGATTCTAGAACTATACAAGTTTTTGTGAATGGTGTAGTAATACTAAAGGTGATGTTCTACACGTCAAAGTGAATAACTTTTAGGACACAACACAAGTTTGCTAAATTCGAGAAAAAGACGAGTCGAGTCTCCGTTCGAAATAGTTAGTCACGTGATATTTTTTTTTTGGAGATGCAATAATTTTCTTTCTTGAATTTAGCAAACTTTTGTTCTAGACGTTGTTCACTTTGATGTGCAGAAGAACACCTTTCTGTTACCCCTTGTATATACATATAATATAAAGTCTTGTACTTTATATTTATTCTTTTTATTTAGGTATGTATGTATACATACATACATACATAATATATAATATAAAGTCTTGTACTTTATATTATATGTATGTATGTATACAAACATACCTAGCTTACAAAAGGCAGATGTGTGGTAAGTTGTGTTAGTCGGGGGGTGGTGGTAGGTTAGTCCAGTGAACTGCCGGAATATAGTACAAGTATAAAAATATTTTCAAATATTTACGGTTATCTATTATTTTAATACATTTAGTAAGCCAGACTAGAAATTATCCTTTCACCATGCTATGGTTTTCTTTTAAAATTTTTCTTTACTACTTTTGTTGTTTGATGGAATTTGAACCCACACTTTGCAACGTATATCTGAACGCGCCAATCACTATGCCATCACTTCTTTCTATAGCTGTCCAAGTGTCTAAGTATTTTTATTTATTTCTAAAAATTCTAATGCTGGTTTTAATTTCGAACAAATTTTAATTAGAAGCAAACTACTATTAAATTAATGGATCATTCTAAAGCTTAGAAAATTGATATGTATTCAAATCGCTTTTCTAGGTGATTTGTATTGAAAATTAATTTCAAACTTTAGAAATTGTATTTGTATTTGATGTTGTAATTTAGCTTTTAGATAAAAGAAACTAAGCTAAGCTAACAATTTATTTGCAGACAAAGCCTTTTAACGTTAAAGTTAAAATATAGATGTTCTTTGTATAAAGATAGGTATTATGTTTTCATATATTAAATGGTTTTGTGTGAAGAAAGTATCCCATGTTAAAGTTTAGTCCATCGTTTAGGTTTTACAATCATTTTTTTTAATATTAAAAAAAGAAAAAGAAACAATTTTCTCGTCAGAAAAAAACTCGAAAATGGCTTGACAGCATTAAATGATTTTTTTCGTTTTGTTCTTCTCAATAGGTTTAAGAAAATTGGGAAACCAAAAAACACTAAAATAATCGCATTAAAAAAGTTATAGTTTTACTCATTATTGTTTCAAAATAAAGCTTCAAACACAATTTTAGGAGGTTTAACCGTCTAGGCTAAAATAAATATTGGGCCCAATTTTGAACCAAGTTTAAAGGTTGACAGTTCTAATTTTACTAAAAGTATTGATGTCCTTCTTTTAAAGGTTGCAACGAAAAAAGAGAGATACATTTTTAGTTAGTTTAGATCTATGAAATAAAGCCTTCAAACATGGGTCCATTGACAGTAAAATCTTGCGTATGCTATTGTATGCTGACGATAACACATTTTCAATTTCAAAATCTGACAGCAAACTAATGGAATTGGAAACCAAATACGAACAAAAGACCAACTAACTGCGTACGATATTGGCATGCGGTTTATAACTATGTAGGTGTATATTACTCACACATTGTAATTGCTTTCAAAATAACGACCTATTCTTAGCCATTTCAGTTCCAAAATATCTATCTATCTTATCTTGTAATTACATTTTCTTTCTTCTAAATATATTGAAGAGAAATCAATTGATTGTCGTGCGATGGTCTTATGTCTGTTTTGTTCGCTTCAGTAACGAGGTGCTGAAGAAAAATAAGAAAAATATATTAGGTGATTAAAAGTCACCGGGTCATCTACTCAATCAATCATTATGAAATTGTGCATACACGTTGTCAGAGAAACAGAAAAGGACATAGACTATTTAATAGCATCATCTCCCTTTCTCATCCCCGTAAGCACAGTCATGGCGAACAATCTTGGTAGTTTTTAGTATGCACAATAAAGTCTACCTACCAATATCTAGGTCGCATCGAACCTGGACCCGATTAGCATGTGACCGAGGCAGATGGCATAACGGGAAAGAGGCCTATAATAATACTAATAAAAAAATAAGGAATTGAATAATTATGTGGAATAATAATAATGCTTTATTGCAGACTCAGAGATCCATGTCATACAATTATACAAGGTGCATAACCGAAATAAAATAAAGGTAAAAGATAAAATTAAACAAAAAAAATAATTAATTAGAATACTAACCCAGCAGTGGGAGAGAGATGGCTGTGGAGGATGATGATGATATCTAGGATGTCTATGGCGCAACTAGTCATATAATAAACGTAACACTTAAGCCCAGTAAACTAAATCTCGAAACCAATTTGAGAAATCGGTCAGAGCTCTCGACTGTGGCCACTTTGTATTGCACGTCCGTATTCTAGAGTTCCGAGGGCGTTTGAGAACCAATTTAGATACAAAGAGAACTTTATTGGCTGTTGTGAGAAGAGGTTTTGAAGATAGTTACAAAAGGATCACAACATTATCATGAGGTTAATAAAATCGAGGACGAAACAGTTAAAATTGCAGGTTCATAATGGACACGTTCAGCGAAGGACAGGAAAAAATAAAAAAATAGAGCCTTTTTTTCATGAGACAAACTGTAACGAATAACCGTTTACTGATGTTTAAAATTATAATTTTAGGCATTTTAAGTTATGAACTTAATAGTAACAGCAATAAAGATTTTTGTATTTATATTTGATAAGATCGTACCTATATGCCTAGTGGATGTCACAGTTGTTAGGCAGTCTCAAAGTCTGCAATGTTCTGTTAGATCTTGGTGATTGAACATTGTCATTTGATAACATTTTCCTCTACTATAAAGTTATCAGTATTGATTTTACCACCTGAGGCCATTTAATTTCAATCAAAAGTATATTTAAAATACAGTTATTTACCTGTGCGCCTAGAGTTTTCACGTTTTACTTCATCGTCATCAAGTTTCGAGCTATTTTCAATGTGGTTTTGAAAAGAAGTTTAATATCGATTGTCATTATCCTAACAAAGATATACAAGATACTACAACGTCAATAGCGGTGCTACAACATAGTACAGTTGGACCATGGATAGTTTTACTTACCCGTGATACAATCAGTTAAACATAGCGGTAAGACCACGGGTCGGGAGCGGATAATTATTATAAAAAACTCATTTATTTTAAAAATACGTTTGGCAGCCGCCAAGCAAAATAGCTGTCAAACGCAAGCCTTTTAATCATGCCTTTAATTAATTTACACTAATATTATAGAGAGGAAAGATTTACATTTTTGTAATTTTGGATATTTGTAACTATTAAGCTCAAAAACTACTGGACCGATTTCAAAAATTTTTTCACTATTAGAATGCTACATTATCCCAAAGAAACAAGCTATATTTAATACCAGTGCAAAGCCGGGTCGTGTCACTAGTAATATTATAAAGAGAAAAGATTTGCATATTTGTATTATATAAACTCAAAACCTACTGGACTGATTTTAATATTCTTTCACCAATATAAAGCCACATTATTAGCGAGTAACACAAACTATATTTCATACCCGTGCGAGGCCGGAGCAGGTCTCTAATTTAAAAATATTGTAATATCGTAGCACCAGAATACCGTAACACATTTCATGCACAGTAGATATATTATATTTAACTCGTATATCAGTGGTTCATGCGCCGGCGCATGCATCCGGAAGCCGAATGCTCTTGTAAATGAACCAGCTGGCGCGAAGCCAACTGCAAAAGTAAAACAACCATTCAGAACTTTAGCTCGGCGGAAGTGGCGAAACGGTTCGTAAAGGTTAATAGGGAAGATGTTAAAGTTTGCGGAATATTGCGCAAGGATCGATCTTTTGAAGATAGTAAAGCGTGAAGCTGTATTTTGGAGAGCAATAAAACTACACTTAACTATTTCTCCAACAATAGACTATTTATTTAACGCGGGCAGCATTTTGGGTATGATGTCTATTTATCTTTCTTTCTATCTTATATTACCGTCTTGCCAGTTGGTAAGCGACGATTTAGACGAAGATAAAGCTCGCAGATTTATAAGATAGTTTTACTTACTCACTCTGAGTTTGGAAAGCCCAAATATTTTATGGCGAGATGTGATTAGATTCGTTTGGTTTGATCATAGTTTTCACAATTATGAACAACTTATTTATACAACTTTAACTATAGGACCGACCCGGAATTCAAAAAAATAAATGGCCTTTTTTTCTATGGAACAGCTGATTTTTTTTTCACATTTTCCCGATTTTGCCCATAGTAAAAAAAGCCATATTGACTACTACTATGAATCTTTTTCGGCTTAGCATATCCTCTTAATCACCCTGTATTTAACAGCTGAGTTTTTATTTCTTATCAACAGTAATTTACGCTTCTGTTAAATATTGTTAAGAACTTATCAAAGAAACAAAACAGGTAATAACGTTCATTGGTCCTGTATAGCTCAGACGCAATGAAAAGAGACTCGGAAAGCTTTTAGCAAGTTTAATCACTTTATGAAAATGTCTTAGGGCTAATTCACATCGAAATAACAAAGTTAAGCAGCAAATAGTAAAAGCCACTTGTGGCCAAGCGACACGCCATTGCAAAACTAACCTACTCGTATTTTATATACAGAGTCAACTATAAAACACTGAAGACCTTTTGCGACTTCTATGCATTGATCCAAGTAACTTTCGTTCTACGCAACTTCTGAAACTTCTTTCATACGACTTTAAAAAAGTCGTGTGAAAGAAGTTGTTAGGTTCAAGTATTTCAAACTGCCTGTGGAAATTCTTCAGTATTTTAGAGTTGACCCTGTGCATGTACCTATATAATTAACCTAATTGATATACCTATTAAAGTCAACTCGATTTGATTAATTACAAGAATGTTGGTAAAATTTAGTAAATTTGGTAAAGACATTGTATTTTATAAAAAAAAAAATGGTTTTTAGGAACTTAGCCTAAATCATAATAGTACAAAGCACATTTGACACTGAAACCAAAATTGTAAAAAAAATTTACTATGGAAACTAACGTGGTTTTCACACAAACGAGACGCAACCGCGAGCGCGTCACGTTTGTAAACTCGCCTGATGAAGGTCACCGAATGTGACCGAAACTAGTCGTAGTAGACTACTTAATTTTTACGTGAGTACTCCCGTGTTTAATTATACCAAAAATGTAAAAAAATTGTAAACTTTTACAGAACCCAATAAATTGAAACGAAAAAGAAACTCATTTGACATTGAAACCACTCTGCCATCAATGGCCATGCAGTGTGAATGAGCCCTATCTAAATTCGATATTGTTACGTTGAGGTAACAACATTTCAAGACGTAGTTAAAATACTTTACACAAGTAAAACTGATTAAGTCAAGTCAAAAACACGGTCCAAAATAATATGCTACCTTAAAAAAGCAAAGTAATTATGTTATGTGATTTCTCTTCAAAAATAAGGCTTCAATTTTAACTCAATGCTAACTAATTACATTTTAGCTAATCAACATGTGCCAAGACTAAAAAGGAAAAAACCTTTCGAGTTAGTGTAGTGTTATGACAGTGAAGTGTAGTTTACTTAAATCTACTAGTAAAGAACACATTAACAAAGTGTCTTCGCCTTAATAGAGACAGTAAGAAATGTGTTAATGGACACAATCTTAGCAATAACTTACTTAGCAATTTATGTTAAACGCAAATTACTCATTAGTCTTTCAGGCTAGATCGTAATTTTAATGATGTACTTATCGATAAAATACAAAAAAAAAAAAAAAAACATGTGCCATGGTTCAAAATTTTAACTACGAGGTCAACGCCCTGGCCCATATTTCATGCATGAAATTGGATGATAATTGGTTTACTAGGAATCTCATTATACTCTCATTTCAGTGTGTTTCACAAATTTTCGATTAGGTAAGGTAGATAGATAAACTCTTTATTGTGCACACCATAAATCACAAACAAAAGGATTATAACACCTAAAACTAGTGCGACATCTGGCGGCGTTATCGCGATCTCTTCCGGGCAACCTTAGGATGGAGAGGATAGATAAACAAACAGAAAAACGGGTAAAAACGAGTCGATTCACGCGAGAACAATTATTTTTCCTGATTTTTTCAGTTTTCTCTAAAAGCAGAAAATGCTATTTGTTCTGATGAGGCTAACTAGTCATATGAAGTGTGATTAACATCGGTAGGGCCGTCTTGTTGTATCAAAGAGGTTGAAATACATTATATTGAGTTTTTGAGTTTAACCACGCGTTGTTTTTGAGTTTTTGAGAGCATGTTTTTTTTTTGTTTATCTTGAATTTTAAGTCCGCGTTTGACCACCAACTTGCCTGTTAGTAAGTAACGATGTGGTCGAAGATGAGTCACGCAGACCCAGAAGATATATATTCACTCTGACCTTGAAAAGCCCAATTTCTCACCAATTTATTATTTCTTTACGCTGAACCGATTGGACGGAATTGGGTAAAATTTGGAATGGAGATAGATTTTTACCACCGCCTGGATAAAACTGCTGGGCGCAGCTAGTTATAGAATACAATCTGAGAGAATGAAAGCTCTATATACTGTACTCTATACTGGTGTAACGGAAAGGTGTAGTTATTCACTTTGATGTGTAGAAGAACACCCTTAAGTATTACTACACCTTTCCGTTACACCTTGTATACTTTATAATTATCTCTATATAATAATGAAAACACTCCCACATAGAACTAAGTTTTCCCCCATTTGGTTTAATTATCCAATTTGTCGGCGCACTTTGGCAGCGGTATTTGGGGCACGTGTGAACTCTGACACGCAACAAGTGCATATAGGCTGGTCATTGACATGATTACGTCATTAGAAGTAGGTACTAGGCTATTGGCTATTGGTGGAGCATTTATGTATGGATGTTTTAGTCATATTTTTTTCAGACTATTTTTATAATATTATGTTTGAAAGTTTGTCTGTATGTTTACGCTAAAATACCTGGACAGATAGGATGAAAGTTGGAATGGTAGATATGATATAATATACTCTGGATTACCACTACACTCCTTTTCATCATCATCATTATTACCGCACTTAACGTATTTTATTTGAATGTATTTCTAAGTATTTTTTACTTTTTTATGTAGGTTTATATGAGTTGTTTTTTTTTTTCTCAATATTGCACACCCCGTTTTTCTATTTTTTTTGTCTATCCTCTCCATCCTAAGGTTGCCTGGAAGAGATCGCTCTTAGCGATAAGGCCGCCAGTTGTCGCACTAGTTTTATGTGTTATAATTCTTTTGTTTGTAATTTATGGTGTGACAATAAAGAGTTTATCTATCTTTTTTTTTATGTAATTGAGTGACGAGACCAGCAAATCGCTCGCCTGATGTTAAACGATCTAGTTATCTATCTATCTATCACTTTTAAAACCGCACATGTTTTATTAGTCCGAAAGTTTCCTACGTGTGTCTGTTATTTCAAAACGCTGCAACGGCTGAACAATAAACAAAAACTAGAAAGAATATACAAGTAATACTAGCTGACTCAACAGACGTTGTCCTGTCAAAAGCCATTGCGTCAATTCTATGTCAAATGTCAAAAGTTACATTAAAAAAGTTTACAATGTCCAAAGCGCTATACCTATGGTTTACGTATTTTTAAATTTTCTAATTTTTCATGTTTTTTTTACTTTAAATTGAGATGTGAGCTATCCTATCTCCTAAGTTAGATCGAACTGCACCCGGTGTGCAAATTTGATTGAAATCGGTTAAGTAGTTTAGGAGCCCATAGCGGACAAACAACATGACACGTAATTTATATATATTAAGATAATAGCAATATAACGCAGTCAAAAAAAGTACCTAGCATTGAATAAATAAACCAGAAAAAACAATAAGTTTCGCGCCTTGCTGCTTACCATCGATTTTGTTCCACAAAGAGGAATTCTACTAAGCCACGCAATTATTTTAACTGTCACTACTAACACGCAAATTACTTTCGAACTAGAGAATTAAACTATCATGATGTATTGTTTTTGTTTCCGGAGGCGAACGCCGGAAAAGTACGTCGGCAGTCCTGATTAATGAAGCAAAACGAATTGAGTTATTTCCGAAAACACTTTGTGACTATTTCTTTGGGCATTTATAGAACCTGTGTGAAGTTATTTGTTTCTGTTTTAGTCAAAATAGAACTGTCAATGTGGCGGCACCGTTTTCTAATAAAGGGCTACTAAATATTTTTTTTGCTAAATAAAGTTTAAAGTCTACCCTCGAAGGGGGATAGACATACGCCATTGAATTTCTTTTCCAGACGTATGCAGGTTTTCTCATTCTGTTTTCCTTCACCGAATACGGCCTAATCACCCTTCGAGGGTAGACCTGTATCCCAGCATTGGGAGGATTAAAGGTAAAATAGTAATAGTAAAAAAAGTTTAGACAATACGAATGGATGTGTCTGTCACTTATTTGGTTTGCAGATTGCAACCAGAAACTGGTTTCTGCCATTTGAACAGATAATGAAGACTAAAAAAGCAACTGCAAAATTTTAATTTTGAAGACAAAGGTATCGATGGTAAAGTGAACCTTGTGACACTTAGGACTCTGAAAATCTATCGAGCCTTATAAAATACTAAAAGGTACAAAAAGACATAAACCCTACCTTCATCCATAGATTGGTATAGAATATGCCTATCTAAAAATCATTAGCCTCATTTTAGGACATTAAGATTTATGTTATAAAACCATCGCATTCTATAATTAGATGCATAACCATGCAATGCTACATAAAACATGATGAATTTTTGCTCAAGAAAAAAATTACCACAAAAAGCTAGAATGTGAAATTTATTATAAGAGCGTCGGATGGCATAGCAAAGGACTACGCGTTCAGCAATTTCAATAAAACTTCATTGTTCTTTTTAATTCGAAACGATATTATTAATTTCTAATTTCTAGGTATTACCATTTCTTGTGTGAATATAGAATTTTATCTTTATTTACTACAGACTTACATACTCGTCTAATCGTTTTATAGATTGACAAAAATCATTTAACTTCTGCCCTAAGCAAATGTGAATTCCACAGTGTTTACTAATGCCACATAACTTTAAGAAGGTCTTGTAAGTAACGCTAAATAACGGAATTTGGCAGCTTTTCAGGTTACATCTTCTTAAGGATTTCATTTATCAACAAACATTCGAAGTCAACTCTTAACACAACGGTTGATGCATTCAGCCTAGATATTGTCTCGTTTACGAGGAATTACGTGAAAGTATACTAGCTATGAATCACGAAGCCTGAGCTTTGTCCGACCTCATCCTTAATGCTAATGTGTTCCTCGCATGTTCATTCTGCCATATTAACACTTGTCACGCGAAATGTTTAACGAGAAAAGGCCAAAAGTTCTTTGACTTGAAGACTTACTTTCATGTGAGAATACCTCATTTTTTGTCTTGGTAAGCCCCTGAGATTTTTATTATAAGAAGATTTTCTCCCGTTACGTCTTTCTCTCTCTCTCTTTCTCCTTCTCTTTTCTTCTTTCCGAAAATGATACATATTCGGATTTTCTTATCATTGGATTAGTATCAGATAAGATTGAGTGCGGCCAATCTGAGAACCACAACAAACCTCTTGTGGTTTATTGGTGCAACAACAAAAAACACTGTAAGATTACTGTATATTGAATAAATTATTTAAAGAAAATGTCGGTGGGCTCAGTTTTTTTACTATTTTCCTCCACTTTGCTCTAAGGCAACAAAACCATAAAAAGCCTCTGAGCTTTTTTTACTGTTCGGATACTGGAGGCTTTTGTGCTGCTACATTTTTATATTAAGATTTGTAAGCTATGAATAGATTGAGTATAAGCGTTACAAAGGTAAAATGCTGGTCTGCGTCTCACTCAAAGCATTCAAAGAGCAGCGTAATACAACGTGGCTCTGAGGATACCATATTGGAAAAAACTTGCCACTAATTTGATTAGGCGTTTCAATCAATTTTGATATTTTAATTTGGAATATTTTTTTGGTTTTAGTTTAGGTACCTATCTGTACAAAGATTTGAATAATAGATATTAAAAAAATACAAATATCTATTTTCTTTTATCTCATTCTATGCACTCGTATATTAGAAAGGAAGAGCATGTGAAAGTACATAACAAAATTAAAAGAATGAAGTTTTACACCACGTAAGCATTTACTCGGCGAGCGAAAGCACGTGAGGCATATTTCAAATTCATCAAAGGATTTAAAATAGGCAAATAAAACCTCCCTTCAGGCGACAAACGTTTGAAGAACTTCCTTAAGTACCTACGAGTAATTTAGCTTTAATTAAATACGTCACATTGTACAGGAAGTTTGGAAATTGTGCGATTGAAAATTAGAAAACAAATTAAGCTTAAAGGGTGTTTGCAGAATGTAAGAACTAACTTTGGGATGGGATGGAAGTATTTATTTAGCTGTTTGACAAATGATCATCTGCACTGTTTGAACCAAGTTTAAATCAAGTTTGCGGGAAATCGATTTCTATGTGTGTAGGACAGTGTAGGTATATAGGTAATATGGACGTTTTATTCAATCCATTTTGGTGAAGGAATACATCGAGAGGTAGCCTGCACAGCTGCACACGTCCAAAGTGGAATTTCAATGGCGTATGTGAACTTACCAAACCGCACTGGGCCAGTATGGTGAAGTATGATACACCCTTCGAGGGCGCAGTGGGATGATTAAAAGGTTTATTATGAGTATAACCAATCAACCGACAGAAATAAAAATAACACCGTTTCTCATGTCTCTTTTTTACTTAAATCTAGAACAGAGAATAAAGAGGGAAATACTATTTTTAGCACCGGACACAAACAGGGCACAGGGGAGCGATGTAGATTTAGCTTGTGTATCTGTGTTAGGCATTGTAGCTCCAGGTGAACTAAGGTTTTGTTTGAAATGCAATTTGATCAAGAGTGTTCTTACGTACGATTCAAGAAAATCGGTCCAGCCGTTTGAAGATTATCAGCTCGTTTACGTTATTTAAATTTTAAATTCAAGTAGGTTCCTAAATGCTTAATTATTTATTGCTTGTCTTGAACTTGTTTAAGATTAAGAAAGTGCGGTTCTTATAAAGCTGTTTTTTATTGTAAGAACGATAATAATAAGAAAATATCTAATTTGATTGGGTCATAAACGAAAAACAACACACATTTATGTCGTTGCAACAACAAAGTAAGTAACCATTTTTGTTTACAACTCTGTCGCCCTCCTTGACGTGTTCTTTAATGGTGAACCTGGCTCTATACGGTTATGAGCTCGAAAACTAACTTACCCAGTGTGCGGAAGACAATAGGCCTGCTCCTGTACTTGTGCCCGCCCCAGAGCGCGGCGACCGTGACCTGGTACTGCGTATCAGCCTCCAAGCCACTTAGTATGACTGCGTCGGAGTTACCAGCGACCTCCAGTACCACTCTGTAACTAACGGTCAATGAGTCAATTGCAACGTTTTGTATCAACAAGCAGACGGAAGAAAGAAGAGAAGAGGAAAAATAGATGAACCAAATGACAGCGAAATGTTGAGGTAACGTAAAATGCTTAGAAGAATTGTAGGGTAAAATATCGAAATCATAGGTGTAGCATTCTTCTTTATTACAAAAACAAACCTACAAGAGGCACATACGGAAGGAATCCTAACAAAAAAAAAAACGAAAAAAAAAATTAAGTTTTTTTTAATGATATTTTCGTTATTGGGACAAATTTTTAAGTATCTATTTACAGACTTTTTATTGTTTTATTGAAATAACTTATAACGTGTCTTATAGATTTTTGTACCATTTGTGTCCTACTACTATCGATAAATAATTTCTCTACGTATAAAAAAAAAATAAATAACGTTTCACACTCATAGCTCCACACTAGGATAAATCCTGTGTCGGGGATGCCATGGAACATACACAAAGACAAGGACAACTAACACATAGACCCAGAATAGATATTTAAATTCATCATTCAAACATCTGCCCGGCCGGGAATCGAATCTGGGACCTCTGGCTTATAAGGCGGATATTATTACCGCTGAGCCAAACAGGCCGGCAACCAAGGTCGTCGTTATACTCGTAGAACCAAGCCCGACATATTCAGGCTACGGCCACGTGCTTCGACCGCGTGTTTCGATCAATCAGACTAGACTACGTGAACATTTTTTTCAGTCAGTGCGATCCATCGAATCACGTGTCGTTTTTAGACCTCTAAACCGAAATACCAAAGAAATAAAGTCCCCAAACAAACCTAACCTACTTACATCCCTCTCACGCCTCACCCTAACATTTCACGTGAACCTTCCATTTAACAACAAACGAGACAATGGGTTAAAAATACTGACTAAAATTCAAAGACTAAAAGAATCGTGAGCGGAACAAGGTTGGGCGGGCGGATGTTATGTTGCCGTCGAATTTCCTGCACAAATTGTTCGCGCTTTGTTGTGCGGCGTAACCCTAATTTGGCCCGATAGGGTTCCGTGCAATACTTACTCAATAACCGATTGGGGCTATTTTGTCAAAACTGATTATAAAGTTTGAAAACTATTTTTTTTTTTTGTGAGATCACAATTTATTTCGAAATGACAAAAATGATTGATTTGTAAGTCTTATTTACTTCATTCCTATTAATACTTATGTACTAGACACAAATATTTTTTACTGACATCTGATCAAAGCTTAATTCATTAGAATCCAAAAATGATTGAAGTTTATTTTTTGTCATTACGCGCCTTGGTTACACACACAAACACACACATTTCCATTTATGATACATTTCTATCACATAAATTAAATGAAGTTATTTGTATCAATGTCTGCTGCAACACTTTTTAAACCTAATGAATCTGATAAGAATATAGAGAAACAGAATCGATTTTGAAGTTCGCCAATTTAGGTTAGTTTGGAAAATGGTACGACAAAATCGATAACACTAACCTAACACTAACACTATTTTGCTTGAAGCACAAAGTGAAACATAAAAAATTGCTATACCACCCTAATTTTACTAAATCGGTAAGTTTAGATACAATCACATGCTAATATCGATGATCATGATCGTGATCTTTTTCAAGAAGTGATCACAACCACGTCATGCCTACTTAGTTAATAGATTGCAAGCAACTCCTTGTAGTCACAACAAAAAGTATCAAAATCACGTTACTTTTTATAGTTTAAATATAAATTTAAATATTCAGACACTATTTTCACAACATTGTCTACAAAAGCACCAAACGCGTGACACCCGCCGCATGGTCGGCACATAACTATCGATTGTTTTATTACCAAGAGTTTTTTATACTGCTTTTAAGACTATAGCGTATCTAATAATGGTATTACCTCCGATGCGACCGCTGATAAAGCAGGGGTCGGCACCGCTTTTGTGAAACCTTCGATATTTTTTTCTGCTCGATGTTACTTTAGGTAGCTGCTGACCAAAGTTATATATAATAAATGATGTAGCGTGAACTGAAACCGAAATGAAGATAATTTAATGAACCGCTTATCCTTATGTTATATTATACTAGCTGACCCGTGCCCACTTCGTTGGGCATATTGTTAATTAAACCCGAAGCCATCGCGCGCCGTCCGGACCTTTTTTTCTCCGATTCACTTTGCAAAACGGACTACCACGTAAAAGCCTTTTTATTTTTCGGTTTTTTATATAACCTATGACACTCAGTAATAATGTGGCTTTCTATTGGTGAAAGAATTTTTAAAATCGGTTCAGTAGATCCCGAGATTACCCCTTACAATTTAACAAATATACAAACACACAAACTTTACTTCTTTATAATATTATTAGTAATTATTAGTAATTAGTATATTAGTATATTAGTATATTAGTATATTAGTATATTAGTATATTAGTATATTAGTATTATTAGTATATTAGTATATTAGTATATTAGTATAGATTATTCGTAGCTACGAGTAGCTGTGCCGTGGTGATAAATAGTGATGATGATGACGTTAAAAATAGCTTGTGTGTTAGTCCTCATTATAATTATATTTTATTATCTCGTCACCAAATTTCATTTAATTCCATTAAGGCATTTCAACATAAAAGAGCCAAACATACAGTGTGGTAAAAAGCTAAGGTAAGTTTTTATTATGTACACTTTCATACACCCTAAGCATTACCTATTAACAACTTTATTTTAATATTTTGACAAACTGTTGGTTTCCTTATTTCTAGAGAATTACAATGTTGAGGTTTTCGAGGTCAGAGTGGATAGGTATTTTCTTAGTTTGCCGGTTTCATGAATCGGCCACACCTTCGCTAACAAATAAACAAATTGGTGGTCAAACGCGGACATTGCAAAAAACTCTCTTTATTGACAGTTGGTTAAATAAGCAACATATACTCCATCCAAAGCTCACTCACAAAGGTCGTATTAAAAGCTGCGAAAATCAAATATTTTCCCTTTCTTCCGCACAAAACACACCCGGGAGAGAAACGTAATGACTATCACACGGAAATTCAATTTATTTGAGCGGTAAATAAAGCGAGCGATGTTTGCTTTTCTGGGTAAATATAGCGGAGCAACCAAATGGAGGTTTTCTCGTGCTTAGCGCTTGACGAAGTTTGAGACGAACGTTTCCCATGTCTCGAATATGCTTTAAAAGCAATGAAAACCATGGAAAAGGTGATTTAAAAGAAAAATGAAAAAATGTCCGATTGATCGAACCAAGTGGCCATGGCCAACTATTCTATTTATTGGGTATCCTACTAGTAATATAAATATCAAAGTTTGTTTGTGAGTTTGGATATTGGATGGATGAGGATGAATGAGTTTCAGTTTTAACATAATATCGTCTATACTTTCGGTACTGCCCAGGCATAGGCGAAGGTAACAAACATAATTTAACTAAGTTATTAGTAACTTTAAGTACAATCCCATACAATTAGTTTTCCCATTTGCTTATTTGTTTTTTTTTTCCTATTACGTATTCACATCCTATTGGCTCAAAATAGCACGAAACAAGTAATAGAAAAAAAACTGTAACCCGAAATATAAATTGTAATTGTCACCCGGTCCATAATAAGAAATCAATTGACACCTCATGGAATGAATAATTGTAGCCCTACGCTAGATCATACAGAAACAAAAATATACCTACATACATTGCTAAAAACCTTTCGTTAGACTTTGCCGTAGCTAGATAATTCAGAAATATAAAAACAAATATGAAAATAATAGGAATACAAGAACATTATTTTACAAAACAAAAAACAAAAACCGACTTCAAGAGACCGACATTGAGTTATTCATCTAATTTTCATCTATTTGTCGCGCACGTACTTAATGCAAGTTTAAGACTTATATGGTTTTCTCATGGATACCATTATCAGAACTGGACTAAATTGAAATGGGACCAAATGGGAAGCGTCAGCTTTCTAATAAAAAAAGAATCATCAAAATCGATTCACCCAGTCAAAAGTTATGAGGTAACAAACATATAAAAAAAAAAAAAAAAAAAAAACATACAGTCGAATTGATAACCTCCTCCTTTTTTGAAGTCGGCTAAAAAACAGCTCTAATCCAAAAACATGTTTATAGCTAAAAAAGCTTTAAGCTTTATCTCCAATCTTGTAATCTTCCAAACTAGGCCACAAGTCTTGTTATACAAAGAAGTACCTACCTCAACAAGTTATAAGAGCCCGGAAATGATGTCAAGTCCCAATTTCCGCCGTGTCAACACCAAAGATGGCTCACTATCATTACCATATTTATCAGCTGACAGAACGAATAGATGATGCGAGTGCCAATCCTGGAGCTATTCGACGATGTGGGCTAAGTTAAAGTGGGTTTTTATTTAAAACATCTTGTAGAATTTAATGGTCAGATTAAGTCTGTGCTATTTTACTTCTTACTTTTTTGGTTAAACGTGTTTGTATTCAAATTATGTTGTTGATTACATACTTTTATGACGGACAGTTTTAGAAGCTGCTTTAATTGTTATTTATATTTTTGAGCATTTTTATGGCAGGTTTGTCTATTTGTTGGGTAAAAGTCTTCCCTATTTCTTAATTTCTCCCTATCTTGGGCTAACAACGTTTAGGCTTTTTAAACTACCGCGCTTGTCGCACCTTCGCATCGAGGAGCGATTCGACTCGATTATTCAAAGGCACTCCGTGAAGACTCGACATAAGTAGAAACTTAGGCTCTTACATTAAAAGCAACTGAATTAATCTTCTCAGCTTTTACAAAGTAGTCTATAAACAAACAGTACACACTTACAAACTTTTGTATTCATTCGTTCCTTTCATCCTTACTTACCATCCAAAATTCAACGAAAAACCAATGAAAAACCTCCCACTTTTAGGCTCTGAACTATTGACGCCTAACTGAATATTTAGCAGTTTGTGGTGTCCCGATTTAAATATTGAATATTTAATTTATCTCGGCGCCTGACTCTGTAAATAGAATTTCCGATCGGTAAACTAAACTCTTTGTTAAGCCAGCTCAGTGATTTGATCTTAACAATGGATGGGAACGAAATCGATGTTTTGGAAATCGAGTTTTCATTTGGGCTATTTGATAAAAGAAGGTGCCCAGAAGTGGGGCGCATTGTGCTGAGATAATTTGATTATTGTTTGAGCATATTATATAAGGCTTAGATAACAATAATGTAAAAACGTTTTACACTCATTAGCTATGTACTAAGATTCTCTGTTCAAGAACAAACTACGTTTGTGCTTGTATTATTGTTATCAGTACAAAAACAAACTATGTTTCGTACAAGGACAATCTACGTTTGTTCTTGTCCTAAACCTAGCCTAATACCAGATAATTAATCTCATCAATCAAACATGTGTCGAAACAGAATTCATAAGGCAGACGCCTTATGAACAAGATACATTATATTTCCCGCCAAGTTAAACCGGTCATCAAATGGATTGACTAAAGATATAATTCTATTATAGTGAATCTTGAGTACTGACTTTTTTTTTATTACGTCTTCTCTACTGGCAAATGGCTTTTTTGTCTTTTCAAGTATCTCTATCTTCTCCCTTGTCAGACTAATCGGTCTAGAGAGTGCGGAGATCGTACGCTGCGAGTGCTTAATTCAGACTAGTCGACCGTCTGTAGGCTCTCATAGTGTGACGTCATCGCCTTTATAAATACCTCATTATCACGACTAAAATAGTCTAATGATACCTTACCAGGACGGACTTCAACTTTGTTACCGACTAGAGGAATCGCTAAACTTCGTATTCCCTTTAAATTGAAACTTCGATGTTTCGGCTGTTTGTATGGATTTTTCCCTGAAACTTTTTCGTAGTTATGTTTGTAAAAGAATGTATATCCAGCTTAATGGCGCAACCATATAAATTAATAGGCAATAAATAATGGCCATAACGCCAAATTAGCTTCTTGAATTTGCCGACATTATTTCATTTACCTTCAGCTGACAAATTAGCTACTGGACGATTGATGACTTATGTTGATGTTGCTGGCCCTTGAACTTTTTAGCCTGTTTTTAGTTGAAAATATTTGTAATTGAATTAGTACTTCCACCAAAAATGTTAAAAGCATAAGAATAAACAATTACAGTAAATAATTTAAGGTAAATTTAAAAAGTAAGAAAAAAACAGAAAATTTGAAATAGTTAGGTGTAACATCCTACGTGTCTCCGTAGTTTATGCCCTAGATTAGCACACAGGCTACTTTTTCTCTCATTACTGCAAGACTAAAACGCAGAGAACAGCTAGTATTTAAAAATACTGAAATATTATTGACAACTTGTCGCTGTACTCAAAAAATAAACAACAATTTCTTTAATTTATTGAATCAGGCGTTACTTCGCGGAAGTTCATCGTCAAATAACTGTTTTCAAATGTATTTCTAGAGTATTTCTAGAGTATGTCGTAGAATGCATTTCAACGTAGCACAAAATTATAATCAACATGATAGGCCAAAGTGGATTCCAGAACTTGTACAGCCAGCTATAGAATAACTCTCAACAGCGATTAAAAAAGCACAAGTGGCCGAAACGGACGAATATAAGAATAAACCGTAGCCTTGCTACGGCCGATAATGAGACTACGTAGCTACGGCGTAGCATATCTACGAACCGTTCCTCCAAATTCTTGTTACTTATTTATCGATTTCCCGTTTTTCACGGAAGATGAACCCGCTTCAGAATCATACTTCATGAGAAAGCGCTTATATTTTAAATGTACTTGTAATACAATGTTTCATATTAAGTATACTTCTGATGCTAAGCCAAAAAGAGCTCTTAATACCTATCATTATGAACATTTTTTTCCTAAAGAACTATCCCTGATATCGCTTAAAAATCCATACAAAAATGTCAATGATACTCGACAACATGTATTGAATAGCTGTTTCTATTCGCAATTTCGGAGTCGATTCCAAAGTAAAAAATATTCATAATGGTAAGTACTATGAGCCTTTTTGGATTGGCATAACCTTTTCTTATAACTCTGTATACTTTAGTTTGGATGAAACTTCGTAGTGAAATCTGGTCAAAAACCAAACAAAGTTTGCGAAGTTAAAGCTGAAAACAAACGTTACTTTTTAATCCATATCTTTACTAATATTATAAAGAGGAAAGATTTGTATTTTTGTATTTTTGGATGTTTGTGTGGAATAAACTCAAAAACTACTGGACCGATTTCAAAAATTCTTTCACCGTAATGGTGAAAGAATTTTTGAAACATTACCCCTGAGTGACATAGGCTATATTTTATACCCGTGCAAAGCCGGGGCAGGTCGCTAGTTTTAAATATTTAAATACGTTTAAAAGCTAATCCCGTCAATTACTTTCCCAAACGTTATACATAATAAATGGTTACTTGAATTTATTTATTGCTCCATAGTTTATTCAACATTTTCGGATAGTAAACGGCTTACGAATATTTTATTACTTCAAGTTAAAGTTTGTCAATGAAAAGGTAATTTTATTGACTTGAAATAAGACACAAAATAGGTTGTCGCGTTTTTGTAAAATGTTTTTGGGTACTTTCGTAGTTCGTACCCTCTTCTTCTTCTTTAGACTTGTTTCATTTCTGGAAATAGGACTTTCTCAATTTTACTAAGTACCAATACCGTTTCCACTGAATTGTATCAAAGATAGTGCTTTATGCTTCAAATAGTATTATATTTTTAAAGTATTGTTGCTTCATTGTTTTATTATTGAGCTGAAACAAATAAATTTCGAAAAACAAGAACATTATTTTTACAAAACAAAAAACAAGAACCGACTTCAAAAGACCGACTATTGAGTTATTCATCTATTTGTCGCGCACGTACTTAATGCAAATTTAAGACTTATATGGTTTTCTCATGGATACCATTATCAGAACTGGACTAAATTGAAGTGGGACCAAATGGGAAGCGTCAGCTTTCTAATAAAAAGAGAATCATCAAAATCGATTCACACAGTCAAAAGTTAAGTTTAAAAAAAAAAAAAACATACAGACGAATTGATAACCTCCTCCTTTTTTGAAGTAGGTTAATAAAGTACCAGTAATCACACAAATATTATAAATGCGATTTGTCTGCGTGTTTATTACTCCTTCACGCAAAACGGCTCAACTAAATTAAGTGAATTTTGGTATGAAAGTTGCTTATATCATGGATTAATCCTTAAGCAACTATTTATTTCGGAAAAAACAACCGTTCCGGTAGACTAGCGTCAGAAACTACGGGATGAAAATGGTACAATATATATACAATAGGTATACTATAGTAAAAACTTTGACGAATTATCGATTTAAAGTCTAAATTGTAACAAAGCTAATAAACTTTTCATTTTAATTAGGTAGACCCAAAATTATGATAACAAATTAAACTTTCCGGGTGACTGGCGCTTTATACCCAAATTTAATATTGAACGTTCCAATCCGATTTTGGCAACTTTAATAAGGTCCTTCAAGTAATTAAAGACCGCTTAGGTTTGAGAAATGCTTTGTGCAATATCGCTATATAATTTTTTCTTTGAGTTTCAGAAATTGTGCGTGAAATATTTCACTAAAGCGTTGTTTGATATATTTGTAGGCACCTAAGTAGGTAAGTACGTGTTTAACTTAGCTTAACTTGGTGTTTGTAAACGATCTGATGTTAAGCAACGGGCGATACAGTCAATCTTCAGATAGGTGACCGCGAGTGATATTTACAAACTGAGCGCTGTCATGGGTGGGATGAGACGTTAAATTCGGTGTAACAACTGCCAAGACATATAATGTCTTCATTGAGGTAAACAAAAAAATATAAATCGGTCGAGCCATTTTCGAGTTTTTACGAGACGACGATCGATTTTTTAAATAGGACAGAAATATTACAGATACAATATTTTTCTCTGTTGTGACCGGTTTTCTTCTTAGATAAAGTAAAACAAGCTAAATATCACTTGAATTTGAAATAATACGCTGTTTCTTCTTATTCATAAAGCTGGCGAAAGTGTCGGATAAGAAAGCGAGGAGATCGTGCAAAGTCCCTCTGTGTTTTGGCCTTACTTCGGTTTTGTTTATGATAGCCATTTCCGTCTTGCGTTTAAGATGAAGCCACAGTAGAGAAGAACAAACTGGAAGTTGGCATTATAGTCAAACAAAAAAGTGCAGTGTTACAAAACCTATTTACAAACTTATTTACTTAATTGCGTAGTTACTTGTAATGTCCGTTAATTTATTTTTATTAGGTAAAATCTTGCAACTGAATTTTGAACCACTTCCCAATGTCAGATTGAGCTATTGATTGGGTTACAGTTCTTTAAACTTTTAATTTGAACTTTTATTTTTAATATTTTTAAGTTGTTGTGAAATAAAT
Organism: Alcis repandata; assembly: GCA_949125135.1. Classification (NCBI taxonomy): domain Eukaryota; kingdom Metazoa; phylum Arthropoda; class Insecta; order Lepidoptera; family Geometridae; genus Alcis; species Alcis repandata. Next base: position 8,141,579 of record OX421239.1, on the reverse strand, counting down.
CGATTAAGCGTGGCTATGCACCATTGCTATTTATACGAGTATTATACAAGTCAAACACACATAAACCCCTTCTTTTTTACTTCATCGCAGTCGGATAAAAACCGTATATCGTCTGCTTACTGCAAGAAGTCATTAACTGCAAAATCATTGCCAGGCTGGATTCAACTGCGCTTATAACCATTCCTTAAAAATATCACCGAATGTAATCAAAACTAGTCCAGTAACATACCTACTCCTACTCAATAAAATTTTAAGGATTTCCGTGATAATTTCAGCCACAAGAACATTATTTTTACAAAACAAAAAACAAAAACCGACTTCAAAAGACCGACTATTGAGTTATTCATCTATTTATCGCGCACGTACTTAATGCAAATTTAAGACTTATATGGTTTTCTCATGGATACCATTATCAGAACTGGACTAAATTAAAATGGGACCAAATGGGAAGCGTCAGCTTTCTAATAAAAAAATAATCATCAAAATCGATTCACCCAGTCAAAAGTTATGAGGTAACAAACATAAAAAAAGTAAATAAACATACAGACGAATTGACAACCTCCTCCTTTTTTGAAGTCGGTTAAAAATGTGTCAAAACCACGTTAGTTTTCATAGCAAAATAGTTAATGACTTTTTGCAGTTATTGACTTTTTGTACTAAGCCGACGATAAATAATATTTACTGTGGCTGTCACTTTTCACGTTAAACGAGTCACGCTTTTCTGTTTTAAACATTGCAAAATCATGTTAGAAGTTTTATGGTTTCTTCAAACAGTGAGAAAGAAAATTGAATACGGGATGGGGTACGAGTACCTATATCTTGTTGTCATACGAAATTGCGCTCTGAAAGTTTAAAAGTTATTATTTTTGTTGCTTTTCCTTTAGGGATTACTCAGGTCGATCATGCTTAAAAGTAAAAAAATATCCGAGTAAACTAAAGCTCTGACTGATAAAGTATTCTGAACGATTTACATAGTTATGAAGGCACTTTGGTAAAGCCTCTTTGTGTATAGCTGCATGTGACAAGCTCTGAAATTGATTTCGAATTACCAATTGTTTACCTCCGTTTTATTGTTACAGTTATAAGTTTGAATAAGAGTGAACTACTGTGATCATACAGGGTTGTACAGAAAGGGTATGCTAAACCGAAAAAGGCTCATAGTAGTCGTCTTTAGGAACAACATGTAGGTACTATGGGACTAATCCGAAAATCGCGAAAAAAAAACAGCTGTTACATAGAAAAATGTCAAGGACTGTCGACAAAATGTATGGGACAGCTGATTTTATTCGCGAATTTCAGGTTGATCCCATAGTAAAAGTTGTTCATAATAATGAGTACTATGAGCCCTCGGCTTAGCATACTCTTTATGTATAACCCTGTATTAATAACTAGAATAGGCTCGCGGTTCCATCACCTTTTTTTCATAACCACCCCAATGTTAAGGCGAAGAAAACAAAAAAATGCATATCAGTTGTGTAGTTTTCGATTTGACACAACGATTGATTTTTATAGAGGTATACACAGAGTATATTTTTTTCACTCAGATCTCCACACTAAACACACGAAAACATGCACAGCTAACACCCAAGAGAGCACATATTTGAAATTAATCGTTCAAACATCTTGTTTGGGAATCAAATCCGAATCTAATGCTACTAAAAGATCTCAAAATCGTTTTAGTAATTGGTTTTAGGCAGGTACATAATTATGGTTAATTAGATAGCTACGTAATAGATATAGGTAATAGGTTAATAGTTAAATGACAGTAATGACACACACTACACAGTCTCTGACTAGTTAGGAAGCCTCTGGGACTAAAGAATTCACTATTAGGTCACTATTTATTAGTAAGCCCCAATAAATTTGTATTTATAGTTAACACTTTAACTGCTGCTAATAATCAAATGCTTAGTGTTTTACGCGCCTTTCGTGTGTAGCCGCATTCGCGTTACAAAAAGGAAAACACAAAGTATGTGTTTTCAGCAGTTAAAGTGTTAATATCACTAAACTAATTTTCTCATTTCTCAATAGTCTTGGCACTAAACGAAATATTAAAGACAGTTCATGCTACGTCTATGATGTAAATTCACCTTTACAGCTAATTACGCCTCGGATTTCATAAATAAAAACAGCTAAGTGCAAACAGAGTAACAACACAATGACAGACAGAACAGATAGCATCACCACAGAATAGAAAGGGACAGAAAGATTACTCCAGAGAAGTGGAAAAATTACCACATTTCGATAACGACGTCACTTGTTATTTTTATTTGTTTTATTCGCATTGTATTTTTTTTAATGTACGCAATACAATGAACAAATATAAGCCATTCTGGATACATTTGACTCTTGCAGTGCACTCTTCGTACTGAATCGATAAAATGTCAAACACTTAATACCATAGAAGCGCACGAAGAAAGGCAAATTAATATGGCTAATCGGTACAGGTATGTACAACAATTGTGAATTGCTCCAAAATATTCCCACGAAACCTTAGTACCTATTGGTTGAACTGTGATAAACTTTATTTTTTCCACTCCTTCGACATTGCTCCAATCTCCTGGCCAAGTTAAAATTCCATAATAGAAACGCTATAAATTACTAGAAAAATGTGTGGGAATGACATTTCTACAATCTATATTCTGTGGCAGAAATGTCGTTCCCATTAGTTTTCTAAAGCGTTTGTCGATTATAGGATTGCAACTTGGCTAGAGGGGCTGAATATTCCCGCTATACCAATAACCCTACTGGTATGTCAGTGAAACTGTGGTAACTATCTTACTCTTTCATAGTCTATCTATTTCTTTCCATTCTGCAGTAGAACCGTTTCCACAGCAGCGCTTACCTCGCGTCGGAAGGCTTGTACGTGACGTCATACTTCTCCACCAGCTCGGCGGTGGTGGACCACGAGACCCGCACCGTAGTGGGGTTTAGGAATGTGACGGTGATGTTCTCTGGTACTCCGGAGCCCATTGAACCTGTGGATTAAAAGTAGTTTAAAAAATAAAAACACATTTATATGCAAGATCGAAAGCATAAGGGCTTGTACACAAATCTGCGATGCGATGCGATGCGATGCCGCAACGCAGAAAATTGCGACGCGAATTTCTGCGATGCGATTTCTGCGGCAAAGAATTTCCTTGCTGCAGAAATCGCATCGCAGCAATTCGCGTCTTGCGTGCTCGCAGATTTTTGCGATGCGACGTCGCACCGCAGTTTTGTGTACAAGCTCTAAAGGCAGTTATCAGAAGTTATTATTTTTTTCGAGCGGTTCTCATATTCTGTGGGTTTATAGGTTGTAGTAGGCAGGTAGGTGTGGATAATCGGGCGAAAGGAATAAAACCATTACTTTCAACACACGTTATAATTATGTTACAATGATCCATTCAAATATGATGTCCAATGGGTATTACAAATATCTATCACGTCACAAGCAGACACTCCGTCGAACATAATGTACATACGAGTACCTACGCAATGCAATAGGATTCCGTTTTTAAGGTTTATTAAACATGAACCAGTGCCCCAATTAAAAGTTAATTAACATAGAGCTACCACAAAAACTTTATTTTCTCTCTCTTTAAAATTCTAAATGTATCTTAATCTAGACGCTAGATGCTCAAAATTAATCCCCCGAGCGCTTTTTACTGGAGATATATTACACTAATCAACTACACTCACGACTGAGTATAAATTCCGGGATGTCGCCCGTTTTGCGGTGCCACTGACTCGGATAAAAATAGAACAGAATAGAAGGAATCGCAATGAAAAAGCGAAAAAGAGCATTGAAAATGAGGAATTCGTAGTAATTCTTTAGCTGAACGTAGTTTTTTTTTACAGAGATTCCTTGGCTTTGATCAAATGACTAATTGAAAATACCCCTTTCAACAAAATAATAAAAATAAAAATGTATGCAGCAATGAATTACAAAATTTACCTTTCATTATAATTATGCTACGTAAACTGAAACTTGGCCAGTCGCTTTCTAATTGACGAGAATTAATTGATTGACGGATCAATACAAAGCAGAATACGAAACTTTTAACAATTATCTACTCGAAAATTGCTTTCGTTTGCAACTTGTTATGCGCACTTGGCAAAGCCTGGGGGTGATATTGTTAAGGGAAAGCCAAATCAAAGGGTTTTGTTTTGTTTGAACACGTTGGTAAACCAGTAATCTCAAACGAGCTCGCCTAAAAAATATTGCCAAAATTGCTGTCACGGACTTAAATGAAGTAGAAAAGGATGCGTACTCGTAGACCAAATAAAGTAGTAAGCAAAAACATCGGTTGTCAAAAAACTATACATGTATAAAATGTGCATTGTGATTAATTTCCATCTCACTATATATGATAATGTGGTTAATTTTTGCATTGGAACTATTACATAAGTAAAAGAAATTTCATACATGTAGTCCCACATGTATTGATAAATTTTTTGATCGCTAAAAAATGGAGTAAATTTTCAGTTGTTCAACATAAGCGTTTTGTTTCGCCAATGAAATACGAGTAAAAATTCCCGTAATTGTTTACTCAGTACGGTGCTAACAAATCTTTTATTTTGAGTATTTCCCCGTGGGAGATGTATGTAGCTATAACCCATTTTCATTTAGCCTAAGTGCCCATACAAGCGGCATAAAAATTCAACCGCTTTAGCGCCAATAAATTCTTAAGTAGCATGGAGGGAGGTATTGTCGGATTTATTTCGAGTTTAAGGCAGCTATTTGCAAGGAAGTAGTTAAAGGTATTAAATACCACACGGAAAAAAAAATCTCGTTACGTTAACGAGAATCTCGTACACCCAACAAGAATGTATTGCTCTATATGTGACAGACATACATTTAGTTAGTGCTACAAGACTGTTCTAGTTAAAAGAAGATTGTAGCTGCAAATAATTGTATGGTTACAATTACTAGACAGCAAGTTCACTCGACAAATTGAACTTGTTACAGTCACTTCATAGTCTGTTATCATAGCTATATTGTAATGTTATCAAGAATAAATGTTTTGCTGTAGTAACTATATGTATAATAGAGATTACTGATTAGGATTCTTAGGGTTACAATGTAATATTGCATACACTACATAAAAGCGTTGTATTAAATGCTATGTTAGTATGTTGTGTGTATTATTTTTTTTGCTATTGTAACTATACATGTGTAGTGCTGGTTACTGATCAAATGGTTCGTGATATGATGTAATACTGTAAACAGTACCATATAGAATCGTATGAAATACTCTATTGTAATGTAATGTTAATTAAATATGTTGCTGTAGCAACTAAATATATAGTGCTGGTAAATAATCAGTATAGTGCGGAATGTACTGTAATATTGTATTCAATACTAATCATATTGTAAATATGGGGATTGTTTATACTGTACCTTTTGCCACTTTTACTATTTAGTAAGTAGTATATACTATACCGGGTTGTTAGGAAAAGGTATGCTAAGGCGAAAAGGTCTCACTGTACTCATTATTATCAACAACTATTACTATGAGGCCAATTCAGAAATCACGAAAAAAAAACTGCTGTTTCATAGAAAAATGTCAATGACACTTGACAAAATGTATGGAATAGCTGATTTGCAAATTCAAGGTTGGTCCCGTAGTACAAGATGTTTAAAATGATGAGTGCTGTAAGACCTATTCGGCTTAGCATAACCTTTCCTAATAATCTAGTATACCCTTACATTTTATTAACTAGAAAAATTTTAATAGCGCATAGCACTTATCATTATTCGAACAACTTTTACTATGGGACCAACCCTGAATTTGCAAATCAGCTATTCCATACATTTGCTCGCGTGTCATTGACATTTCTCTATGGAACAGCTGTTTTTTTTTCGGGAATTTCGAGTTTGTCCCATAGTAAAAGTTGTTCATAATGAGGAGTACTATGCGCTATTAAAAATTTTCTAGTTAATAAAATGTAGCGGTGTTTATGTATAATTGTATACATACAATAGGTACATGGCAAATATGGCAAAAGTTACATTTTCAGTAGAATAAAAACATAAGTTGTTACACATTAATCATGGTTTTATTATTCTTATTGTTACATCACTTACATTATTATTCTCGGCTAAAATCTAGGAGTAGACATATGTCACTATCAGTTCTTATACTAAGGTGGTAAGCCACGACTAAGAATCTCAAGAAAAAAATTATTTGCCTGTTGTTTTTTACTAATCACAGATGTAGTCCTTCTTAAATGTCAAACCTATTATATCGCATGCGATAATCATTACGGTTGGCAACAGCAGTTTGATTAGTAAAAAACAATACAGGGTTATAAGGTAAGGGTATGCTTAGCCATAAAGGGCTCATAGTACCTACTTATCATTATGAACAATTTTTACTGTAGGATCAACCCTAAAATCCAGAAAAAAATAGCTGTTCCATAAAAAATGTCTATGACACTCGAAAAAATGTATGGAACAGCTGTTTTTTTTTGGTGATTTCAGGGTTAGTCCCATGGTAAAAATGGTTCATAATAATGAGTTCTAGGTGATGATGATAATGATCCCTTTTCTGTCTAGCATGCTATTTCCTTATAACCCTGTATAGGATATAAATATATTAGGCCCAAGTTTGTAGGCTTTTTAAGACAGATCTAAATTTTCTAAAACTATTCGCATCCTTGTCTAATTGGCTTGCAATGATAAATACAGATATATTTTTAGTTAGTTTAGATCTGTCTTAAAATGCCTTCAAACTTGGGCCTATTAACATTAATAAAACAATTAGTATATGTATTTGGAATTTGTCATACGTAACAAAAGTTGTTTATGAAACTGTTACATACTTAGTTTTTTAATGGTATCACATGAGTGTTTTAATATCTAGATATGTGCAGTTTCAGACACTACTTTATCTACTCTCATTTTATTATAAAATACGAATTACAAACTGCAAAACAATTTTAAATTCAGTAAAAATACTATAGAAACACAATACCGAAAATTAAAAATAGAATCATATTAGAACACTTTTTATCTACTAAGTGTAGATGATAAATTAGTGTTGAACCTACTAAATATAAAAATAACAAACCGTATGAATGGCGCCAAAACCCAGCATGATCACACAGCGCATGAGCTAAAGTGGGTGCTACCACAGAAAAGTAAAACTATCGTACCAAATTAAAAAAGAATTATAACATTATTTTTTTTTGAGTTAAGGCGTTTTTATAGGATTCTATTTTTAGTGTTAATGACAGTTTTCCAAAAGCAAGTACAACGAGTAAATTGATCATTTATCTAAACTACAATGGAGATCGCACAATCACATATTTGGTATTAGCGTCACAATCACGACTTATTGACAAAGTATTAGGTATAAAACTATAAAGATTATCATACGCATAAAAATCAGTAGTGTGAGAATTATCCTCAACAACATAACAATATAATGCTTCGTCAAAGTACAAAGTTTTATAAAAACTCACTTCAAAAATGATAGCATTGTTGTTTATAAAGATATTTTCTATTAATCCAAATACAGGCATTACATCATTAACAACATCTAGTGTTAGTACCATATTGGACGTATATTTCGTTCCATTTATTATCAACCAATTACACTTTTGAATGATTATGTCAGTTTTTAATTTAAGGCGATTCGTTATGCGTTCTCTCAAAATATTGCTAATATTTTTTTTGTTTCCAGTTTGTAAAAAACTAATTTGATCAGTATTCAAAAATAAATTATTTAACTTCAACTGATGCCGAATAGCTAAAGATTTGCATATATTGCGTCTATTACTAGATACATTTGCAGACATTTTTGAAATGCGATGTTTGGCTTCGTATCTCATAGACCAGATTGAAACTAAAGGGCCAAACTTGTGCAACATATTGTGATAATGTGTCAGGAAGTGAAATTTTGGTGTCAAATGTTTTTTACTAAATTGCAGGTATAGTTTATGGTGTTCAGAAACTAAACATTGTAATAAATCAAATGAACCTCTGTGTAATGATGTTGAGGTCACAATATCAAGTATTTTTTTTAAAACTACAAACAAATCCCATAACAAATCATTTTTTGGAATCAGATCATATACCAATAAACCAAAATATCTCAGGAAGCAAAGCATTTCTGATGCTGACATTTTAATCGTCTGTTTACGCAAATGATCAAGTAGTATACATGGTGGTTGATTAATACGGTCAGGTCCATAATCAAAAGACATTAGCCTATTATTCAAAGTCTCTAGCGAAAACAGTTTCAATTCAATGATGTATGTATATAGCATAAAAGATATATCATATTTGCATACACCCTCAAGTAAATCATGCATTATGTCAACTCCAACATTATCTATAACAGAAAAGCCATCAATTGCATGCCAAACACATTGCCCTTTAATTCCAGTCACAGACAGATCATTTGTATCTAAATCTGTTAAATATTGCTCCATATTTCGGTTTAACCGATTGTCACATACATCAGCATACTGAAGGTCATCTTTGTGTATTTTACAAATCCGACATGGATAATTGCATGAAAATGATTCACTAAAACCAAGTATAGTATGAAGACCTAAATTGTCGCCAAGAATGACAGCTAATTCAAAGTAAACTCGACTTGGAAGTTCGTGATGAACATTTAATTCTATACCTTGACGTTTTAAGTACATCAATTCTGAAATAACTGGGGCAAAAGTAGTTTTATTGCCAAATTTCTGTAGATCTGACGAATGAAAAAGCAAAGCCAAAAATATATTTTGCAATTTTGATAGGTATTGAGATGGAAGGCAAAGAATCGAAATGTACACAGCACCTAGTTTATGTATACCTGCATGACTACCTAAAGGATTTCCTACTTCATAGTCATCAAAATATAAGGCAAGTGGTAAAACTACTCTTCCATTATGGGAACAACGTTTTTTTTGCCACTCGGAACCCTGAGTTATGTTCTGAATAATATCACTGTGTACTGAATTTTGATAATTGTTATAACTTTCAATAGTATGTTTAAGCACACCGTCTACTTCAAGGAACTTTTTTAATACTAATCTAAGTGGAATGAATTGACCTGTAGATGTAACTGGTAATAAATTAAAATTATTGTTAGTGTATCTACCTTCAATTCTTTGTCCAATTATATAATCTTCAGGCGGTACATAAGAACCAATATCTTTATATAATGAGAAACGTCTGTGTTCAGTTTCTATGTTGTGAAAAGAGTTAGTCACCATATTTAGTTGATTACTAAGGCGTTCAGACCATTCTTGAGATATTTGTCCCTGAGATATACATTCAGACAACAAATCATTAAAAGGCTTAGTAATAGAATTAACTACCACAACGCTCATGTTTGTAACAACATTTTGAACCACATTTCTAGGAATCAATTGGTTGGCATACAATTGGGCTGTAAATTTTACAATAGGATTTATAGGTGGTATTGCAGAGGGTGCAATATCAGAACTAGAAATCACAGGAGAATCTAAAACTTCAATGGGTATACTATCCACATTTGAATCTACAAGTTTTAAACTCTCGACTGGAACATTTTCAATTTTTTTAGAATTGCTGGCTGAACAAGTATTTTCTGTATGAATATGGAGTAACAAATGTTTTTTGTAAGAATTCAGCAAATAATATTTCCTATTACAACCCTCTTCAACACATTCATAATGATTAATTTTACAATTCCGGTGAATGTGTTTTAAATGATAACACAAATCTTTTACAGATGGCAGAAGCAGTCGACATATAAAACAATGAGGCATTGTAACTTTTACTCCAGCAGGCAGAGATCAGACAAAAATGTGTTCACAGAAATAAATTCTTTGTCATAGGGAGTTTTTATTTTGTAAAACGCCTTTTGGATAAATTGCCAGACACATTCACATTCTGAGGGGTATTTACAATTGAGTGCCTGGTAAATTTTGAAACATACATCAACTGCCTGTACAATATTGCCAACTGTATAGTATGTGTTATCAACCAAAACAAAATATTGGTTGATGTTGCTTATCTTCTCTCCAACAATATAAATTGTGGGCTGAAAAGTGACACCTAGTTTTAAATACCTCTTTTTTTTTTTTGAGATCTCCTCCTGTAAATCCATTTGCCTTGTAACATGGGTTATGAAGGCTTCTCTAGACTCTTGTTTGGAAGGTCGCCAAGAATTTTTTTTTGTCTTTACAACAGAGTGGCCTACCATAAACGGCAGCATTAAAAAGGCTGCTATATTCTCTGCTTCATTGCTGCTTACATCTGCAAGCAGAATAAAAGTAGGTATGTAAAATAAGAGATTATAAGAAAAGGTATAATGGCCTAGGGGTAGTGTAGTGTTGGCCTCTGATATGGCAGTGAAGGAGGAGCCTTAATCAAGTTTAAGCTTACAGTGAAGGTAGCGTTGTAAGAAAATCCACAGCATGATAGGACTTGTCACTTGGCTTGCCGGGTACCACCATTAAATTAAAAGAAAAAGTTAACACCTGTCTTTCATAGTACTTGTCAACATACCTTGAGACTCACTTGTGCTCTCGTCTAAGATACTCTTCAAAGTTTCATCTGAGGTGCGACTATATTTTTTAGAGGTCAAATCAATAATTTTTTTCTTGCATAATCCAAAATTGTGATATAACTTTTCAGAAGATTCTGGATACAGGATGTTAAAATCTAAGCATAGAAGCTGAAATCCTGTCGGTTTTTTCAGGCTTGGGTATTGGTCCATATAGTCTGAAATTGACATATTTTTTGACTCTTCTATTCTTCTGGTAGAAGTCTGTATCCATTTTTCTTCGACCATTTTCCAGGGTTCTGTGCATGTTTTAAGCCAAGCTATGTCATCAGACAATTTCTCTAAAAAAGGAGCTGTGTATTATTAAAAATGTTTTAAAAGTGAACGAAATCGGTAGTGTAAAGAGACATGCATATCACCAATAGGTAGGAGTCTAATTCAGAATTGGTGTATTTGGATGAAGTTGGTGCCAAGTTAAACCAGATTTACAGAGAATAATCTTAGGTTCCTTATAGTACTTCGGTACTAATATTAATCTATTTATTAGAAATAAGAGTATTGTATTTGTGTTTAAACAAAGAGAGTTGTACTTGGTGCGTGTATAGACAATTTTTCAATGTGCGCAAATTGAAATATCAGATGTGAAGTCACTTGCGCCTGAGACATAGTAGGTAGCTGGGGGTAAGTATTAACTTAAACTGAAGCGTATGTATTAAGTACTCACCTGTCAACAATTCTGTCTTTTCATAAGATACGGTAGATAAAGATGGCCATTTTAGTTCCAGGTTTCCTTTCCTTTCTGCATCTCGGTATTCCCTTCTTCTATTATGGAGACAGTCATATAGTTTCCCCTTAGCGCAGCGTTTAATTTTTAATTTTTTATTATTTACGTATGGTATAAAATATGTACTCAAGTTTTCCTTGGTAAATATTTCTTTGATTTGACTGGCAAAACTCAAGAGGGTATCACTAGATACGCTGGTTTTTGCTGGTTCATCACCCAGTAGGTGCATTATAATGATATTACATAACTTTCGTCTGGAATTGCTATCCAGCAAACCATCAGGTTGATGTAATTTTAGGATGGCTCTTCCATCTACACTGCTTTGCAACAAGTCCAATAGCGTCTGAAAATATGCAAGAGTTAATGAAATATCACTCTTTGAAAAGGCTATGCAAAATGCATTTAACTGTAAATTATTTCATAATTCCTATGAGTTTGCATACTAATAAATTCAGGAAAGTCATCATCATCATCATATCAGCTGTAGGGACATAGGCCTGCCCAATGGAATAAATTAAATATATTTAATGGGACAGTATCATCCAAAAATATTCAATGATTTATTCTTGAGGCTAAAGATTTGAAAGTAAAAACCTAACCCGTGCAAACCTAGTCATAATTATTATCTAGACAAAAATGACCTCACTTTTTTAGCCTTTTCTTTATTTGTCGCTATCACAAGTTCTCTGGTAGATATTGGCGATGATGATATTGATGGGCTGCCAATGATATTTGTTATGTCCAACAGACAGTCGGCCTGTGAGAGTCGGTGATGCTCTGATAGAATATCAACACCATCTTCGGATAATGGAATGTCCATTACGTCCAATGACTGCAAAGAGCAACACATAACAATGACATTATACTATTAACTCAGGTCCGATGTTGATTTGAATAACTAACCTACTTTATATATGCAAAAGTTTGTGTGTGTGAATGTTTGTGACCACATAATCTCTATAACTAGTAAATCAATTTTTAATTTGGAATAGATAGTATATAGTTTCAGTTTTATAGTTTCATCTGGATTAACACATAGGCTACTTTTCATCGTTGTTAGCACTATTTTTCATGACCGCACAAGTGAAACTGCGGGGCACAGCTAGTTATAATCTTATATTATAACATTCTCGTGTCACAATGTTAGTTACCATACTCCTCCGAAACGTCATGACCGATTTTTATGAAATTCAATATGCATATTCAGTATAAAAATATTTAGTGAAACCGCGGGGCGCAGCTAGTATACATATAATTTTATTTTACTCAAAATTGATAAGTTGGTATATTTTTACTTATGTACTTAAGTAACCTACTTACCACATTTTGTTGACTCGTCAACATCTTCCAATTTTCCAAATTTTTAATGAAAATTAACCTGTCCCCTATAGTGGGGATAAGTTCTTTTGCAGTTTCATTTGTAATCATATTCAGTATATTAACTGTGATGCGGTTTTCTGAAACAAATTAACAATTTTAATACTACCTACTTAACATTGGTTGATAGTAATTTACAACCAAACAAATCAAAAGTTGTTGAGCTGCTTTTGAATTTGCATAGATTGAACGACATTTTAATTCGGCAGAGTTATATGCCGTTGCGATATGCGGTGCTTCACTTTTTAGCCGATTTCGATGCGTTTTTTTTTTGTAAACGAATGATTCTAGCGCAGGACCTACCTAGTTAATACAATTTTTAGCATTAACTTATTATTAGACATCAGTCTGTTGAGCTGTTTAAAGAATATCAGCTTGTCGGGGATTCTAAAATTTAAATTGAATATTATTACTAAGCTGCTATAACTACGATACCTACTCAAAAACCAAATAATAAAAAGAGCAAAATGGCGTCACTAATAAAAATGCCACTCAACTTCAGTTCAACTCTTGTTTGTGGTGACGACTTTTCACAACTCCGCCAATGTCGCGTTAAATAGACCATCAAACGCAGGAAAACAATGCCTCGATCATCAAGCCGACACGCACGTACACGCTCATGTACCTAACCTATGTGCCTGCGTCTACACGTGAGAGCAAATGCGGAGACCGGTACTTCCCCATAGGTAGTGCCTTTTCACACGTACCGGTTGCCGGGTAGCCGGCGCCGGTTACCCGGCGGTGAAGTGTATGGGCATGGTACATAGCTTTCACATGTACCGGCGTTATTTATCCGGCAGGCGGGTACATTTGACACCGGGTATCCGGCGCCGGCTACCCGGCAACCGGTACGTGTGAAAAGGCACGTAGGTTTTAAATGGTGCCACTCGCACGCGACTCGTGACGGCCAATGCGAGTGTGAGCCGAGCATGTGCAGCGTGCAGCGGGGCTAACACTTGCATGCTCTTTTGTTATGTACTCACACCGTAGATGTAGAAACCATTGGTGTTGTAGGTACCTACCTGTGTGAGTGCGTAGCTAAGTAGCTAGTCTTAATCTTAACAGTAACACTTCAATTAGTAACTTGTTTGACTCCAAATAGCTTAAAGGAGTTGTAGGACTACTAAAATAGGAAACTCGTTGTAGGCAAGTACTTACTGACAAATACTTCAGTGTATTCTGCAAGACCCCAAGCTGTTAAAAGATTTTGTACGTCGACGTCGGCATCCATTTTCACTTATTAACGTTATTCACTTATATTATATTCACTTTATTATTATATATTACCTACTCACTTAGCTTATATAATTCACTTATAGTAACGATCCGCACAACAATCCGCACTGCACTGCACTTCTCAATTAATACAATACTAGGTACTCTATGACTGCACTTCAATTCAATTCCGCGATAAATGACCGTTGTTGCGTCCGAAATCCGAATACGCCACAAGATTGGCCCCCCTCCCGCCGCCGCACACCCCGTTCACACCCGAAGATACAAATCGGCGCGTTCATATTATTATCTAAATCGTATACCTAACCATGCGTTTTGTATTAATAAATATGGTATTGTAATAATTACTAGTGGATAGTATACATCACAAACGCTTGTAATAATTACTATTTGCCTATTAAAGTTCACTAGATTCAGTTTAACTAGAATTGAATCGTTCGCTTTGCAATCTGATCATTTTCATAAACAATAATTTTAGTTACAACAAACAAATTCTCGTTAGCATAACACATATTTTTTTTACTGAGCGTTCTTGTAGTATTGTAGAGAATTATTTTTTTCCGTGCAGGATTTGACGGTAACACCGAATTACAGTTGTCTATAAGAATAAAATTAAATAAACTAAACTTGAATAAGAATTACTAAAGAATACTACGGCCGCAGTGCTATAAACCGAAATTTACTCAGCGGTTGGAGGCGGCTGTGAGTGGCGGATGGCATGTCGCGCCCTTCCAACCATTCATGCCATGCCACTACAAATCTATATCAAAGTACTAATTATAGCTACACTAAAAACTTACTAATGTAGCTTCCCACGGTGCGTGATTCTGTGATTCATCACGCACGGCCAACAACCAGTGACACCACACACACCAAATCGTTACCTGTGGTTCCGAAGCCAGTGGTAACGAGCGGGGGACATTACGCTCAAACACTATCTAGGTATACGGTCAATTGGTTATGCCTGCACTTCTAGGGACAATATTTACTATGGTATGTCGGTGCGGGCTGGTCTGCATCCATCCACAATATCAGGGACAGTCATCGACATGAAAAAAATTTTGCTTACATCCTATGTTTATGGGGACGGTGGAAAGCCGCTTGTACTTACCGGCGTGAACAAGACGCAGCAGCAAGGAGAGCGCAAGAGCGACGGCGGCGGCGGGGTGCGCGGGCGGCGCGCGCCGCATGTCGCGCCCACCCGACCGCTCATGCCATGCCGCTTCTGAAACAACAAAACATTTCACTTATCAAACAAAGTTATAAATTAAATTAACTATCTGTCAAACTATGTGTACTTCTAAAAATGAAATTACAATAAGTTTTGTTTCAAACTAATCTAACTTACTAACTTTAATATTGTTCATGATAGTTGCAGTGGCATTCAAAACTTTGATAATATAGTCAACTTTAATCTAAGCCAACATACTCTTACAAACAAGCATTGCAAGCGACGAAAGTCTTAGAAAGACCTCGAGTGGCATTTACAAATGTACGCTATCATTTTCTGAATGACACACTGAGAAAAATGTCCATCTAAATTCCGCTAAAAGAATGATGAATTCACTTCACTTCACACAATTCATCAAAATTCCGAATTCACCTAAAGTACGATGATTAGCACCAGTTTTTAACCGACTTCAAAAAAAGAGGAGGTTATCAATTCGTCTGTAAGTATGTTTTTTTTTTTTATGTTTGTTACCTCATAACTTTTGACTGTGTGAATCGATTTTGATGATTCCTTTTTTATTAGAAAGCTGACGCTTCCCATTTGGTCCCATTTCAATTTAGTCCAGTTCTGATAATGGTATCCATGAGAAACCATATAAGTCTTAAATTTCCATTAAGTACGTGCGCGACAAATAGATGAATAACTCAATAGTCGGTCTTTTGAAGTCGGTTTTTGTTTTTTGTTTTGTAAAAATAATGTTCTTGTTACGGTGACAACTATTAATGTATGGTTGTCACCGTAAAAACTAGTACTAGCACCAGATTTAGGGTGATAATCATATATTATGATAGTTGTCACCGTAAACGTGCTAATCATCGTACTTTTTGGTGATATCAGTATGCTCCGTACTTTAGGTGAATTGATCGGAATTTTGATGGCCATTTTTCTCAGTATACACTATAAATAATAATTGTAAGCACAGCTTTGTTTGTCGTTTGTCATAAACAACATACAGAAGCCTTCGACCGGCCTAAACTGTTTGATATCAAGGCCGGCCATATTTTAGCCTATACGAACTATAAAGTTCCATCCATATTATTATTTAGATACATTATGAAACTTAAATTAATTAATAGCTTTCTAGAACATATTAGCAAATTGTCGTGTCACCGCAACTTGGCACGCATCTAATTACAGAGGGTGTTCGGTTATACAACCAACATAATAATATTCTAGGAACTGTACTTATTATTATACTCGTAGGACCAATCATGAAATAGCTAAAAAATCAGATGTTTAGGAATAATTTTTTTAATGAAACAATAATACTTAAGGGCTGGCGCTCTTTTGCAACTTAATCTTTAATTTACTAAACCGCTGGATACTAAATATACTCTCAAAAGGTGACTAGGTCAACTAAGGCCGTATTCCACCACGCTGGCCAAGTGCGGGTTGGTGGATTCACATGCGCATTTGATTTTCTTCTCCAGACGTAAGCAAGTTTCCTCACAATATTTTCCTTCACCCAAAAATTTGTGGTATGTAAATTCATACATCATTCCAAAGAACTTATTGGTACTCAAGAGTCGGTGTTTGAACCCGCCCTATGTTTGGTGTATAAGTTTGACAACGACAAGAACAATACGCTATGTTATCGACAAAATATGTCCATCATTTAGAACACCCAGTATAAATTGTGAGGTAAACCACATCAAGCCTTAATAAATCACTTCTCGCCGACTTTGCCTTTGAACTACATCCGGCCTTATCTACAAGTTCGGTAATCAAAGTTCTGTCGTAAGTTTCAGGATATCGCTGTGTCATTGACACTGGGGTGTATTAATTGAATACATGCTGGGATTGGCTGGGAATTAGTTTAATTGTGTTGAGCCAAAAAAGATACAAGTTGTATAATAAGTACTAGCTAAAGGTAGACAGATAAACTGTTTAATTATTATTAGTTTGGATGGAATGGTTTTATTGTAGAGGTGTAATAAAGTGAAGTAAGGTTGAACAATGTAGTTCTTGCAGTATCAAAACATTGTATTGTATTATTGTATTGTAACATATCATATTGTATCGTATCATATGTCCAGACCGCGACAGATGTTCCCCTCGAAATCTGTCTAAGAAAGCACAAAATAATATTTCAAGTTTCATCGCCAACATTTCTGCAGCTACAGTCACCAACAAAACTACAGACTGTCAGGCATAACAATGCGTCCAAGCTCCATGACGTCAGACGTCTGTATCCGGCACTTCAGTCTGTCTCGCTCGCTGAACCATGGATACGATACTCTTGATAACAATGAAACGGAAGTTTCAACAGCTTTTTGATATAGACGGAGCATAAAAAAGCAACAAAAAGTCGAATTGAGAACCGTCTCCTTTTTGGAAGTCGGTTAAAATAGATAGAATCTTTTTAGAATTTATTTTTTATTACGTGACCATAATTTTCAATAATGTACTATTAAAAAAATTGTGAAAATATGCATGCCTGCGAGCTTTACCGCGAAGAATCAGATCTTAGCAAAAGACAAGAGGTTTTTTACAAAAAAAAATTAAGTTATTTATTTAGCACAAACCAGTTCTGGCTGGACAAAGGGTACAATTTGTAGAAGTAGCTTATATCCTGGATTAACACATTAATCTTACCTTTAATTCAGCAAATGTAAATTGTATTGTTTTTGCAAAATGCCAGTAAAACCACAGACGCAGCTGGTAATTTTATATCATTTCCTATATTTCATTTCAGTTTTGATTCGGTAGAATACATTTCCTGGTATTATAATAAAATGAGATATTTTCGGTAGAGTCTCTGTTCGTAGCAAATATTAAATACACATTATTTTTCAAGATAGTACTTTGCAACAGATAAGAGTACAGATGGCGCTTACTATTATTCAAAATACTTGTTTTTCATCGCACTACACTGAGAAAAATGGCTATCAAAATTCAGATGAATTCACCTAATGTACGATACGAAGCATACTGATAATCACCAAAATGTACGATGTTTAGCACCAGTTATTACGGTGACAACTATCATAATCATACTATCATAATAAATAATATCATAAAAAAAACTAAAATAAAAAGTAAATAATAATATGTGGTTTGACGACTATATATTATGATAGGTGTTACCGTAAAAATTGGTGCAAATCATCGTACTTTTTGGTAATTACCACTATGCCCTACTTCTGGAGAAATTTTTCTCAGTGTGCAAAATAATCTTTCCTCCTTACGAATTGATTCCAATTATAATTCCTTTACAAACATCGCCTCGTTAGTTGATTGTGTTGACAAGTATCTAGAATTTGTTTTATTTACTCGTACAGTCCTCCAAAAGTCTTGATAAATTTATTGTAGAAAATAATTTAGTGATAACAGAACCTTGTGCTGCAATTTCCCTGTTCTACCGATATAGAAAAAAAAAGTTCGTCCTATTTTTTGGACTCCAAGCTCTCGAGTAAGAAGGAATAGTTTTAATCTCGCTATCGCTATAGTGGAAGTTCCAGAGATTTTGACTCCAGCGTCTAGTACTCTAATAATTTGCTTGAATATTTCATCTTATTCATTTCATTTCATTCAGCACATTTGTTTTGAGGTCACACCTCAGTGTCTCTCAACACAAGAGCGGCTGACAACTGACACGCGCCAACATAACACGAGAACGTTTACTCTTGTATGGGCCTTTGTCTGATGTTTCTATCACAAAAGGATAGATGCTATTCAAAAGATCTCACTATCTTTTATCTCACTATCTCGAAGGTTCATTCCAAGCGTGAAAGATATCTTCATTCAGCAAAACTGTTTTCACAGTTTGAAAGGCGTTTTTTGCAAAAAAACCAAGCTTGAAAACACACGTACTAAGTGAATGACATAGTTTTTATTATAACAAAGTTCGAAACTTTATTTCACATATTTTATTTTTCGTAATATTATTCAGGATTTTCAGCTATTTATATCTTACATAGTTTTCTTGAAATATGATTTCATAGTTAAATACGCTAGATTCAAACTAAAAAATATTCTAATACAAGCTGCACCCTGCGGTGTTACCCGCGATTAATATACCGGGGGAAAAGTAGTTTCTGTGTCAAATTTCATCCAGATCCGTTCTGCCGTTCTGGCGTGATTGAGTAACTAACATCCATGCATCCAAACTTTCACATTTATGATATTAGTGGGATGGGGATTTACTTTTAATTTTAACAATAATTTCAAATAGAACACAAACACAGACTATAACAAGCCATTTACTTTTAAAAGAAACTAAGGTAGAAAAACATACCACCAGTTGACTTGCTCGTTTCAGTCAAAAAAAAACTCGTATGTAGTGTACGAGTATGTACCTATGGTAGAGCGCATACACTACATCCCTCCCTTTGTGATAAATTTGAAATAACACAAAATATTTTCATCTTCAACTACTTCCCTCTACTCAAACGAGTAAAAATCTGAACGCACATTCTTTCCTCGTTACGTCGTGGGCAAAAAGCTATCTAGTGAAATAATTCATGGAGTAGAAGAATTTTTATCTGCACAAAACTTCGATCAATGAAGTATTTATCTATCTATCAATATTCTTCATGCACAACTAACCTCACCAACACAGCTGTTTCAGTAAACCGATCCTCGCACACGACGCAAGGCTTCGGGAAGTAGGCTTACAACGTAATCCGGCATTGTTAACTTGATACTTATCTAAGTATATACTTACTCATCATTTAAGCGAAACACAATGTACGTAAACATAATGTAGGCTGATTGTTGTATAATACAATACAACAATACCACCAGCCGTAGTAGCTCGGTTGGAGAACAGCCGCTTCGCATTCTTGAGGTGGCGGATTCAAACCCCGACTCGTACCAATAAGTTATTTCTAACTTATGTATGAAATTATATACCACTGGCTTTTCGGTGAAGGAAAACTTCGCAAGGAAACCTGCATACGTCCGGAGAAGAAATTCAATGGCGTTATGTGAATCCAACAATCCACACGTCTTTTCCAGCGTGGTGAAATACGGCCTAATCACCTACCGAGGGTAGACCTGTATCCCAGTAGTGCAGATTAAAGGTGGAATAAATGGAGATAGATACAACCACCTGCAAGCCAGTACCAATTATAGTACCAGGGGGTTTTTTCTTCGATTGATTATTATTATTATTATTTTTTTATGTAATTGAGTGACGAGACGAGCAAATCGCTCGCCTGATGTTAAACGTCACGTTTGCCCATAACAGGTCACATGACCGCCATCTCGCATGATGGTAAGCAATGATACGTTCTACGATGGAGCATAGGTGTATACTGTATAGCATAGGTGTGGATAATTTGTCTTATGTACTGTGGTTTGCTTCAATCGAACAAAATGTGGTATCCATAAAAGGTAAGCCTAATACCCGTTTTGGTGACCTTCTACCTGGAGTAAAAATTTTTGCACGTATCGGATCGATGAGGACTTTTTAGGTTTCATTTATGATGGTGTTCTGAACAATCCTACCAATTTTCAGCTGGGTGTGAATTAATGTAAGCTCGGATGTCTAAATTGCCCCGGTTATAAATGCACCTAATCGTTTCCCAAAACAAAAACAATAGAAGGTGTCTCATACCATTTGACCTTTAATTTGATAGAACACCAAAAAAAATAACAATTTTAATTACTGGAATAACAATGTAAGAAC
The DNA here is from genome assembly GCA_949125135.1 of Alcis repandata. Classification (NCBI taxonomy): domain Eukaryota; kingdom Metazoa; phylum Arthropoda; class Insecta; order Lepidoptera; family Geometridae; genus Alcis; species Alcis repandata. Next base: position 8,120,841 of record OX421239.1, on the reverse strand, counting down.
CTCTTATTGCCTTTACAATGGAGCATTTTTCGTACCAAATTCTAAAGTAGAATATTCTCGTATTTTTACAGGATCGTCCTCGGAATTTTTATTCGAAAGTCTCGTTAAAGGAATTTTATGCGACACCCTGTATTTGGGTAGAGTAAGTTTGGAAGAATTTTTAATTTGTTTTTTCTGAGAATATGGTGGTCGAGGTGTTTTCTTAGGACATTTTAACACCATAATATTAATATGTTGACTTGTTTTTGTATTTTTTTAGTTTAATTTTAGTTTAAGATGTAAAATATTGTATATGTAGACTAAAATAAAGAGTTTGTTCTACTAGTAAAAAAACATGCAAAGCTTGTATGTAAAAAAGTAAGTTTGTATGTTACTCAATCACGCAAGTATATTGGACTTGAATAAAATTTGACACCTATACTCGTATCTAAATCTGCTCTGCCGGTTCAGCCTAAACAAATAACCAATATACGAGTAAGTACTTTATTACACAGACAACCATTCCCAAACTTTTGACCTTATAATATTAGTGTAACATTAATGCCTGTAGCACACCTCCGCTGCGAAACTGCAACTGCGAAACCGCTGCGCGAGTTTCGCTATACAACAGTACTTCACTTACGCGAAACTATTAGCGAAACCTAAAACTAAAACAGTTGAGAAATAACAATCGAGAGAAAATGTCGTCGCTTTCGGAGTCAGAAGAGGAACTAATCTTACTGTGGTCAACAACTTTAAAAAGGCGTAGTACCTGGGTGCATGACATCAATAAAAAAAGAAAAAAGTTGGGAGAAAATAGATTATGTAAAGAGTTACAGTCTCATGAAGAACGTTTTTGTGTTGTTTTTGTAGTCAGGGTGATTTAATAAGTACAACACTGGTCTATTTCTCACTGCTAGTATAAGTTTTTCAGTAAATTCTAAATCCATCTTTCTTATTTCGCTCTCATAAACAGTCGATTGCTACAGACGCGTTCGAGTCACACGCGGAACCGCTCCAAAATGGCGGCCTTCTGGGTTCTGGCGGAGATGTACACGGGCGCCTGAGCAAATGAGCGACATCACGTTAGAAAGAGACAACATCATAGTCAGTTTTGTACGTTAGAGCAGGGAATTTCGCTCCTGTTTCGCGGTTATCGAACTTACAACTCACAGCGAAACTATTGCGGTTTCGCTTTGTGGGTTTCGCAGCGGAGGTGTGCTACAGGCATAAACAAATAACCCACAGATAAAATTAAAATATACAAAACTTGCGTTGACATTTGCTAAACTTCGAACATTATGCACAAAATATTTATTCAGTAGCAAGAATAAACATGCTCTGAAGTACACATCAAACACGAACTTTGCCCAATGAATATTAAAATTTAAATTTAAAAGTCAACCAGACCGTTTTAAAGTGAAGGAGTCTATAAGATGACTCGTAAAATTGCAGACACTGGTTGTTTGTCTAACATTAACCGCCGAGTCATGACAGAGACCTTTTCAGGCGGCCTAAAATCTCTGAAAGTAGTGCTAGCTGCCAGGCCTATATACTATACAGTTTTTCCGTCCTTAAGTAAAGTACATTAACTCAATCTATTTTCATTGTGTTTGTATCCCCATCACTTGTGGTTGGTATTAAAACCGGCTCCGTCATAGTTACGTAAAAACTGTCTTAGCAAAATATATTATAGATCTCGTTCTGGTGATTCCGAATATGTACTTAACTCAATTCGGCCCAAAACTCGAGTTATTGCACTTTTCGTACGGACGGCAGAGTTGTTCTCAAACCTACCTAACTGTTTTTCGTCTGCTTTTGAGATTCTATTATTTTCTAGCCCCCTCTTTTGTTTTACCTATACCAAAAAGTCATCGCCTTCTAAACTACGAGTACATCAACACACTTATCATTTTCTCTGAGTCCTTAACTGCACCCTGCAGGTTTCTGGGCAAGAGGGCGTCATTACCCACTTTGAGAACCTCTGGCAAATACAAACTCACCTACCATTTAAAATCCAACCTTTCATTACACAAATACTAACTAATTCAGCGCTTACTGGATTAGGAAAATCAAAATTCGAGCCAATTTTCATACGCCTTGCTTCGTACCTCTCAATTCATTTGATTTTTGTTAGCACATTTCCATAGACCTACCTTAACCGCAATTCAAAGACCCCAAATGTATTCCGCCCCAGATTAAAAATTGAATAGCAAACCCCAGATGATGAATAAAGCATTTCGTATTCTTTTATTCACAAACGTTTTGTATAAGATTTTTTTTGTAACGAATTTTGGAACATTTTAAGCGCGTTGTACAAAGAAAACAAAAAAATCTCCAAATATGAATCATTAATGATTTGCTAAAAAGTCAATGTTCTATTTATTTGACCGCTAAATGGAGGGTAATGTTTTAAAATTCAATGTGTTGGAAAAAATAAAAAATAAAAATAGCTATTAAAAGGCTTTTTTTAAGCGCTTTCTATTAAAAGAGGATATTTTAATAATAATAGGTACACCTTTTTTAAATACATTTGCTAAATAGTGCTTTTATTTTTGATCAATTTTGTTTACCAAACCATTTAGAGATAGATATATCTAAATTATCAACAAAATTACCCAAAAATAATTTAAAACCAAGTTACGTGAAAGCCTCATTTTTCGTTTTACCATTTTCTATCCACCAAAAAAATATTTTAGGCTGCCCCAACGTTATGACGTCAGATCAGACGTCAGAACAACTAAGGTGACAGATTGACGAATACCACTTAACGTGATAACAATCGAGTGACGTAACGATGAATACGAGAATTTCATTACGTAGTGTCGAATGCTAATAAAGCCGGCGACTGACCTGTAACATTTCGTCGTAACGTAACGTTACATTACGACGAAATGTTGCAGATCAGTACAGCGAGCCGATCCGCTCGCTGGGAGCGCCGCGTGCTCCACCACGCTCGCTACGAATGCTACGTTACGGCAAAATGCTCAGGTCAGTCGCCGGCTTAAGACGCATGTCCTCACCATACTCGTTGTGAAATAGACTGCCTGTACGAACACTATCGTAACTACAAATAGGAACTTTTAAAAAGAATTGAAATTACTCAAAAAAATGTTTTTTTCTTTCATTGACTTTTTTGGTTTTCTTTAGCAATTGAATGTCGAAAATTGACCTAACTGAAGTATGTAGTTAGTTAAAATGTGTAGTGCCCATTTTATTCCATTTAAATCAAATTGATTGAAACGACGATTTTATTAAATTATTTGTTGTTTTTAAAGTATATTAAATATTCGTCTAATTGGTAGTATGAAAAACGTGATTTTGCAGTTCCGATACTAAACTATTCGTAGCAGCAGTCGTGTGAGCGCGCGTCGACCACCGAAGTCGTAGATCGATGGCGTCGACTGATTGTGTCCATTTTTCGGGACCACGTCCGACCCAATAACGCTTCGCCACTGAAGGATAATAGGAACGAAAGTGGGGCGAGAGTCAAGGGTTCAGTAGGAAAAATGTGAACAATTCTTGAAAGCTGAAAAGTATGTCGAAGTTATAAAAATCCAATTTTCGAACGCTGAAAAGTACGTCGAGGCTTTAGAAAATCGTTTATAACAAATAAAGTTAGGTTGGTTAATTCATTGGGTGTGTGGATTTTAAGATAAGCTACTGTGTACTCGTAAGTATTAGGAAACTTTCATTTTACATATCCGATGTTAGAATAATAAAAGTTGGTCATATTTCTGAACGTGTTTCACTTTTCACGTGAGTTATTCTGATTTATTGACTCTTGATCACAATACACGTTCACCTAATTTTTGATAAATTATAAACATACTAGCGGCCCGTCCCGGCTTCGCACGGGTAGACTTTGGGATAAACGTAGAGTAAATTGAAATCGGTCCAGTCGTTCACGCGTGATGGCGTGACCAAAGGTGTTGAGAATAATTATAGGAACTCTTTGTTATAACCTCTATTCTCATGCTATTGCGTAACTATAGCAACCGTAGTTTGTTGATGCTAACTTGTCAATTTATAGTAAAAATTATCAGTATAAAACGCACACTGTTTTGATAGATATGATTGAATTTGAACTTTGTACAGAGGTAATAAAGTGCAAATTGACTCTTGGACGTTAGGAACATACCTACATTGCTTAAACAACAGTGAGTGCTTGCAATTCAATATGAACTTTATACAATAGCAATAAAGCTCGTTTTAGTTAGAAAACGTTTGTATGGGAAAAATAAAAGGGCTGTTTTTAGGGTTTTTCAATACTTCTGAGAGATTTTCTTAATATTTTTTTCCGTAAGAACCTTCTCCTAATAATAACAAATACAACAAAAAAAGAATTAGTGAAATTGGTCCAGCCATTCACGCGTGAGGCCGTGACCAAGGAAAACGGGTTTCATTTTTATATATATAGATTTAAACCTTTTTTACTTTGAAAGTCGTTAAAAAAATGCTATGAAAATTCATTCCAGAAAATCAATATTGACCTTTATAGTTTAATTTCGAAATAGCTTTTAAACCTCAATTTCAAGTAATAGCAATGTTACGATTCGAATTAAAATCACAGCCTTGTCTAACTGAGAATACTGTAGACTTTGCGATGTAATTTCGCCAAAGGTTCTATTGAAGCCCCTTTATGCCTCTCCTAATCCAAACCCGTAGTTCAATAGTCTTGACGTCTCTCCAAAGGGAGAATCAACCACAGTTTCAATAATACTAACCTCGTCTGAAAATAGAGAGCTGCGCTGGATTTTAGCAAACAAAGATCTTTGGAACAGCTATTTTGGACAGGGAAGATTATAGTTTCACTAGTTAGTATACGATTTTCAAAATGAATAATGGTAAATTGATACCTTATAATATTTGACGTAACGCTAATTTAGAAAAAAAATTAGTACAAACTATAAAATAGAATTATATTTTGGCAAATTGTACAGGGTTCAAATATTGATCGTAAAGATGATGTAACAAAGAATTTTGACAGTTTTTAGTATCACAAAAATGTCCAAATTCGATACTACAAGTATTACTAAAATGATTTGGTTTTTGAATAATTGGATTAAAATTAGTAAAAAACCTAAATAACTAAATTGTTTGTTTTTCAAAGATCAGCTTTGACAAACGATCCTAAAATTTGCCAGACGACCTATTTATCTAAGCTGGAGAGAACTCAGGCGCTTTCCCACTATTTAAACTAACCTTTAGCCCAAAAATAGACGCCGTCGACTTCAACCTCATCCACGTCTATATTCAATATCCCGTCGTTTTCCCAAAGGGCGAATTGTTCCCTTCGGTCAACGAGCATCTAGAGTGCTTACAGCCCGATCATTGGTACGGACATATTGGTTGTAATCCCGAATAGGGGTTAAAGGGTAAGTCGTTATTCTGAAAGGCCTATCGCCTTTTAGGTAGTAAACCCCAAGGCGTCCAATGACCCGGTTTCGTATGAAATTGAAGAGTAAAGTTTTACGTTTTTGTTTTATTACAGAATTTGTATGATCTGTGGAAATGTTAACGGGAGAACAAATGGGGTTAAAGGTCAAATACTGGATTTAAAGGTCAACAGTCAAGTCTCGATTCCTAGCTACCTAGATAAGCTCCTAGTTTTCTATACATAGTTCTGTCGTTATTTACTTTAGTCTCTGTTTGGTAAAACAACGTCTCCACAAAATTATACAAATTGCTTTACTAAATTCAAATTAGCCTTTAAATATTTATCTCTAAAATATGCTCAAATTAAATTATAATTTTATTGACGCTACGATATGTCTACGGCGTAGCTATCATCTACAGATCGTAGACGAACGCTACAAAAATATATTATGTTTCTGGGTGTTAATTATGTTTCACAATTAATTATAATTCTGGGTGGCGCAGACCTGTTATGGGCAAACGTGACATTTAACATCATGCGAGCGATTTGCTCGTCTCGCCACTCAATTACATTTAAAAAAAAAGTTTTGAATACAAAGACATAGTAGCCGTAGGCAAAAGTGTTAAGTAATTAAAGGCAAAAGTGGTGCAGCTTAAGAATAGTTGGCATATATTTGAGCTAGCTGGCTGCGACATTACATACAAAATTTAATATAGAACAGAAATACAGCTAGAAACCGCTAGAAAGCCGTGGTAGCACAGTGGGAGAACAGCCGCTTCGTATTCTTGAGGTGGCGGGTTCAAACCCCGACTCGTACCAATGAGTTCTTTGGGACTTATGTACGAATTTACAAACCACTGGCTTTTCGGTGAAGGAAAACATCGTGAGGAAACCTGCATATGTCCGGAGAAGAAATTCAATGGCGTATGTGAATCCACCAACCCGCACTTGGCCAGCGTGGTGGAATACGGCCTAATCACCCTTCGAGGGTAGACCTGTATCCCAGCAGTGGGAGGATTAAAGGTTGAGACAGCAAGAAATAACCATGCAACCTTTGCTCTGCCAAAAAGGCTTAAAAATCTACCAGCCTGCAGTTACGTCATCGATGAAGTTATTTCAGGTCTCTCTCGTATATCTCAATTTAGAAAACGCTAAAAGTATTACCTAGTTCCCGATACAACTCGCAACAACGTAAGTAATTACTTCCTACATTTCCTAGATCCAAATTAAATTACATACTTCGCGGAAACGTGGCGGTGGCACAGATTAGACAATAGTTACTGCGGTGGTTCCATTAAAAAGTTTTTAAATACGCAAAGATAAAAATTACATTGATTCTTTTTACTAATGTTTAGTAGTTTTGGAAAATGAACTTAAAACAAGGAAAAAAAAATAGTTTGTCGATAATAACAGTTAATTTTTCTTTCAGAGGGGGTTTTCAGAGTAAATAGGTACTATTATAGAATACTATACGATCAAAACTTTTAACCAATAAGTTAAATCTCAACAATAAACGAATAATCGCAATGTTGATCAATTATATAAAAAAATAAAAATTTAACGTTTTTTTTTTAATATAAACATAAACGGTTTTACTGAGACAATTTTCTTAACCGTAAGTTAAACCACTGTTCTTGAATTAGCGTAGGTCGTAGGTACATACGAGTATATATAGGCGAATATAAGGGCCTTTATTCGCTATGAGCACACGAGCACGTAACGCGCCGCGTTACGTCAAATCCATGGAATCGACATGGAATGGTATTCCGTATGCCAATGTCAAAATTTAAAACGCGTGGACTCTGAGCCGCGTTCACGTTACGTGCGTGTGATGACGTCACGCGTTTTTGGCGTGGAATATGATGGTAGATAGCGAATAAGGGCCCAGGTGAGTACTGTCCACTTAAGGCCATTTCTTTCATAGAATATTCAAAGAACCAGTGCTACAAATAGCAGGCGGGCTCAAGGAGGGCCAGTTATTTATGTACCACTGTCATTACCCTGCTTTCTTTAACTTTAAAAAAGAAATCAACCTTACTACTTTGATAATAATGTTTGGTTTGTTGACGTTGGTAGTTGGTATGAAAATGATGTGCTATTTACTCGTGTACGAGCTAGGTTTTAGCATGTATAATAATTAAACGATTAAGTGCGCTTTGATGCACCGTTACTATTTTTTATTTATTAAACGGTTTTATTTAGCTCACCCCGTTTGTTTTATTCTTGGGTCAAATTTAGTAATTCAAATTTTACCCTCTTCCTGTCAACCGATTAATCTGAAATTTTGTATACACTTTGGATTTTGGTGACAATACAATTATATTTATTCATTATCATTATAAATTCAAGATGGCCGCCGCTACAAAATGGCGGATAATTTATGTTTTATTAATCCCATCAATATGGGTATCAAATGAAAGGGCTCAACAAGCAGAATACAATTATACTATAAAAAAATTAAATCCAAGATGGCAGCCGCTACAAAATGGCGGATAACGTAGGTTTTATCAATCCCATCAATATGGGTATCAAATGAAAGGGCTCAACAAGCAGAATACAATATACTATAAAAAATTGAAATACAAGATGGCGGCCGCTACAAAATGGCGGATAACGTAGGTTTTATCGATCCCATCAATATGAAATAAAAACTAAAAACTAGAAAATAAAAATAGGTAAAAAAAAATTTTAAGTTAAACGGTTTTATGTTAGACTAGACTAAAATAGAACCGTGGGGCACGTCCCACGGTTTTCTTGCCCCACGGTTTTATTTTAGTCTAGTCTATGCATATGTTTATAATTCCCACGACTGTATCTATTTTATTATTTTTTGGTTTTTAGTACATTTATCTTAAACATTGCAATGTATGTTTTTTTTAACATAAAACCGTTTAACTTAAAAATTTTTTTTACCTATTTTTTTTTGTTTAATTTATTTCTGCTAAGTAGGTAAGCTCGTATAAGCCGAGTGGCTAGTCCTGGTATCAGAGTTTTTAGGCCGCCTGAAGGTCCCTCATATGCATTGGCTTTATTTCTGCTGAGAAAGTAATATATTTGCAAATAATTATAGCACATCATGCAATACATATTGAGTCATTAACAAAGTAGACGAAATAAAATAAAAAATACACAGATACAACTACCATACTAACAAGTCTAGTAAAAGTCTTTAAAAAGTATTAGTTTACCTATAGGTATAAATTTAAATTTAAATTTAAATTCATTTAAATTAATGATTTAATTAATAATTTAAATTAATGTTTAGAAACACCGATAAACTAATTTAACCCCTATAATATCTTTAGAATAATGTCTAATGTAGCATTTGTGGGCCAACCCTGACTTTAAATTAACTTAAGTTTGGTCTTTTTTCCTTTGAATGTTAAGTATTCAGCATTGGCCCAATTTCCATTGCTTTTAATCACGTGATACAAAATATTATCTGATTACCTTATTATTAAACATAAATACTAAATGGTATCAAGCGAAACTATGCACAATTTAAACCAATCCTAAATGGATAAATCGCTTCCTCGATACTTTAATTACTCGACGTCTTGGGACTATTTTCAATTTACCTAGTCTGACATCGCTCGAGCGATGCTTGGCCCCGAGCACCCTTATCTCTGATAGCTATTAGTATTTAGTAGGTATACAAGGTGCTGCAGAAAGGTCCAACAATATTTACAGTAGTTAATCTGCATTAAATTTCGAATCAAACAAGCAAACATTAAACGTGAAACCATGACATTTTTTTTTCCATACAAAGTTAAAAATTCATTATTTGGTTTTTTATTTGACAACCCTGACGAGCGCGCCACAACAAACGCACGCGCGCACGGCGGCGCGGCGGCTGTTCGTATGTTAGGGTTGCAGCTGGTCAATTTTACATCAAACTTTGACTCGTATTATCTGGTAATCTAACATGCTGAGGTGAATCAAACCTTCGGAGATGAAGTCCACATCAGTGTTGGCATCGGCTGTCTAAATATTGTTGGGGGTAAAACGGGCACCTTGTATAGGGATCAAGAGATTACTCAGATTGTGCTGATATTTAATTTCTCCCTGGCTACATTTACGAACGATGCTAACCACTTTTCTAAGAAATGTGTTGGCTTTATAAGATTTGTTCGGCAGCTGTTACGTGTTTTATTAAAATGTAAGTACATTTAAGTTGGTAGATGTTATAATTAAAATTATTAAATCTATTGTTTGTGTATTGGTTATATTGTACAATTATTTGGCTTTACTGATTTTGTTAAAAAACTAAGAAGTAGTTAGGGAATATTAATGGTGATACTTTTACTATCAACAATTAAAAAAAAATATTACTAGGATGTTCCGTGTTTCCCCTTAACGGTTTTCTTCCTACAAAAATATATAATGGTAGACTGTGTGTTTAGCCACGCAGCGAGCGTTCAGCTGTCACCGCGACCACCTATCTAAAGGAAGACTGATCGTGTATACCGTGTATCTATTATATTACTTTTCATCTGTGATTGAACACACACATCAAGTTAAGCAACGCTACGAGCGAAACGGTTGCCAGTTAAAACGGAAAACGCAGATAGTTTCGATTAGACAAATACCCAAAAAGGTCATATTATGTAGGCGGTTTGGTCAATGTTTGTTGATCCTCTAAGCCTATTACTACCCTAAAAGGTCGAAATATACCGACACAAGTTCATCGACCTATTAATTAATTGCTCAAAACTTTACACTTAGTCAAGCAATTTATGAAGTGCCTACTTCCTTGTCCTTTTATTTCTGGTCTAAAAATATTAAAATGTTATCGTTGGTAACACGCGACTATACATCAGTGTCAACTTAAGTTTTCACACATGAAATGCTTAGGTACGAGTACGTCCTACGCTATTATTTTGTAGTCCAGGAAAGTATATTTCAGAACGGATGAACTAAAATTAATGTCATGAAAATGCAGGGCTATTCTGGCAAGTGAGATATTATCTCGGTCACTGTCGCTCTTATTAGAAATGTCATGACAGTAAAAGTGACCGAGATAATCTAGAGCGCGAAAAGGGTCCTAGAATCGAGAAATAGTTTATGTGAGATGATGGAAAAAATTCTTTCATATCACATTCGTAATAATATTTTCTTATTTCGGTTCATCATTTCTTCTTTGACGCAAAGTGAATAGATAGGTGGATGGAGTGTTAAGACAGCAAAACGACCTACTAGTACATAGTAGAAACGTCTGGAATTAAAAATATCCAGCTTGTAAAACGTAGTAATCAAGTAATATGAAAAAGGCGTCAATTGGTCTGTATGAAATTACAAGCTTTTATTTAACTTGTGTTGATATGATTTATTATGTATAATATTATTTTTACACATTGACTACTTATACTTCATATAATATTTTTTGACAATTTTCCTTTGACATTATGACATTTTATTGTAATTTCATTGCGACATTTTTAGACCATAGTTAGTGAAACAGGTCAATAAGTTGACATGCTTGTAAATATATTATTTTGTACATTTATTGTATAATTTTATGTTTTATATTCTGTAATGACCTGTAATGAATATTGCCAATAAAATGAATGTCTGTATGTATAGGGGAGTCAAATCTTGCAACTGAGTTTTGAACCACTTTCCAATGCCCGATTGAGTTCAAATAAAATATTTTTTTAAACTCTTGTTTGTTACCTCTTTACTCAAAACAGCTGAGCGCATTTGGATGAAGTTTGATATGAAGGTAGCTTATACTTTTACACAGGCTAATTTACCTTCAAGATACGGGAAACACCCGTAGGGCGGAGCTAGTTCAAAACAATTTAAACTATCTAGTCTAAAATTACAAGTGCATAAAACAAAATACGAAATGCTTTTATATTCTTCACACGATAAAAGGTTAACTCAGATTTATTGCCCAAGGCCCAAACTCATTTACCCTCAAACGAAACGAAAAAGCGAAATAAAACATTGCTCAAAAACGGGTTAGCACAACCATTTCATTGTTCACTAAAACAAAATATGGCTTCAAAGGATTTATCATGAGTTTGTGAGCGTCGGATTTTAACTCGCATTCGCAGTTTTCAGGGGCCAATTCAACTAGTTATTTCAGTTTAAAGTCTTTTGACGTGAATTCGACGAAAGTTTTCCTTCTTACACTCTAGAAAAATTATGACAGATGTTAAAAAAACATGTAGGAACTCGTCAGTGTTTTTGAAAATTTTAAAGTAAAAAAAAATAAAATTAATAATTTAAAATTATATTTTTTTTTATTAATTTTAAAGAATTAAGTTGAATAGGAATTTTGAAGCACATTTTTTTTCTAAAACTGCCAAGTTTTCATTTTTTTTATAATCATAGAAACTTTAATCACACTCTTAGGGTCTCACTTATAAAGCCTTGTCAAAAATTAAAAAGTTAGTCACAGCTCTGCTCACATGCTTACATGCTCTGACAACTTCTCGCTGTCAGACAATGTCACCTGCTAAAACAATACGGGAAACTGTAAGCGATGATTAACTTTAGGCAAGTTTCATTATGTAAGAGCCTTAAAACGCATAGACTTCTAAGATCAATATGTCATCTACGCACTCAGAAAGCCAACAACTAGGTCCAGAGTGGTATCGGAATGCCACTTTACTCTACAAAAGTTAGCAACCAGATATAAAGTTATTGTGGAATGGACAAAAAGTCACAGCGGATGTAAAGGAAATAACAAAGCCGACCTACTCGCAAAGGAAGGCATAAAGAAAGAAATTAAGGCAGATGTTGCAGAACTGTGTAAACCAACGGCATTGGAAACGCGGAACCTGTTAATTGCCTACACGGAAAAAGAGCAGCAAAATCTATGGAACAAAACTACAGATTGTAAACACTCAAAAGCTTTTTTTCAAACCCATCGATAAATAGAAAAGCGACCAACAAACTACTCAAGTTAACCAGGACAGATCTCCGTACAATGATAGGCATTATCACTGGCCACTGTGAGCTAAATTATCAGTTACACAAAATAGGAGCTACGGACAGTCCGCTGTGCCGAGGATGTTTACAAGAGGACAAAACCGTGGAGCACGTGCTGTTGCACTGTGAGGCCACGGCAGACATAAGATTAAGGTCGAGGCTCCTTGAAGAAACCACACAACAAGTTTCAAGTACCACAACACCTGGCGCAAGGCAAGTGGAGGAGGTATGCCAGCGACCCCAGGCCGTGCTCCGTTATTTTAGGTAGCTCGGATGGTTGGGGTAAGCTGGCAGTCGGGGGGCAATGCACAACACACCCCAAGCGGGACGTCGGTGCAGGTCGTATCACCCCCATTTAGAATTAGAATTAGAAGATCAATATGGTTTCATCTCGGCAAGCTAATTCTGTAACAATGCACTGCGCATGCGATCGTCTCTATTTCTATCACTGCCCTACTTACATATTTACCTATTAATACGAGTATCTACGGAATAAAATCTGGTACTTGCATATCCACAATTTTTATTTCCATTTAGGAAATTTCCACTCATGAATCATGGGATCACTAGCGCCAAGCCTAATAGAACCCAAAGCCAAAACCTATCCTGTATTGTTCTGTCCTGTCCTATCCTGTCCTGTCCCGTCCTGTCCTGTCGAAGCCTATTAGATATGGAATCGTGGTAACACTTAGTGAAAAAAAATTATTTATTCACAGAGACTTAAATTATGAAATTACAAATGAATATTACAATATAATTAAAATAAAAAACTAAAAAACAATAATTATTAATAAATTTAACACTTAGTTAAATTTGGTTCAAGTCAAAGGATGGTACATTGTCAATTTGGTCAAACCACGACATTCCCGACAAAGCATACCTACCACTATACTATTAATATTATGTTTGAAGTAAAGGTGAAAAAAAAATCTAAAAGCTACTCTGACAAATGATCGGTTTGACAACGAATCTAAAAATATACAGAAAAAAAAATTCAAAAAAATTCAAATTCAAATACAAATAAAAAAAAATAAAAGTCTCGATAGCAAATTAATTCAACAATTTCTTACAATACATGGTTATAAGGAAAGAGGTAAGCCGAAAAGGGTGCATAGTACTCAACCCAATATACATAATAATACAGCAACCTGTTTGGGCAGATGGTAGACACAACTACGAGTATATCTATATATTTTACTCAATACCGACAGTCGACATACAAACCTACATACCCTCGAAAAACATTAATGTCATTTTTGGGCAATCAGAAAAAAAAGGAAAAAACAATAAGCAAATACAAGATTAAGTAGGTACTCTTATTCTGAAAACTCAAAGGAGCCGTTACTGTTAACTTGAACTCACACAACCTGTAAACTCAAACAACAGTTACACTTTCCAATACCAACAAAAACGGACCATTTTATGAGCATTCACAAACATTTGTGTGGAGAATCAATCCAAATGTCATTATTTTACCTTCGACTTTATTGGAACAATCGGAATTGGGTCAACAGTGATCGTATGTGGGTAATCTATTTCCACCTTGATCGATACTGTGCCTGCTGCCTGCACTAAATACGATGACCACGCGCTGTTTTGGGCAGTAGCTTAACTTGCAGATGGATTTCAGGGAGATAATCACTGAAATCTGAATTTTTTGTTTTGTTAACATGTTTCACGTTTACAAAGAATTTTATTATTTTAGAATTAAATTAAACTAAGTTATTTAAAGCTTACCTACTTTAATAAAACTTTAAAAAAAAAATCCAGTAATTGAACATTATTACGACCGATATGCATTTATTGCTGGTTAGATTTGTGTTAGTGCTTTTGTTATTAAAGGTTATTTCACTTTTGCTCAAAACAAAAGAGGCCTAGTTCTAATTAAAGCAGTATCTATAAATAAGGCCTATTTTTTTGTTTTTTTTTTGTTAAGCAGAACCGTCGCCTATGAACACCTGCAACACTAGCGGTGTCGATAATGCTTGGTGCTTGTAGACTCCCTTCTTAAAAAAAATGCGATATAGCATGCTCAATTAAAAAAAAATGCAACAAAACATGACTGCTAAAATACATAATTCAGAATTTCAGCAGAAACTTTATTGTTCCATAAAGTTTAAAATTTCCTGAACATTAAATCCTGTATTCTACAGCCACCTAACTTTTGTAAGTCAAGCCTAAAAATAATAAAACATTCGAGGCGTTGGCTTTGGCGCGGTCATACATCAAACATGCATAAGGAACTGACACGCGAGCTTTTAGGACGTGAATCGTGACATGTTGACACGGTGCTATAAACGTTACCATACTAGATGGTTGAACAGGTAAAAACCCTATGAACGCTCTATAAATAAATCCACCAACACCAACGCAATACCTCACTTGTCGAGAGTTCCCTGAATATTGAATGAACGAACAAGAAATCTCAAAATTGCTACTAGGGCAATCTGATTAACTATCTAACTTGATTCGTGCAGCAGCTCAAATTGTGTTTGATACCAAGAAGTGCTACCCTGCTCTATATTAAGCAAAATTATTTTATCCAAAGACCAAGCAGCAAAGAGAAGCTTTATTACGAGCATTTGGGCATCCTGAGCTTTACTTCTAGTAGTTCATAGGAAATACCAAAACTAGAGAGCCAAAAATAGCTCATAAATATCCATCGATGGATCGCAGTAGTTCGCACCATCAGGTAAGATGGCTGTCAAACGTAAGCCTATCATCAAACTTCTACTTGATCTGAGTCATCAAATAAAAATTTTGAAAAATTGTTGGTTAATATAAGTTATTTTTTTCATTGTATTTCTATTATTCCTTTATGGGTTGATTTATATATACGAATGCAAATGTAAAGCGAACAGAGGAAAGGCGCTATGATTCGAGCGGATTGATACATTTTTTGAGCCTATTTTACGTTTACTGACTGTGCTACAAACGACCGCGTCGGTTGTACGGGTATTTTTTTACTATAGTATTCTGTGCTATAGTTTAAAAGGCCGGACGGACATACTTACTTTTTAGACAAACGATTAAGATCATTACTGCTATTATAATAACGTACAAATTCTTTCTCGCACCTCTCCGGGCTAAGCATAATCAACACCGCCAGTAATTCAGGTGTTTATAATAGGTAGCGGTTGTTTCAGGCTGAATGTCCGACACCAGTTTGCTTCGCCGCTATTTGGTGAATAAATTGTGTCAAATTGTTAAATGCAAATAGTAATTCCAATACTGTTGCGGCAGACGAAAATAAGTGAAAAAAGTCTGCCATGACGCAAAGGCACACGTAACTTGAGTGAAGTGCCCTAATTACCGCTCAGGCTTTTTCAGATAGAGCTAATTTCAGATTTACGAAAATACCTTGACAGTATTTGGAAAATACAAGCCGTGGTAGCTCAGTGGGAGAACAGCCGCTTCGCATTCTTGAGGTGGCGGGTTCAAACCCCGACTCGTACCAATGAGTTATTTGGAACTTATGCACGAATTTACATACCACTGGCTTTTCGGTGAAGGTAAACATCGTGAGGAAACCTGCATACGTCCGGGGATGAAATTCAATGGCTTATGTGAATCCACCAACTCGCACTTGGCCAGCGTGGTGGAATACGGCCTAATCACCCTTCGAGGTTAGACCTGTATCCCAGCAGTGGGAGGATTAAAGGTTGCTGATGATGATTTGGAAAATATCCAAAATCCAAGCATATAAAATCTATACCTACATATTGACGTTAATTTGATGGTACTTATACCTAATGTTATTTGAATGAACATTCATTCCTTACGTAATATGAAAAAGGCATAAACGTCGCTCTTATACTCAAGCAGTGGAATGAAAAGCCATGTCGACATGAAGTACCTACCAGGCGTTGAGTTCAAAAAGCGGAATAAAATCTATGACTGAATGCGGCGACGAAAAACAGATAAAATGCAATTTTTACACGACTTCCGAATTCGTGTTATATTATTGGTGTTTTTGAGCTGTTAAATATGGCCTTATATTAGTGCATGCATTTAGTGCATAATTGCAGACGCTACACAAAACTAAGGCAATGTATGGAAATGTCATTTCTGTAAAATCTTCTTAATATATATAAATTACGTGTCACGTTGTTTGTCCGCTAATAGACTCCTAAACTACATAACCAATTTCAATCAAATTTGCACACCGGGTGCAGTTCGATCTAACTTAGGAGATAGGATAGCTCACATCTCCATTTATAGTAAAAAAACATGAAAAATTAGAAAATTTAAAAATACTTAAACCATAAAGCGCTTTGGAAAATGTAAACTTTTTTAATGTAACTTTTGACATTTGACATAGAATTGACGCAATGGCTTTTTTTACCAATTCGAATTAAATAGTCATCGTTAAGACAGGACAACGTCTGTCGAGTCAGCTAGTAAATAATATAGATATTATATGTAGAATCTAGATACTTGTCGATACTTTAGCCCCTTCTCACCTCAGCGGGACAAAGTAGAAGGCCGGAGCCGCGGCGGATGCCGCAGAAGACGCCAAGCGGCGCAAATATGCGTCTCTTTCGAATGAGTACATATTTCTTCCGCTTGGCGTCGAAACTTTTGGTCCATGGGGTCCTAGTACTAAAAAATTTGTCAAACAAATCACACCGCGCTTAGTTGACGCCGCTGGTGATAAGAGGGCTGGCTCATTCCTCGCGCAAAGAATTTCACTGGCAATTCAGCGCGGGAATGCAGCCAGCGTTCTTGGTACCTTGCCACACGGGCAAAAACTACTTTTTGATTATTAATTTTTTGTAAATTTCTTAGTTCTATTAGGTTAGTTTGTTACTTTAAATTTAAGATGTAAATATATTTTCTACACATAAATGTATTGAAAAAAAGAAAAAAAAAAAAAAAAAGAATCTAGAGGTATAAATAAATTATCGAAATGTAATTACCATATAATGTCTTCATATTTATCGCGTTTGCGATCTTAGAATTAGAACTTAGCTAGGGGGACTGGAATAGCTGTAATTTAACGATAAAGCCGAAAGTTGTTGCTCTTGTTTCTAGCAGTATTATTTTTTGGTTTTTGTTTTTTAGTGCAAGCAATAAAGCTAAACCAAAGATGTTAAAAATGTAATAAACTTAAACATTAAAGTTTTGAGTTTTGTCTGTACTACCTGTATAATAAATAGTACAAGTTATGTATCTCAGGTTACAGGCACAAAATTTTTCAATTCACAATTAATTATTTTGACAAGCTTTTTCGTAAAAATATCTTGCTATTGTTGCTCGTAAATCTAGCTACAAATAGCATTTATAACGAAATAATAAAAAAACCTTCATCTTCAAACCAATTTGAGGTAAGAATGCCAGCCGGAACTTTTCCCAAAATAGACAATAGAAATTACCACTTCCCAGTATTTTATGCTAATTGGGTTAATTATTTAACCCGCCCTTGCGGAAACGGATGCCTTAACAAAGAAGATGACAGAGGGGACATATTTCCAACCTGTTGATGTAAGAAAAAGAGTAGCTATAGACGGAAAATGGGTTTTCCCTCTTGGTTGTCTCGTTTTATTCGTATTTCATGTATTTTTATGTTGTTTTTTTGTATAGTATTGTAAACTGTAATTGGTTAGGATTTGTTTTTTTTTTATTGGTACTGTGATTGCTAAAGGGGTTGCATGTATACGTTATGTAGTCGTATTTTGTTCCTAATTCTTTTGTTTTGTATTTTTGTTCAGTATCGGAAAACTGACTGAGCTAGAGTATATTTTTGAACTTTGTTAGAATGTTCCTAGCAATATTGATTACAAAAAAACCGGGATGATAATGCTTGAAAGAGATCCCTCTTAACGATAAGGCCACCAGTGGTTGCAATAGTTTTAAGCGTATACTTTGGTTATAATTTATCTATCTTTAACTAATAAAGCATCACTAAAGCCCTTAAGAGACGATAAGAACATTTTTATTGGATAATGGACTCTGGCCACGTTCTTGGACAAAAATTAACCAGAAATCTAAGTTACATTAAAGTACTCACCAACTTGAGGCTAGATTGAAAATTTATAAAAATGTGTGTATTCAGCGTTGGTAAAATGAAAAAAAAAACATGTGGTTGAGGGTAGTTCCTAAAATAAACACCCCAGCACGCAACACACGCCCTACTACCATAGAATTCTAACCTCAAACTGTACTATGGTTCGACCCTGCACCCGAGGCCTCTGTCCACTCTCGAGGGGCCGCGCTGTCACCGGTATCAACCCATAATGAATGTGCACAGTATTGTTGACCTGTCCTAGGTGAGCGATGTGACGCGATAAGCGGCGCGAGGCGATTTGAGTTGTGGCAAAACGTATGGGTACCCTTTTTGCTTTGTGTAATTATATACCGCGCATTACTAGTCCTACGCTGACAAATTTCTTTAGTTCTTTGTAGGTATTGGCAGAAATATGTAATTTAACAACAATCGCCAACGCTCGACCGATTACAACGCATTTTTTTTCTTTTGTTTAAAAAAAATGCAATACGAGTAACTACGAGTAAATATGAATATGAAATACGAGTACATACCAAACTGACCTTCGTAAAAACGTAGGTTTTTTTTTTAAAAGCTTTTCATTAGCTAAATATATTATATTATGTTCGGGTGAAATCTCGCAAGTCAATTTTGAACCACTTCCCGATGTCCGATTGAGCTGAAATTTATTATACGTATGTAACTCCGATGACAATGCATTAAAAACTTGATTTTGAAAGAATTTTTTTTAAATGACTTAGTTTCAGTGACTTTTTAGCTTTGTAAATATTATAAACTGTAGGCAAATGTATATTAATAAATACATTCTTTTGAACGTCTTTTTTAAAATTTTAAACTTTTTTAAACTTGATATGATTGATATTGCCGTTATAGCTTCGCATCGCGTTACGTTGTGGCATTTATCACTGATATTACAACGTGTGTCGGTCGAACACCGCGATGTCCCTGGAGGCATGCTTGGATACTGAATATGCAAATAGTTCGTTGGTTATACGAGTTGTTACTCATTTTGCTAGTTTTATGAGCATTCATTCTATTTTATAGGTTTACATTGGAAATATAAAATGCGAAAGAATAAGGAATAAGGCAACTTGACTTGGTTTGACCACCAACACTTTTTCTACTTAGTTCTATTCAAGTTACATAAAATGATGTCTTAAAAATAAACTAATTACTATGATTTATGCAATTTTGATAGGGTTTTCTTTATTTGACAATCACTATAAGTCCCTTATTTATTCAAAATCATCACCTCAGAAGGGTTGTATATATTTTTATATAAAATGCCTAAATAGGACAATAAACGACGTACCTCTACTATAAAAAAAATAGTAAAACACCATAATTATATATTTTTTTTCATTATGAATTATCTTCTAATGCATCTAAGTAATATCGAGGCTTGCCGCCGGTTAAACTGTTCGTCTATTTACGTTTTTAATTACATTAATTCGTAACACATAACTTTTCCAAACATTGTGTCCACGTTTTCTACGGTGTACTCGTGAGGATGAATTTCGGGTAACTATTGACTCTCGAGGGAGCTCGGAGTCATGTAATGGTCACTTCGCACGATTCTTGATGGCCAGCTAACATGTGAGAGTGTACGTCATCCACACTAATATCATTTGTGAAGGCTTGTAAGTTTTTTTTAATGATATTTGATGACGAGAGTTCAGTGGAAGAACAGCCGCTTAGCATTCTTGAGGTGGCGGGTTCAAACCCCGACTCGCACCAATGAGTTCTTTGGGACTGATGTACCAATTTACATACCACTGGCTTTTCGGTGAAGGAAAGCATCTTGAGGAAACATGCATATGTCCGGAGAAGAAATTCAATGGCATAATTATGTGAATCCACCAACCCGCACTTGGCCAGCGTGGTGGAATAGGGCCTAGTCACCCTTCTAGGGTAAACCTTGTATCCCAGCAGTGGGAGGATTAAAGGTTGAATATGATGACGAGACGTTTAATATCAGGCGAGATTTTAAACGTCACGTTTGGCCACAAATAGGTCTGCGGCACCCAGAATTTTAAATTTTTAGTTGAATACTAAAAATTTAATAATAATTTAGACGCTGCACGGCACAGCACTGCGCTCGTCGCCCTGAGATATAAAATGTTTAATCTCCTATTTGTCCTGAAATTTCACTGGAAACAATGCGTTTGTTTCTTCTGAACCTTAAAACCTTAAACGAAATTTGGAATTTTGCCAGGAAAACTAACGTGGTTTTGAAACATTTTGTTGAATGTGGAATGGGGGTTGCTCGTCAAGCCCGGCCTAGCACGGAACGTAGGCTCGTCATTTTTCCACCGTTTTTATTCATGCGAACCTGTAACAAATCTAGAATGGCAATGTTTGTCTCTTTCGCGTGGCATTAAAACAGGGAAATGCCCTGCTGAATATTATAGGCTGCTTTTTTTATAGAAGCCTTAACAGTGCTGGCTTAATAGCCGGCAAATTTTAGATATTTTATTAAATGAAAATCATTTTTATTAACCTATGATGTCCCACTCCTGGGAGAAGGTCAAAATCAATTTAACGATTGTAAATAAAATATCATTAACTTTTTTGTAATGTTTGCATATGAAACTAAAAACTACATTGTAAAGCTTTACAGCACTTGATAATTCAACATTGGGCACATAGAATAAAGCCACATAATCACCATACTTATCAAACTACCAACTCCGTAATAACCTGGTAGTGCGGACGGCGTACACGTGTCGTCCGGTCACGGTCATGTCCCAATGTCATGGAATTCTCTAAATCTTGAATTTCACTCTACTATCAGAGTATTTAGTTAGTTAATATGAAGTGTGTAAAGTAGTAATAGATAGGAATAAAAATAGATACATAAGCAATTGTTAAATTATATAATAATAATATTAATTATAAGCATTAGCAATAAAGAAATTAGATTAGATTAGTATTATAGAAAGTAGAGGTAGTTCATAAGCATTATGATTATGCTTATGAACTGAATTGAAACTGAACTGAATAAGTGAAACATTGTAAAACAAAACTTTTGTAATCCAATCCTGAAAGAATATTCGGAGATTAGCAGAAACAATAAAAAAAAGAAAAAGATAGTTTGTTTGTACAGGCTGAAGCTAAAAGGAAGAAGGGAAGGAAATAGGAAGAATATGAGGGGAATATGGGGGGGGGGGAGGAATAGGTAAGATAAGGTCGAGTGGCTAACATAGATGTCAAAACTTTTAGTATTTTTGTGGGCGGTAAAATCAAATTTAAAAACAAAACAAACAAGCTTCAAGGATTGATTACACGTACGAACGAGTACAGTGACGAGACAGTAGACGGGTGTACTTGGCCAAGAAAACAAATCATGGTTCTAGTGACTGTCTCACCTCGTCAAAATGTTTATATACACCGAGTAGTCAGCCGAGGACACTGCACTCGTCACGTGTATTCAACCCATTAATTGAAGTCAACTTATTTAGTCACAGTTGTCTAGGCCAGTCAACTCATGCTTTAACTTGGGACGCACTTTTGCGCGACCATTTAAAAGTAAACGTAAGCTTAAAACAATTTAATTAGTAAGTATTTTTGTATACCATAACTCGTTTTGGAAAAATCAGCCATGTTAAAATCACTGCAGTTCCTTGATTGTGAATCACTAAAAAAAATGTGCTAAAAAAAATTCCGAACTGTCTATGTACACTGTTTAAACGCGTCTCACTACTGCAGTCTGCTGATACGATCAGAAGAAAAAGTACCGTCAGGTAGCATCGATAAGAAATTGGCAGATAGAAAACCAATGACTCTGCCAAGTCTAATTATAGATACTGCACAGTATTGCAATTGCAGAGCTGAGTAGCTACTTATTGAAAGGAGGTTATAAAATATGCAGACCTCTTCAAAGAGATCACTCTTTGAAGAGATCTTCAGATCCCTTTCCGTCTTTCAATCGTTTTTTAATTGGTCATACAATCTTACAAAAGAGAAGATGAAATTAAAAATACGCATTAACTCCTAAAAATATATGGTGAATGGTGATATACATAGTTATGTAAGTTTGAATTGGAATTACATAGTTCAAAAACAAGTTTGGAAACGGTATTATAACCTCACAAACTTGACGAATATACCTCTGTTAGAAGCTTGATGAAATAAACTGAATGATTATGTTTTCACAATTACTCAACTAAGCCAAGTTTGATTTAAAAAAAAGATTATGTAAAAAGATATGGCACACGTTTTACTACAAAAAAAAACGCTTAAAAAAGAAAATCGTTATTAAACTTAGTAAATAATATAGTCAAGAAAATAGTAAATCTTCTGTTAGTTTGCAAAAAATTTGTCAATTTAAATTTTTGTTGAGTGAGTTGTCAGAATGTCATGTTGTTATTGAACCCCGTCATGTAGTATTAGTTACGCCCATGGGAATGGTTCATGCAAATGGCCGCGTTGATTAAAAAGGCTATGACGTGATGGAACGACCGAACAGACATCGGTCAATGGATATGAGCTGAAATAAATACATGGATGTGTCTATGGAATAAAAATTTATATCGTTAGCTAAATAGAACAGCTTGGTGGCAAAGTGGCAATGTACCAACTGAAAGTCTGGAAGAGTTCGCCGTTTGTTAGGCACAAATTTTTTCATGTTGTTGCAGTATTTGTACATTTGCTTTTGTGGTGTCATCAAAGTAGTTTTTATTGTATTGTCAGGGTTATACTGTAAGAGTAAACTAAGCCAAAAAGGGCTTATTGTAAGTACTCTTAAATAAGAATAACTATTACTATGAGACCTAACCGGAATTTGCGGAAAAAAAATTAGCTGTTACATACATTTTGTCGAGTTGACATTTTAATGGAACAGCAGATTTTTTTTTTCGCGAATTCCGGGTGGCCCACAGTAGAAGTTCTTCATATTGATTACTACCATAAGCCCTTTTCGGCTTAGCATACCCTTTCTGTGTTTCTTTTTCTGTCTTTCTGTGTCTTCATCATTATCATAATTATCTAAATTTTCAGCCTTTAATCCTAAGCCTCATTAAGTTGTTTTGCTAAACCTACAGTAACACAAATTAAAATTAACTGTGCAGATTAAAGCTTAAGCGTCTTTTTAAGTGGTTTAGATTATCCAAACGGAATTCTTTATTAGTTTTGTTTTTGAGTAAATTAGGGTTTTAAAAATGTATGGTTTGAAATGAGTTTTTACTGACGTCCTAAGATCCTCTAGGAGATTAATCTTTGTACTTATACCGATTATTGGCGTGCGTAATTACGAGACGGTAAGTAGGTATTTGGGAAAGGTAGAATTCATATTGGCGTAAAATATTTAAGCGAATGGATTATAATAATAAATCCGTTTATTTCGGAAATTTGGGTCAAATTTGTAGGATTACAGACAACTATACGATATGCCGCTGTTTTACGTGGTTTTTGGCGTAGGTTTTCTTCAATTTTCTCCATTATCTGAATCTCTAGTCTAGTAAAGCCGTAGGGTTTTGTGGATATTGTTTTCCCATCTTGTTTTGGACGTCCCTGTTTTCTAGCCCCGTCTCTTGGGTACTTTATGCGAAGCGAAATGTTTAGTTGCTTTATTTTGCTATCTTAATAGAAACAACCAGCTTTTAATTGCTTTAAACCTCACTTAACATTATCATTATTTTTATAACATAGGATATTTTTTGTTTGCGTAATCAGAACTCAAATAGATGCTGGATAGACTATGAAAGAAACGTAAAAACGTAAAAAATAAAAATCTTGATATTTTAATCCGAAATAGTTACTCCCAAATGCACAAAGTCACTATTTGGCTTGTTCAGAATAAATGTCATTCTAAATATTACATACAACATTTTAATAGATATGTTACTACTATTATCTCGAACTAAGAGAGTTTTAATATTGTTCCACACTACATTGAGATTAAAGAAATGCAGATACAATTGACGCTTACAAGAAATAATAGTTTTTTTTTCTTGCTCATTACGGCTTCTCAGCCTCGTAACATTAAATTAAACCTACTTTTAGGTGCTGTATCTTCAACATTATAGGCATACTGGTTTAAAAGGAAAGCATAATAATATACTGAGCCAAAAAGAGTACATAATACTCATTATTATGAACAACTTTTAGTATAGGACCAACACTGAAAGAACGAAATATATTTTGCTAGTCCATAGAAAAATGTCAATGAGGCAAGACGAAATGTACGAATAGAAAAAATTGAATAGAATATCATTTACGAGTATTATTCAAATCAAAAGTCACAGTTTCTCATACATTTACAATTATCAACTATGGAACATACGTACTGAGAAATATGTCCATCTAAATTCCGCTAAAATAATAATGAATTCACCTAAAGTACGGAGCATACTGAAATCAACAAAAAGTATAATGATTGGCACCAGTTTTTGGTGACAACTATCATAAACTGGTGCTTATCATCGTACTTTTTGGTGATATCAGTATACTCCGTACTTTAAGTGAGTTTATCCAGAATTTAGGTGACTTTTTTAACCGACTTTAAAAAAGGAGGAGGTTATCAATTCGTCAGTATGTTTTTTTTTTTTTTTTTTTTATGTTTGTTACCTCATAACTTTTGACTGGGCGAATCGATTTTGATCTGACGCTTCCCATTTGGTCCCATTTCAATTTAGTCCAGTTCTGATAATGGTATCCATGAGAAAACCATATAAGTCTTAAATTTGCAT
Organism: Alcis repandata; assembly: GCA_949125135.1. Taxonomy (NCBI): domain Eukaryota; kingdom Metazoa; phylum Arthropoda; class Insecta; order Lepidoptera; family Geometridae; genus Alcis; species Alcis repandata. Next base: position 8,095,847 of record OX421239.1, on the reverse strand, counting down.
TAAGTACGTGCGCGACAAATAGATGAATAACTCAATAGTCGGTTTTTGTTTTTTGTTTTGTAAAAATAATGTTCTTGTTCTCAGTGTGAGCACTTTTTGGCTTAACATATACCCTACACTATACCGTATCTATATACCTTTCCTTTCCCATAGATACGTTTACTCTGTGAAGCTTGTTATAAACAGATACTAGCTGACCCGGCAAACGTTGTTTTGCCATATAAATTATTTCTCGTGACTATTAAAAAATAGGGGTTGGTGATAGAAGGGTGAAAATTTAGGGTTGTATGTATTTTTAATGCCACATTATAAAAAAAAAAATAAAATTGTCTAAAAAATAAAAATAAAAATTTAGGGGTGGACTACCCCTAACATTTAGGGGGATGAAAAATAGATGTTGGCCGATTCTCATAGATACCGGATAAGCACAAAAAATTTCATCAAAATCAGTCAAGCCGTTTCGGAGGAGTATGGCAACGAAAACTGTGACACGAGAATTTTATATATTAGATTATATAAGATTTGGTATTGATACTTCAAAGTATTTGTAGATACGTTATCCAACAGATCTTTCCGAACCCCTGTCTGTCTTCGCAGTCCGTGAATTTCACAAAATCAATAATCCAATTTTACGTCTGTGTATTTTAGCGGCCGTCAAATGAACGGTGGAGGTAAAACCGCATTAGACTGTAATGTGGAGTAATCGAAAAAGAAAACCTTCTATATAAAATTCTCGTGTCACAATGTTCGTTCCCGTACGCCTCCGAAACGGCTAGACCAATTTTGATGAAATTTTATATGCATATTCAGTAAGTCTGAGAATCGGCTAGTATCTATTTTTCATACCCCTATGTGATTAGGGTTGTCCCACCCCTAACATTTATTTTTATTTTTTGGACACATTTTTTATTTTTTATAATGTGGCTGTGGCATTAAAAATACATACAACCCTAAATTTATCACCAACCCCTATTTTTTATTACTCACTAGAAATAATTTGTATGGCAAAGCAACGTTTCCGGGTCAGCTAGTTCTTTATATATTTTTGAAATTTTCTATAACCTAGTTTATACGTTTTTTCACGACTACGGCGAAGTTATGAGTTTTGTGTTTGACTTGTGTGTGTGTGTTATAATATGTTGTTTCGTGACTGCTAAACGGCTGAACCGATTTTGATAAATCATATGTTGTTGGATTCATTTTATAGCGCGAAAGTCGCTTAATACGATATCAAAATGGAGGAGTGTTGGTACCAAAATGTATATTTTCGCCGTAGTGGGGTCCAGTTCTATAAACTTTTTGCTTGTTGGTTTCCAATAACGTGAAAATATTTATTTAGCTCGAATGGAATGCATTTGGGCTACGTCCCAAACATTTTCAGATCATAATCCTTTATATCATAGGTCTTAGTGCAATTATACCCTTGACGTTTAAACGCTCATTCGGTTTGAGCTGGTAGGTTGGGTAAACGTAAATAACATTACGATCGTTATCGCGAATCGTTGCGGATCAGTTGCAAAACAAACGCCTTTCTGCAAATGCGAACGGTGAATGATAAAACGCATTTTCCATTGTAAAAAATTTGAACCTGCCCTCAGCCAAGTTGCTATTCTATTATCGAAACGCCATAGAAAACTAGGACAATGTATGGGATTGACATTTTTATAATCTACTAGCTGTTCCCTGCCACGGTTCGCTGTGGATTAAAAAAAAAAAAGATAAAACAATCCTTGATGCGGATTATACGAGTATATCATGCTAAAATTTCAGCTCGATCGGTGCAGAACTTCTTGAGTTTTTGAAACGTACACAAACCAACATAGCATTTTTATTATATAAAGACTAGCTGATCCGACAGACGTTGTCCTGTATTAACTAGGTATGTCTTAATTTTCTAATGTTCGGCTCAACTTCCTTATTTTTTTATAAGAACCTTCTCCTTACAATAATTGATACAACAAAAAAGAATTAGCGAAATTGTTCCATCAGTTCCGTGATGCGAGGACCAAGGGAAATAACGATTCATTTTTATACATTTAGATTTTAGATTTGTAGATTCTAGAGGTACTCATTATATTATATTCTATGACAGAAATGTCATTCCCATTAGTTATCCTAGTTTTCGAGAGCGTTTCTTTTATAAAATTATAACTTGGCTAAGGGGCTGTTTATAAAATATATAAGTAGCCTTCACTCATTCACTAAAGATTTCGTTAATTCTGATTTAAATTTAGATTTGTTATCATTGGAAAGCTACGGCTCTGTGAAAACAGGAAATTAAATTTCAATATACTGAGTTTCAGCTTCAGCTTATCTTGGAAATAAAACTAAATATTTTTTTGTGATAACTAAATATAATAACTAACTAAATAAATTGTGAGATTCTCTGAAATATTCAAACCATAAAAAATATGTAGTACAAAAAAAATCGACCCCTAATACTTGTAAATAAATTTTAATATAATCAGAACCTAAACATCACAATACAGGGTTATTCATAAAGGGTATGCTAAGCCAAAAATGGCTCATAGTACTCGTCATTATGAACAACTTTTACTATGAGACCAACACGAAATTCGCGCAAATTAGCATACCCTTTATGAATAACCCTGTATTAAAAACGATAAAGAGTTGACATTTGGATTTATTCACTTCCTTATTGATGTTTATGTCCAGTTATAATACTTTTTTTACTTGATGGGCACTAAAGATAATGTCAAGGAAAACTATAATGTGAGGCATTTTGTAGTAATGAGCTATTTTCCTTTTTTTATTTTTATTTTTGCAGTGATATGCTTGCGTTTAACTTCTATTTCCCCATATGGTAAGCAATAGAACACGCTTTCCTAGAAAATACCAATTCCTTCAAAACTTTAGAACAGAAATTCAAAATACTTTCTATACTAAAAAACAGTAGTTGCTAAAAACACTTACAGAAAGTCTGGTCTCAAAAGTCCTCTAAAATTTTGAATAAATCTGTACAGAAAGTTCCGAAGACCTTTCTAGAACTTTCGAGCTGTACGTCACAATTTATATCAAAAAATAACTCTATATACATTTCATGCAAACTTTACACGTTAGCAGAATTAAGCAAAAACACAACTGTAAAAGTAAATATTGGCTTCGCCAAACTTTCAGGTTCTGGATAATAATTTTCATATAATTATGGAAACCTACTAAAATGTTTCTAAGTTGGATTAACTTGGATAAAAAGAGTACAGAATATAAAAGTACATATTTTACTGTAGAGGTAGGTTGTTTGTAATTTATTGTAGGCTTCCAAAGTATCGAAAACATTGTTTCAACTTGAGTAGCATTATGTCTTTCATTTGTTTGAATAGAGTTTCGTAGACACATCATGTTTACGTCGATGGCGAAAAAAACTGTTGATTCATCATTGATCAAGTATTCGGTGTGATTCATACATTTACCCTGTCACTAACAAATTTTCTAGGGATGATTTTGGTTTTGTTTGTTTTGTTTTATTTGTCCCATATTTAAAAATTATAATAAATTATTATAATAAATGCTAAAATAATAATGTGAGCTTTAAGTGATAGTGACTCCTTTACGTGATAGTGATACGGTTTGAAACTACCTGATATTGGTTTGATCGTAGTTACTACCTATATAACAAGATCTATTTTGATCATCGACATCGATAGTTTCATCGCAACATTGCTTCTAAAGCTGTAATTTTAGAACACGGTCTATTAATACCGGACAGTTGACGCCACATTTGGGATGTGTCGTTATGAGTGACAGCGCTGAAATAATTGAAACCGGCACCAGCGGGAGGCATGGCGGAAATGGAACCGTTTGTTACAATGCTTAGAGTGGAAATGTGGCTTTATTTTGGTGGATAAATAACCTTAATATAATAATCATGTACAATATGAGGCGTTTTAAAAAATATGTCTCCAAGCACCTCTCCGGGCTGGCAGAGCATCATCAACACTGCTAGTGTTGCAGGTGTTCATAGGTTTTGCTTACCATTAGGCTGACCATCTGCCTGATTGTTCTCAACCTTTAATCCTCCCACTGCTGGAATACAGGTCTACCCTCGAAGGGTGATTAGGCCGTATTCCACCACGCTGGCCAAATGCAGGTTGGTGGATTCACATACGCCATTGAATTTCTTCACCGGACGTATGCAGGTTTCTGCCTGAATGACGCTCTTTTATTTAAAAAAATGGTAATAAGTTTCTAATGCAATATGATAAAGCGTGAATACAACAAAAAGCCATGTATTTTTTTCCGTACCAGTGGTAATTTCACATTTTTCATGATGTATATCTATGTCTGTAACATTTAAGGCTAAAAGTGTTACGTATGATACGAGTATAAGTCATAATTACTTATTTAGCAAGGACGGTGTATTTCATTTCATTCCATTTGGCGTGGCCTTCGTCAGAGTTAATGTTTTAAACTCTTTGACATTCAAACTCGGACACTGGCATGTCGTTATAACATGGAGTTATTGACGCTGTTGTTATCCATAATTCCATAATACTCCTTTGACAGAAGCTCCGTCATGGATGGATTAAAAATTTACTGAACCCTGATAAGTAGATAAAGCTATTTTCTTTTGTAAACAAATTATCTGTGTACTTTTTTACACGTTACTTACAGATTGGGAAAAAATACTAATGAATAAAAACACTAATGTAATCAGACTATTAGTAGTTTTTCAGAAATTTCAGATGCACCAAACGTGAACGATATCACTGAAATCGTAACCACAATGTATCCCGTTCAAAATAATAATTGAACGTATAAATTATAACTAAATTTGTTGGGGTAGCGACCCAAATCGTGTCTTAAAATATAATTGTACCTATTTGCATACATAAATGGGTTATAACGCTTATGTTATACATATTTTTTTTAATTTATCCTTATAGTATATTTTTAATTAATAATTGCCTTAAAACCGCCTCTACTACTTCGACTAGGAAAACCTTTTTTGCTCCAGTGCAAGACCAGTTGAAATAGGTACACAGTGCTTTAACAGAATTCACAGAACCACTGGCCAGTTTCGGCGGAATTGCCGAAGAGCAAACAACCAGATTGCTAAACCGATAGCGACGGTAATTGGGCCACTCGGGCCGAGTCGCCACATCTCTGATTACTGCTGCACCAGTGATCCTGGTCCAACTGCTATATATTATTACTATTTTTTTATGTTATTGAGTGGCGAGACGAGCAAATCGCTCAAATTAATGATGTTTGCTCATAACAGGTCTGTACCACGCAGAATTTTGAATTCTTAGAATTCAAGACCCTGCGTGGTCGTCACTCTGAGATATAAGATATTCGTATTTGCCTGAAATTTCACTCGAAACAATGCCCTTCTAAACGTTACACAGTAATGTTTGCACATTACTGCTTGGCGGTGGAATAACTGGCAGAGTCGTGGAACTTCCCCAGGCGGGCTCTGCAAAAGAACACAACTAAACTAAAACTAAAACAGACCTAACCAAAAACTGCTAAAACATCAACAAAATTCTGTGCTATTAAAACTGGTAAATATATTTTTTTAAATCGAGACTTTTTTTGCGAATTAGTCCGCGTTCGACCACTAACTAGCCTGGTGATAAGCGACGATGTGATTGAAAATGAAGCACGCAAATCTAGAAGATACCTATCCACACTGACCTTGAGAAGCCCAAGATTGTATCTTTCAGGTAACAACGAAGCTGGCGTAACGTTAAAATATCTTGAACATCCTGAGATTCATAGAAGGTTATTTCCAATGGTGGCAAAATTAACAGTTTAAAAAGCCAAACTCGATCACATGCCAGCGTTTTTAACTGTTTTCGTTCACCGTTCGAATACCTCAACAGTTTATATAATATGTCATCGTGAACCACGAAGGTGGATTAAAAGTGGCATTATTGGTGAAATTCTCAAACCGAGCGCAACGCCAATTTTGCAATTGCTAAAAACGCTACCGATCCCAAACTAAACACTCCTTTTAACGCATAACTGAGAATACTGACAATATTTTACCGCCTTAACTGATTGCTAAGTACATCAATGGCTGGGTATAATCTTTTCCCCGATTCCATCTGCCAATATCATCGACACACGTTAATATTTATCTTACAGCCGTGGCACTAAACTATCTTCCAAAAATTTAAAATAGTTTAAAACGTTCTCAACAACTGGTTTGATTTTACTGATTCAGCAATCTACTCCTTAAAACTCTTTGATTGATTTTAGGATTTATTTCGTAAACATTAAAAATTGTTTTCGAATAACGAGCACTTGTTTAATTGCGAGTAAATAACAGGTTTGTCGATTATTATGTGTGCCCATGATGTCTGTGAGCTCTTTGAACTTTTAATAATGATACTGAATATTGATGAGAATCAAGTTCGATGCCCTAAACAAACAAGGTGCAGAAGCTCTGAAGCCCTGAAGGTTGTCTATAATTTTATTATGAGCATATTTCATATCTGATCTACATACGACGTATGTATGTGTAGATTTATTTAATGACTTTTATTGATTATTTTTCAACCATTTAGCAACACGAACTAGCCTCTGGGCTGAAGGTCAGCGCCACGCACTGAGAAAAAATCCTGACTTATCTTTTAAGTCTTTGCTATCAACCTAGCCTCCGGCCTACGGTATTCTGAACAAAATTGGCAGCACAGTTCTTATTCAAAAGGTATAGAGTAATGAGTGTAATTGAAGAGAGCTGTCTTCAGTTATAGGATTTCTGCGACGAAGGGGAAGATCGTGGACGATATAGGAATTTTAGGATTATTCCGATCTATCATGGGACAGATCAAACAAAAAAAAAGATCGATCTGTCCCTTTGTATCGAACTTTATTGTACGATCAGTCCCATGGGGTCAAAACTGGGGGACAGATCTGAATAATTCGAATTTTATTGAAAACTCAAAGAAGTGTATAGCATCGTGACTAATACAAATTCGATAGAAAACTCAAATCAATATATCGTCCAACAAGTTATATCATAGAACGTTTTAAAGAAGTTTTAAGTCTTCGAGCGTGTTTAGTAGTATCGTCATCACTGCTAGCGTTGGAGGTGTCCCTATTCAGAGGTGGTGGCTTGTTAACCATCAGGCTTACCGTCTACTGGTTCAACGTTCTTTTGTTGTTTAAATAATAAACAAAAAAAAATACCCTCAAATTGAAGTACCTAACAGAATAATTGATGTAAATAAAAACATCTCATTACTACAACCTACTAGTAGATAGGATTCCACCAACATTTTCTCGTAATTTAGTCCAATACCTATCCGACCTAAATGCTGTTAGAATTCAAAAACTCCTATAAACTCGAAAAACAGATTACTTGCTCACAATTTGCAAAGATTTATAGGCCCCAATTAGTGTAAAGGGTCGATAAATACGTCTTTCAATGACTGTGAAGCCGTTCAAAATGTAACAAATTATAATCTTTTCATCATTTGATAATGTGTGGAGTTTCTGAGTTAAGCATGAAAAGATTTTGGGTGGTCTTTTAATCGGAATTTTCACTTCGGATGAGCAGCGTAAATGCTTATTTCTGTATCTAAAGGAAGTAATCTTTGATACATTTTACTTTGAGCTTTAGCTTTTGGTAAAGAGAACGATCACTCAAAAGCATACACTGAGAGAAATGGCCATCAAAATTCCGATGGATTCACCTAAACTACGGAGCATACTGATAATCACCTAAAAGTACGATGATTAGCACCAGTTTTTAGTTTTTTAGGTTTTTTTTTTTTAATCTTTATTTATTAAATAGGGTTTGGTCAGACATGACCATGCCACCCTAATTGGTCATACCTTATATTTAACATTATATTCTGAGCACACACATATTAACTACTTTGTACAGCAATCTGGCCTCCTCCGCTATGGGGTCAGCCAGAATGCTGTTGCACCATCCAACGTCCCTTTCTTTTATGCTAGCATGCTGATTAAACTCAAACCTCTCAGCTTCGGCTCGGACACACTCCATCACAACATGGATTATGGTTGTCACCGTAAAAACTAGTACTAGCACTAGTTTTTAGGGTGATTATCAGTATGCTCCGTACGGTGAATCCATCGGAATTTTGATAATCATTTTTCTCCGTGTAGAATTGTTATTTATTTTATTCTCTCTTTTTTTTTCAGATCTCATAATAGTGCCGAGCTACCGATCCCAACTTGCAACTGAACGCCAACATAGGCCAAGTTTATTTTTACAAGCTTTTGTTTGACTTACAATATAGGCAGGTACCTAGGTATGCTTGTTTAGGTCAAATTATGCAACTGAATTTCGAACCACTTCCCGATGCCCGATTGAGGAGGTAGTCCACCTAGAGCACCCGTCCGAATAGCACCTGCGCGAAGAGCACCCAGCCTAGTCCAGGAAGAGCACCTATCCATTTTTTTGGCAGGTGCTCTTCGTGGATTCAAATTTATTTTTACATTTGTGTCCACGAAGAGCACCTACCACTTAACAGCCTAGTGTTGAATGAAAGATATCGATAAAAATCAAATAGTCCGCGCCTCTGTACCGCGCAGGCGAGGACTAAGAGGTTTGGCTATAGAACTGCGCCGGAGTACACGAAGTATGACGAATTTAACCGAACGCTTCCGGAACCTGTTTACAGTTGTTATAGATACTTGTGTAACTTCAATGGCAAAAAAATAAAAACGTGTTTAGGAAAAAAAAGAAATTACCCAAATTTATTAATTTCATTTACGCATAAAAGAAAGCATGAAACTGCTAAGAGGAAAGAATCGTTAAAAATATCATTATTAATATCAATTAATTTTATGAATTTTTTACTTAGATATCTTTTAACGACGATATCTTTTTTTTTTTTTTGACGAATTTGACTAAAATTTTTTCTTTGAGATTTTAAATCTTCAATGCCCAAAATATGACTGGCGACTACCATTTTTATAGCATTTATCGTTGGCTTAAGCAGTCTCAAGACCCAGACACCAACTAAGCCCTCGCCGACAACAAGCCAGCGAACTATTCCACAATGAAATCATAAAACTATCTGTATTCCTACGTGACCAATACTACGTGGGTAGGTTTACTTTCGTCACCACTAAGGTCAGTACACTAGTTTACGCTACAGTACGCTACAGTACGCCACAGTACGCCACAGTACGCCATAGTACGCTACCACCCCATGACTTTAGCTGATTACTATTGATCGGTCAGTCGGCAATACCCATCTACTGTTGATTCTCGACAGGCTCGGCACAGACCTGTGACTATTGTGAACACGCTTATAATAATATACCTAGTGGTCGTTTTGTGGGTCAGGTAGAAAAAACAAGAGTGGAAACAAGTGGGTCGATCTTGTCGAAAGGTGGAATAATAAGTAACTTTCCGTTCACTGAAATTTAGGTACATGCGTGATATTATAGTTTAGCAAATTTTTAGGTTCCTGAGATTTCATAAAGTGCGTGAATTAAAGTTAAAACAAATCGGCGTTTGCATCTATATCATTTATATTCGCCCGATGATAACTTGAGTACGGTTGACTTGATCTTTATGAAATTTAGCAGGCAAGTGGTAATTTTAAAGCAATTTTCAATTTTGAATATGAACAAATGAAATCGGTTGTGATGTTGTAGAAATATCGAAATTTCAAAGATCTGTTCCCTGTGAAGTTCTAGTTGAATTTATATTTCAATATTTATGTATATTGTATAGCTTCAGATCAACAACTGTTGTACATAAGGATAATGATGGTGTGAGTATTTACAAAAGCATATATATTATACAAAATACATATTATATACATTTACAAAACTCGTATATACCTACCAAGTGGCCAGTCCTGGTGTCGCAGGTTTTAGGCCGTCCAAAGCCCTTATTATTTACTTATATTCTTACACTCAAATTAATTAATTTATGTTAATTAACGCCGCGGCACGTTTGTTGTTTTACTGAGGCTGGTTCCGATGAGGGAATCATGTCTGAGAGTAGCGAAGGACTTTCCTGAAATTTTCCGGTCAGTACAGTTCAGGGACGAAACAGTTTTAGATCGATACAATTTACATACGACTTGAGTCAATTAGTTAGAAACAAGCTGTGCCCCGCGGTTTCACCCGTGAGGTGATAAAAAGTAGCCTATGTGCCAATCCAGGACATATCTAACTTTATTCTAAATTTTATAAAATTCAGTTCTGTAAGTAGGTACGTGGTGACAATTAATATTCTCACACACATACACATACTTTCGCATTTTTAATATTATAGTCGTCACAAAATAAGATGCCCGTTTGGACGTTTGTCATTGCGACGTAACTAGTGATGTTACCATATGACTCGGTATTCGATAGGTACTCATGATAAATCAATTCAAGTTTGTATGAGTATTTGATCGATTTGATTTTGTATAGTAAAGTACTTTGGATAAAGGTTACGATTCGAAAATTTAACTCAAACTTGAATATTATAGGTAATTGAAATGGTACGAAATGGTGCGAGAGGTCAATTTGTCTTTAATTTAATATTTTTAGTTATAATAACATTCGTTCAATTACAAAAAAAAACAAGAAAAACGAAAGTGATTGAATCTTCATTCAATAATTTTCTTCGGATGATGAGCCAAAATCGTCCGTTGAGCTATCGTCAAATCAATAATTAAACTGAGAACGTAATTGTTTTTGAGAGTTTCGTTATAATTTGACATTGCATGCTACCATAAAGTATGCGCGAAAAGCGTTCCAAGTTACATTCTACGGTCTTTCTCAAGTGTCATAACGGGCATCTTATTTTGTGACAACTATAGTAAGAAGTGGAATAGAACTAGATTTTAGGATTATTATTCTCATACCTCTACAATTGAGTGACTAGACGAGAAAATCGCTCTCCTGATGTTAAACGACACGTACCTATGTCTATACGAGTAACAGGTCTGCGCCACCCAGAGTTTTTTTTTAAGTAGCTTGTTACTCTCTTTGCTTTCTCGCCTTTGAAGTGCACCCATGCATAACACGTGACTTTGACCTCCTCTATCTATTTATGTTGTTGTCTGATAAAGTAGCGAATAAACAAACACATTTTTGCAATAGTAATTAATATTCATAAAAAATTTTATTATCAAATATGCAACATTAGCCAAATCAAAATTCGAAAGAAAGTAATAGTATATGGTAAGAAAATCAAATACACTTTTTTTAACTCATAATAGTATATTTTATCTGTACGTATTGTTTCATTAAATGAAAAAGAAGGAGTAAAATGGAAGCGTCGAGAAATCCGACCACACCTGGCGCTCGCCTCCACTGGGTATTAAAGTTTCACAAGCGGGACCATTTTGTGGAATGGATAATGGCAGCCCTTAGTTTGTTTTTTGGATTGGTACATTCGTTGGGTAGAACGTTTGTCACTGGAGTCAGCATAATGTGTGGTGGAAACTCGGATGAACTGTTAGTCCTTTCCATGACGGCGGAAAGTTAAAATGATCTATAATTATGTTTAACAAAATAAAACAATGAAAGTCGCTATTGTTGTCGATGCTTCGTGTATCGTGTATATAAATTGTTTAAAAGATAAAAATTTAGCGCATTTAGCGAAAAGACGGCTTTCTCTGACTCTTTATAAATCGGTTTGTTAAATAATTTGAACTAGTTATCATTACGCATATTTTTTAGTTATTTTGTAAATTAATTTAATAATTATTAGATGAAAAGTAACAGATAGCGCCATAATTCATAGATATTAAACACAAGTCTCACAAGACTTTCTAAAAATATTAAAGTGTTGACAAAAATACGCAAATATTTTCATAGCTTTCAAAATAGAAATGTGTGATTCACAAATGAATGTGTGTTGCGTAAATTTCGTTTTATATAAGAAACATAATGCTCGTAGTTTTAGTTTTGGCAAAGCAAACAGTGTGTATTTTACGTTATCTCGTATAAAAAGTTACATTTTCTAGAGTTTTTATTAAAAGAATATTTGTATTGGATTGTATTTTTGATAACATTATCCTACTACCAAATAAATAACAAATTATTAATAAATATCTAAAAGTTTCACGGGTATACAAAATAAATTACGATTGTAAAAAAATTAATTAAGAAACATTTGCTTGTGGTATTTGGAGTAAATTGGCGATTAAAATTTATATTACCTATAGTAGGAAATTCGTATTTTAGAATACGCATGACGACAGTATCAAAAAATCACCGATTCAATGCTTTCAGGGGACTAGCCAGATTAAAAAAATTTAAAACACATGTTTAGTTTTATTTTTAAAAAACAGATTATTAAGATTTTCAATAAATTAAAACATTAAAATACAGCAATCGGCCATCTTGTCAGAAACAACAATCACAGCGTATGACGTCACGCTTCAGTGAACTCAGGTCATCCGCCGCTCATCACGCATAGACACAATGACATGTTTACTAGCCGTGACGTCAAATCGACGCCATGACACAAGCAAGCTGTTTTCGGGCATTGTTGAAAAAATATTATGTGAAAAATGGCTTCAAACTTCGTTAAACTTAAGTTTATTACCGAAATAAAGGCTTTTTTGTAAATAGTAAATGTGTACTCACATTATGGAAGAGGATTTTAAAATCTTTCGTCACGCCTAATAGCCGTGACGAAAATATTGCTAAACCAATATTTTAGCATTATTCTGTTGTAGGAAGATACTAACATATTCTAAAATCTCAGCGTAAACAAAATAGTTCCAAAAAAAGGGTTCTAGCGATACTCGACAAGAAATAAAATAAAATAAAACATGTTGTTAGATAGCACAGAACGAAATGACACCGAGATAATGTAGGGTAAAATCCCAAGGGTTCAAACTAGGAAACGTTGAATGATAAGAAAAAGTAAAAGTCGAGAAATGTCTGATAAACTACGCCTTTCAAATCTAGCTACAGTTTCGTATAGCTACCTATACAAAACTGTAGCTATATTTATACGACTAGGTACATGATAAATCAGTGCCTAACTAAGATTTTAGGTTTATTTTAAATCAACATCATCAGACGAGATGCCTATTATTATGTACTCGTATGTAATATATGAATGTCAAAGTTTATCTGTGTGTTTGTTTATCTTTCATGCTGAAACGGCTGGACGGAATGGGATAAGATTTAGAAAAGAATATGCTTATGCTCTGGATTACCACTTATCATCATTATTATCATCACCATTTTTTATCACTGCCCCGCGAAACCGCAAACCGCGGGGCGAAGCTAGTTGGGTCATAAGATGTCACACATATTATATTTCTTTGGTAGATCCCTAAAGTCATAGAAGTCAAATAAAATATTAAATTTTTAAAACAATAAAAAGGTACTGGAGGCTTGATTATGTAAATTATCTATACAAAACTTACTTACCAAAGGACGTTAAAATCTTAATATTTACGTAAAATACCTAGTCGTAAATGAGAGTTTCTTGAACAAAATACCTGAGGAAATTGAGTTAAACAAAATTGATCGTGACCTTCAAGTGTCACCGTCGTTCCTGCTTAACGTTAACCAAGCCAAGGTGACTCTTCCTCACTTTACTGCTTAATCTTGATTTCATACATTAAGAGTAACTACGGTTAATTAACTCTCCACTTTATTTCTTCGTTGTTAGTGTTAATTTTCGTATTTCAGCGCTTTGAAGGGCTGCTCGGGTGCTCGGTGCTCGGCTCGTGTAAAGGTGTTTCTTGAATTTTACCGTCGAGTTTATAATTTTGATTTTTTGATGAAGTGCCTAGTTCTTTATAAAGTTGTAGTGTTATATCAGTTTAGTTAATTAATTTAACACGTATAATAATAAAACGTAATAATATTAAATAGATACATTGTACGCACTTGAAAGTAAAATATGCGAAAACAGTAAAATTTCAAATGTATGAAATTGACAATTTTAAAACGGCTGATCCGATTTCATTTTTATTTAGAAAATCTGCTTTCAAATAAAAACCCGCATCCATATTCACCCGTTTAAGAGCTACGGTGACCCACACACACACATACATACACATATAGCGGTCAAACTTATAATACCCCTCTTTTTGCGTCAGGGGTTAAAAATGGAGATGGCTAAAATATGTGGAAAGAAACCACAATTTTTATCGAAAATGTAAAGACTATTTCTCGATATCAATCACGCTAAAAGTACAAATGAGGTTGTGGTCAAACGAGAATCGTGACGACTTAATCCATCGTGCCAAACGTGAGCATTCCTGTGAATATAATTAAAACAGAATATTTATTTTACCTGAATGTTCTGCAATGTCCAAAGAGAAAATAAAAGAGAATAAAGACAAAGAGAGCAAAAGTAAACATTTCGTTTTAATGAAACTGATAAAATCTCTCCCAGATAAACTGCCTAAACCCATACATTAATCACTTAGAAACTACAATATTTCTTAACATTAGTATCCCTATTCTGTCAAGTGACATATTATTGCGGTCACTGTCGCTCGCATTAGAATTGTCATGAGTGTGAAAGTGACAGAGATAGTCTCAAGCGCCCAAGAATAGCGACCCAGCCCAGTGAAGCCACAAATGTTTACTCGAGTCACAGTCACTATCCCTCAGAATAACTTATACGCGAACTGATCCCTTGAGTCCCAAAGCGGTCGTAAGGATAGTTTCCCAGATAAAAAGTATCCGTATCGAGAATATACAGAGTTACTAGCGGCCCGTCCCGGCTTCGCACGGAGAATATAGGAACTCTTTGTTATAACCTCTATTCTCATGCTATTGCGTAACTATAGCAACCGTAGTATGTTGATGCTAACTTGTCAATTTATAGTAAAAATTATCAGTATATACATAATTTGCAATAAAATAATATTGCGGCTATAAATTGAGATTTAAACTATCCTATCTCTCAAGTTGGATCGAACTGCACATGGTGTGCGAATTTTATTACAATCGGTTAAGTGGTTTAGGAGTCCATTGAGGACAAACATTGTGACACGAGATTTATATATATTAAGATAAGGAAAGGATATGCTCAGCCAAAAAAGGCTAATAGCCCTCAATCATTATGAACAACTTTTACTTTGAGACGAACCCTGAAATCGCGAAAAGAAATCATCCGTTCCATAAATTTTGTCGAGTCATTGACATTTTTTTATGGAATTGCTGCTTTTTTGTTAGATCTTTGTTGGATGACTTATTTAAAGGTTTAAAACTTTGAAAGTCTCAGTATCAAAATATCTGTAGGTAACAAGTTTCAAAGAATAAACGTATTTATAGGGTTATTAAGAAAGGGCTAAGTTATGCTGTTGTTATAGTTATGTTCATAGCGATGAAACAGCTGCTTTTTTTGCTTTCTTCGCGATTTCAGGGTTGGTCCCATAGTAAAAGCTGTTCATAATGATGAGTATCTACTATGAGCTCTTTTCGGCTTAGCATACCCTTTCTTTATAACCCTGTATTAGCAGAACGTGTCCGTTTCGTCTCTGGACATTTTTATGGACAGCTCGATATGGAAATGACACGCTCGGGCGTCGTTAGGAAGTTTGAAAGACGTTCGGAACGTTATCTTTGGCATGTATTTTAGGATAACTCGGAAATTCTTAATTGGGTTGTTGGTTCATTAAAGTTGTAACCAGCCCGTCACGAACAACAAATAACATTTTAATGACGTGTATTCGAGAGATGAAGTCGTGTTTCGAAAAAGTAGACGGGTTTCGAAGTTTGATTTTGGGTTTCGCAACACATCATTCTTCTTGTATTTATTTTCAAGACGAACAGGGTTTTCTACCTTAATATAATAGTTTCTTTGCGTTAAATATGACTGAAAAAATATAATGATTAATTATTTCAAACTAAAATAGATCGACGAATAGTTTGTGCAGGTTTGTACTTGGAATGTTGATTTCTAAAACTTTAATCAAATTGTTTTTAGGTCAGTGCTAAATAAAAATAATATGTAGTTCTAAAAGCATACGATTGATGATAGATAAATAACTCTAACCAGACAGCTCTTTTTTGTGGTATAATTTATTCCTATCCTTCATATTTTTAAACAGACCCTTGAATATCTTAGTGAATTATTTGGTGAGCATTAAATATTTCAACACTAACTTTATGTGTCCAAGTGGTACCTAGAATAATTCCGTAAAATAAAAAAAAAACTTCTTAAATCAGCGTGACCCACCAACATTATTAAGGTATATTTATTTATTTAGTATGTTTATGTATTTAAACTGTAGAAGTTCTAGGATAGTAAATAAATTTAATTGAAACTTTTAGTTTGCAAACTTTCATTAGTCTGGGACTTGGATGTACTCTCAGGGATTTCCAAGTCAAAAACTTTGTAAAAACATCGTCTATGTTAAAGTTACTATACTTATCCAAGAAATAGTAAGTATTATAATGAAAAGAAACAAAATTTAAGAAAAAAAAATGATGAAACCAATTTTTTTATGATCTTTTTATCATAACAGCATAAATGCTGAGTTCCGGTCACTTAGCGCTGGTTTCCTACAACTTAGCGTTGGATTCCTTCAATTCCCGGTTGACTATTAACAAAAAAGTAAGTCTAAATTACATTCGAAACATGTAAAAAATACAATATAGGTACACAAAATACAAAATATTATGAGTAAAAGTCCTTTCATTTGGTCCTAAAAACAGCTTGAAAATTCCCTGTTTTTCAGTCAATAATGTAGACGTGTTTAAGACGAGAGATCTGGGTCAAGAGGCCTTGCCCTCATCAACATCCGGCCTACCCGCGGAAAATGCGAAATATTCAGACATCATGGGTATAATTTGGGTGAACTTCACGTTGATGGCTTCGTTCTGGTCTAGATATGGTAAGTACCTATTTAGATCGTGCATATTAGTGATATTTAGGGCCTCTGCTTGTACAGGGTTTTACAGAAAGGGTATGCTAAGCCGAACTGTTAAGCAACTGTAAATAGTATCACAAAGCTTCAAAACAAAATTTAATTTTACCTAAATAAACTTTTAAAAACTGTAAAAGTAAGGCCCTTGGTTCGTAATAGTTCGTATCGTGTAACATAATATAAGTGTAAAGTGCATGAAATCCCATTTTTGCTTATACCAGGTGTTACAAAAATGTGGAATAATATTAAAAGGTGTACTTATTTGTATATTTGTTTCGAATCATATACCGAAATATCAAAATCCACATATTTTTTTTTACTGTACTTTGTAACTTAATTATTCGTAATTTTTGGACTACCCTACTGAGTGCTCACTAACTGCGACTGTCACGCCGTATTCTTATAATCAGAGTTTTAGGCCCCTTTAAACTGCGTACTCTATGATCGCTGCAAACACTTTTACAACAATGTAACACAATACAAAAGCACTTTCTTGATACCACAAAAGGAACACACTAACACAAAGAACATTAGCTAGCGGGTTTTTTTGAAGTGAAAACTTCTTTAGCGGCGTTGTACACTTTTTTGGAATGGGTAAAAAATGTTAAACTCGCGACAGGGTCACGTGACCTGATCGAAAATTCGTAAGACGGATGGAGAGTAGACAGCTAGTATCCCCCTCTCTTTCTACGGCGCGGCGAAAATGTACCTATGCCTGCGCCGGCTGTTTCGTTTAGGCGGCGCAGGGCGCTTGCGCGAATGTTCTAATTTGACAGTTATAGTGTTGTGACCTAGTGATTATAGTGGACACGATATCGATTCATTTTTCTATTAAAATAATTAAAGCAATTCGTGCAAAATTATTCCCTAACCATACCAAAATATCCAATACGCACCACGTTAATACGTAAGTTTTCACTTCTGCCGGCACTCCCGGAGTGCAACCCGTCGTTTTTTTTTATTCAAAGGTAGTTTTGTGTTTGACCGCCATCTTGTCTGATGGGAAGCAATGATGCGGTCTACGATCGAGCATGCTTGCCTAGAAGATACCGATTCATGGTAGATCTAAAAAGGTGATCTCCATTTTAAAATATATAGGGTTATTCATAAAGGGTATGCTAAGCCGAAAAGGGCTTATATCATCATTATGAACAACTTTTACTATGTGACCAACCCGAAATTCGCGAAAAAAAAAATCAGCTGTTCCATAGAAAAATGTAAAAGATCAAAGACAAAATGTATGGAACAGTTGTTCATAATGATGAGTACTATGAGCCCTTTTCGGCTTAGCATACCCTTTATGAATAACCTTAAACTAAATTACACTAAATTGATTTTCCAATAAATTTAGATTTTACTCAGAACTAAGAACAATAATAGGTAGAAATGTTTTACAATGTCGTGATCAAATTCAGCAGCTCATGTCTCTAAGTTACTTACCTTAGTTATTATCTAAGTATTCCTCCCTCATTTTTTTTTGTTTTAATTATGTGAGTAGTTCTTATACTAACATATTTATTACATTTGAGACTTTCAAAATAGAGTGATATAAATTCAATAAATTGAAAAAATATCATGAAAATGAAAAATAATAATAAATAAGAATGTGGTTTTCTTTGTAAAAATCCAAAATAAATTCAGTACTATTTTTATACTTCTAATATTTTATCTTAACATGAAAAATAAGCACAGACCAATCATAATTTTGTTGAAAATATGGCAGCAAACTCTCAAGAACGAGAATCGTAAAGTACTTCATCCTCTCTATTACTTAGAATATAATATCTTAACAAAGTCAGTCTCGAAGTCAGTCCCGGCGTAGGGCTGTCACCTAGGGCGGTTTTCTACCGTGTATCAACCCTTTACTCATTAAGCGCTACCTGAACACATCCTTTGAGGAAATTGTGTTCGAAAGCCAATAAAAATAAAGTTGCTGAAGATATTAAACTAGAGTGGGTAGCTATTTATTTATTGGTATACAGGGTTATGCGGAAAGGGTATGCTAAACCGAAAAAGGTCAAAGGTCAAAGTACTTATCATCATGAACAACTTTTGCTATGGGAACAACCCGAAATTTGCGAAAAACAAGCAGCTGTTCCATAGATAAATGTCAATGACTCAAAAACCGAACAACTAACAAACTGTATGGAACTGTACATTATTCCGGGTTGCTTCCATAGTAACAGTCGTTCATAATGATGAGTATTATAAGCCTTTTTCGGCTTAGCATACCCTTTCCATATAACCCTGTATTGGCATAATATTTATTTGTCTTTCGAAACGCCTAATTATTTTGTAAAGATTCTTTGGTTGTGCGAGTGAGTTGTCGTTATCACCTTTTGATGCATGGAACCCCGGGGCGGACCACCCCTGCCGCCCCGCCTCTACTCCGCCCCTGGTATCGAACAGCCAAGTTCAATAAACTTGCAAGTGCTTATTAATAACAATAACTAAGTAATATACCTTTCACAAACTTTGCACATCCATCCTTATCTCATGAACCCGATTTCCCTTGGGGTGAAAGGTGATAATACGTTTATGTAATTACATATTGTCATTTAATTACTTGACTAACATATCAACGCATAGCCTATACAGTGCATATAGGATTATTAGCATACCCTTTCCTTATAGCCCTGTATAAGCCACTGGTCCTAGAAACGTTCAATTTTGAGGATACAATACATATCATGTTATCTGTGTGATATAGGCAAGGAAAGATAATGGAAATTCAACCCTTAAGGAGGTGATTAATGAGGAGATAGGGGAGATATTTGTATGAAAAAAAATATCAGCGGGTTATATAGAAGGTCAACTCTAAAACACTAAAGACAACTTCCTATAATTTTCAGAAACTTCCATTGTACAACTTTCCCAATAAAATTCAGCTGTTACAATAATTTTGTCCAAGCTCACAATGAAATTTTTGCATTGAACAGATGTTTTTGTTTAATTTTCGAAAGTAGTCGAAAAGAAGTGGTTTTGGTTTAAATAACATGTAAATGTAAATTCATACTCACGTAAATATTAAGTCGTTATTATAAGTCGTCGTTCCCGTGTTATTTAAAACAAAATGATTCAAAACCACGTTAGTTTCCATAGCAGAAGTGGTTGGGACTTGGGTTCAAGTTTAGTTTCTCAAGCTGCTTTGAAGGGTCTTCAATGTTTTAGAGTTGACCCTGTATATTGCAGCGATTGAACTCTCAATGCATTCGCAATTACAAATAAAGTGACTGTATAGGCTGATGGAACAGCCCTCGTGTCAAAATTACGACGAGAATAACTGCTTAGTGCTTGCTTAACTCACATTTCATTAGGTTTTATTGTTGTAGTTGTCAATGCTACCAATTAGCTAATTGGAGCTTTTACAAGTACTTATGTTTAATGAGGTAGCAATAACCCGTTAAAACCGTCTGGCGCCCCGAAGCCGTTCATACAAAAGGTGACGAAAATATCGAGTGCTTTTACTCGGTGATGCGACTTGACTCGAGTGAGGTAAAACGTAGCATACATGTCATTCACAGCGTAGTCAGCGGCGGTGGCGACGACAGTTAGGGCTAGCATTAATTCTGTCTTTCATAAAATTAATGATAAATGGTACAGCGGCGTCATATTCCTCGCGCGCCGGTGCGGTATCGGGTCTAAATAAAAACTTGTTTGTTCCGTATTTTTGGACAAAATTCTATTTACGCATACGAACGCTCCAGCAGTTCACTGTAGTGACGTGTCTATGAATTAATATTCCAATACACCTGAACTATTTCATTCCCAAAATAATTCTTAGTAAATTATTAATCGAATGAATAACACCTAAATGAAACCTTGAGATAGAAACGTGTCTTTTTTCGAATACCTTTTATAATCTAGACTGATGTAGGAATTTCATATGCCTGCGTGTTTTATCTTCGGCCACATCGTCGCTTACCAAGACGGTAAAACGTATAATTATTTGCGTTAAAAAAACGAAAATATATTTACTTACCTATCTACCAGAAGTACCTAATACGTAAATTTTTTTTTTGTCATTTGTCACGCTTTTTTCAGCGTATTTTTCACAAAATTTGATTCACAATTTTGTGAAGAATTCGCTTAAAAAAAGATGAATAACTTTACTTAATTGTATAAAAATCGTAAACATGTTATATGATCGTAAAATAAATTTTAATCTTAATACAGTACAAGTAATCTACAGTATTTTTGTAAACTGTTCAGACAAACCCAAATAACTTTTAGTTTCGTCAAAAATAAATCAAATCAATTCTCATCAAAAAAAAAAATCTAGACCAAAAACAGGCAGCAAAAAATTCCGTCTTATTTATCAGCTCCACAAGTCTGCCACCAATCACTTTGACGAATGGCTCCTGTTAAAGAATTTACGAAGCCGTTGCCGAAAATATTTCAGGTCCGTTTACCCTGACCCATGCGTGTCCCTAATTCACGTTTTTCGTGTAATTGGCCCTAATAGATTGCCTCGGGCTTAACAACGGCAAAATGCCGCCAATTTAGTTTGATAAATAATGAGCAGAGATACGTTCGAAGTTTGAATTTACGCGTTGGATTAGTTGATCAGGCGAGATGGCGGTCAAAAGCAAGCCATTCAATAAAAATGAGCAATAAAAAAAAAATAAAAAAATTAGCAATGGAAAACATCGCGAATCGCGAATCAATGTAATGCGAATTTCGCTTAAAAAACTTTTTGTGAAATCTGGGGTCCTGAAGTATACATAAAAAACATGAATTTCAATAAAATAAAAACTGAACAAAATTTTAAGTATGTAAAATAAAGTTGCAAGTCATGTCGATAAATAAATACGTAGGTATTCAATCAACTAATGTATGAAACATAATGTACATCTACGTCTACTATGTCGCGTCGTGTTGCATCTTGTTGCATTGCCTTATTTATTGTTGACTTATGACAATGCCTTGCGATATGCATGGCTATAAGAAAAGCAGCCATTTTTTCCCAATTTCAAGGTTGGCCTAATAGCAAAAAAAAAACATATTGATGAATACAATACTCGTTTTTGCTTAGTATAGTACAATATGTAATAATCTTAATATATTTATAAATCACGTGTCACGTTGTTTGTCCGCTATAGACTCCTAAACTACTCCGATTTCAATAAAATTTGCACACCGGGTGCAGTTCGATCTAACTTAGGAGATAGGATAGCTCACATCTCAATTTATAGTAAACTAGCTGACCCTTGCCCACTTCGTTGGGCATAATGTTAATTAAACCCGAAGCCATCGCGCGCCGTCCGGACCGTTTTTTCTCCGATTCACTTTGCAAAACGGACTACCACGTAAAAGCCTCTTTATTTTTCGGTTTTTTATATAACCTATGACACTCAGCAATAATGTGCCTTTCTATAATATTGGTGAAAGAATTTTTAAAATCGGTTCAGTAGATCCCGAGATTACCCCTTACAATTTAACAAATATACAAACACACAAACTTTACTTCTTTATAATATTAGTATAGAAAAACATGAAAAATTAGAAAATTTAAAAATACTTAAACCATAATTTAACTTTAGCGTTTTGGACAATGTTAACTTTTTTAATGTAACTTTTGACATTTGACATAGAATTGACGCAATGGCTTTTTTTACCAATTCGAATTAAATAGTCATCGTTAAGACAGGAAAACGTCTGTCGAGTCAGCTAGTATAATATAATAATATATAATATATACCCTTTTCATATAACCCTGGATTATTATTTTTTTGATATGTAACTACCTACATATCATCCGTTTATGCTATTGGCTTTCCACTAAACGAATTAAACGAAATTCGGAGTGGTTTCTTGTTTTGCGGAAGCAATTAATGCTAATTTGTTTATTGTTCCTGTAAAAGTGACGGCAGTTACGTGTAGGTTGTTTTAATTAAAAAGCCTTATCAAAGTAGTTTTTTTAACTGTTATATGGGTTAGCACATAGCACGACATTAATAACGTAAATTAAATTTATAACCTTTCTCCCTCCACATAGAGAGAGGTGGGAGAGGCCTATGCCCAGCACTGGGACATAACAATGAAAACAAAAAAAAAAAAACAATTATTTCTAAAACCCTATAAAGAAAATAACTGATACTTAATCTTCAAACGGCTCGCCTGAAGCTGTTTTACTTTGGAAACTAACGTAGTTTTGACGTGAGTAATGCTCTATTAATTAAAACAAAATTGCTGAAGTGATTTTCTTAAATCATAGCTAAGAACATTCTCGATTTTTCATTTCACTTTGTTAAACAAAAAGAAAATAAAAACAGTTACAGTTTAAGAACTACGATGCCGAAAGTGACTTTGTGTAATCTTATAACACTCTTTTGTTTGTCTTTGTTTTGTTTTGTTGGTTTGTCTTATAGTAGGTATAGAGGAAACCATTTTTGTTGATAATTCGATTAAATTGATGAATTGAATTGATTATTATCGATTAAACAAAAACTAAAAACGTTATTTTATCGTATAATGTCCAAATTTCCAATTTTACTCGCTGCGTCCGCTTACTACCGATGTAGTAGATTTCTATTATTCTATTACAGGAGTTTCATCTTTTTGCCAATTCAAACTTCGGCTAAACCAACGTTCAGTTTGAAAACTATTTTCGTATTTCAAGCTCTTGCATAATCTGGACGAAAACGTAACTTTGAATCAAGTTGGAAAGGGAATTCCTTAACTAAGTTATTCTACCTTCCTTTTTAATGTATACAGGGTGTAATTTAAAAGGCGGATCAGCAACAGCTTAGTAAAGAAAATCTCAATCAAATCTGAAATTGCAAAAAGGAAATTGGTCAAATGTTTATCGTGATAAGCTCCATTCATGGTAGGGTACCGTAAATACCTACATTAATAAATAATAATCACCTTATGCAATTTCTTAAAACATTTAGTTTAACTACTCTGACTCCTCATAACGCGAAACTTATGCTATGAAAGTTTATAGTTCGCTAGGTTTGAGGTACTTGCCACGAAAATAACCTTTAAAACCATCGAATTTCACCAAAAAATATGTTATTATTTTTTTCGCGATTTAAGGGTTGCTAACATAATTTTATTTTATTTATTGAAATCAGGCGTTACTTTGCGGAAGTTCATCTTCAAATAACTGTTTTCTAATATATTCCTAGCGTATCCTTCAAGCGAAAAACACACAAATACATAATATAAAAACCGTTATTTTATAACTTTATTTAGTAGTAAGTACCACCTTTTATCACTTTACTTATACACTTTTAAAATACACCCTGTATAAGTTAGTAGTCGTTTTGCCAACGGAGTTCCCAGGCTGCCCAAAGGCAGTCGTCATGGTCTAACAATTGTTATGCTATCCTAGGACTAACAACCTCTAACTACATACCCTCAGTGGAATTTCTGTTTTGCATTGATTACTTAGCGTTTCTATTTAATCTAGCTAGAAAGTTTACGTTTAACTTGAAACTAAAATTCCATACAGCTACCAGCCAGAACTAGAAATGTTTCTAGGAAGCCTAAAAAGGTTTTTATTGTTTTATTATTAATTTGTGTTATTTTAATTGAAATAAAAGCTAAGTATGACAAATAAAAAACAAAAAATTAAAAAAATATTATCTTATTGATGTCTTAAAACGAAAATAAGAAAACTGACAAAAAACGTTTTATTTCGATAAATCAGTTGCCCGAACTATATTCCATGATTCTCCAAAAAACCTTTTATCATGCAGATCCTTAACATATTTAACATTATAAAGTATCAGTAATCAAAACCTATACAGCTAGAAAGGTTTATCCAAATAGCTTTACCGTGATTATGATACTTCGAAAAAGTTTCCATTTTGTCAACTCACTGCTCAATTAAAATTGATTTGAGTCATGTTATTTCACAACATGACTCTACCAAATCACCTGGCAATTAGCTGTAACACATAATACTATGGCCGTAGTGTAAGATGTTTCATAGAAAAATTCGGTTAAATTTCGTTAATATAGGAGGAAGTCAATAAATAAATTTTACTATTGAATCTAATGTGGTTTCGACCTAAACATTAAAAAATGGTTTAAATAATTATATTATTGACCATGGTTTTAGTTACATTTAATGATCTTGATTTTTTATATCTAAACTAGCTGACCCGGCAGACTTCGTACTGCCCATCGATCTAGTATGTACTGCCATACGTTTGTATGGGAAAAAGAAAAGGGCTGTTTTTAGGGTTTTTCAATATTTCTGAGAGATTTTCTTAATATTTTTTTCCGTAAGAACCTTCTCCTAATAATAACAAATACAACAAAAAAAGAATTAGTGAAATCGGTCCAGCCATTCACGCGTGAGGCCGTGACCAAGGAAAACGGGTTTCATTTTTAACACGCTTTTATTAGCTTCACCTGTATGTTTGTATGTTTGTATGTTTGTATGTTTGTATGTTTGTATGTTTGTATGTTTGTATGTTTGTATGTTTGTATGTAACCGACTCCTTTGAGCGCGTTTTTGACCCACTTTAAACGGTCAGATTTCTTTCAAACTTTGTAGATATATCGAGGACCGATGACAATACACTAAACAAATCGTGTTTTTTAGTTTTTTTAACTATTAATTTTTTTAACACGTTTTTTCTATAAAGTTTCTTTAACTTTTAATACCGTATAACTTACAAATGGTAATTTCGTCATTCGTGTCAGAGAACAGAGTGGCGCAGTGGAAGCGTGCTGGGCTCATAACCCAGAGGTCCCTGGATCGAAACCACGCGCTAGAAATCTTTTTGCTCAATATTTTTTGTTACGCATCAATTTTATTTTAATTATGAGGTCTGGATCGAAACCACGCGGCTACAAATCTTTTTGCTCAATATTTTTTGTTACGCATCAATTTTATTTTTAATTTGCTTGAGCTGACGGCCAAAATCGGATAACACCAACACATTTGTACATATTAAGGATGGTTAATAGTTAGCAAATCGAACTAAAAAGCGAAAAATAAATAATAGTTAAAAAAAAACTAAAAAAACACGCTTTTTATAAAAAACCGAACTAAAAAAATAGAAAATAAAATTTTATAAATATAAATTAAGAATAGGGTTGAAAATTTCAATAAATATAAATTAATAATAGTGTAAATAAATAAATATATGTACTTTATTTTTAAAAAAGCGTGGGGTGCTTTCTAAGATATTATCAAAATGCAAATCACTCTACTCATGTCTGTCAATACAAAATGTATCTACAAAATATATCTACTGACCCATGCACCCCACGCTTTTTAAAAATAAAATACATATATTTATTTATTTACACTATTATTAATTTATATTTATTGAAATTTTCAACCCTATTCTTAATTTATATTTATAAAATTTTATTTTCTATTTTTTTAGTTCGGTTTTTTATAAAAAGCGTGTTTTTTTAGTTTTTTTTTAACTATTATTTATTATATATATAGACTAGATTTATATTAAAGTTAAGGTATAAACTCAATTACTCATATTCAGGGTTATATGCTAAGCCACAAAAGGCTCATAGTACTCATCATTATTGTGGGAACAATCCTGAAATCGAAAAAAAAATCCGATGGTCCACACATTTTGTCGAGCATCATTGACATTGTTCTATGGAATGTATGTTTTTTTTTCTGTATTAATCCCATAGTAAACGTTGCTTATAATGATGCGTACCTACTATATGAGCCCTTTTAGGCTTATCACAATCTTTCCATATGATCTTATATAGGTATATTTACCCCATAGCCTCTGCTATGTTTTGTTTAGCTTCATCAAATGAAATGACGAAGTAACTTTTATCCAATTATTAGGTCCGACACGTTACAACGCTTGCTTGTTACTCATTTTGGGAGTTTAACTTTGTCGCATGTAGCGCTGTGTTGTTTCCCTTTTAGTCCTACGTCAAGCTTGTGTGTACTTAACTTTACTTTACGCAGCCGGGTCATTTTAATTAAGCCCTTTGCAGTGAAACGTATGAGTAGGTAACTGATGAATACGTAATTGTTTTTTTAAGTTTTAACGTGGTACGGTGTCCTATGTCCATACACATAATTATGTGACGTGACACGTGATCTGACAAATTTTAATGTTAGTACAAACGCGTGGCAAGTTGCATACTAAACAGGGTTATTCATAAAGGGTATGCTAAGCCGAAAAAGGCTTATAGTACTCATCATTGTTAATAACTTTTACTACGGGACCTACCCGAAATTCGCGAAAAAAAAATCAGCTGTTCCAAACATTTTGCCGAATGTCATTGACATTTTTCTATGGAAGAGCTGTTTTTTTTCGCGAATTTCGGGTAGGTCCCATAGTAAAAGTTGCTCAAAATGATGAGTACTATGAGCCCTTATCGGCTTAGCATACCCTTTATGAATAACCCTATAGTATGTATTATACCATAAAGTAGGATGAGCTTGTATTAGGTTATTTTCAAAAGTTTTAGTCGTGGCGCGATGTCCATACACCTATTTAACACTACGGTACACGCGCTCCTTTTTTTTACTTGAGTACACGCGTGGCTTACTATATTAGGCCATTTTAAAATATCAATAAATTGTATATTTATGATTATTTGACTAAAATAATAAATGGAATGGAAAACTTATTTATTTTACTTAGTATTACAACATTACAATTTAGATATTATATTTAAAATAGTGAACAATTAGCAATTTACTAAATATCTAAGAAAAAGTAACAAAATGGCACTTCTGAGATCAACATATTTTTTTAAAATTAACACTAAACTTAATTACTAATTTCTTTATTTTCGTAGCATTCAGGACACACTACTGCTTGGTGATCGGGACAAATCCATTTGTAGCAAGTCTTGCACCACTTTTTTGTCGACCGAATTCGGGCTCTCGAGCAGAGTGCACATCGACCAACTCGTCCTGTCTTTGGTGTCAAATCGAGGATCGCGCGGGGTACCTGAGGTTGCGACAAATATACCAGACGAGGCTTACCTGGAATCGCTAGTTTCTAGCGCGCAAAAATAAAAAGTTACCGCAAAAAGAATAACCCTGGTCTACTATAGTAGGCCAGGCGTGTACTCTAGTGTTAACGTGATACGTGATCCGAAAAATGTTAGTACAAACAAAACTAGCCAGTGGCATACTATAGTTATTGTGCCATTAGTGGCACACGTCTTAAGATACGTCAGATCACGTGGCACGTCACTTAGTTGAATTTTGGGCCTGAGCAGCAAGACATGGCGTGGCACGTGGGTAATCTGACAAGTTTTGACGAATGTACCACAATTCTTAACATTTGTAAAATGAAAAATTCGCAATAATGTGTCGCGATATTTTTTATTATCATTATTATCATATCTTTCAAAAGGTGTTAAAACAAACTTATTTTCTTGTTTTATCGTATTTCAAAAATTTGAGTTATTTTTTTAATCCTTTTGCATTCCACTGCTGGGCAAATGCTATCCCTGCTCGTTCCACATTCTTTATAATTGTACTAAATGACTCCAACATTTTATTTCAAATACTTGTTACAGACATAGGTAATAGACCAATATCACCAGACTCTACGTCTTTACTTAAGTAAGTTAGTTTAGTAGATAAGTAATGCAAGGAACATGCCTGAAGAACTAAACTATTCAAGGTAAGTGCCAAGTTGAAAGTCCGAAACTCTTCATTAGTTCCGAGAAAGCGTTCGAATATTGCATAGGTGTCTCGTAATCCTCTTAATTCAGAAACTCCATAAAAGCCATTCACTTAACAAGAGAAAAACTACCTTAACACTTTCAGGTAAAGTCTCAAATGGTGTGGAGAGTTTGCTAAGGGAAGGTCGGCCTTTACGAGTTGAACGGACGTCAAAAGTCGATGTGAGAACTTTATTACGCTGTAACAAGGTAGTAAATATTCACGTTGTGGCTTCATGTAATTTTACAAGGCGTCGATTTCAGTGAAAATCTTTCTTCAATGTTGGAATATTGAACCCCGAAGCTCGAAGCTAATAGAAGGGATTTAAGGGGTGATTAAGCTTAATGTGTGTATCTGACAGACACACAGATCTGATCTCAAATTCAAATTCAAATTCTTTATTCGTGCAAAAACTTACTGGCTAAAAACAAGAAGAAACGATGCTACCTGCAGTAGTTAAATAACTGTGTCGCGGGTAGCAACGCCCACCTCCGATGTAAGAATTTACAAAATTATACTTATTTTAAATAAACAAATTGATAAATTTAGAAGCAAAAAATAAAAAACACATAAAAACGAAAGAAAGCTTAAAGACTCTGTGACAAGTTGTGTTTGTGTGGTGTATGTGTGGTGTGTATATATAGGTGTGCATGTAGGTGTGTGTGTGTGTGTGTATGTGTGTGTGTGTGTATGTGTGTGTGTGTGTGTATGTGTGTGTGTGTGTGCGTGTGGTGACTTAAGTAGAAACTGTGATGAAATCCTCAGTATCTTGGTATGACATAGATAGGAGACGTTCAACACATTTTAGTTTGCATTTATAAGTTAGGGAGTGGGTCTGAAGAAAGTCTTTTTAGCTATGATTCAAAAGACATCTGTTCAACTGTTTGGAGATTTCGACTCTTGTTTTAACGGGACTAAGAAGAAAGAACTTAAAAATTTAGGAGTATTTTTCATATTTCGTTTTTGCTTTGATATTTGGAATGACTGATAAATTTCCTGAGGGTTTTACTCCGCCGCTATTTATTACAAAAAAGACAAAAAATAAAACTTAATTCTAAGTCTAACATTAAAATCATACTTAATTTTTAAAGCACTTTTAGTATACCCATATTGTTTTTTATACTAAGTGACGAGATGAGCAAACCATTTGTCCATGTTTGAGCAGTTAGATCCACCTTTATACACCTACTTAAAGAAAACATTTGGATCAATTATCATACTAATATGAACCAGACCTTCGTTTTCCATTTCACTTATGACCTGATGTACAAACAGATGAAGTTACAATATAAAAGCTTTTACGTAAAATACCTGACAGTCTTTTGAATATTCACAGACAGTATTGCTCTGGGATGATTCGTAAAGCATTTGTCCGACCTGACGAGAAGTAAAGAGTTAGTGGAGCTAGAAAATAAATAAGCAAGAAAGAGATAATTAATGATTTTTAAGTTAAAAGCAAAGATCGTCGTCGATACGATCGTCAGCCATCGTGATTTTAATTTTTTTTTAAGGATTAATAACTGAACTTTTCTTGCGTATAGGTATATTTTAGTCACATTAACTTTTATAGCAGCTGTTCGCTTCAAGCCCTCGACGCAAACGGTTGCCCGTTTGCGTCGAGGGCGTGTGCAAAAAATAATTACGAATCGAACCTCAATGTTCAATTGGTACTTATATTAAGTAATTATTTGTACCTTTTTAATTACCATTACCTCTGTGTTTCAGACACTTAGACTTAACAGCGACTGTACATTTGTTGAGCGATAAAATCGTCGCTAGCGAATAACTTGCTCGACGAAGGTGGGACAAGTAGCTTAGGAATATAATATTCCAGACGATGGTTCCAGACGAGTCACGTAGGATATTGCGTGATCGCATTATTCGAAGGATCTGGATCTATCGGGCGCTCATCTTTGTAGTGCTGTAGAAAGCCGGTAATCAAGGGGCTGGATATTGCAAATTTACATTGTTTATGGACCTTTTGAAATTAAGACGGTGACAATAATGCGAACCTTTTGTTACTGTTCGATCGGTACCTTTATGTTGAATACTTATAGAGTCGCATTTAGCGGAGCAGAAAAGTAGCGGTTAGCAAGGTGGTGCGTCGATTTTTCGATTTAAAAGATAGAAGATAATTAATTACATGAGAACGTATACAGTCATCTAAAATTTATAAGGATAAATGTCAGTTAATGAAGATTTATATTTATTTGTAGCATTTGCTCATTTCAGAAAGTGCTCAATCTGTAAACGGGCTTTTTGAAGGTGCTCGTTGTGCGATATGCTTGTTTTGGTCCGATGGAAACTGAACCTAACCCTTTTCACGTCCTTATACTTAGGTACGTATGGATTCAATGATAGAACTTATATTATACATACATATTAGCTCTACTATAAAAGTAATAAGATAATTATTTTTACAAAAAACCAAAAAACAAAAACCGACTTCAAACCGACTATTGAGTTATTCATCTATTTGTCGCGCACGTACTTAATGCAAATTTAGTACGAAGACTTATATGGTTTTCTCATGGATACCATTATCAGAACTGGACTAAATTGAAATGGGACCAAATGGGAAGCGTCAGCTTTCTAATAAAAAAAGAATCATCAAAATCGATTCACCCAGTCAAAAGTTATGAGGTAACAAACATAAAAAAAAAAACATACAGTCGAATTGATAACCTCCTCCTTTTTTGAAGTCGGTTCAAAAAGGTATGCTAAGCCGAAAAGGGCTCATAGTACTTATCATTCTGAACAACTTTTACAACGGGACCAACCCAGATTTAGCAAAAAAAAATCGGCTGTTTCAAAATGTTTCGATAAAATGTATGGAACGGCTGATTTTTTTATCGCGAATTCCGGGTTGACCCCAAAGTAAAAGTTGTCCACTTTCAAGTTGTTCAAGTTGTACTATAAGCCCTTTTTGGCTTAGCATAACCTTTCCTTATAACCCTATATAACATCTGATGGTATGTCTCATGAATATTATCTATATATATAAAAATGAAACCCGTTTTCCTTGGTCACGGACTCACGCGTGAATGGCTGGACCGATTTCACTAAATCTTTTTTTGTTGTATTTGTTATTATTAGGAGAAGGTTCTTACGGGAAAAAATATTAAGAAAATTTCTCAGAAATATTGAAAAACCCTAAAAACAGCCCTTTTCATTTTCCCATACAAACGTTTTCTAACTAAAACGAGCTTTATTGCTATTGTATAAAGTTCATATTGAATTGCAAGCACTCACTGTTGTTTAAGCAATGTAGGTATGTTCCTAACGTCCAAGAGTCAATTTGCACTTTATTACCTCTGTACAAAGTTCAAATTCAATCATATCTATCAAAACAGTGTGCGTTTTATACTGATAATTTTTACTATAAATTGACAAGTTAGCATCAACAAACTACGGTTTTTTTTTTTTTTATTCAGTTATAGGCTTGCGTTTGACCGCCATCTCGCTTGATGGTAAGCAATGATGCGGTTGCTATAGTTACGCAATAGCATGAGAATAGAGGTTATATATAACAAAGAGTTCCTATAATTATTCTCAACACCTTTGGTCACGCCATCACGCGTGAACGACTGGACCGATTTCAATTTACTCTACGTTTATCCCAAAGTCTACCCGTGCGAAGCCGGGACGGGCCGCTAGTAATAGATAATAATAATCACTCTTGGTACCGTCTAGACGTTTTAGTTATTTTTACAGGTTATAATTTTGTCACTAGGTATGCTCGTATAAAAGTGTATTTGGCGCGGTGAAGCATTAAGGGGACATTACCGACCAATTCTGTATCGTTATTCTTTGTAGGTACTGTCTAATGGAATATACTATCTAATGTAAATGTGGTGGCAAAAACTGTGACAAAGCCGAGACTGTTAAAATTGAAGTGATCATTCACGTGACCACTTTAATCCTGCTGAGGTTTTGATCTTTGTATGTTTGTCAGTTAGTCAATCACTAAAACCTCTTTCCGGAATTAGGTGAGCTTTATTATTACCCTGGATTAATACATACGTTATTTTGTATTCCGGATAAATTACGATTCCTGCTGGATACATAACATACACTCTTTATTGTTACAAACAAAAAACTAAAAAAATACAGACGAAATTCTGTGAAAGGCTTGCGTTTGACCGCCATCTTGCCTGATAAGCAATGATGCGGTCTACGATGTCTAGCTACCTGAAAATACCCAAATATTGATTGATCAAACTATCAAAACTTCAAACACGCTCACTAAATACATCTAATTCCAATAAGTAATCGAATTCTGCAAAGCAGAGTTTCCAGACAAAAGCTCCATACATAATCTTCCTTAGCCTTGCTATAAAGGCAAAGTTCACGGCTACAATCTGAAGCGCTAACACGCGATCAAAGCATCCAGAGAGTTTACGAGACGCTTCACGGTTCTTGATGCGAGTGAGGAGTTGGCGAATAAAATACTTAGCAAACCAGTCGGGTCGGGTCGGGGAAATTTGTTGAAACTCTCAGATCTAGTTCTTTGAAACTATAGTGTCAATTCACAACTTAAGTGTTTGGTAAACAGCATGCTAAATAGGCTATCTCCTGGAAGCGAGCGAAATCAGTTGGATTATGTCTAATGGGTTGATTACACGACGTAAAGAGTATAGTGGCTTTGGCCGAGTATTCGGTTAGTATGTATAAACAGTTTGACGAGGTGAGTCAGTCACTAGAATGATGCTTAGTTTGCTCGGCCGAATGTGCCCATATACTGTCTCGTCTCTTTACTCGTTACGTGTAATCACACACGAACACGCGATCGAAGCATCCAGAGAGTTTACGAGACGCTTCACGGTTCTTGATGCGAGTGAGGAGTTGGCGAATAAAATACTTAGCAAACCAGTCGGGTCGGGTCGGGGAAATTTGTTGAAACTCTCAGATCTAGTTCTTTGAAACTATAGTGTCAATTCACAACTTAAGTGTTTGGTAAACAGCATGCTAAATAGGCTATCTCCTGGAAGCGAGCGAAATCAGTTGGATTATGTCTAATGGGTTGATTACACGACGTAAAGAGTATAGTGGCTTTGGCCGAGTATTCGGTTAGTATGTATAAACAGTTTGACGAGGTGAGTCAGTCACTAGAATGATGCTTAGTTTGCTCGGCCGAATGTGCCCATATACTGTCTCGTCTCTTTACTCGTTACGTGTAATCACACACGAACACGCGATCGAAGCATCCAGAGAGTTTACGAGACGCTTCACGGTCCTTGATGCGAGCGAGGAGTTGGCGAATAAAATAGTTTACAAACCATTAAGAGATCGAGGAAATTTGTGGAAACTCAGAGATCTAGAGTTGAAACTAGTGCCAATAAAAACGTGTTTGGCAAATAGCATGATAAATATACTGTCTCCTAGAAGCAAGCAGAATCAGTTGAACTGTGTCTGCCTCCAACTGTCTACAGGGTTATAAAAAGGGTATGAAAAGCCGAAAATGACGAGTACATAGTACTCGTAGGTACTTTTATGAACAACTTTTGCTGTGGGATCAACTTTGAAATCGCGATAAAAAAAACTGCCGTTCCATACATTTTGTCAAATGTTATTGACATTCATCTATGGAATACCTAGTCGTTTTTTTTTACGATTTTAGAGTTTTTTTTTTTTTGTAATTTAGTGACGAGACGAGCAAATCGCTCGCCTGATGTTAAACGTCACGTTTGCCCATAACAGGTCTGCGTCACCCAGAATTTTGAACTCGCAGA
Source organism: Alcis repandata (assembly GCA_949125135.1). Lineage (NCBI taxonomy): Eukaryota > Metazoa > Arthropoda > Insecta > Lepidoptera > Geometridae > Alcis > Alcis repandata. The sequence goes on along the minus strand of OX421239.1, from coordinate 8,061,675 downwards.
ATTCAAGACCCTGCGCAGCACAGCACTGCGCTCGTCACCCTGAGATTTAAGTTGTTTAATCTATTTGCCCTGTAATTTCACTGGAAACAATGCCCTTCCAACCGGAACACAGTAATGTTTGCACGTTACTGCTTGGCGGTGGAATAACTGGCAAAGGTGTGGTACTTCCCCAGGCGGGCTCTGCAAAAGAGCCCTACCACTACAAGTTGGTCCCTTAGTAAAAGTTATTCATAATGATGATCACTATGCGCCGTTTTCCGCGTAGCATGTTCTTTACTTCTAAACCTGTAAAAGTGTATAATATCTATGTATTGAGGTTTCCTTCTTGTTCAATGGGCACTACCTGAATAGCGCAAATACCTGACTAGCCACAGGAATTTCCGACCCTCACGAGATGAACTCGATAGTGGTCTATTTAAGGCCCCTTTGACATACCTTACCACGATTTGATAACAAAAACAGAGAGATGCCTACTCACTATTCATCTATTATACAGGGTTGTACGGAAAGGGTGTGCTAAGATGAAAAGGACTCTTAGTATTACTCTTATCATTACGAAGCTTTATAAGCTTTACGAATTTTAATTACGTATGACATTTTTATAGAGGGTTTTAAGGAAAGGGTATGCTAAGCTAAAACGGGCTCATAGTACTCATCATTATGACTTCTACTACGGGAATTCGCGAAAAAAAATCAACTGTTCCATACATTTTATCGAGTGTCATTGACATTTTTCTATAGAACAGCTGAATTTGTTTCGCGAATTTCTCGTTAGTCCCCCATCTTAAAAGTTTTTCATAATGATGAGTTTTTCATTACGGCCATTTTTTGGCTTAGCATAGGGTATGCTAAGCCATCCTTATAATCTTAAAAACAGATAAAGAGTTTGATAGAAAAATATTTTGATTTAGAAAACCACTTGGTTTCAAATGTGACTTTGAATTTTGCTTACAAAGTTAAGCTGTAGCTAGTTTGTGTAGCTTTTCTATCCTTTTATCAAAAGGTAACAATATCAAAACAATATCTCTTTATCAAAACTATAACAACTACGTAAATTGCTTAGTTCTCACAGCTCTCCCGAAATTCCTTTTATGATAGAATCGTTATTAATATTTATTTAATATTATAGCAGTTTTCACTTGCAGTACTCCGAGGAGTGTGTTCAGGACAGCGCAGTTAATTACTAACATTGCTGTAGCATACAATAGGATGCTAACAAGATTTACTATTTGTACAGATAAAGGACCTTACTTATACCTAAAGCCTGCATTACTTTCATTATTGCTTATACCGGGTTAAACAGAAAGGGTATGTTAAGCCGAAAGGGCTCACAGTATTCATCATTAAACGAGTAAACAACTTTTACAAAGAGACCAACCTTAATTCTCTAAAAAAGTAGCTGTTCCATACATTTTGTCTGCTGATTTATCTTTCGCGAATTACGGGTTGGTTCTATAGGAAAAGTTGGTTATAATGATGAGTACTATGAGCCCTTTTCGGCTTAGCATACCCTTTCCGTATAACCCTGTATGGTTCTCCGTCTTGCTTTCGCACATGATATTTCAGGTTGGCGAGAAGTTGTCAAAGCATTTTAAAGCAGGGACTAAGTTTAAACAGTTTATAAGTAAAGCCCATAATGTTTAAACTACGGGACGGGTAATTTACCCGTGGGGAGATTAATTCCAAAATTGAGTTAAAATGTCTCGTCGTTTTGGTTTCAAAAGCTGTTTGTGTTTGAAGGATTGTGGTAAATTAATAAACTAAATAAATGTTATCTTAGTACAGACTTTATTCTACAAAAACACTTCCCAAAGAGTAGGTACATGAAAATTAACTAAGTATTCTAAAATCAGAGTACATGAAAATTAACTATTCTAAAATCGTTTTATTGTAGAAGAAAAGCGTAAGAAAAATAGAACAGAGCTACCATATCAGGCGTAAATAGAAGCTATTCGTCATACATTGTTTTACTTAACACGTAAGTATTACGATTTTTTTTGGCAGAAGTTAGACTAAAGCCTTGGATACACTAGGGAGCAAATGGAGCAACATGTTGCGGAACATGTTCCTCATCAACACGTAGAATGTGCCGAAGTAAATGTCGCGGAACATTGTGCAGGCCACACTAGTCAGTGTTTACAGAAATGTTCCCCACACTACAGACATATTAAAAGGCACGTTGCGTACGCGACTACACTCGGTGACAAACGGCGCGACACTGACGCGGGACACGTGCGCTCGCTCTCGAGGCGGGAGCAAGCAACATGCCCCGCGTCACGTAGATTGTTGCGGGGCATGTTGCGGGACACTATGGAACGTTGCAGCGTCACGTAAATTAAGTGTTGCGCGTCACGTTGCGGGACAAAATGTTCCCTAGTGTATCCGGCCCTTAAGGGTACAAAGAAATCATATTTAGGGTCGATACACATCTGACGGAAAATGCGTCGCGTATTATCGGTCGCGTAACGCCAGAACAGAGAAATGTATAATAAAACATCTAACCTTTCACACTCAACCGATGATGCGCTAGTGCGTCAAGTGTGTACATTTCAAGTTATACATTTCTCTGTTCTGGCGTTACGCGACCGATAATACGCGACGCATTTTCCGTCAGATGTGTATCGACCCTTAGACTGATTTTCATCTCAGAGTAGCTACACAGACATAGCAGTGATGATGATGATGATGACTAAAAAAGTGCAATATGTTTTCAGTATCCCTGACTACGTATTTTCATAATGATAGGTTAATGTGAATGGATAAGAAACTCACAAACTCACATTCGCATTTATAATGTTAGTTATGATTAGGATTATACAGGGTTATTCATAAAGGGTATGCTAAGCCGAAAAGGGTTCATAGTACTCATCATTATGAACAACTTTTACTATGGGACCAACTCGAAATTCGGAAAAAAAAATCAGCTGTTCCATACATTTTGTTGAGTGTCATTGACATTTTTCTATGGAACAGCTGTTTTTTTTTCGCGAATTTCGAGTTGGTCCCATAGTAAAAGTTGTTCATAATGATGAGTACTATGAGCCGTTTTCGGCTTGGCATACCCTTTATGAATAACCCTATATTATAGATGGTACAAATATACCTAATTTTGACAGATAAATTAATGTCATTAATAATTTACAAAGATTTAATTCAAAAACAAATCAACCGGAACATGTTTACAGTTCGATGCGGTTGTTAAACATTTGCTTTCCCGTCAGTTTCCGGTTGAATAAAATTGATGTTTATCTCAACTGCGGACCAAACATTATGGATTATTACTATTTCTAAACAAAGTCGACAATACTAAGTAAAACAAGTATGAAAAGATTTAAAAACCACAAGCTTTTTTTCAAAATGCTGGGAACCGTATATTTTATTATGATAGTTGTCACCATAAAAAACGTACTTGGTGTTAAACATCGTACTTTTTAGTGATTATCAGGCTGGTATGCACCGTACTTTAGGTGAATCCATCGGAAATTTGATGGCCTTTCTTTTCAGTGTGTGCACAATACAAAGTTATATATATTAAGATGAGAAGGGTTCATAGTACTCATCATTATGAACCATTTTACTATGAGGCAAACCCTAAAATCGACTTCAATGCGACAAAATGATTGGTTGGTCCCACAGTCAAAAAAACATAACGATTAGTACAAAGACCCCTTCCATTCCTTCCCTTTCGGCATGGTACACCCTATTCTCATAACCTTTTAAGTACAAAAAAAACTTACAGTCGAATTGAGAACCTCCTCCTTTTTTGAAGTCGGTTAAAAAGCAAGAAAGGAAGTGTTAACATCTGAGAATGCTCTAACTAAGCGTTTATAAACACTGCTTTGGAATGCTATTTATTTCAGTAACATAATTTCGCTTGTTTTGCTAATGCTCGTTCAAAAATAGATATAGGTAAAACAATACGCTCTACTTAACTATTCATGAACAATAGGTTTAATAACGATAATTACTTTTATTGATTAATTCGGACTGAACTATCAAATAGCGATGGTGGAACAACCAGAGACAGCTGTTTCATAAAAAAAATATTAGTATGGTAATTGTATGAACCTACTTTTATATTTGTTACTATACTCACTGATGATATAAATGTAAATGTTTATTCAATTGCTAAACGGATTTGGATAAACTTCGGTACGGACATAGCGCATTTTCTTGATTAAGTCAGGAGTATCCTGACTTACCCCATTAAAGGGAATAAAATACTATGTAGGGTTAAGTCAAGGTATGGAGTTAAGTTTATCCCCGTCGCTCAAGAGATTTACTTAACGCTAACTTTACCAAATGCAAATCATTGAAATGTGAGCCCTAATAGCGTAATATTATAGAGCAGAATTTCAAGTGATGAACATCGAGTTTACGGAACGACGAACGCGTAGGAAACGCGTCGTACGCATCAATGTCATCACGTGTAATTTCTACTCTATCGAATTGAAAATAAGGCTTACATTTCAGTGGGCACAGATAATAAGGTAATAAGCGACGACCTTTTTGGGTCTTATAGGTACTAAGAAGTTTAATTCACGAAGACAGGGCTTATATCTTTCTTTCAGTCCATTTTCAGCCTCATTTTAACAACTTTCTTCATTAAGTATATGGAGACAGCTGAAACAACGGCAGTTAATTTTTGAAAATCTAAATTAGAACGTCTAATTTTAATTTTACTAAATAAGTACTTTAGATTATTAATTACTATGAAATCTAAAGTGCTTATTTGTCATAGGCTGCAATAGAGAGGAGAGAGGAGAGGAGATTTATAACAAACCGATGAAAACTAACTATCATTCAAAATCATTTATTGACAGCGTTCAGAGATTATTTTGAAATGATTAATTGTTTTTAGTGTTCCGTACCAAAATAAAGAAAAGAAAGATGTACACACACCTATAGTATAGGTGGCTCTTTAAGTCTCTACTCTACCTATAGGCATATTATATACTAGCTGCGCCCCGCGGTTTCACCCTCGTTTTCCGGGATAAAAAGTAGCCTATGTGTTAATCCAGACCATAAACAACTTTAATTCCAAATTTCATGTAAATCCGTTCAGCCGTTTTTGCGTGGAAGAGCAACACACATACTCACAAACTTTTGCGTTTGCAATTATTAGTAGGACTTAACTGCAAATCATTGTCAGCTGTCTTTGTATTTTGCCTGCCTTTATTGATTATTTCCTCTGTGGATTCTACTATCCATACCTACTTACCAATCACTACACCCTATCGTACAAAGAATAAGACAACTACGAAAAACCTTACCTTACATTAGAAATTAGGTGTTTCTCAAAGTTAATTCTGTCGTGCCACACGAAAGGCTCACTTTTCCGAAATGAAATCCTGTTTCCCCTCCAATTTTGGACCGATTTTATTATTTCTTTCAACAAGAACATGAGAAAGATAAGTTCGACGACTACCTTACTTTAAAAGAAATACATACTGTTTTCGGAAAAATAGACGTCAGTTCACAGCGTTCCAAGCCAAGTAAAAAACAAATTAAAGACTTTCAGCTCCAATAAAAAATATAATAATATTATGTCGAAAAATTGAAATCTTTATGCATGCAATTGGCTAGTATTTACTTCACCTCCAAAAAAACCTCTAGTACCACAATCCTGGAAGGGGATAGGAGATGACGTTTGTATGCAGAAAATCACGAATACTCGCCTCTTAAAGAGCCCAATTTCTTCCTTCAGACACAAATCACAGTTCTAAAATAGGACAATTGAACCATAATACATAGATTATGCTAATTCATAATGCATTGAGCCGCTCCATGGCAGTAAAGCGGAAACGGCGATTAGGGGACATTACGGGTCGCATTTCGAATTAATTGGAGGGTAAATGTCAATTTATCGAATTGGGACAGCTCGGAGCGATACAATTTTGATATTGATTTTGATAAATTGAAGGTATTTTGTAGATGTATACACAGAATAAACAATAGTATAGGTTATTAGACTAAGCTTTCCGGAGCGATTTGAATCCTAACCAATTTAAAAATGCAAAAACGAGTTTGTTCGATAATTTGGTACAAATTCGATTTTGATTGTTGTTTTTTAACAGAAAAAGTAAAAGAAATTGTCTCTTATCTTATTTCATACTCATAGCCTTTTCATCGTCACCGTGATAGAAAGAGAGATAAACTCTTTATTGTTCACACCAGAAATTACAGACAAAAATGATTATAAAACTTAAAACTAGGGCCTTATCGCCAAGAGCGATCTGTTCCAGGCAACCTTAAGTGCGGGTGAAACTGCGGGGCGCAGCTAGTCAGTTATATGTACAATCCGTTGTTTTACAGCATAAGACCTATGTAGAAGTTAACCCAGATCTAAGCTATCTCTACAATTAATTTCGAGCAAATCCGTTCAACTGTTAAAGTAATGAAAATATATTGCGAAACTGCTATTAGCTGCGAATAGCAGTTACACCCGCTTTTCTACGGGAATTATTATTTTTTCTGTACAAAAGTTGCTGTGTTAATCCTAAGGATAAGAATCCTGAATACTTACGAAATTTTGTCCAAATCCGTAGAGCTATTATATTGCGAAGAAGTGACAAAACATACAGAATTACAAAATTTTACACAAAATTAAAAATTATTATGAATGTGATGTGTTTCATTATAGATATTATTATTGGTTTTACCAACCTGTAAGAATTAAAATAATAGATTCTCGATTAAGATTTTCGTTCACCTAGTCAAATAAGTTAAGGCGCAGTAACATTGGTTTGATTTTTATTACATTTTATTTCACATAGTCAAATAACTGAAGTGATATTTGATTTGTTTTTTTTTCATCACTTTTTCTTTCTCCTACTAACTTAATAACTTAAGGCACACTACATTTGATTTTTCATCGCACTAGTCGGTGACATGCGTGTTATTTTGTAGATATAATCCATAGAGTGGCGTGGGTATAATTATTTAACCCAATTTTACCGTCTAGAATATTAGGATAAACGGCAACTTTCGTAGAATGTCAAATGAGCTACTATTTTAACCAATTTTTTGATTAACCTTTATGGACGACAATTAACATCAGGAAAACTATGGTTACGCGTAACCTGTTGATAATTATTATCATTATGAGCCTGAAATGGCCCAATGTAGGGCAATGGCCTATTGGCTTTATCTTTATATTTAATGGAAAAGAATAGTTCATTCTACTAAATATAAAGATAAAGACAGGTTATAAAAAGCTTACATACCTATGTAGTACATTGTAGATCAAGCTTAATAATTTGAAATTGTGCGAGTCATTGTTTTCGAAGTTAAAAAAAGCAAGATAAGATCTACTCACCACTCCGAAATAAAAATCTCAGGACGGCGCCTGCTCGAATATCCCCACTTGAGTACACTTCAAAAAACTAAGTTAAGCGCACTTTACCGACAAGCTTACGCTCCAGTTCCCAATCTACCAACAAAACCTATTCATCGAACACCCGAATCGGCATTTCACTTCACTAGAACACTAAACATGGAGCTTTAAAAACTATTCGGTCGGCTCTCGAAATTAATTCGAGGTTCCGCCTACAGTTTTCGAAAGGCTATTAAAAATTTACGTCGGGAATATTGGGAGCGCGCGCATACGTCTGCTTGTAACGGGGAGCAAGCTTCAACTGACGGGCTGAAGCCACGGTATCGTAGGGCGGGCGACGTATTTCAGTCCGAAAAGTCTTTCCAAAAAGAAAACGTGTTGAAACGAGAAATGCTTTATCATACACATTTAATTCAAGTGAATGGAATACCATCACCCACTCCGATACATCTTTAGAAATACATAAATGTAGGTAAGTAAATGATATCTGCAAATTCTTTTCGTCGGAAACGTTATGAAGGGGATTTTGATAATTGGGTTTCGTCCCTTTCATCATACTTTTAGAGTGCAGAAATGTAATATTGTGTCTAAAAATAAGTATTTCGCGATGTTTGTACGTTTGTGAGAATTGTGGAAAGAACAATAAGTGAATTTATATTTACCGATACGAAACACAACATCGGGCGTTTAAGAAAGGAAGTCTACAATCAGCTCTCCGAGCTGGCAAAGCATCATCAACGTGGCTTGTCTTGTTGTAAGTGTTCATAGGCGGTGGTTTTGCTTACCATCAGGCTGACCGTCTGCCTGTTTGCCGCTCTTTTATATAAATAAATAAAAAAAAATCGTAACTACCAACGTGAAGAATTAATTTATAAGAAGTTTACAGTGAGAAGATTTAACATTGAGATAAACTAAGTAAAAATAGAATCGTTTACGATGAAAAATGGTACCTAAGTGTAAGTATTTAAGAACGTTTGAAATAGAGCGCCCAAAGAAAATATTGCTATTATCTTGGGCAATCAGTGCTGTGATTCATTTAAATACAATCATTACATTTTACAAAATCATTCACACCCACTTCTCCTCAAATCGTGTTTCTGAAGACTAATACTCCTCTAGATAGTCTTTCACCATATTTAAGTACCTCACCTACACAAATCAAATTATAACAAGCTTTTATTTAACTTATACTCGTAATGTATGTACCTATGGATTTATGTAACAATGTTTGGTCGAGTGGAATCGTGCAACTCAATTTTGAACCTCTTCCCGATGTCCGTTTGAGCTGAAATTTGGTATAGGTAACTCCGATGACAATACAATTAAGTATAGCTTATTTTCAATAAAATAAAAAATATTATTATCATTCGTTTATAATCCGGAAAAGTAAACAAATATTTTATTTAAGTATATTCAATTTGTGAACACGAACAATATTCAAACACGTACATACATATAAAATACGCTAGTCTAATACCTACATTATTTTCATTTATTCACAAAGATCTAGATCTAAATTTTTCATCTAGATTAGATGATATTTGCAAAAAATATTAAAAATTTTATATCAATGCCGTGCAGCAACACACAACATAAATTACTTCTTGTGTCGTAGCTATATACACATACCTTTAAGTTAACATAAACCATATGCGTAAAATAGGAACAATTACACGACATGACAAACTAAATTTAAAAAAACCCTCTTCAAACGGCTTAACCTATTTTCGTCAATCATGACTTTCGATTTCGAGTCACCTTTTATAACAAAAACTAAATCAAAATCATTTTAGCCGTTTGGGAGCTACGATGCCACACACATCATTGGCCAAGTTTCATCTATAAGTTATACAGATAAATACGTGAAACTTTAAACGCCCCTTTTTTGCGTCGGGTTTATTTTAAACGAATCACAATTTTTAAAGTCACTCGTAGTTGCAAACGTTACCTACATATCAGTCAAATTTACAAGCATTTCCTCAAACCTCACGTTACGAGTGACGAACATTCCAATTTTACCACCGAGTGTCCATGACCGTGTTATGATAACAATTCTTACGGAAAGCTAATTTCTGACGCAGGATAGAGCCGGCAGTTTCGTGACGAAAACAAATATTACGTAGCCCGATGACGGCGCAAGTAGGTCGAAGGCTTAGTTCGATTGTGGAACTGTTATAGCCTCTAGCCAAGTTGCAATTCTATAATCGAAACGATATAGAAACGTAGGAAAATGTAAGAATGACATTTCTGTCGTAGATTATAGAGGTACGAGTAGAATCTATAAAGAGACTAGCTGACTCGACAGACGTTGCCCTGTCAAAAGCCATTGCGTCAATTCTATTTGCGTAACTATAGCAACCGTAGTATGTTGATGCTAACTTGTCAATTTATAGTAAAAATTATCAGTATATATATAATTTGCAATAAATTAAAATTGCGACTATAATTTGAGATTTAAACTATCCTATCTCTCAAGTTGGATCGAACTGCACATGGTGTGCGAATTTTATTATAATCGGTTAAGTGGTTTATGAGTCCATTGAGGACAAACATTGTGACACGAGATTTATATATATTAAGATTATAGAACGCGAGATTATAAGGCGTGACGGTGATCGCTTACCATCAGGCGGTCCGTTTGCTTGTCTGCCACCTATGGCATAAAGTTGGGTAGTTGACATAAAAAAAATATTCTTTAATGATTATTTCTGCTTGATTATCCTCAATTAGTGATTTAAAATCTTCAATGAATGAAAGAGATAGCTGACGATCGTTTATGTCCTCCATAACACGATCTCTAATTTACTACAAAATAAAACCTGTTGGCAAGGTTATTATTCACTGAGTGATAGAGTAAAAGTATAATGTACATTTACTATTTCTCTAAAAGATAGAATCGGCTAAATGAAAAGTAATTATGTAGAGCCTTAGATAACGATACCAGAGATGCCCCAACCAATAATGGCAATAGTTCTAGGTGCTGTGGAGTTTTGGTCCGCCTGGTTTTTTCTAAAACATACGCCTGACTTTAAACGTCACGTTTGCCCATAATAGGACTGGGCTACCCAGAATTTTTAGAATTCGAGACTCTGCGCGGCACAGCACTGCGCTCGTCACCCAGACATATAAGATGTTTAAACTTCTAATTGCCCTGAAATTCTCCATGAAACAATGCTCTTCCGACCGGAACTATGTTTGCGCATTACTGCTTGGCGGTAGAATATTTAGCAAAGGTGTGACACTTCCCCAGGCGCGCTCTGTGAAAGAGTTTTACCACTACAAAAATGATGATTGCCTACTAAATGGGTATATATTAGTTTTGGTCGATACTTATACTTCGTTATCCGTCAAGTATGTTCCACGAAAACAGTCTCATCATCACATTATCACATGTACACAAGCTATTAAAAACTTTTGGTTACACAACCCACACGACGACCAAACTTTGACATTCGTTCATGTCGATGGCTCTACCAATTTATATACGTGTACAATTCGATCAATAAGTAATTAGTCCTTCTCAGAAAAAGTTACGGGAGTCGGTCGGGTCAAGGACTGATACCGAAAGTGGGTTTTGTTTGAGGTACCACCACTCTACATTAGAAGTTTGTTATCTACCTCTAGATTCAAGATACACGATTTTTATTTGTTAAATGTAGGTGTAACAGATTTATGAAATAAAGGTATGGGATTCTGTGTTCAAAATGTTGTAGATAATGCTGAAAATTTTACGCTTTTCTTAGTTAGTCACTGTAAAATGAAAATGCTCTATAAACTTCTCGCTGACGTGGAATTTCACGTGCGAAAACAAGACGGAAGCTTTTAAACTGTGACTAACTTTGAGCAGTCTTTATATATATAACTTTATAAGTAACGCTCAATAACATTTATGGAGCTATCGAAATAATATAGTCTAATATTTGATCGGAATAATATATAGTCGAAATTGCTAGAATGGTACCATTCTAGCAATTTCTACAGGTTAAGAAGGTGGCAGAATGTCATATAGCATAGCATTATTAAGGCGAGTCACCAGTGAAGAAGCGGAGAAAAACGTTTTACTATATCAAATTTTTTAGGTATTTACTCCTAAATATCGGTCTTGCAAAAAATATACGATATACTTAAGGATATTGTCTGAGGAATGTGCTAATTTGTTACACGATAGGGTATACTTTACTCGATCATAAAAAATTCCAAAGACAGCTTAATGTAAAAGTCTAAATCGAATATCTTATTAATAAAATTTCTGACTTTACACATCATTTTTATATAGAAATGTTTCTCTTTAAATACTACAGAGAACCTGCTAAAATTTGGGTTTCAACTAAAGTCCTATATTTTTGAGTTAATTATTAATCCCAAAACTTGAATATTTCTCAGCAGTTTGTCAAGACGCCGCGCCGCCCGCTACCCCGTCAGTCGCAATCGGGCGCTTGCCAAAGTTAGACTTGTGCCAAATTTTCTCCGCCAGTTCTTACATTCTTGCAACAGTGTAATAATTGAAAATGGCTAATAAAAAAAATAAAGTTAGGAAGAAATCAGTGATATTATCTAAAAGAAGGACAGAAAGAGAACTATAAGAAACGGTATGTAAATTAATTCCCTTTTATAGTAAAATTATGAAGTTTACTCTTTTTTAAAAGTAAAATTACTAAGCACGCAACAATATTTCTAAAAGCGGCCCAATTTTTTTATTCTTTATGTTTCCCCTCAGGTATATGAGAATTTTCTATAATTTTAGTTGATTTCGTAAATTTTCGTCATTACTTGCCACAGAATAAATTATATCAGTATGACCAAAAGTATGTACCTATGTACGAGTACCCTTTAATTAATTTATTATTTAATTTAGGTCGAAAAAGCAGTCACGAGTATGTAATACTACCAGTCCATTAGTAGAATTGCAACCTGTCAATTTCAATACTCCAACGACAGATGGGTAAGTGGATCATGTACTAAACAATATTACCACAAAATAGGCCGATCTATTTTATTTTTTATATTATTTACTATTTACTATAAACACTACAGACTAAATTATATCAGTATTACACTATATTTAATTTATTATTTAATTTAGGTCGAAAAAGCAGTCACGAGTATCGAATACTACCAGTCCATTAGTAGAATTGCAACCTGTCAATTTCAATACTTCAACGACAGATGGGTAAGTGGATCATGTACTAAACAATAATACCATAAAATAGGCCGATCTATTTATTTTTTAAATTATTTACCATTGACTATAAACACTACAGCTGATAAAGAATCACTTGCAGAATGTGATGATAAATTATCTCAAAAGAATATCAATGATGAGTGAGTGTATTATAACGTCATTAGTTTGTCACATAATACACAAAACAGAACCAAGCTGAATTTATACAATCATAAACGTAATAATTATGGTAATTTATATTTGTTGTTATTTGTTGTTACGACTGTATGTGTTCGAAATAAATAAAATTTTTACCCTTTGGGTACGGAACCCTAAAAACAGATCCAAGCAGAATATCCAAACAGAATGTATACGATAATAAACGTAATAAATGTGGTGATATTTTTTTTTTTGCATGTTATCTAAGCAGCGAAGATACAAAGTCACGGCAATTTTATTAATAATAACCTATGTATTTTTTTTCAGAAACATGGAGGAATTAAATATTGAGATTGTGGAATCCGAAAAAGAAAGCTACCAGCCCGTCAAAGGGCGACGAATTGTGGACTTGAATTACCTAATGCTCCAATTGCAAGACAAGTCGCACCATAACGATTTGTTTGACTGCAAAGCAGGGTATTTTCAGCTAATTGGCGAAAAACGAAACGGGTTGTTTTCAAAATTTAAATTTAAATGCAATATGTGCCAAAAAATAATTGTGCTTGATTCTGAAAACCCTGAAAATGCGGATATGGTAAATGTAAATATTGCTGCTACCTCAGGTATAGTGTCTACTGGTATAGGATTTTCCCAGTTTGAAGAGTTATTTTCTGCTATGGATGTACCTGTATTTTCATCAACTTCCTATACACATCTACAAGACATTATTTATGACAACTGGGAAAAAATTTCCACTGAATCAATGGAAGCTGCCGCAAATCGCGAAAAACAAGCAGCAATTGATGAAGGTCGTGTAAAAGACGGATATCCTCTCGTCGATGTATATGTTGATGGTGCTTGGTGCTCAAGATCCTATGGAAATAATTTCCGAGCTAATTCAGGGACAGCAGCAATTATAGGCAAAAGATTTGGGGAAGTTCTCTACATGGCCGTAAAGAATAAGTATTGTGCAATTTGTGCACGAGCTGAAAAGAAAGAACAAGACCCAAAAGAACATCAATGTTATAAAAATTACAAAGGGTCTTCTAGCGCTATGGAGGCAGATATTATCTGTGAAGGTTTTAAAGCCTCCAAAGAAATGTATGGCATTATATACGCAAGAATGATTGCTGATGGGGATTCATCAACTTACGCCAAAATTCTGGCAGCAAAACCATACCACAACCACACCGTTGAAAAAATTGAATGCAGAAACCACATACTGCGGAACTTCTGCAATAAACTTCGAGCTGTAGCTAAAGACACAAAATATTCCCTGGCTCACAGAAAGACTCTTACAAACGAAAAAGTAATGAGCATGCGTAAGGCGATTGTTAAATCAATTAAATACCACAAAAATTCTGACACTTCGGAAAACGTTTCTATTACATTCCTACACAATGACATTGCTAATTCAATAGCGCATGCTTATGGTGATCACAGACTTTGCAGTGAATACAACTGTACAAAAGAAAAAAAACTGGCTGGAAGTACAATGAATCAGGTGCAAAATTCAACGTTCTTATTTCGAGTCAAAGCCATTATTGCTACCGCAGCAAATAAAGCTCGTAGTCTTATCGAAGATGTAGACACGAATGCTGTTGAATGTTTTAATAGTGTCGTTGCTAAATTCGTAGGAGGTAAAAGAATTAACTTTTCTTCGAGGAGAGGATATCAAGGGAGATGTGCCGCAGCCGTAGTTTCATATAATAACGAAACAGCAATATCCAGTGTGCAAAAAAAAATACTTGGAAAAAGTCCTAAGGGTAAAGTCAAAGAAATCGAAAGAAGGAGAGCATTAAAACGAAAACGAAATCTAGAAAATCCAACAAAGAAATTACGAAAAATCAATGAAAAAAACAGTATTCAACACGATTATGGTCCTGCAAGTCAGGCTCCGGATATGACTACAGAACAGTTTGAGCAGGCGAAGGAGCTGTTCCTTGATAATTTGAAAAATCTAACTGTTAACAGAACGGAAATAGAAAGGAACACCATATTACAACGAGATAGCAGTGACTGGATGGAAATACGAAAAAAACTAATAACGGCTTCAAATTTTGGACCTATTTGTAAGAGACAAATATCAAGAAGCACTGCACCATTAGTAAAAAATATACTTTATAAAAATAGCTTAGCTCATGTTTCATCAGTAGCTCATGGTGTTGAGCACGAAAAACAAGCCTTGCAACAAATGGAGCTGCAAGAATCCATCAATATTGAACCCTGTGGGCTTTTCATTGACGAACAATACCCATTTATAGGCGCAACACCCGATGGTTTGGTCAGAGATGACATTATTGTGGAAATGAAGTGCCCAATAACAGCTTTTAAAAAAGGGATCGACACAGCTATAAAAGAAAACAAAATACAACTATACAAGTTTGACAAAAAAAACAATACTAAAATAATTAACAAAACAAGTAACTGGTATTATCAAGTGCAGGGCCAGCTCCATGTTACGGGAAGACATAAGTGTATTTTTGGAATTTGGTCCGGAGAAAATCAACCACTGATGATTGAGCATATTTATAAAGATGACGAGTTTTGGAAAGCAAAAATGGAAAAGAAAATTGTAAATTTTTACTTGAAATGCTTATTACCAGAAATTATTGATCCAAGACAAATCCGTGGCATGGCCATAAGAGATGTAACATTAGAAGACTTAAATGAAAATGTTTCCACCAATTTGCCAAAAAAGGCAATAGAATCCAAAATAACACCGACACACCCGATGCAAGTCGAATCCACGATTGAAGAAAATGAAGCGGGAATGGAGCCTTGTGAGCTTCAACCTAGATATTTAAATTTTGACGAATTTTGACTAAATATAAATTTAGTGACGTAGTGATAATTCAGTTAAAAAAATAATTAAAAATGACATACTTATTATTTACAGCATTTTTCTTCCATAAATATTCAACTAACTTGAGCGTTTTTCCAGACCATACCAATTTAAAGGATGAGTTCCACCTATGAAACTGAACCATTTTCTCCAAGAAGAAAAAAAAAACGAACTGCTCATTTTTTATGCCGTTAGGCGTCAGCTAAACGCGCAGTTTTATTGGGAGTTCAATTTATTTTCATTTTTGCACATAGGTTCCTTAGGGAAAGTTATTCAGTTTCATGGGTGGAACACATCCTTAAAATTTTGATGGTGATAAAATACACATAATATCTAAATAAAAATACATTATTTTGTAAATAGTATATCTTAGTACTAGCTGCCCGTCGCAACTTCGTTTGCGTAGTTCCCTACCCCTGCTCGATCCCTACCCTTACCCTACCTCAACCCTACCACTCTACCACTACCCTACCACTACTGCCCTACCACTACCCTACCACTACCCTCCACTACCCTACCCTCCACTACCCTACCACTACAATACCACTCCCTACCCAACCACTACCCTACCACTCTGGACGGAGACAAATACAACAAACCAAAAACCAAGAAAATCAGTCCAGCCGTTCTCGAGTTATAGTGTTCGAAAAACCAAACAAACACGACTTTGTTTTATTTACAGATATATAGTAATAAATTATTACTTAGCTTATTTAAAACTTACAAAAATAATATTTTACATTAATAGAAGTTGATCATAGTTTATCAGCTGAAATATTTATACTGTGGCGTAGTGCTAACGTTACGAGAAATGGACAGCGCGCGGAGTGTGAGACGCGCGGGCGGCCCCCCACACCTCACCTCCTAAAATCGTAGTTCGCGCGAAAATGCCTCGCCTTAATGTTAGTTTTTGAGTATCTGATGTCTGATTCATTGTTTGTGTGATTCATCATCAGTGAATCACGAAATTTAATCAAATTGTGGCAATTTGCGGGCATTAAAAAATAAGACACTTATGGTGTTTTAAATGTTTTGATATTTTGGAACTTTTGAAGAAGTCATTTTTGTCAGCTAGTGGATACATGACACATGGTTTACAAGACAAAATGATAAGAACAAGATAATATTATATAAAGCCTCTATTATTATGAATGTGAGCAGTTTCCTGAATTGACGGTCAAACTTCGAAGGTGCATTAATAAAATGGAACAAGAAGACAAAAAAAATTCCACCATTTTCTCACAACATGTTTACAGTGAACAAATAAAAACTTTGGCGTGAAAGAGACAGGTGCTGCGGATTTCCGCTACAATTTTACTTCAGAAGAACTTAAATCATTTCCACTAGGTACAAGTTCAGGTTCCCAACTTTGTCGTGTTAGCAAGAATGGATCGTCGATCTTTTACATTGAATAGTTTTGAATTACCCCAGTGTTTGCCCTGAGCTGGTAAAACTTGTGTAACATTGAACTTTGCCAGCGTAGCTTGCGGCAAAGTTGGAAAATTTCATTTTAAGCACGAACTGGTGTTCTGTCGTGAATTTTTTAAATTAATATTTGCCGCACTGTGAAAGTAGGCGCGGTATGTATGGCAGACGTAAGCTTGGCTGTGATAATTTTGAAAAATATTTAATAAACTAGTCGTGACGTGTATTTTTTGTTGCCAATTAGTGGCTGTGAATTCACAGCTGTTCTAAAAGTTTCCGCAACAGCAATTACGTGCATAAGTGCGGTAGTAAGTATGTTCGTCTTTAATAAATATGTGAGTTTGTATAGGCCGAATAGCGTGATCACGACGCGTAGTTACACGCGCGTAGCTGATTTTACAAAACAAGAGCTGGCTATAGCTGGCGCGTGACTTACGCACCGTGTGCTTGACCACACGCAGTGCGATCCCGCGGTGCGTACTGCTCGCATGTGTTTGTTTTCAGAAAACCAGTATTCGCGGCGCTGCGTAAGGCTTATTCGCTACGCAACGCGTGTTTTACACGTGGCGAGTCCACGCTGCGGTTTCACGGCGCGTGGCTACGCGTCGTGATCACTCTCAAGGCAGCGAATGTCTTTCTAAGACCCTGTTTGGTCAGTATTTTTAACTATTCTGAAATATTTTAGCATTTTAGTACCTTTTATACAAAAAATAGTTTAATTAGTTTTTTTGTTTAGTTGTGTTGTGCCAAAGTAAGATAAATACAGACAAACTTTTCCAATACCTATTAGTGTAATCATTTGTGTCCAAACCCAAGTGAAGCTAATAGCTTACCTTTTTCCAATCCATTTGTTTCAGTCCAGCGCCAATCAGCTGCCGGCTAAATCGTATTATTGATAAATAATTAAATACAGTACGTAATGAAAGTAGATTTTATAAAGACTTTTTAAACGTTACGTTAAGCATTTTTGGGCTGTATTGTAATAAAGGTAAGTAAATGTTTTAATAAGTATAGTATTCTAATATCTAGATAAGTAGATAGTCGTTGGAGTTACACTAGCTCCTTCATTTAGTCCAGTCATTAGCCCGTCCTTAGCGAGAATTCAAACAAGAAATCTTTCAACGTTTGTTAATTTTCTTCAGCAACAAATTGTCTACCATTTGTTTATTTTAGACTCCCGCTGTTTTGACTGCAATAAATTATCTTTATCACAGCCGTTAACACCGATCTCGCATTTAATTTACATTTTCTATATAATATATCCCATCAATCAACTTAGTAATATCATGAAAATGCGTCATTTGAACCGATTCACTCGCGGGAGTAAATTTAGTTCAGGATATTTACGTCCTATACATGGACGGGGGTTTCTGAGTAGGTAATGCTTAAAGAATCAACTCTGAAAACCAAAACACAAAGCGTAAGACCAAAACCAACTCTGACGTTTCTTGACGAGTTTTTATCTTGAGCTTTTCAAGTTCAGAGGGTATAGGTTCTACATGCTTCACCGTCGATTGCATCAAAATTACAGTAACACAATTGGAAATTGTAGTAATTTTACTTAATACGTGCTGTGAATGCTTATTCTTTTCACAACCTCTTCAAAATGGGTCTATCTATATTTTTATGCTTTTCTTATATAAATGCCGATAATTTCCTTCCATTATTAGAATTTGGCCTGAATAGTGATATCCATATTACAAAATTGTTCTTATTTAGGCACTCATCCAAACATAATCTGGATGACATTGTTCTTAGCATTAGGAGCTGTAACTCTGCAGCTTTTCTACTCCGCCATAGCACTGCAACTGAGCTGTCAATCTGTTTGCAATAATACCCGATTTATCACTTGCACGGTAACATGTTTATAGCTAATGCAGCTTTTGAGAAAGAGTGATTGACTTCTGATTGATTTATCGATAAAACAAGCCAGATTATTTTAAACTGTGCACGGTCAGCATAAGGTGTATTTTGCTGTTTTTTAAAATATTTTTGATAGTTTGGCGAAATACTTTAGTCTATAAGGTGGGGAACATAAAATTAAATTAAACGGTGCTTTGAGAGGTTGTAGTAATTTTAATATGAAACATACTTTAACGCGATGTTCACTACAAAAGATAGTAACTTTTTTAATATCTAATATTTTTCAAACAATGTTTTCATAGAAACATGGTACCTACTCAAATAATTTCAGGTTTTATTTGATTTTATTGTTACAGAGATCAGGTAAGTAAGACTAAAAATTCTGTTTTCTCTGAAGTCCTTATACTGCCATCCCCTTTCCAATACAGGACAAATAGAAAGACGCCCTTTTACCATCCCTACACTGTCGATTTCCCCTGGATACGTATAAAGCGGTTCGAGTCCACGTTCCTAATCCGTACAGCCCGGGAATGGAACAGACTTCCAGCTTCCTTGTTCCCTGAGAGATATAATCTTGGACTTTTCAAGGTCAGAGTGAATAGTTAGTTATCTTCTAAATCTGCGTGCTCCATCTTCGACCGCATCATCGCTTACCAACAGGCGAGTTGGTGGTCAAATGCGGATTTATACTTTATAAAAAAAAAAAAAAGTCGTAATTAGATAATATTAGATAATGACTTGGACGCGTCGGTGGTCCATTCCATTCATAGTTAATTAGTAGGTACATGTTCGATAGCGACTTAATCTAATCGATTATTATTATCTTATCATATTGTATGATACAGTGTGGAACTAAAAATAACTGAGCCATAACTGCTAGAAAAATTGATTTATTTTAATAAAAACTTGCGCTGTACTCTGTAAAATAAGTCTTCATCTCTTCAGACGGGGAGTATCTTTCAGGATGTCCGTAATTGCCTCCTCACAGTCTCGACTGAAAGAAAAATTTAATTAGCTGTGACATTTTTCTTAACAATAGCGCTTGGGGTAGAATGGTCTGCTTGTGTTTACTTTTTTTAATGAAATGTTTAATTATTTTTCTATTTCTGCGTCTTAGATTTTATGGTTATTGCTTTGGGGCGACGAACTAGGCTCCAAAGCTTCTGGCTTCGCCATCAATAGCCGGGTCTTGACTGACGAGGCATTTCTCGCGAGGCATATTTCTGTCCCTCTCTGACTTACGACGGTCAAGAGCTAGATAGAAACGTGCCTCGCGAGACACGCTCTGTTAGTCTGTACATGGCTATTGCCGAAGCTGACTTACTTACTGATATAAATCTAAACGCTCTTACATTTATGTCTCCGTGAGTCTACACTCACTTCATGTCAACTGTGGATGGCTAGAAACGTGCCATAATTGTTGGCTCCTATGTTGATTTTGGCTCGATCGACATTTCCGTCGGTGGTCGTCTTTCCAGTAAAATTCTTTTATTAATGGCTATATGAGTACTTACTTCATCTCCCCTGTGGATGGCTACGAACATGTCATAGTCGCTGGGTCCGATGTTGATGTTGGCGCGACCGTCATTTCCGACGGTGATGATCTTGCCGGTACAACTGTTGCCGTTCTTGGAGCCAGAGATTACGTCGCAGTATCTGCCAGCTGGGAGGCAAGTCTGCGACAATAAAGGATTTATATAAGCTGTGTTACAAATCAACTTCAAGCGGGCAGAATCTGGAACTTTGAAAACTTAATTATTATTCTTAGTTTCGAAGATTTAGAAAAATAGGAAAAGAATAAAAAGAGTAAGAATGAAACAAAGATCAGATTGCTTGCAGTATTCAATCAAAGATCAAACGATGAAACAAAAAAAAAATACTAAACATTTTAAAGCATTTTCACTAGCATGGAATTCAGAAAGTAAAGTAAAATATGACACTTCAATAAGCAATCTATAAATTCTTTAAAATTTAGAACATTCGCTGAATTTAAAACGTAGTTTAAGCTACACCAACCTGAAGATTCTGGTTCAAGGTCCAACCGTCATTGTTGAACGCAACGAAACCCTGTCCACCGCGGCAGAAAGCGATCTGGTTGCTTCCATTGTCCCACCAGTCGTTCAACCCAGTTCCGATGGCCACGTTCCTAAACTGAACCATGCTGAAGATCTGGCGCCAGCGGTGCTCGCAGATCCAGCCGTTGCCGCAGGTACCGTCCTGAAAGAAGATTCAATCTTCGTCATTTTTTTAGTCAGTACAGAACTCTGTATTTGTGTACCTGCCATGTTCAAACGAATTCAGAATCTGAATGTCCTTTTGCATTTTTTTAAAGCTTTATTCAAATTCTAATTCAAATATTTTTATTTAGGACAACACGGATCCATGGTGCTACTAGCGTTTAGCGGAGCTTGTACATTTAGTAATTTTTGAGAGTGTGTACTTGTGTAGTCATAAGATAAAGGTATTTTTAAGTTTTTGATCATTTCAAAAATAATGAGAAATAAGGTAGACTCGAAAGGACAATGAGATTATCTCTACTATCAAAGTTATGTATTAAAAAAGTACCTATAGATAATAATTATCAGGAGTCATAGGTCCGTTCAAGGTTCTTTTATGCAATCAGTGATTTGAAAACCTCATCAATTATATCTGTCTTTATCGGCTACTTACTTAAATAATACTGATTAATTGTTTTATTGACTAATGATTACCTACTATAAAATTAGTTAGAGTTGTTCTAGAAAAGGAGTGGACTAAATGGCAAATTAATAACTTATAACTTATATCTATTTTAATTAGCGGTTTATTTATTCTTAGTTGTTATTTTATTCTTGTTTTGCGATCCACTTGTAGTTGGAACGGAGTTTTTTTCTAGGCCACAGAAGATCCTTAAATAATTCTGTAGGTACATCAAGTTACTAACAGGCTATTGCTTTTGCACTCGATCAGTTTTGTTTCTGTAAGGAAGGTTTCACTTACCGAGTTGGACCACAATGCTTCCTGCTTATGAGCATTGCCATCGATTATAGATCAATGTTGTGTAATATCTTAAGATGTTATACAACTGTTTTGCTGAATAAATAAATAACGTTTATTAATAAATAAACGTTTCACACTCATAGCTAGGATAAATCCTGTGTCGGGGATGCCATGGAGCACACACAAAGACAAGGACAACTAGCACCCAGACCCAGACAATAACGTCTCCGACCTTTGCCGTGGAAGTAAAAGCTGAACATATATTAAAAAAAAAACTTACAGAGTTGATAGAAGCTGAAATAATGTTTTGATTGTTGTCCATCGGAGGTCCAGCTTCGGTATTGGTGAAGGCGAAGCTACTCATCAGCTGAGGTTCTCCGTAAGGATGCGCCAACATGAAGCCAATGGCTGCCTTGTAAGGTCTTGCGTTCTTGTAGGTCAGGATGTCACCACCGGCACCGTGGCCTCGTTGGTTGTCGTGGTTGTCGATGAAGGTTAGAGCGTCTCCAGCAGCGAGTAGGCCCCATTGGGGTCCCCAGTTGACGAGCCATCTGAGTTGGTTACTACCCTAAAAGTTAATTGAGATTTCAATCACATTAATATCAGTGATGATCATCATGATGTAAAAGTAGTGCTATCCTAAAACTGAGACCAATAAAGTTAAAAATATATTAAAAAACACACAAAAACTACTTTTTGATTATTAACTTTTTGTAAATTTCTTAGTTCTATTTAGTTTAGTTTGTTATTTTAAATTTAAGATGTAAATATATTTTATGTATTCTATTTAAATAAAGTCTTAATCTATAAAGTTATATCTACGCCGTAATGGATGTTACAAATTTAGGCAAAGAGAATAAGATAGTGAAAACAAACAGTCGAACTCAGAACCGTCTCCTTTTTGGAGTTGGTTGAAAATAATTAAGTTTGATATTTAAAAAATGTGGGAAATTTAAAAATTGTGGGTAGGTGAATTAGGCCCAGCTAAAATATCGTCATTTACCTGGAAAGCTCTGCTCAGTTCCATTCCAAATAAGAACTCGGTAACCGCAGCTAAGGCCGTGTACTCATTGCGAGAGATAGCTTCATTGCCGAGGTCGATGACCTCCTGGTAAATGTAAGGGCGGGCACCAGATGGGAAGCCATGGGCAGTGTTCAGGTCACGAAGGCGGTTGTAGATGTTGCTTAGGTCTCCAGGCCACATATGCTTGGCGGCGTCAATTCTAAAATTAATATACACTCCTCAGACGATACTCTGACAAAATTAACATATGACTATTCTTTAAATAGAACTCTGCTTATAACTTGGGTAAAAATAAGACACTGTTTAAAGTTAACCAAATGTTAAACTGTAGACTAAACTATATTAAACTGTAGACTGTAGACTAACCTGAATCCAGCTACACCGAGTTCAATAAGACGGTTCATGAAACCAAGAATCTGCTGACGGACGTATTCAGTACCCTGGTTGAGATCCTTCAGACCAGAAAGCTCGCAGTTTCGGACCTGACAATAATATTAATGCCTTTTACATTTTGCTTTAAGAAGGACTGCTAGGGCCATGGAAAATTGAAAGAAATTGGAGGGGGCCTTTGCTAAACTTAAACAAGGAAAAAGTTGTAAGTGTTTCTGTATTTTATAACATATATATTTTCTATTATTAGTAAATCTGCTTTGATAATAACTTTATTTTATCGTGGTGACAATTTACTGAATATTGGCTCTTAAATTAATTTTTATGTGCACGTACCAAATGAACGTAGATTGTTTACAGAATCTTGCCATAGAGTTAGCAGGTCGGTCATGTACCGACGTACCTACCACTTTGTGAAACGTACCACTTTGTGAAACCACAAAGTTGGTCACTTAAATAACTTACCCTATCAGGGCAGCACCCGTAATCGTTGCCAGAAATCTCACATTGCGGCCAGTTGAAATCGTTCCTTCCGTAAGGGACGCCTGGGTAGTGCCATTCGCCGAAATTTGCTGTGCTGCCGCCGGTGCCGACGTTTTCACCCCAAGTGCCTGTCATGTGGTTGATGATGGCATCGACGTAAATTCTGTTTGTGAAATAATATAAAATAAAATTTGTTGTATTCATTACTTCAATTGTAAGGCATAATTCATAATGGCTTTACTTATAAATGCCGCTTAAAGTTTTGTATTTATTGGTATTCCGCAATTTATTTTTGGATTGGGCCGTATTGAAATTTCAAGTGTTAAGTCCCGGTAGTTATTATAGAACTGGGAGTGACCGTTAGCACAGAGAGTGAACATCAAGCGCGATTCCAAACAGACTTCCAAAGAAAATTTTACCAGCATTTTTGGTATTAAAATAAGTTTCAATAGAAGTAGAATTTTCCTAAACGTCTATTTCGAATTAGACTAGGAGTAGGTGTCTAACGCCTTCTCCAAGCCTACTTTAGGTCGTGTATCATCTTTCATTTTTAGAGGTTTTCACTGCAGTCTTATAAAAGTGACAACAATTTCATTTCAAAATCAAAACTTGTTAAGAGCATCTCGAAATTTTGAACCATCAACCATACCGTCTTAACCCCAATGCTTGTTATGGTATCCTCCCAATGATATCTCCTCATTTTATGGCATTACTAACTTTACGAATAAACGATGCACAAATTGAGAAATGTCATTCAACTTTTGCGCAATAGAAAAAATAACTTCGCAGTACTTTTATAACTAAACTTTTGGCAGTGTTTGTAAGTAAGACATCATCTTGAAGTAAGTTTTTACCTGACACCAGCATTGTTACACCTTCTGACCATGTTGGCGAACTGCTCTTCGTTTCCAGAACGAGTGATTAGTCGGTAAGAGATCGGCTGGTACCGTTCCCACCACGGCCGGTTTGCAGATCGAATAATCAAATTCTCGTTAGGAGGGGAAATCTGAGAAAAATAGGAAAATTTGTCACTTATGATCGTGTTATTTTGAGAGTAAGGTATGGGAACGAAGAAAATTTACTACAAGATCATTATGCGATGGCGTGAGAAAATCTGAAATTATCATCATAGTTTCATACTATGGAATCCTCATATCGAACTGGTTGTGACTATCAACAAGGCTTATAAAAAAGAAGACTGTCTAAAAGATTAGAATCAATATTATTAAGAATAGGTAGATACGAGTACTTATTCGTTCACAAAAATAGTGGAACAAACACTTTCCGTAACGAAGAATTAAATTGGGTTTCTTCTTGAAACCTTCGCGTTGTTTATTCTGAACCACTATTTTCTGAGTATGTTTTAATAAATAATGTGGTTTCAACAGAATTTTTCCAACCTAAACGTAATTTTCAGGTGAAAATACAGGTCGATGAGGCTTTTACTAAAAATATTTAAGCAATCAAGATTTTGTTTGATAAACCTGGTGAGGAATCTACTTCGAAAATGTGTAATGTAAAAAAATAGATTTCTAAACATAATAACACAAATATCTATATTTTCAAATAACTGTTCCTACCTATTTTATTAACCAACTATGGTGTACCTACAACTAGTGTACCTAGTGCTAAGGCAATTGGTTTTTGCAAAAATGGGCTCTAACAAACGAATTCGTATATAAAAACACATTCTCTTTTAACCCTTCTTCATTATCTTTAGCAATCTTCTACCACTGTTTAAGCTAAAGTTCGACAAGCCTTTCAAGTTATCAACATACCTGGATGCCTCCAAATCCTCTAGGTCCCAGGAACCTCTCGCATTCAGCTGCGATGTCGTCCCACTTCCACTCGAACAGGTGGACCATGGTGGTCCTTCCCGAAGCATAGTATGGGTTCTTGTAAGCATTGGCTGCCACCACCAGGGCCGAGACGAGAAGGATGAGCCGATTCATCCTGAAATGTTCGAAAAGTAATTATTATTAGGTAAAAACGTATTGGAAAAAATGTTTATTGTATAATTTATTTGTGCGTCATTAGTATGGGTATTTTTGTCAACTAAACTCTTGATTCTAGTCACTGAATTTAACGTACCTATGATTTGATTGCTCAAGTACTTTGCTTCAGCGAAATTTGTACACTAACTATAAATATCTTTACAAGATTTCTATAGAATGTAGGTATATAAATAGGTACCTATATGATGGAATATAACTATCATCCATACTTTACCGTCAATTTCAAAGGTAACTGTTATCGGTGTATTATCGCACTTAGATAGGTAAGTAGGTAGATAGAGAGATCAAAATAGATTATCATTTGTCATGTAGAAATCTACTACGCAAGTAAGCATAACTGTGTAGTAGGTATAGCCTGTTAGGTACCTATACTAATCAAGTAAAAATACACACGATTTACAGCGGCACTGAGTTCTGGTAGTTCAGTACAAAATTTACTTGACTTCTGATTCGAAAACTATTTGTCAAAACAATTAAATGGGAACGTCAGAACAATGTGATCCTGATCGATCTTATTTTTAACAAAAACGCCCTTCAGAGCAAATAGAGCCATGAGAAAAACCCACTTTGAATTCTGGTAATCAGAACTGATGCTGTGGGATAAATCAAACGTAGCGTTAAAGGACACGCTCATGGGTCACCATGAAATGCATTGGTTGCTCATGACCTGGTTAGCTGCTACGTTAATCCATAATAATAGGACGATTTTATTTTTATTTGAGAATAAGAAGTCAAATGCAAAAATTATCATTTTAAAATTTACTCCTCTCATTTTCCCCAGTGGACATATTCTAACTTTACATATTTATGTCATCAGTGTATTTTCTTTATCTGCTCACTTAACATCTGTTTCTAGAAACAATGGCCGTAGGAAACGCTTTTGGCAACGCAGAGTTTTCATGTACCTAGGAACACAAGCAAAAAGTTTAACATCACATACCTTATAGTTCACTTCAGCTGACCTCCAAACAACGGTTGAAATCACAATGAATGTGATATGGCCTCCTGCCGTGATTTTTATAATTTATATAGCTTTAGATAAAAATATTTTGATATCCATAAAATTATCTGCATAATAATAATTGATATAATCCTTGATAAGGATTGAAAAACATCGATTACAAAAGAATTATAGTAACAGAACATTCGATGTATCCAACCTACCTATATACTACACAACCTTAAATATTTTCATTGTTTATCGAATTTATTTACATAAGTACCTACTCTCCTGACGCATCGAACGAAAGTGGTTTTTGGTCTTCAACACCAGAAATTGCGATTGCGTTGTTATTGGTCAGCTTCTTTAAATAAGTTTAGTCAAGTTTCAGCAGTTCCAGAATTGTTTTTATACAATAAACAGGTCATCACATTAATAAAATTCCATCATCGTATTAATCATCACCCTATCTAATGTTTGCTCACTGCCAAATGTGGGCTTCTCCTAAGAAACGCCCCACATGTCATGATTTTCTAAGGCCAAGGTGAGGTGGCCAGGCATTACGCATTACTCAATACAGCATGAATAAAACAGTTATAGGAAGGTCAATCAAAAACAATCAAATGCAATTCATGTAAACAAATATTTCTAGAATAAACAGAAATTTCCAAAAACAATCGAAATCATTCCGATTTCGTGTTTACAGCGTGTTTCCTTTGTTGATCGATGGCTTCAAAGAAACACATTTCCTGGTTTGCATTTGATTTGTTTGTCTGATTTTATCAAAAGAGTTGTAATGTATGTAGCGAGGAAAAGTTTACTTCTGCTTTAGTGTTTCCATCACCCTTGTCAATTTTTGTAGGTATCAAGTACGTTCCCTCTACGACTCAGCAAAACAACCGAATCTAACTCACCGACTTTCTGTTTGTTTGATATTAATTATTCCTCCATTGTAGTATTGTATTTTCGTAAGTATATTTATTTATATTTCTGTGTTTCAGATTACTAGTAGTTATGTACCTATATAATGTATAATATAATATATAGGTATATACAATGTTTACATAGAGTATGGACATTTTATCCTTTTACATGTTTTGTTTATTACACCTCCATATTTACTACGTAAATTCCTTTTATATATTGTTATGCGATTGAGTGACGAGACGATATCTGAAGTTTGTCTGGAAGAGATCGCTCTTAGCGATAAAACACTTTTTGTGTCTACCTCTTATGATTTTGGGTGTTTGTACTCTCTTGTGATGTCAATAAATTGTTACTGTTTTGTATAGAGGTAATAGCTCAAGTCTTTCGCCGACCCAAGGGACGCACGCACCGCTCCGGACGCTCCTCACGACGGATATTAGTTCCCACAATTATTTACTCGTACCTATTGATCCACGCGTAGAGTTACCAGGTGACAGGAGTTTTACTGATATGTCCGGAATTTTAGCCTTTTCGGTCTACCTTTGATGGTTTTCGGTGTTTGTACTCTCTTGTGATGTCAATAAATTAATAATTTGAAATAGTCAACAGTTTTAAAAGAAATAAAAGTCTATCATTGAATAAAAAAAAAGTATTTTACGCGCGATATCAAGCACATGCGCGAGTTTTTACAATGACATTATTCTTGCTCCCCGAAATTAATGTCAGAAATTGATCAAATAGTCAGGAAATTTTCCTGGAAAACTCATTTTTGGATCAGGTAACCCTGTCCACGCTCGACCACCTGTCTTACTGGTCGTGGGGGTAGGCCTCCTAGGTTTTGAATGTTGACTTCTTTGGCGAAATAAACAACCTATTGTAGAACCAAGAGCCATTAATTATTTAATTTGTTAAAATTGATGACTTTTAAATCCCGACACCCAATTCTGAAGCCTATTAGTAAAGCGGTCTTATAGAGAAGGACATCAACAGTTTTAGATTAACTTAGATCTATCAATAAAGCCTTCAGACCTGGCTGTCAAATTTACTTAACAGAGTTGTCCTTATACAAACAAATTAAAAAAACTAAACTAAGTAGAGACTAAGAGACGAAGTAGTTCGTATACTTCTACATTTGGTATCCTTGTTCAGGACAGCCTTTTATCTTATACCTATCGGTTAAAGCGAATAGTGTAATACGTGGGTAAACTGGTGTAGAATCTCTAATGACTTAGCAATTAGAGATATCTAGTAAGTTTTTATAAAAGCATGTTGTTGCGAACTGCTGTTTATTATATCATAGAATTATTATTGTGTATTGTTATCAGGATACAAAGAAGCATTATGTTTCGGCGTGATAGGGTGCAGCCGGTTTCAAAATTGATAACAACTTATGCAACTGCACTGAAATAATTTCACCTAAAGTACGGAGCATAGTGATAATCACCAAAAAGTACGATGATAAGCACCAATTTTTACGGTGACAACTATCATCTCAATATATATAAATCTCGTGTCACAATGTTTGTCCTCAATGGACTCCTAAACCACTTAACCGATTATAATAAAATTCGCACACCATGTGCAGTTCGATCCAACTTGAGAGATAGGATAGTTTAAATCTCAAATTAAAGTCGCAATTTCAATTTAAATATATTATTATATATTATTATTATATTATTATTATTTTATATTATTATATTATTATTATAATTTTAATTTAATTTATATATATATATACTGATAATTTTTACTATAAATTGACAAGTTAGCATCAACATACTACGGTTGCTATAGTTACGCAATATGACATTTGACATAGAATTGACGCAATGGCTTTTGACAGGACAACGTCTGTCGAGTCAGCTAGTAATATTATATGGTTCTCACCCTAAAAACTGGTGCCAGTACTAGTTTTTACGATGACAACCATACTTCTATAATATGATAGTCGTCATCGTAAAATTGGTGCTTATCATCGTACTTTTTGGTGATTATCACTATTATGCTTCGTACTTTACGTGAATTTTTGTTATAATTAAACACGGGAAGATCACCGAATGTGACCGAAACTAGTCGTAGTAGACGACTTAATTTTTACGTGAGTATTCACGTGTTTAAATATAACAAAAATGTGTGAAAACCACGTTAGTTTCCATAGTTTAGGAGAATTCATCGGAATTTTGATGGCCATTTTTCTCAGTGTGATAAGTGCATCAGATTGTGTAGAGGACTAAAGGTGCCTCTTCTGTGCGTGTTTTGTGTAGTCTGTAGACCAAAACACGCTCATGGGTTATCTCGAAACTTAATAAAGAATACGTTGGTGGTAAGGTATCTGATTATGAATAAATAGTCATAGTACGTATTATCTACCTTTTATTTCGATAAACAATTAATTAACATAGTTATAGGTGTGTCATCATCTTCCCTTTTTTCAAACTTCCCGCTAAACGTACTTTGCAAATCTGAACTCGAAAGGATTCGATTAATTACAAGCGCAGTGACAAGCCGCGCCAACAGGTTCACAAATCGACTAATCCGCAAATCGCCGTGCGAGTAGTACCTACCCCATCCCTACTCGCTTCGCAACATCCGTCATTCTGTTTTTTGAAAGCAAGGAACGAACACAGTCTAAGAACAAAGTTTATATTTTGTGCTGGTGGAAGCTATTTGATCATCATCATTGTCACTTCTGGGACGTCCTGGTTTGCGCGTGCGGCGAGGAGTGTCAGGTGAGCCTGTTTTTACACGCTTTATATTAGCTTCACTTGTATGTTTGTAACCGACTCCTTTGGGCGCGATTTTGACCCACTTTAAACGGTCAGATTTCGTTCAAACTTTGTAGATATATCGAGGACCGATGACAATAAACTAAACAAGCGTGTTTTTAAAATAAATTTTTAACATTTACATTTTATTATTGTTTTTGATCAGCCGGACGAGGTTCAGTCGCAAAAAATCGTTTGTGGAAGACTAAACACATCCCCTGAAGCCTTAAATGCTTCAATAGGTATCTACGGTAGATTTTAGATAGATAATATTTTTATTGTTCACACCAGAAATTACAAACAAAGGGATAATAAAAACTAGTGCAACAACTAGCGGCCTTATCGTTAAGAGCGATTATATATTAATTGTATATATAGGAGACAAAAGATATAAAATAAAGTACTGATGTATGATAATTAATAACGGAAAACTAGCGCGCAATTATTTTTGTCTTATAAGTACGTAAAGATCATCTAATCATAAATGAATGCCCTTCCATTAAACAATATTCTTGTGGTCAATGTGTGCGTATCGGTGACTTTGTGTATTGCATCTGTATTTGGATGCTGGGCGTTTTGGGCCCCATCACCAATCAAAATGAATTTACCATCGTTGGATAGTTTTTTTTCAAGAGAACAAAAGCTACTATGGCAGCAAGCCCTTAATTGTTGTCCGTTTGGAACTATCGTCCTCAGAAGATACTAGATATTTAATTCAAAATATTTAGACTTTAAAAAATCATATTGCAGGTTTAACTTGAACGATTTTGATAATACTTGCACTTATTTAACAATAGACCAGTATTGTTGTCTCTCTCGCTTTTTTTTTTCTTGGAACGACTAATTGCTGTTGGCCACTGAGGCCTCTACAGCGTACCAGGTGTTTGGCGAGCGCAAATGGCGCTGGGCCTAAAGTTTTTGGGGGCGACAAGCACAATTGCACCTCGGAGGTACGAGCCTCGGCTTGGGCCGTCGCCCGGAGTTGGGGAGACTTACTTGCTCTGGCACCCCAGAAGGGGTGTGCCCTAGAGCCCTAGTAAAATGATCAAGTTGATTGTTTTGATGTGTATTTATTATTCGGCAATCGGGTATAGTGTCTCTCTCGCTCTCTAACGCAGCGCGGTTAGCACGGCCAAGGGAGAGGGTGGGGGCGTTGCGCAGGATGCGGCGTTTACGCATGCCAGGTCAGTGCCAGTCGCACTTCGCTCGCCCCATCCCGGGGAACTTTTTCTTAGTACAAAATGTTGCTTTCAGATTTCTCTAGTATGTTTTTGCAAAAACAATAATAAGCCTCTGCGTTTCCACGTAAAAAAATATCGAAAAAAAATATAGAATTACAAAACCCCGGATATGTTGACCATGATAATGGTCATGATGATATTACCAGTTTTGTAATGTACACATTATGCCCTTTCCTTTGATACCTCACTCGAGTATATTTGAAAACATTCTGTTGTTCATCCCCTATTTAACTCCCCCCTATCTTGTAATCCACTGAACCGATTTCGATAAAACATAGCTAAAAACCACCCCAAGGAAACTGGCTTTCGAATGAAAAAACCGCATAGAAACCCGGTTCATCGGTTTGAGAGCTACGATGCCACAGACAGACACTCACACGCAGACACTCTCTCTCTCTCTCTCTCTCACACACACACACACATACAGACATCGACGTCAAACTTATAACACCCCTCTTTTTGTCGGAGGTTAAAAATGATAACACTACCATGCCAAATTCAAGAAAAATGTTAACAAAAGTGTTTGCAGGACGTGATAAAAAAAATATAAAAACTAGGATCGGACAGCAAATCGAGCTTAGCGCCATAGTTATTCATAATCCACACACAAATATCTATCCAACGGTATATCATTCATTCCGATTGGAGCTGGGACCAGAATCCATACATTTGTGCCTATCGTCTTTTATTTTGCATGTAAGCGTAAACACATTGGAGGGGCAAATAAAACAAAAACTTTGTTCTAGATTATTATTTATTTCTGTGGATACTTACTTACCTATTTAGAAAATGAATAAAGAATTTACTAAACGACTTATAAAATAATATGTATTACAATTTCGTAAGGCGCTGCAATGAGATTTCACAATATGAGTAAATGAGTAATTTCACAATATGATATAATTTTTTTAGTGTCACTTAACTTTATGTATTTAATTATTATTATGAGCCTAATATGTCTCAATATTGGGCAAAGGCCTCTGGTCCCTGTCCTAAGTTAGATTAGGCCAATCTTTCCGATGTTTGTCGAGGTCGTTCCGCCATTGCTTTCTTGGTCTGGCGCATGTGCGTTTCCGATCTGCCATCCACTGGGTGGTAGTTTTGGCCCAAAGATCATCCGACATGCGGCAGACATGTCCAGCTCAATCCCACTTTAAATTGGCAGCCTTTTGGGTCACATCGGATATTTGTGTCTTGGAACGCAGTATGGTGTTTCTTATAAGTAGGTACTCTATTTTATACTTATTCGTACTCTTATTATTTATGTAAATAATGCAATAATAAAATACCATGATAACTTTATGTAGATAATGCTGGCGTTGATCTTGCTCTTTCTGATTAGTGTTCGAGAGATGACTGAAAAATAAATTGACCTAATTAAACAGTTTGCCTAAATAAACTGGCTAAAAAATAAAATAATATCCAGTGTGTTTCCAAGGTATTTTCGACTTAAAATCGGTACAAAAACAAATTTAGGGATCTAGTAGTGATCTCTTAATTATATTAATTAACTGTAGGTATCAGAATTACATTAGACATTAATTTAAAAAGCTATTTTTAAAAGATGAATTTTCGCAAAATAACGCCTGATACAATAAAATATAACCTCACCTATGTTTAATAGTTGTTTGTAAGTCTATTGATGTTTAGGATAGGTAATTGTACTTTGACAGAACACTTAGGTACTTATAAAGACTGCTTAAATTTAGTCGATGCTTAAAAGCCTCTGTCTTGTTATTTCACGTGACATTTCACGTCAGCGAGAAGTTGTCAGAACATTTTAAGCTGTGACTAACTTTAAGCAGGCTTTATAAGTAAGGCGCTAAATGTTTTATGATGTCGTTAACATTTCATCATACAATTTACTCTAGCTACGCCTCGCGGTTTTACCCAGAATCTTAAAGGAACCGTTAATTTTTCCGTATTAAAGTGTTAATCCAGTTCCAGGGTATGGGCTACCTCCATACCAAATTTATGATAATGTTATTTTTCAATTACGCATACATACCTAATAAGTACGTAGGTATAAGGGAAAGGTATGCTAAACCAAAAAGGGCTCATAGTATAATCATAATAATAATCATAATATATAGTATAATCATAATAATAATCATAATAATCATAATAATACTCATCATTGTAAACCACTTTTACTAAGGGGCTGATCATGAAATAGCATGATACCCTTTCCTTAAAGCCCTTTGTGCAAGTAAGAAATAAACTATAATTTACCTCAGGCCCAATATGAATGGCCAAATGAACGTCTTCTGCGTGTCCAGGGACATAAATATTGGCTTTACCATCTTTACGGACGTTAACTTTACTACCGGTGCAGGTGTTTCCTTGCCTCTTACCGGTTATGACGTCACAGTAGTCACCTTCTGGAAGCCCAGTCTGAAATCAAACCAAACTACAAATTTAATATAATGCTGTCAAATTATATTAATACTAATAATGAATATTATATTAATAAATAATTCTATTAGGTAAAT
The DNA here is from genome assembly GCA_949125135.1 of Alcis repandata. Taxonomy (NCBI): domain Eukaryota; kingdom Metazoa; phylum Arthropoda; class Insecta; order Lepidoptera; family Geometridae; genus Alcis; species Alcis repandata. Next base: position 8,027,630 of record OX421239.1, on the reverse strand, counting down.
TCATATTTACATAATTAAAATTATTTAAATTTTACAAAAAAATACTTTTTGTCTGCCGCAAGACCGCTAAAAAAACAAACCACTTTCTTAGCTTCTATAAGACTCGTGATTATGTGTTGCTGTTGATTATACGTAACGAGTACAGCGGCGAGACAGTAAATGGGCATAGGTACTCGGCCGAGCAAACATTTATGGTTCTAGTGACTGTCTCGCCTCGTCAAACGGTTTATAAAAACGAGTACGCGGCCGCGAGCTCTGTCTCGCCACTGTACTCGTTACACGTATTATATATGTTGTTTGTATGAATGTTTGTATAATAAATAGAGCCGCATCGGGCACATAGTCTCAACATCAGCTAGTAATAATATATAGAAGAGCGAAAACTCCGAGTCTCATAGATGGCGCCGCGTTATTGCAATAGGTACCTACCTAATTTTCAAGAGATTTTCATTTTACTTGTAATTTATTGTGTAAACTATTAAGAGTTTAACTCTCTACCTATCTGTTTAAATTTCGCATTTATTGTATTTAATTTGATTCGTAAAAAATGTGTAACTGAATTATTCATAAGTGTACATTAATGTACCTACCATAAATATTACTTATTAGGATAGCGGCTAAAACCGCAGGGCCCATCTAGTAAGCAGGTAAGTAATTTATCGCTGAGTTTTTCCATCAGTAAAAGTATTTGCGGCTTCTAAACAGATTTGTATCAAACATTATAAAAGTTCAACAAACTTGAGCTCAGCTTTTAGAAAATCAGTTTAGGTTTGCGTCTATTGTTTTCCAGACGATGCTCATATTTACAAAACCAAGACGTTTAAAACCCCTTTTTAGTTTAAATTGACGTTAATTCTGTGTCTGTGTCATCATGAACCATTTTTAGTAAACTAAAATTGACAGCTCTAAAAATATTTGTCAAAATTTTCTCCAGTGCTTAAATCTATAGTGCCGTCCACTATTTATAATGCCGTTAAGCCTCAAAACCAAGTTTGGAGATATCAGCAAAAACGCGGGAGATGTCTAAAATGAATACATTTAAAATAGGTAATAGCGACGTAAATTTTAGTGCTGTAAGAATAGTTTAGTTTAGAGATATGTCAGAATCAGCGCTTTTGGTTACTAGCTTTCTTTCGTTTTTAAGTGTTTTTTCTTTTTTGCTTCTAAATTTATCAATTTGTTTATTTAAATTAAGTATAATTTTGTAAATTCTTACATCGGAGGTGGGCGTTGCTACCCGCGACACAGTTATTTAACTACTGCAGGTAGCATCGTTTCTTCTTGTTTTTAGCCAGTAAGTTTTTCCACGAATAAAGAATTTGAATTTTGAATTTTTTAATTTATTTTTAGTAAAGGTTATTTGAAGGGAAAGCGTTTAAGACCTTTTCTGACTATGCTTCATTACAAACATTAATTTCGTACTTTTCTTCTGTTTCTTTGTGATGTAAAGTACCTACAGCATCCATCGCGCAATAACGGAATATAGTAACCTAAAAGGGCCTTATTTCTGCTCAACATTAATTAGGTACTATACATAAAGGGTTATGAGGAAAGAAGATGTGAAGAAGAAGGTATGCTAAGCCAAAAAGGGCTCATTGGACTCATCATTATGAACAACTTTTACTACGGGCACAATCCAAAAATCGCGAAAAAATGTTAATGACGCTCAACAAAATGATTTTCTTTTGAGACTTTCGTGATGGCCCCACACTAATATATGATCATAATGATAAATACGATGAGCCTTTTCAGGCTTGCATACCCATTCCTTATAGCCTTGTATAATACCAAGTTACCAACCAAAAAATATTAGCTGTTCAACACATTTCGTCAAGAATAAAATGTTTTTATCACCCCTTTTGGCTTAGCACACCTAACTCAATAGGTAGATAAGCGATTTTCCGATATCCGATAAGTCGCGCCTAGGGCGATGGATAGCGCAAGGGAAAATCTTCTCTTTAATATAAAAATGAATCGCTGTTCGTTAGTCTCGCTAAAACTCGACAACGGCTGTACTGATATATTTGAATACATAAGGATATTATTTGGATACATTATAGGTATTTCTTTGTTTCGTTTGCTCTAATACTGGCTTCTTTTTTCTTCTTCCTCTCCTTAAATATAAAAATGAATCGCTGTTTGTTCGTCTCGCTAACACTCCAAAGCAGCTGGACCGATTGGTTTTTTCTAATCCAGAGGTGGTTTACCTAAACGATAAAAAGCGGGAAAATCGCGGAGTGCATAATATTTTTTATATCATTAGAGCGTAGTCTCTAGACGACTTTTAAGATAGACTTGAATAAGACTAGACGGGTAGTAAAAGTACTATTAAATCTCAAATGGGACCATTAACCCCTTGTTTGAAGTTTTATTATCTCTACAATACGGTTAGCACGCATTAAGTCAAACAAAGTAATTCAAATTGCAGTTTCATTGCTGCAAGTGCATTCGAATAATTATGATTGAAAAACTACGGTATTACGACGTAAAGTTTAGCTACTAAAGTATTTTTTTATGCGATTGAGTGACGAGACGAGCACATCGCTCGCCTGAAGATAAACGTCACGTTTGCCCATTACAGGTCTACGCCACCCAGAATTTTGAACTCATACAATTCAAAACCCTGCGCGGCTCAGCACTGCGCTCGTCAGCCTGAGATATAAGATGTTTGATCTTTTTACTTGCCCTGAAATTTCACTGGAAACACTGCTCTTCCAGCCGCAACACAGTAATGTTTGCACATTACTGCTTGGCGGTGGAATAACTGGCAAAGGTCCACCTACCGACCTAGACTATGTTTCTAAATTAAACGGAGTAAGTTATATTCTACATTTAAAAAAATGCAACGCGAAATTAACACGATATTTTTATACTAAACCGAGCGGCAATAAATTCTGTGTGAAAAAAAACTAGGTACCTAACTGGCTGTAATGAATTATTTTGTTATACAGATATTAATACGGGAATGCCTACCTTACCTACGTATTATTCAGTTGGAATATCCGACTCAATAATACTTGAGTCGTATATTACTAGTATTGCAAGTATTCCCGTGTCAATTACCTATACCTAGAAAAATGTGTATAAACCAAGTTAATTCACAGAGTATAATAATCTATACTAATCTATACTAATATTATAAAGAAGTAAAGTTTGTGTGTTTGTATATTTGTTAAATTGTAAGGGGTAATCTCGGGTTCTACTGAACCGATTTTAAAAATTCTTTCACCAATAGAAAGCCACATTATTGCTGAGTGTCATAGGTTATATAAAAAACCGAAAAATTAAAAAGGCTTTTACGTGGTAGTCTGTTTTGCAAAGTGAATCGGAGAAAAAACGGTCCGGACGGCGCGCGATGGCTTCGGGTTTAATTAACATTATGCCCAACGAAGTGGGCACGGGTCAGCTAGTGAATCAATAAGTAACATGTGCTGCCAAAAGTGGGAAGCAATTAATTAAAAATGCAATTAAAACTCTTAGCAAACTTGTGTCCAAAAAGATGTTCACTTTGACGTGTAGAACATCACCTAAGTATTACCACACCATTCAGAAACACCTTGTAAATGCAAAATGTATAATAGGTAGATACTTAGGGAGATAATATCAGCTACACAATTGTCACTGAAATATAAATTCGCACGAAACTTGTAATACTGATCTTTCTGAATAACTAGCAACTGAAATTTATATTCCTAAGTTGCTATTTTGATTACTATTTGTATTCGCACTAGTCTTTCGTTCACTTATTATATCCCTATTAGGTATAGATAGGTAAGTCAAATTCAGTATTTTTGTCATTTGTAATTTGAATATACAACCCGGTCACAATATCTGTGCACCTCGCTGGAATGCGTATAGCCATATATAGTCGCACTGTCGCACCGGGGAGTGCGCGGAGAGGTGACAGGGGAAGCAGTAGAGGCTCCCGCTTCCCCTGTCACCGGGTTATAGATTAGCTCATTTATACGCTTTAACTCAACCTCTAATCATCTCACTGCTGGGATACCAGATCCAACCTTCAAGGGTTTTTCCTCTCAATGTTTTCCTTTACCGAAAACCACTGTTTTGAATAAGTGGTTGGGCTGGTTTAAATATACTTACTATTGTTTTGTTTGTTGTTTTGATTGTTTAATTAATTATTTATTTATTAAGTATTTTAACCTCCTTGAAATAAATTAATTGTTTTCAGGATTTTATGTAGGTACCTATAAATCTATTGTTTTCCACTCCTGGGCAAAGGTCTCCCCCATCTCTTTGCAGACATCACGTAAACAGGATATTTCACGCAGTAACTAATATTTATTTATTTATATTCTTAGTATACGAAGGTTACAAAATGATTATGTTGAATCAAAAAACCATAGTAAGTTTGACGCGGTGCTCACATTCGCTTCTCGCTTACCTATGCAGGTTGATTGGTAAGATACTCATAATTATGAACAACTTTAATATGAGAACAACAGCTGTTTTTTTTTTCGCAACGAAATTTGCGAATTTCTGTCAAATGTAATTGACATTTTTCTATGGAACAACTGATTTTTTTTCGGGACTTCCGAGTTTGTCCTATAGTAAAACTTTTTCATAGTAATGAGTACCTACTATGATAAACTAGAATTTTATAAGTGTCTAACCAGTCACCCTGTGGATATACTTATAAATATACTGACACTGGTCGTAATATTTTATAACAATATGAAAAGTTTCATACTTCAGATTTTACCTAAACTAAATACACAAGATAGGTACCTATTTAGTAATCAAAACCCGGCCATTGCAACATGGCCGAAATGTCGAGAGATAATTCCTGTTAATGCGCGATAAGCGATAAAATAAAAACAAACACATGATAATTAAAAACAAAAGATAAATCACGATAGTTAAGAGCTATATAGGTAGTTGCTCGATTATTGAAGTGAAAACTTCTTTAGCGGCGTTGTACACTTTTTTGGAATGGGTAAAAAATGTTAAACTCGCGACAGGGTCACGTGACCTGATCGAAAATTCGTAAGACGGATGGAGAGTAGACAGCTAGTATCCCCCTCTCTTTCTACGGCGCGGCGAAAATGCATGCCTGCGCCGCCGGCCGTTTCGTTTAGGCGGCGCAGGGCGCTTGCGCGAATGTTCTAATTTGACAGTTATAGTGTTGTGACCTAGTGATTATAGTGGACACGATATCGATTCATTTTTCTATTAAAATAATTAAAGCAATTCGTGCAAAATTATTCCCTAACCATTCCAAAATATCCAAAACGCACAACGTTAATACTTAAGTTTTCACTTCTGCCGGCACTCCCGGAGTGCAACCCGTCATTTTTTTTGTTGTTGTTTTTGTTTTTTGTTGTTTTTGTTGTTGTTTTTTTTGTTTTTGTTTGTTGTTTTTGTTTGTTACCTCATAACTTTTGACTGGGTGAATCGATTTTGATGATTCTTTTTTATTTTTTTTAGTTGGCTATAGAAGGGAGACAAGCAATAGAGATGAACTCAATAGAACTGTTGTATTAACTAGACTACTAGAGTGCCGAGGAAAGGTCTTGGGTGGCACATAATATAACGTTTTTATGAAAGAAAAGTATAAAATGGCTGTATTTAAAAATTTTGAAAAACATACCTAACAGATTTTTTATCTAAATGCCGTGCTTTTAAATCTCGCACCCGCAGCCATACATCCGAGTACTCAACACTAGGGTTGGCTACATCCCTATATAGTGATCGACGGTCAATCGATGCTATCGATAGATGATAGAGTCTATTTTCTATCAGATAGAATATAGAACAGTCAACGTCGTCGTTCATCCGAATTATCATACTTACCAGCGTTTCAGTTCTACCATCAATCGATCGTCTATTGATTGGTGTGTTGTGTATTATAGGTGTCCTTCCCTCTTACCTGTAGAGTCTCACTCAAATCTCTACCCTCCAGATTTATGGCTATAAAGGCGTTATTCCCTCGGCTGAAAGCGATCTGGTTGTTCCCATTGTCCCACCAGTTGTGAACCTCAGTGTTGTTGGCTGCATTCCTAAATGCGACCATTTGGTAGATCTGCCGCCAGCGGTGCTCGCATACCCAGCCGTTACCGCAAGTGTCGTCCTGGAAAAGGTAACATAGTTGATGGACAATAGTTTTTAAAGTAATAAGTAGGTATCTACTTGTATGGACACGACTGGCAAAGGATTAAGGTGAACAGCGTTATGCCCAAAGAAAGAATGGTTAGTAAAGAATCGAAATGATTTTGGCTTGATTGGTAAAGTATCGAAGCGTATCGGATGATAAATGAAAGGCGTCTTTTGACCAGCAGTGAAATACTCAAGGTTAATCACAAAAAAGTAAAGAAGAATAATTACTTAAGTATTTTAATATGATAATCTTGGAAAAGAAAAAATGAAAGGACGACGCAGACTAAGGAGACTACAAGAGTATACCTACAGATCATTAAAAACAAAGTGGGGAAAAAAAAGAAAACAGCAGTAAGGAACAAAAACAGTGCAAAGAAGTCAAGGTTTTTTGGAATTGCAAAACTTGTAAGCAAGTTTCAAATAAATAAAGGTTTCACACTCATAGCTCACTAGGAATAAATCCTGTGTCGGGGATGCCATGGAACACACACAAAGACAAGGACAACTAACACCCAGGCCCAGAAGAATAAATGTAACAAATAATATCGAGAAACTTAACACCGATATGAAACAGTCAAGTGATACATTTTCTTAGTTTAGTTTTTAGTACCTGGTTAATGGTAGGGGACAGGATATTTTCACTCCCGTCAGTAGGAGGTCCTTGCTTCATATTGTCGAAGAAATAGCTGCTCATTATACGAGGAGAACCATACGGATGTGCTAGCATAAATGCTATTGCTGCCTGAAAAAACATACTTTTTAAAGAAAGACAATTAATATTTAGAAACAAAATAAACCTATACCGTCAGAAAAGGTAAGGTCATTTTAAAGTATTTTTTTGGTTTTTTGACACACTGAGTGAGTCTTAAAAATGTTTCTAGTGTTTTATAGTGTACAAATGAATATCTAGTGTATTGTGTGTTGTATTTGAAGAAAAGTGTTTTGCAGATGACCTTCCACGACCTGATTCAATAAGTTTGGCTGAAATTCAACCCTTTGGTTCCAATTCACGATACTTTTAGTTTACGGATAGGTGATTGCGAGTGGCATTGAAAGCTGAGTGCTAGTTTTACTAAATAACCATCGTTTTCGAATTCCTTCGAAAGTGTTCAGGCTCTTAAAAAATTTGAACACTAGCGCGCGCCACTTAGACTTGGTTTACGAGTTAAGTCTAAAATTTAATAATAGTTAAAAAAAAACTAAAAAAACACGCTTTTTATAAAAAACCGAACTAAAAAAATAGAAAATAAAATTTTATAAATTTAAATTAAGAATAGGGTTGAAAATTTCAATAAATATAAATTAATAATAGTGAAAATAAATAGATATATGTATTTTATTTTTAAAAAGCGTGGGGTGCATGGGTCAATAGATATTATATATTTTGTAGATACATTTTGTATTGACAGACATGAGTAGAGTGATTTGCATTTTGATAATATCTTAGAAAGCACCCCACGCTTTTTTAAAAATAAAATACATATATTTATTTATTTTCACTATTATTAATTTATATTTATTGAAATTTTCAACCCTATTCTTAATTTAAATTTATAAAATTTTATTTTCTATTTTTTTAGTTCGGTTTTTTATAAAAAGCGTGTTTTTTTAGTTTTTTTTTAACTATTATTTATTTTTCGCTTTTTAGTTCGATTTGCTAACTATTAACCATCCTTAATATGTACAAATGTGTTGGTGTTATCCGATTTTGGCCGTCTGCTCAAGCAAATTAAAAATAAAATTGATGCGTAACAAAAAATATTGAGCAAAAAGATTTGTAGCCGCGTGGTTTCGATCCTCAGACCTCTTATAATAAAATTGATGCGTAACAAAAAATATTGAGCAAAAAGATTTCTAGCGCGTGGTTTCGATCCAGGGACCTCTGGGTTATGAGCCCAGCACGCTTCCATTGCGCCACTCTGTTCTCTGACACGAATGACGAAATTACCATTTGTAAGTTAAACGGTATTAAAAGTTAAAGAAACTTTATAGAAAAAGCGTGTTAAAAAAATTAATAGTTAAAAAAACTAAAAAACACGATTTGTTTAGTGTATTGTCATCGGTCCTCGATATATCTACAAAGTTTGAAAGAAATCTGACCGTTTAAAGTGGGTCAAAAACGCGCTCAAAGGAGTCGGTTACATACAAACATACAAACATACAAACATACAGGTGAAGCTAATAAAAGCGTGTTAAAAATAGAGGGTAAAATTTAAAATTACCTTATATGGCCTGGATTCTTTGTAAGTCAACACATCGTCATACCGCTGGGTGTCGTGATTGTCGATGAAAACTAAGACGTTCTCGCTTGGTGACAGGTTCCAAGGTTGACCCCAGTTGACCAGCCATTTCAGTGCATTCTGGCCACGGAAAACACGTACTAGTTCCGTTCCAACCTAGGTAAAAAAATTATATTATTTATTTCCCGTGGTAGTACAAACTCAACTTCGTTGAATCAACACTATGAGTGCAGTCAAAGCAATTTTAATCCATTTTAATTATTGTTCCACTAATTTATAAAGCGATAATATTTTCTATTATATAATATTTTATATAATTATAATTAATAATATATAATGTAAATTAAAATAATAAAAATGCAAAGTCAACAAAAAAATACATAAAATAGCTATTACCTAAGTAATACTATCAGGTTTTACAGTTTAAATAAACATAATTTTTGCAAAAAAAAAAGTGTTTCAATATTAATCAATGCTAAGACTCAATAATGGTCCAAATTCCTATAGCCTAACCCATTGCAAAAATAAAATCCAACTAGAGCGTAGTCCACTTCACCCAGCGAGTAAGGAAAAAACTTATCTGTCAATTTGGTTTTTGCAATTTTTACAAGCGGTCGTGGAGGAGCGATTGTTTTCCAAGAAAACACAGATAATAACATTGGAAGAAGCTATATATAAGCTAGTATTGATTATGGATTGCATTAATAACGCCAAGTAAAGGTGAGCATCTCATTTTAGTGATTGTTTTTGTGTATAATTCCACTAACTTTGTGGCTACGAACCGGTGACCGGTTGGTGTTGGGCATGGGATTTAATATAGGTATTTATAAGGCATGTTAGTGTGTAAATATATATATATAAATATATATATATAAACAAAGCATTGTAAAAATTATTAATTTAATCTGCGCAAAACCTCGTCTAAGACATTCTCTATATCGTCGGTAGTCTATATTATAATTATGACATCATCAGCGTTTTTGTAAACAGAGATAGTTTTTGACAGCGGCTGTAATCTGCATAACGCCAAACTAGGCTGTCCGGAATCAGTACAGACATTGAGGACCGGGATTTTCGGTTTTATTTTTTTATGGAAAGAACCGGGAGTTCCCGATTCTTTTGACTTGACACTAATAATGGCATTGACTCAAGGCATCTTTTTAACCAGTTGCGCAAAATCTCATATAGGTAACACACACCTAGGTAACACGTAGTCATAGTTCGCTTTGAACGATTTAGGAATCAAAAGTGACGAATACGACCATTTGACCTTGAACTTCAGTTTTTACATTAGAACATGTTTAGAACTAAAATATTGAAAGAGAAACAAATTATTTGACACAAACAAGGTGACAGGATCTATTTTACATGAACATAACTACCTATACTTATCTACAGGGTTATTCATAAAGAGTATGCTAAGCCGAAAAGGGCTCATTATGAACAACTTTTACCATGGTACCAACCCAGAATTCGCGAAAAATAAATCAGCATAATATACATTTTGTCGAGTGTCATTGACATTTTTCTATGGAACAGCTGATCATCAGCAGTGCTGAATCGGTGTGCAGTCTTGCGCTTCAATTCGAAAAAGTATTTGTTGTACCTACCACGAAAATGGTTAATTACTACATTATGAGAAAGTTTATTCGGGTTCCACGGGTGGAAATGAGTACTTTCATAGAAACGGTATGAAAACTTTCGAGGAATTCAAAAATGACGTAGAAAAAATAGAAAAAGAACTATTGATTGCAGGCGAGCGTTCAACCGAATCGAAAATTATTTACTTACATTGGGGACACTAGTTTTACGAAGTCGATGAAAACACAACTAGAACAACATACGTTAACCTAAAATCAGGAGTAATGGGGACAGAACCGAAATGCATTATCAACTGGATTCTAAAGAATTCTAATATCTGCGATGAAAATAATAGAATCAAGTTGCTGTATATCATCACGGATGGATTCATTAATCAAAATAATGCATAGGAATGCTTTGAACTAAACGAGAATATAAATTACGAAACGGTTGTTTTCAACGCATTCAGTGAAGATCCAAGTAACATCGACCTTTCAGTAGCTGCATCTTTTTTTTTAAAACTGTTGCATGGTATAACGTAATTATGAACTCTGTGATGACACTGATATTTCCAAAGAATTTGATTACGAAAAAATCAACGGTGACAATTTTGCAGACGAAAAAGATAACTTGAAGTCTTTTAACAGATTGAAGTATAAGTATTAGGAAACAAAAACACGATAATAATGCTTTAAAAGAAATTGATGCATTGAAACAGTTCCGAAATCGATTGTGGAACCAATTGTCATCGAAAACACCTGAAGACCTAATAGCCTGGTCAAATTAGACCAAAAAATAGTAGTGAGCTTACATTAATTCCCACCCAGCTGAAAATTGGTAGGATTGTTCAGAACACCATCATAAATGAAACCTAAAAAGTCCTCATCGATCCGATACGTGCAAAAATTTGTACCAAAATAGGTTTTTCGCGATTTTCTCTAGTATCTCGGAAACGGTAAGAGATAGAGGGATACATCTGACTTTTGAAATGTAGATTAAGTATGGATCTTTTTGGACAAACGACAAAAAAAGAAAGCCGCCATACAAAAAGTTTGACAGTCATACAAATGAACAAAAAAAAAAGGACATGACCTTTTTTGAAGCTGTGGAACCGCTGTAGATAGATGGAGTGTGCTTGAAGAAATATTATAGAAGTTCATAAGGACGATCAAGATTCAGCAACGAAAATCCAAGATGGTTTCATATTTCCGTCAAATTTCAATGGATCATATAACATAATAATAATATAATGAAGTTTTTTCACAAAGAGCTTCGCGTAATAATGCCTAGTCATAATTTAGAAAAAAAAGTATTCGACTTACAACCTTTTTAAAACAAGAGTGGAGTGTTTTAGATTCTCGAATTAAACAAGTAAATATTCTATACGGTTTAACAGGTTATTCTAAGAGAAGAAAAGTTTGAGTTAATCACTAGACTATCAGTTCGGTATGCAAAGTAATAAAATATTAACTTAAAACAACATTCATAAAAGATTAGTCGAATGTGTAATAATGTATATCAAAATTTTGAGCCTGCCTACGTAACTAATAAACTTTTAATGACCAACCTGCAACGTACTAAAACATAAAATATGTCCGAGAAAATATACATTCATAAAGCTAAGCCGAAAAAAGCTCATAGTACTCATCATTATGGACAACTTTTACTATGGGACCAACTCGAAAATCGCGAAGAAAAACTCAGCTGTTCCATAGAAAAATGTCAATGACACTGGACAAAATGTATAGAACAGCTGATTTTTTTTCGCGAATTTCGGGTTGGTCTCATAGTAAAAGTTGTTCATAATGATAAGTACTATGAGCCCTAATTTTCGGCCTTTATGAATAGCCCTGTATAAACCATCCAATTTTAATGATATCAAAACTGTTAAGTTCATGCTTTACGGATTAGTTATTAATTTACTACTTATTAATACTTTCATTATCATTCTTATCCTTTGCTCTTATAAAAGTAAAATTTTATTAATTATAGATTGCATACGAGTTTTGAAAGATTGGAATCATTTTATCAATCTTATTTAGCCAACAAATGAAACATAAAACTGGCCGAAACATGTTTGTTTAATCAGAGCAACATAATAATTATATTATCCTCTTGGAAATTCCTCTGATAATGTTGGATAGTTACCAAGCATCACAATATTTTTTACACAATATTAAAAATAGATCCGCAACTCTTGTTAACTGTTGTGCAACTTGTTAGGAAGCTATTGTGTTATATAAATACTGACTACGACCACTTGACTTGTTCAGTCTTGCATTGACGTTTGTGCATTAAAGAAGTTTCCTGCTCTCTGTGAATAATGAATATTCGATTTTAATTATTGAATAAATATTATTTTCATTTTAATTAACTTTAAAAAGTGACAACAGCTCGTGAGAATATTTGATCGAAGTTGAGTTTGAAATGTGATCTTGATACGGATTGGTAAGCTCAATTCTAAGAGCGTTTCCAGGTTATCCGATACGATATCCGTGCGGACTTCGATACAGAATGCGATGTGTGAATTGTGCACTGACGATATCGGACATCAGAACGGTTTATCTAAACGCAGATGCATTTTTATACATTAAGTAGCCCCAATATCGTATCGGCATCCGGCATCGATATCATATCAGATAATCTGGAAACACTGTTGACTTTTTAAATTTACTTGGTGAATCGTTGCAATAGATTGATGCATACACCAGTACCTACCTATACTTAGTAGTTGAAATGGATGTAAACTTGAGTTGTAAGCTCCTCTAACATTAACTTAGCTTTTGTTTAACTCAGTTTTAGTTATTTATAGTATCTTACTTTATTGATTTGTTCTTTGTAAAACCCATAGTATTTTAATTTATGTCTTACAAATGCATTATTTTTGTATTATTTTTTAATGTTTTCACCTAACCTATACATGTCCAAAGCAATTTTAATCTAAAATTGTTGCCCACGTGCAGTTGCGTATCGAGAATTTTGGGCCACCAAGATACAGACTTTGCCTAGTTTGGGGTCCACCGGTACTAAATATTCTGTGGAACAATTATGTTTAGCTACCTTTTAAGACATTTTTGTCATGATTAACACGATAACACTCACATAAAAATTAAGTCGCGTTAGTTTCCGCAGCACCTTTTACGATCTGAAAATGTTTTGTAACACAATGTTTTGGTCAAATAAATATACTTACATAATACACATATTATTATTAGGTATCTCAGAGCGGGTTTCATACCACTATTGAATTTATTTGAAGGTGCATTTTTAGGTGATATAAACAAACCTGGCCTGGAACTACGGTCGCCGTCATTGTGTTACAATTGCTGCCTCTATCTCTAGCTATCTCTCGCTCTCTCTATCTTTATTTCGATCTTTGAGATATTCCTAGATTTCACATAATTTGTCATCCCTTATCTAACACATACCTATCTACCTTTGTTTTAGGAATCCCTCTTCAGAGTTTGTGACGCGCCACGAGGTGAAAATCGACAAAAGTAGGCGACACACACTATTATCAGTAGCGCTGAATCGGTTTGTAGCCGGGTGTGTTGTCGGTCGGTGTGGGTGGTGTGGTGTGTCGCTTCACTTCAATAAAGGAAAAGTAAAACCGCAAAAATGGTTAACTACTACATTTACGCCAAAGATTTTTCGGGTTCCACGGGTGGAGATAAGCACTTTCACAAAAACGGTCTGAAAAGTTTTGAGGAATTTAAAAGTGACGTAGAAAAAATGGAAAGAGAACTATTGATTGCCGGAGAGCCCCCAACTGAATCGAAAATTATTTACTTACATTGGGGAGACATTTGTTACGAAGTCAATGAAGACACTACTAAAACATCCTACATTGAGCTAGATCATGGAGGAATGGGGACAGAGCCGAAAACCATTGTCAACTGGATTCTAAATAATTCTAATATCTGCGATGAAAATAATAGAATCAAGTTGCTGTATATCATCACGGATGGTTTGATTGATCAATGGAGTGCACAGGAATGCTTCAAATTAAACGAGAATATTAATTACGAAACGGTTGTTTTCCACGCGTTCAATGAAGATCCCAGTCGAGTCGACCTTTCCGTAGCTGTATCTTTCTTTAAGAACCGGTGCATGGTATATCGTAATTATGAACTCTGTGATTCCACTAATATTTCCGAAGAATTTGACTACGATAAAATCAACGTTGAAAACTTTGCAACTGAAAAAGATAATTTGAAGTCTTATATCAGATTGAAGTATATTAGAAAGCAAAAACACGATGTTATTGCTTTGAAAGAAATTGATAAATTGAAGAAGTTCCGAAATCGACTGTTGAACGAATTGTCATCAAAAACGAATGAAGTCAAAATTAACCTGGAAACAAAGGATAGAAATGTATTCCTGCGCGAATTTATTCGCACGGATTGGTATAAAAATCTCTCCGGTGCCGCCCAAGATAGCAAGGTTGACATTGAAAAATCGATATCAACTTTAATAAATTATATTGTCAATGATCAAAAATCTTACTCATTCGACGCATTGCAGTTCGACAAAAACTATAGCCAGCCCGTTGAAGAAGAGCCAATCGTTGATGTGGCCTTCACAGAAGAACAAGAAATCGAATTCCCTGACATAATTCTGGATGACGACAAGGGAATCCCTGTAGTAATCCTAACGGAATTAAATTTGCTGGACAAAATAATTTTTAGTAAAAAAACCGAATCGGATCAGGTGTCGCCTGCTAGATTTAATAAATTTAAATCAGTGATGGGATGTCCGTTGTTCTTAATCAACGACCCAGACGTCAGTGAGTCAATCGGTTACTTTTATACTTTGAATGTTTACAAACAGTTGTTGGCTAGCGGCAAAAAAACAGAGCCGCGAACACGGAGACCGTTTCATGGCGGTCTTGTCCTGACAGACACCGACGAATTTGATAGATACAACGACTATGTGTTGTCGGCGACGTATTTTAATTCCAAAAAGATTCATTACAACATTGGTCTGTTTTACTTCGTGCTGTGGAAAAATTCTGAAAAGAAAGAGTGGATGGATAAAAATGTCGTTGAACAGTTCAAGAAATATGTTTTGCGACGCATAAGTAAGTCAGTGTGTAAAATAGGACTTTCATCTTTGCCACTAGATCCTCAAGAAAACACGTCATTGCTTACTGCATTGTGGTACTGCGTCGAAATGTCGTCATGCATTTTCAAAGACGATCCCCAAAATTTCATGCACGAACGACTGAGAGTGCACTACGGCGTAACGCATTGTATGATCGAAATTTTGAAGTATTTCGACTATGATCTAGATCTTGAGTCTATTGAAAAACGTCGAGATCTCATCAGACATGTAAATGTTTTGAAAAAAATTCCAAGACGTATCGACAAACTTTATTATTTGTTGGAAATGATTTTTAAGACTGTAGACGGTTTTCTCATCAGTGAAATTGAAAAGCCGTCTAATCTATACAAAATCAATTACCTAAATTTGAATCACGGAGATATGTTGCCTGACGGCGTGATTGAAAACAAAGTGCATTTAAATGAATACGTCCACTTGATGCATTTCACGGTTGATTTAAGTGAATTTGAAACTGGAAAAGGCAAGTTTGAGATATGTGAAAAAACATTCCGCCCCTTTTTCACTATTGGCCCAAACAAATCATTTTACACGGAACTAGTTAAAACTACTAAAAAAGTAGTTATCAATAATGATGACGACAAAGACAAAATTGAAGTGACCTATGACGCAGTCGATTCGCTTGAGTTTGATAAAATTTTGTCTCATTATAATCTATTTATTAATTGCGTGAAAGATTCCGAGAAATATCCAACCTTGCCTGAGTACATGGAATATATTTCCAAGAGAAAAAAATTTAACGATCAATTGGTAACGATATATCCGTCTAATGTTTATCTTTATGCTAAAAATGTGTATGCGCATTATCAGGATATAGTGACGAAAGTCGATGTCAAAACATTTATAGAGGTGTCCAAAGCATATGTTAGTCGAACTGAACGTATTAAAGCCGAAGGAGTAGTAAAGTTCAACAACGATAATGAAATAAACGAATTTATTACTCGCGAGGAGGTGAAAGTTAATTTGAAAAAGAAATAGGAGTTAGTTACTTAAACTTTCAATTGTAAATAGAAATCAGTTAACGATTACCTACTTATTGATTTTAAATGTTGTTAACTTAAGATAATATAAAATGTGATATAAATAATTTTAGCTAATAGTTTTTGTATAATAAAACCAAACTAAATCATGTTATTTATTTACCAACTTCCTGAGTTGTCCTTAAACTTTGCTAAGTAGAGTCCCCAAAAGTACCAACAGAGACATGATTAACACTTTAACTGCTGAAAACCCATAAGTACCTTGTGTTTTCCTTGTCGCAACGCGAATGCGGCTACACACGCCAGGTGCGTAAAGCCCACTTTCAATACAACTGTGCGGTAAAACACAAACGCATGTTAAAGTGTTAATTTTCATATAAATTAATTATTTTTAAATTATATCGTATAGCGCAAATTCTCCAAGGTTATGTTCTGCTATCGCTTAAAAATTACGCCAATACCTACATTTAGTATTAACACTGATACGAAGAACAAGAACATTATTTTTACAAAACAAAAAACAAAAACCGACTTCAAAGACCGACTATTGAGTTATTCATCTATTTGTCGCGCACGTACTTAATGCAAATTTAAGACTTTTAGGGTTTTCTCATAGATACCATTATCAGAACTGGACTAAATTGAAATGGGACCAAATGGGAAGCGTCAGCTTTCTAATAAAAAAAGAATCATCAAAATCGATTCACCCAGTCAAAAGTTATGAGGTAACAAACATAAAAAAAAATAATAAAAAAAAAACATACAGACGAATTGATAACCTCCTCCTTTTTTGAAGTCGGTTAAAAATTATTCCTTATCGAAAATAAGAGACATTTCCTAATCGGTTAGGTACAACTACGATTAATTGACAAAATAACCAGAAGACTTATGAAGTTAGAGTTTACTATAGTTTATAACAACTACAGTTTAAAAAAAGCCGTGGTAGCTCAGTGGGAGAACAGCTGCTTCGCATTATTAAGGTGGCGAGTTCAAACCCCGACTCGTACCAATGAGTTCTTTGGGACTTATTTACGAATTTACATACCATTGGCTTTTCGGTGAAGGAAAACCTCGTGAGGAAACCTGCATAATAATATGTCAGGAGAAGAAATTCTGTATGTGAATCCACCAACTCGCACTTGGCCAGCGAGGTGGAATACGGCCCAATCACCCTTCGAGGGTAGACCTGTATCCCAGCAGTGGGAGGATTAATGGTTGCTGATGATGATGATGATAGTTTATACTTAATAGGCAAAATCAGCAACTATAACCAGAAAAAAGACAAAATGAGTTAAATTGCTCTAACGAAAATCGCCAAAGTCGTAGATCGTAGATCATGAAAAATCGTAAAATTTTACCTAACCATTTTCTCGAGTTTAAAACGTCCACCTAACGATCGATAAAGTTCGATACTTGCACTGCTCGTCTAAAGTTCGTGACTGGACAAATTCACGTATAGCTAAATTACTAAAGACGTCGATTAAACCCCTTTTTGCTTCGTGAAGAAACATAATGAAGTCGTTTCACAAAGAGCCTATTAACAATGCCTTGTCATGGTAGGTATAATAGAAAGAAGCGTTTAAGGTTTACAAACTTTGAAAATGTAAAGAGAAAAAGTCTCACCAGATATACCCAAGTATAAAGTTCGCATCAACTAACGGGGCTAAAGGGCCCTTTTAAACTCTCCGTCATTAGTCACTTCAAATAAAATCAATCAAAATAAAATCCAACCAAAAACACCATGAACCTTCGATACTGTCTGCAATCTTTCTAACTTCAAGCAAATTAATTTGTCCGTGATTCGATAAACAAACTCGCTGACTCATTCAAAGGATCTTCGCAAGCTCGCGGCTCACTTCCCGAGTTCCCGCAATTTTCGCCCTATCGAAATTGTTGAGTTTATTGTCTTTACTTCCAAAGTATTTACCGACCAACTTAAAGATAAAGTTGGCCAAATTTGAGAACTATATTTTCTGCAGATGGCTGTCAGTCTTGTTAAGAAAATTCGATGGTGGCGCTTTCATTTAAGTCAAAGATAATTTGGTCACACTGTAACAGTCCATTGTAATTGGTTTGAAGTAACAGTGTTTCATGCTGGAGTAAGCAACTACTGAAAATTTTGCTTTACAAGCTCGTTTGGGAAAGTTTGACAACATTTTCACTAATTAAGGCCGTTTTCGCAATCTGCAGCTCTCATACTCGCGCATTTTCACATTATTGAATCAAATAACTGAATTTAATTTTCAAAAGTGATTTATCAAACAATATTCCAGACAATTAAATTCAGGACTCATCGTACCGCCTTAGAAAATATAAGCACAAACGACTTGGTTTTATTCTCGATATAACTACTGGACTACTGCGAAACGCTCACGCATCATTTGTTTGATCAGTCAAACAAAAGCCCAGGGATCGGTTCACGTCGTAAAGATAATCCACTTGATTGGAATGTTCTACGGTCCGCTAGTTCTTTCTTGAATAATTTTATTTTAGTTTATTTTACTACCAACTGCATCACGCTATTTACTCGGTATTTTACAGGTATCTTAATTTTATCGGGGATGACAAGTTTTGGGGTTTTTTTCACAAATAAGTCTGCGTTTGACCATCAACTCGCCTGATGGTAAGCGACGATGTGGTCGAAGATAAAGTACGCAGATCTAGAAGATACCTAGAGATAGCTAGGCTAGCTATTCACTCTGACCTTGAACAGTCCAAGATTGGATCTCTTAGGAAACAAGGAAACCAGCATTTTAAATGGTGTGTACCAACAGACTCACATGAATCATAAATATCAACCTTTATCTTACTTTTAGGCTTAGTCTAGCTGGTGACTCTCCAACCGCATTGTCTATTAACATCGAATTAAGATCGTCGATGTCTTCTTTTATAACTTTAAAATACTTAGCCTATTCGTAAATAAGTTACTTTAAATAAAAAATATTTTTTAAAACAAACTTTTATTGCATTGTCATCGGAGTTACACACGTATACCGATACCAAATTTCGACTCAATAGGACATTTGGAAGTGGTTCAAAATTGAGTTGCAAAATTTCACCCGAACAAACATAGTTATATAGTTAGGTACATACCTATAATGCAAGTTAAATAACAGCTTTTAGAAAATAAAAAGAACTGTTACTGACCTTGAACTCAGTGACGTCACCAAGCGGTGTGTACTCCGCATGCTTGATAGGTTCATTGCCATTTTGTGACACCTCTTGGTATATATAGGATCTGGACTTAGGAGCAAAGCCGAATCCTGTGTCGAGATCGGTCAATCTATCGTAGATAACTTTGAGATCAGCTGGCCACATGTGTTTTGCTGCATCGACTCTGTAAATTTAAACTCAAAGATTAGAACAAATACGAGAGATGTTTGCTTGAAGAATGCGAAATAAAAAGCTGTCCGCAGGATTTGAACCCGAGTCTTCTCGGACCAGAGCAAGCGATGTCTCCATCAAAGCTACCGCAACCCACAAATGGCTGGCTGATGGCTATACACAATGTACCTACTTATAGTTTTGTACATCAATCTGTTATTGACAGTTCAAATGCTGTTAAGATTTCATCCACCCATCGCCTTCTAAGATCTCAGGAAGATTTAAGAGCATTAAAAGTTTAAATCACTAGGTACTCCAAAATTTCAGAAATGTCCTAAGGTTTAACAAAAAAATGTTGTCCAATTTAGGGAGAGGTAGATACTTTAACAAACCATTCGTTTTCGGAAACTAAAACCAAGTATTTTCTCTTTTCAATGATAGTTGATTAGATAACAGTGACCTACCTGAATCCCGCTACCCCAAGCAAGATAAGATGATTCAGATAGTCAACAATCTTACTGCGGACATGAGGGAGGCTGTGATTCAAGTCCTTCAAACCAACTAAGCGACATTTTCTACTCTGTAAAAGTTAGCCAAAAAATATAGGTTTAGAAAATTTTACGTAACAGGTGAGGCAGTTTTTAAAAAACATATAAAAATGAATTTCCTAAACCACGATTTGCGTTGTTATTAAAGTTGTGTGTTTAATCAAATTCTCTCTTCGCTTCTTGAATGAGTTAATAATTGGAATAATCCCTATTTCATTTCTGTAAAATACATAGATAGGTAATATATAGACAATTAGACAGGGTAACCATTCTATGGTTTATAAAGCGCAGTTATATACGTAGATACAGGTAGGTATCCCAAAAGCTCAATTAGACATCGAGAAATTATTCAAAATTCAGTGGCAAAATTTGACCCACTAACAAAGCAAATTAAATAAAACTTGTAATTAACTACGGGCCAAGCGTTTTGTTAATTAGTTATCAGGTAAGTAAACATTTCTAAGACAAGTTAATGAAGCAAGATGTTCGATACAACATAATTAGTTACGACCGCGACATCTCGGTTAATTTAACAGGGTTAATGATACAGATCAATGACACGACAATATTACACGATGTAGGTACCTGAAACCAGCTACTCCATGGCTGATTAATTTGTTCAAATACCCGTCGATTTTCCGACGAACGTACTGTGATGTTTGGTTCAAGTCGGTTAGACCTACCAGTCGACAATTACGAACCTAAATAATGTTAACCAAATTAAAAGAGGTGTTTTAAATGAATTAAGTGGCAGACAAGCAACGAGCCTCCTGGTGGTAAGTGGTAACCACCACCTATGGACACCTTCAATACCCGAAATATATTGCGTTGCATAGATTTGGAAAGGTACATACCTACCCCAAGGTTTGCGTGAACGAATGTAAAAAACTGGTTTAGGTATAATAAAACTTAAATACAAAAAAATAACTTCATTGTGCACCCAAAACCCCTCATAACTTCATTGTAGTAGTAAAGATCGTCTAGTCAGAAACTAAACGCCCCTCCCCAATCTCTACTAATATTATAAATGTGAATGTAAGTTTGTTTGTTACGCTTTCACGCGAAAACTACTTAACCGATCATCATGAAACTTTGTGTAAATATACTTGGAGATACTAGAAGTAACATAGGATACTTTTTACTAAAAAAAATTGACCGCGGATGAAACCGCGGGGTGCAGCTAGTGTGTTTATAATTACATGTAAAGTAAGATTATTGACGCAAAACGTCGGATATAAAATAAATAATAAAATAAATAAACGTTTCACACTCATAGCTCCCCACTAGGAATAAATCCTGTGTCGGGGATGCCATGGAACACACACAAAGACAAGGACAACTAACACCCAGACCCAGAACAGATATTTAAATTCATCATTCAAACATCTGCCCGGCCGGGAATCGAACCCGGGACCTCTGGCTTATACGGCGGATATACTACCGCTGAGCCAAACAGGCCGACAAACGACATATGGAGAGGTTTTTATTTTGAAAATAGGTGTTCTTGATTTGCGTAGCTTAGGTACCTACTATAAAGAAAGTATATCGTTGTTCTATGACTATGATGTTTGTTTTAATGCATTGTAACCCATACCTACCTACTTAGACACCTAATTAAGAATTTCTGATGATGAAAAAGTATGAAAAGAACTTTCATTTAGAATTTTAAAAACATATTAAACAAATAGTTTTGACATACCTCTTCGACGTTATCGTAGTTATTAATATCACAGGGCTTGTGGAAGTCATTTGGTCCGTATGGAACCCCGTAATACTCCTCTTTTTGGAAATCGGCAGTGCTACCGGCTGTACCGACGTTTTCATTTCCAGCGCCGGTCATGTGGTTGAAAACTACATCAACGTAGATTCTGTTGGGAATTATTGACTGTTAGAGACAAGAAAATAGAAGTTTACATCTTTATTCATCCGTTGATAAAAATAGGACTCTCCCAAGAGGTATCGCACTCAAATAATGTTCTATTTTTAGGCAATGTTCAAATCTCTCGACTAATGTTCAGTTTTCTTAGCTAATTTACTCGCATAATTAATGTTATAATCTCTTAACCAATGTTCTACTCTCTTAATAAATGTTCTATTTTTTAGCTAATGTACCTACTACTCTCTTAGCTAATGTTCTAATCTCTTAACAATTGTCCTACTCTCTTAGTTAATGATCTTACCTAATTTTCTGTCATTACTAAATAATGGCTACAGTCCAACAGATCATCATCGGTTGGATAAGTATGGATAAACATGAAAAATCATTAAAAGAAAATGGCTTTCCCAAAATACTCTGAATTAAAGAGACAAGAAGTAAAAAGAGCGAGAAAAGACAGCTAAGAGAGTGATCATTCTATTACCTGACACCGACTTTGTTACATCTCGCAGTCATGTCCAGAAACTCTTCCTCATTTCCCGATCGAGTTTGTATCTTGTAGGACATAACCTGGTATCTTTCATACCAAGGCCTGGTTCCATCGTCGAGGTGGATTATCAAGTTCTCTGATGCTGGAGATACCTGGAAATTAGTTCAGTTATATATTACCTATACCTATATCAAAAATTTAAGTTTTTTAATTACCATTCAAAAGTAAAATAATGAAAAAATAATACAAGGAAAAGTTAAAACAAATGTACATAAAGAAATATAAAGGAAAAGGGGTAAAGGAGAGATAGATTTAGGGTGAGTAGGAAGTTTAGCAGGTTAGTCTTTAGTTGATGCTAGCGAGTGGAATTTACAACTAAACCTGGATCTTAGCAGGGCTCAAAATGTTCAAATGACACTTTAAACCTTGATCCAACCTTCAATCATTCCGTTGCTGGTATACCAGCTCTCCCTATACCTATACTAAACCAAGTTGCCATTCTAGAATTGCAAATTTCTATAATCCGTTCAAATTCTATTATTCTATTTCAGAAATGCATTGTCACCATTGTCTTCATTTTTATAGCGTTTGCGATCATAGACTGCAACTTGGCAAGGGGTTTGGTCTACACACGAAGAGTGACTATTCTGGCCAACTGCGGGTAGAATTCACATAAGCCATTGATCTTTTTCTCCAGACGTTCATTTATAAATTAGAAGATATCTACCTGTACCCCCCCAAATCCATGCGGCCCAAGAAACCTTTCGCATTCGTCAGCAATGTCTTTCCACTTCCATTCGAAGAGGTGGACGATGGTGGACCTTCCCGGCACCATGTTGGTCCTGCTCATATCGCAGGTAGCGATCCCGACGAAACATAGTAAGAGAATCTGTATCTTCATTTCTGAAATAAAATTATAATGTGACTTTGTGTCTGATTTTGACCACTACGCAAATATACTATTATAATAATAAATAATAATAATAGTTTATTTAATTCAGGCAACATAGGCCCATATTAACAAATACCTTATATAATCATCATCAACCCTTTTCAACCTACTGCTGAATACCTATAGGTCTCCTCTTCAGCGTCTTCCTCTTCAGCCTAACATACGTCTGTTAAAATTAAGTTAAAAAAATATTTTCATCTGCGATTTTGCTTTCATTGCTGTCTCCCAGTACCTATCGCCATAATATCTAGACCCTTTGATAATGATTTTCCTTTGTTGGTTTCCCCAAATTCCCTATCCATTCCTTATCATTTATCTGATTGAAATATGAAGCGATCTATTTTTTTTTGTATGATGTGTTTGCGTTTGACGGGCATCTCGTCTGATGGTAAGCAATGATGCGATCTACGATGGAGCACGCTTGCTTATAGGAAAACGGTTCACTCGCGACTTGAAGACACCCAAAGTAAATAGGTAGCCACTCGGCAGAGCATTCTACTCCAAAGGTAAAATCAAAGCGCTTTGTACGAGTTTTTGGAATACCTACCAAACCAACCATAAAAATATGTCGCTTTTTTGTGCCCTTGGTATCCTTGATTTCTATTTACTCTGGCCTTTGCAAAGACAAATAAACTAAAAATTTGAAACCGCTGGACTAAAATTAGCATGGATAAAACATTAGGTAGGTATATTAAAATCGCTGTTTACCTACACGGTAGGTACTTACTATTTTGAATACGATTTACCTATCTCACAAGCATTATCTATTTAAGTATTGTCTTTTATAATTAGAATCGAGTAACACACGCTAAGATATCCAATTGCGTGATATTTATGTCCCTGAAACACTCACTCGCCAGTGACATGCAAATCCTTTCTTCAAATTCTATGACCGTTGTTTACAATCACGTGTCTATACAATGTTATTTTGTTTTCATGTAAATTAATAAGGATGCTTGTTTATTTGTTTGAATTCTGTTTAGTTAACTAAGGCAGCTAATTTAAAGGAGAAACTTAAACTACGACAGAGAATAAGTTAATTTTAAAAATAATTTTGATAAAATTAAAAAAACCCCCAACTTTGAAACGGCTCAACCGATTTTCATAAAACAAAATCAAAATTGGTTCATCCGTTTGGGAGTTACGATGCCACAGATAGACACGTACACTCACAGACACGTCAAACTTATAACATCCTGTCGTTTTTGCGTCGGGAAATAAAAACAAACTTTTATTGCATTGTAATCAGAGTTACACACGTATTCCAATTTTCAGCTCAAAGTGTGATAGCTGTGCCCTGCGGTTTCACCTGGTTTCACCCGGTTGGTTGGTTTCACCGGGTTTCATCCCACGATTACGATATACGATGAAAATGAAAAGTACTCTGTTAATCCAGGCCATATATAGGCTCTATTCCAGATTTTTATTGAAATTGATTTAGTAATTAGGGACACGAAGTAACAAAATATACCTATTCACACAGATACGCAAAAAAATAGGTGTGCAGTACCTACTCGTATCAAAGGTACCCAATCAGTTCAAGATTGATCCAATTTCCCGCCACTTTTTACGACTAAACTTTCACTGCACGTTTTAAATTACGATAAATCAAAAGTATAAAAGATAAAATACACTTGGCTTAATAATTACAACTTGCGTATTTTAGATAATAAAATAAAATTGTAACCTCACAAGAATCCCAAGAATAGAATATACTCGTAGGTACGTCTACGACGGCTGAACAACAACTACGACCGATAACGCTTGACCGTTGGCCATTAATGTCAACAAATGTAGTCTACAAGGTCACCAGGTTGTCATTAAAATAATAGATATTTTGTTAACACTTTAACTGCTGAAAACACATACCTACCTTGTTTTCCTTTATGCAACGCTACTGCGGCTACACACGCCAGGCGCGTAAAACAACGCATTTGATTATTAGCCGCAGTTAAAGCAAACACGTGTGATTATTAGCAGCAGTTAAAGTGTTAATTGCTGCTAATAATCACATGCTTTTGTGTTTTGCCGCACAGTTGTATTGAAAATGGGCTTTACGCGCCTGGCATGTGTAGCCGCATTCGCGTTGCACAAGGAAAACACGAGGTATGTGTTTTCAGCAGTTAAAGTGTTAAAGGTAAGTAGGTACAGTGCCGATTTTTTGTTTAGTTGTGAGGGGAGCCACTGTTGCATTTACCAAACAAAGCTAGGTATGCTCATAACTGGGCCCTTATTCGCTATCTACCATCATATTCCACGCCAAAAACGCGTGACGTCATCACACGCACGTAACGTGAACGCGGCTCAGAGTCTTAGCGTGGCATCGCGTTTTAAATTTTGACATTGGCATACGGAATACCATTCCGTGTCGATTCCATGGATTTGACGTAACGCGGCGCGTTACGTGCTCGTGTGCTCATAGCGAATAAAGGCCCTGATAGTTTAAAACTAACGTTGACACATTTTATTTGACTTATTGCTTACTTTTGCTTTTTATTGAGTCGGATACTTCTTGAAAAAGATCACTAAATGTTATTGAAACTAGTCGGATTATCAGGCTCAATAATACGGAAGTAATCCGTTGTTATTATGACAAAAAGCCGATATTCTTCTCTATAAAATATTACAGTGCAACCTTAATATAACGTACCTCAATAAGTATAACGAATTTCTCGATTTAACAAATTCTTCGTAATCCCCTTGAATTGTCCTTATGAGTCAATATAAAATATACCTTTACCTACATTGCGAACATTTTTTGCGAACAACCTCTTTCTAACGAATTTTCAACTATCAAGAAAAAGTATACATACCTCTAATTAACGAATTTTGTCAACCCAAAACCTTTAGATATATAAAGTTCCCACCAATAATCTTATAGTATGTGATTCATGTCGCGACATGTTTCGACACGCTTTTGTTCGTAAAACAATCATTGTTGTTTGATGGAAAGTAAAGTAAACACTTCTGCTCGTCACTTTTGTTAAAGATTATTAAAATGGCTCAGAAACGTAAAAGGTGCCTTATCGGTTGCAGAAAAGCGAAACTATTTTTTTACCTCTTTATAACGAATTTTAGACCAACCTAACCTCAACATAACAAACCTCAGTTCAACGAATTACTTGATATAACGAATATTTTCTTGTTCCCCTCCGATTTGTTATATCGAGGTTGCACTGTAGTTGCTTCATTTGTTTATAATTGTGTTTTTTCCTGTTATTTTTTTGTTGTAAGTAAAGTTCGGACTTAATAAGGAAATTTTCAAATTGATACAAAAACATTGTTCTAAGCATTTATTATTAAAATAATTCATTATTAACTATGAAAGCTTAATATCTATGACTGAAAAAGAGACATTTTATTTTACTCATACCTACATCCATACAGTACTCGTATAATTTTTGACTTATTTTTCCCAAAAATACGGAAGCCATTTTTACAAACTAAGTAATCACATGTTTTGTGTATTCTTTACGAAACTTTCGAATCCACTTTTCATAGAATAAGTAATAAAATAAAATTTTAACAAAAAAACGAAAATAAAATTTATTAAATTGCTCAAAAACTGTAAGTAATAAACTTTTTCAAATAATACTGGGTTAAACAGAAAGGGTATGCTAAGCCGAAAAGGGCCCATAGTACTCATCATTATGAACAACTGTTATTAAGAGAATAACCGGGAATTCGCGAAAAAAAAAATCAGCTATTCCACACATTTTGTCGAGTGTCATTGACATTAATTTATCTTTGGAACAGCTGATTTTTTTTCGCGAATTCCAGGTTGGTCCCATAGTAAAAGTTGTTCATAATGTTGAGTACTACGAGCCCTTTTCGGCGCAGTATACCCTTTCTTTATAACCCTGTATAGATACCACTAAATAGTACTTTAGATAATATAATTATTATGACCTCGCTGTTACAGCCGAGTCGTGGCAAAGGCAAATCATTGTAATATGAACCTTACACGATATAACATACGGCTGAATTTCAGGAAAACTATTTAGACGTATTAAGCCACACTAATATAAGTTGTAGCGGTTTCATAGGAAGACTGTTATTTGAAATTCTACTGTACTTAACACGAGATAAGGTTTACATTTCAATGACACTTTTCGCCTCCGCTGTGCTTTCTTAACCATCAATATCATATAATAATCAAGTTATGTCATTAACAAAATAATAATTAACCACACTTTATACTGCATAAGTACATTACATTAAAGTACAAAAATACAATTTTATTAGGTAAACTTAGTGTTAGGGAAGCTACTTTTCAATATAGCTACCAATATAACAGTAAAAAGCTGTATACACACGAGGTTTTTGGGTGTACTTGGAAAGTATTTACACGAAACATAATATACAGGCATTATTACATTTTACTGTATAGTAAATATATACAAAACGTACGTACATTCCTAGTATTAGAAACATTTGTATGTTATACAGGGTGTGGCGTAAAGAGTGGATAATCTTTTACTTACGGCTGGGGGACATCACGACTGTTCGGAATAAGTCAATTTGTATTCAGTAAAAGTGTCGGTTTCGAGTTATTGGACATAAATATCTGAAGTCTAATTTTCCTCAAATTTTCAAAAATGTCCAATTTTAACTCGAAAGCCGTGACTATTTTACTGAATACAAATTGTCATTTTCCGAACAGTCGTGATGTCTCCCGGCCGTAGGTAAAGGATTATCCACTATTTACGCCACACCTGTAGATAATACCACAAACTTAAAAGTAAGAATAATGATGGATGGAGCTTCAACATACATACATACAACCACTTCTGTAGGTTTTAGTTGACAGTTGTCCAAATAGTAAATGTTGCTGTCTTGGTCTAATAAACCGCGATGAAAGCAACGGCTATATTTTTGTCAGTTTGGATTTTTGGAGTCAGTTCTTCAGAATTGGCTGTACTGAGGCACTAAAAGTAACATGAAGTGAATAGTGAATACTAGACTATTGGTTCACTATTTTGCGATTGGCGGTTAGACTACGTTTAACACTTTAACTGCTGAAAACACATACCTTGTGTTTTCCTTTATGCAACGCGAATGCGGCTACACACGCCAGGCGCGTCAAACACAACGCATTTGATTATTATTAGCCGCAGTTAAAGCAAACGCATGTAATTATTAGCAGCAGTTATATATATTTTAGGTATATTTAGGTATATTTTATAAAGAGCCGGCTTACTTTAGTGCCTCAATTTGTATGTTCTTGGCAGCTGCGTCTATCATTTTCCTTCGGTCCATGACATCAAAGAGATAGCTATTCCACAGTTACCTTACTCATTTTACTTATTAGTAGTAAACCCTACTAAAAATTTCATTGGATAAAGTTCAAATTCAATTGGCACAGAAATTCATTAATAAGTAAAAATCTGTCCGGTGTAAATGCAGCTCATTGCTAAATGTATTCAGTCTTTTATCCAAAACGTACTTAAAATATTTAAAGCCAATTTTAAGATCACGTAAACGTTTTTGAGATACTAATTGACGGATTAATCACTATGTTAGTCGATTCTTAGGCGAAAATAGACAAGAAAAAATATATATTAGTACGCGTCGACTTGAGAACCTGCTCCGGTTTTTCGTCGGTTATAAAATGCAAGGCAATAATGGCTTTCGTTGTCATATACATAGTTATACATTAAAAATGGTAGATGTCTTTAAAATATGAATTAAATCCTCTCTATTTTGGAAGCCGGCTAAATATTTCTTAAGGGTTAACAAATTTATTTCTTCCAGTCAATAACTTGGCTATTTTTGTGGTTTAAGCAAACGTACATTTTTTCTAAACGAACGTGAGAAAATATCAGTTTGAACGCACTACAGGGTTTTAAGGAAAGGGTATGCTGAGTGAAAAAAGGCTTGTAGTACTCATCATTATGAACAACTTTTACTATGGGACCAACTCTGAAATCTATACTAATATTATAAAGAGGAAAGATTTGTATTTTTGTATTTTTTTTTTATGTAATTGAGTGACGAGACGAGCAAATCGCTCGCCTGATGTTAAACGTCACGTTTGCCCATAACAGGTCTGCACCACCCAGAATTTTGAACTTGCATAAATCAAGACCCTGCGTGGCACAGCACTGCGCTCGTCACCCTGAGATATAAGTTGTTTAATCTCCCATTTGCCCTGTAATTTCACTGGAAACAATGCCCTTCCAACCGGAACACAGTAATGTTTGCACATTACTGCTTGGCGGTGGAATAACTGGCAAAGGTGTGGTACTTCCCCAGGCGGGCTCTGCAAAAGAGCCCTACCACTACACTACCATTTTTGTATGTTTGTGTTGAATAAACACAAAAACTACAGAATCGATTTCAAAAATTCTTTCACCATTAGATTGCTACATTATCCCTGAGTAACATAGGCTATATTATATACCCGTGCAAAGCCGGGACAGGTCGCTAGTCTTGAATAAAAATCAGCTGTTCCATAGAAAAATGTCAATGACACTCGACAAAACGTATGGAACAGCTGATATTTGTTTCGCGATTTCAGAGTTGGTCCCATTTTAAAAGTTAACAATGAACCATAATGAAAACTGTTGTTGTACTATGAGTCATTTTCGGTCTAGCATACCCTGTAGTGCTATAATTTTCCCGTAAAAACCCAATATCAAGTCTGTTTGAAGAAATTTAGGGACCCTTATTAAGTTAACCTTCAGTTACTTATTTATTCCAAGCTAGGTGCCAAGAAAAGTGCGTTCGGTGCAGTACTCATGTTCGCAGACTGGAAGGACCTCTTGATGCTCACGTGAGGGTACTGTTCGCGCCATTCAAGTACCTGGGAACATATCATCATTATATGCCTTTAGATATCTTTACATTTATTTTTACTTTCTATGATAGACTAGTGTCATTATCTATATATATTTTTTTTTCACAAAAAACCTCTTTGTGTGAACAATAACAATAACCACTTGTTTGCAAGTATTTGACAAGTCCAATTAGATGTAGTGGTATGCATGTATAGCCTATGTGTTAATTTTGCCCATGAACAATCTTCATGCCAAATTTCATGTAAATCCGTTCAGCCGCTTTTGCGTGAAAGTGCGACAAACATACATTCTTACAAACTTTCACGTTTATAATATTAGAAGGATTTGAAAATGACTTTTTGAATAAATAGTTTTTGAATAAAAAAATGAACCTAATAGTTTTAATTTCAACGTACCTGAGATTCTTGAATCTGATCGCAAAAGCTGACATCCAAAAGTTTGAGTTCTCTGCATTCTGCTAATATCCTGAAACAGAAATAATAAAAATTGTCATCTAAAGACACGCTCAAACCTGATCCTACCTAGTAGAGAGGTAAAGAAAGCTGTGGGTGATAATAATGGCGATGGTAGCTTATAAATTAGAATGTATCAGTTGTTCAATAAATATATCTGAATCTGAATAAGTACGTACGTGTCGCAGATGTCTGGCGTGTCGGCACGAACGCCCAGCAAGTCTAGCTGTGCCAGTTTGGTGGCGCGAGGTAAAAGTGTTCGCAGGTCGCGATCCCACACACCGAGGAAAAGCACCAAGGTAAAGAAAGCTGTGGGTGACGATAATGGCAATAAGTAAGTAATCAGTACTTACGTGTCACATATGTCTGGCGTGACGGCACGAACGCCCAGCAAGTCTAACTGCGCTAGTTTGGTGGCGCGAGGTAAAAGTGTTCGCAGGTCGCGATCCCGAACACACCGAGGAAAAGCACTAAGGTAAAGAAAGCTGTGGGTGACGATAATGGCAATAAGTAAGTAATCAGTACTTACGTGTCACATATGTCTGGCGTGACGGCACGAACGCCCAGCAAGTCTAGCTGTGCCAGTTTGGTGGCGCGAGGTAAAAGTGCTCGCAGGTCGCGGTCACACACGCCGCGTAAAGCGCCGAGGAACAGTTTGCGAAGCTCGGAACCAGCCAGCCATGCTAGCCATTCGCCGGATCCGCCTGCTTGCAGGCTGGGGAAGAATAAAATGATTGTAGGTATTGCCAGATCACCTCCAGGAAAAGGGGAGAACAGTTAAATTGCAGGCTGGTACAGAAAAAAATGTATTAAATCAAATAACTTCTAGGAAAATGAGAGCAGTTAAATTTAAGCCTTTATAGAAATTTAAGCTTAGAGCTGGAAAAACTTATACAACATGTCACAGTAAAGTCTGACAATGCTTCAGGTGTTCATACATATCAAATTTTGAATAAAATACCTAAAAATCAAAATCCAAATTAAAACCTAATTATAAAATACTAGCTAGCTGTTCCCTACTACGCTTCGCTGTGGATAAAAAAAATATAGCCTATGTTACTTTGGGATAATGTAGCATTCGAATGGTAAAAGAATTTTTGAAATCGGTTCAGTAGTTTTTGAGTTTATTCCACGCAAACATACAAAAATACAAATCTTTCCTCTTTATAATATTAGTATAGAAAATTGAAGATTTAGTTTTGGTTACCAATTCAAGGTCTTTCTGCCAAGGCAAAAAATACCACTTACCACCAGCCAACATCGAGTTCCTGCAAGTTCTTGCAGTTTCCAAGCGACCGTATCCCGATGGGCGTGAGCGAGTACGACTTCCAGAAGTCCACGGATATCAGGTTGGGGCAGTTAGTGCCCAGCGCTATTGCGATCTCGTCCATTGAAGATATCATTTTGCAGGAACCTGGTGAAATTAAAAGACACTTAGTTTGTCAATTTTTTCCTCCGTCCGCCTCAATCTATTTTCCTCCGACATTATTGAAGTCATTTTTAGCCCCCGACTTTACCGTGTTTTTTTTTTTTTTTTTTATGTAATTGAGTGACGAGACGAGCAAATCGCTCGCCGGATGTTAAACGTCACGTTTGCCCATAACAGGTCTGCGCCACCCAGAATTTTGAACTCGCAGAATAGGCTATTTGACTGATTTTGAAAAACTGTTTTAAATTATTCGTTGGCATATGATTAATACACCACATGTATATTTCTGCGAAATTTGCAGTATTTTTCGTAAAATACTGTGTTAAAATTTAAATTACAATATTCGCGCTAAAAACGCTGTTTCGGTAATGGCGGACGACATGTGATTTGCGTGACGTCACAGGCAAGTAAGCAAACTTTATTCTTTGACAAACGTCAAACTTGTACCAAAGTGTACTATATAAAATCACACAAGTGTCTTGGCATTAAACAATGTTTACTTGCGTGTGACGTCACGCGAGGCGTAGCCCATCACAGAGCGTTCTTGTGGCTGAAGAATTTTAAAAAATAATTTGAATTTATTTTGTTTATTTTGAAAAATCTATAAATATTTTTGGATAAAACAGAGATAAATATGTTTTTTTATGTTATTACCTAATAGAATGACCACATTTCGTAGCATATTTTTAATAGTGTCAAATAGCCTATTCAAAACCCTGCGCGGCACAGCACTGCGCTCGTCACCCTGAGATACGAGTATAAGTTGTTTAATCTCCCATTTGCCCAGTAATTTCACTGGAAACAATGCCCTTTCAACCGGAACACAGTAATGTTTGCACATTACTGCTTGGCGGTGGAATAACTGGCAAAGGTGTGGTACTTCCCCAGGCGGGCTCTGCAAAAGAGCCCTACCACTACAAAAATGTGTGAGATAACCGCATATATTTGTTCATGTGTGTCTGTCTGTGGCATTGTAACTCCCAAATAAATAGCTGAACCGATTTTAGTTTGGTTGTTGTGTGTTTGAAAGGTGACTAGATCGAGCGTTATTCGTAGTTCTGATTTGAGAAAATCGATTCAAGCAATTGAAAATTTTCGACTGTTTTCTAATCGTGTTTTTTATTACTTGTTAGGCTGTTTTATTGTTACTAGTTTTTATAGGAAATGTTGAAAAGTGGTAGATCACTTTTCAACATTTCCTATTCATGTAGCTTTTACCTTGTCTTAAAGTATGTCACAAAAACAAAACTGACGTCCCAATACTCTTTTTCTAACCATGCTCAATACTATTTCGTACCGACATTAAGATGCTCCAAGCGCGGGTTGGATCGCACAATAGAGATCGCCGCTAGCGTCGTTATATCCGTCCTGTAGAGGTCCAACCGACGCAGCCTCCTCAGAGAGGCCAGGCGCCACCAGTCCGTGCATGCGGGAGCGGAACGGAGGCATAGCTCTGGAATATTGAACAAGTCATTTAGACAGAAATTCAATGGCGTATGTGAATCCATCAATCCGCACATGGCCAGCGTGGTGGAATATGGCCTAATCAGTAATCACCCTTCGAGGGTAGATCTGTATCCCAGCAGTGGGAGGATTAAAGGTTGAAAATGAAAGAGAGAAGATAGTTGTCAGTTTTTAAACAGCCTGAGAGGTCTAGAAGCAAGTAAAAAAAAACAGCTGTTCCATCCATTTTGTCGAGACATTTTTCAATGGAACAGCTGATTTTTTTACGCGATTTCAGGTTGGTCTCATAGAAAAAGTTGTTCATAATGATGAGTGCTATGAGTCCTTTTCAGCTTAGCTTACCCTTTATGAATAACCCTGTATAGCGTTTCTATTAAAGAATTTAAACTTGGTTAGGTTAGGGGCTGTTTGGGGTGCTAGGTCGGGTAACCTCCACGTGGTGCACCCTGGGCAACAGCGTGCGGTAATACTGCAGCTTTTATGCAGTATTACCGCACGCTGGCAAATAACCCGACACGGTGGGCCCGTCCGCGTGTCCCTCTGACTAGCAGAGGGCACAGCGTGATGGTGTCTGGTGGTGTCTGAGTGTGGTGGACGCTGGAGTAAACGGTGCTCCACGCTTGGGCAGTGGCAGCAATGCCACCAGGAGGGTTTTCCTTGTGCTCCTCGCCGCGTGTGGGTCGCGGTCGGGAGTGCAAGGAAAGGAGGAGGGTTCCTTTTGCACCTCGCCGCGTGAGGGTTGCGGTCGGGTGTGAAAGGAACGTGGGCTTAAGGCGGGGTGGGTGGTGCTAACCACACTGCTCACCACGTGCGAGCGAGCGGGGCTAGGGAGCGAGGAGGCGGTTCGCCCGTCTCCACGCTCCTCGGCAGTGGGGTTGCCGGGAGAGTCGGGGGACTCTCCCGGCCTGCACGACCCCACACTGTCTGGGGGGTGATCCTAGGGAACAGGGTCACCCATCCATAGGTGCAGGGGGCCCTTATCGGGCCCGTCGCCGGGGCAAGGTGGTCAATGCTAACGCGACACCACCTTGCCCTATCAGGCGGACGATGAATACCCCAGTGGTTTTAGTGGGTATGCCGCCGCAGGGCGGAGACTCCCACATAACCCGAGGTCCCCCCGGGCCGAGGGTATCCATAAAGGATTTCCACTGGGTAAACAAAAAAAAAAAAAAAAAAAAAGGGGGCTGTTTATACTAACCTCGTAAATAAGTACAACTCTCGACGATAGCTCTTAGCACGCTGTTGTCAACGAATTTGCAGCAATTCAGCCGCAGATGTGTTAATTCGGCGCCGCAGTCTTTCAGGAAACTGTGAATTGACGTAACATACGAGTACATTTTAGATACAAATCAAATAGTTTATTTGTGACATGACAGCAGCTGTAGCTGCATGTAACCCAAAGGCTCCCGAACTTGTAGAAATAAACTGTATTTTAGTCCGATGGCTTTTACTATGTATATAGAATTATTCATAAAGGGTATGCCAAACCGAAAACGGCTCATAGTTAGGTACTCATCCTTACGAACAACTTTTACTATGGGACCAGCTCGAAATTCGCGAAAAAAAACAGCTGTTCCATAGAAAAAAGTCAATAACACTCAACAAAATATATGGAACAGCTGATTTTTTTTCCGCAAATTTCGAGTTGGTCCCATAGTAAAAGTTGTTCATAATGATGAGTACCTACTATGAGCAATTTTCGGCTTAGCATACCCTTTATGAATAACCCTGTATTTATACATCTTCTAATATATATAAATTACGGGTCACGTTGTTTGTCCGCTATAGACTCCTAAACTACTTAACCGATTTCAATCAAATTTGCACACCGTGTGCAGTTCGATCTAACTTAACAGATAGGATAGCTCACATCTCAATTTATAGTGTCTACCCGTGCGAAGCCGGGACGGGCCGCTAGTATAATATGTATATGTATAATGTATATACATAATATGTATAAGTCATCGGCAATATGACATATATACGATATCCCTCCTACTAAATGTAAATACCTATAAATGCGAAAGTAGTGTGTGTGAATGCTTGTTACCCAGTATCTCTGTAATTGCTAAACCGATTAAGATAAACTTTGGAATAGAAATAGCTCATTTTCTGCATTAGCACATAGGCTACTTTTTAACCGACTTCAAAAAAGGAGGAGGTTATCAATTCGACGGTATGTTTTTTTTTTTTATGTTTGTTACCTCATAACTTTTGACTGGGTGAATCGATTTTGATGATTCTTTTTTTATTAGAAAGCTGACGCTTCCCATTTGGTCCCATTTCAATTTAGTCCAGTTCTGATAATGGTATCCATGAGAAAACTATATAAGTCTTAAATTTGCATTAAGTACGTGCGCGACAAATAGATGAATAACTCACGCCCGTATCACACCTCCGCTGCGAAACTTCAGTTGCGAAACCGCTGTAGGAATTCCGCTGCTGCGAAGTGTAGTTTGAGTTGCGGAACGGGCGTCGGAACCTGTTAGTCATCAGTCAGCCATCGGAGCGAAATGTCGATAAATATATAAATACTAATATAATAAAGACTAATTTATTAAAGAATATGTCTATTTCTGACCTCTTGAATTAATTTTTTTGTGAAATCGACGTCCATTTTATGAAAAAAAATGTAGTTTCGCTTTTAATTTTTGTCGATTTCCACAAACACGTGCGAAAACAACGCGGCACCGCAACAAAATGGCGGCCGAAGCGCGGTAGTGTGGCTGGCGTCGGAGTATTATCGACGAAACCGCGCGGGGAAAGAGATAGAATATAGTTAAATTTATGCGTTAGAACAGGCAGTTCCGTGGCAGTTCCGCTTCTCCTACATACGGACAAAACACAGCGAAATTAATGCGGTTCCGCTGTTATGGTTTCGCAGCGGAGGTGTGCTACGGGCGTAAATAGTCGGTCTTTTGAAGTCGGTTTTTGTTTTTTGTTTTGTAAAAATAATGTTCTTGTTCTCGTATCATCACAATTTTCATCACTGCGAGATGGCCATACTAATCTAATATTCAATATAGTTCTTGTTGCGTTTTATATTGAAGTAAATTTTCCTCCGAAAAGGATTGGACACGTTAAATTACAACCATTATTGCATTTTATTTAATTCAAAGTTTGTTCTAGAAGTATAATATTGAGCACTGTACTTAGGTACTTAGTTTTGCAATCTAGGAAGTATAACAAAACACGCAATTTGCTATTGCAATAGGGAAACGTTTAGGTCCTCATAAAACAAATCGCTGCCTATTGAAGCTGTAAATTGCGTTTACGTGATTGTATTCATAGACTGGTTTACCATAGTTAATAAGTTTGTAGGTATAGACCGAGTGGCTAGCCCTGGTGTTAGAGATTTTATGCCACCTGAAATCCTCTGACATGGCTTCGAACATAAAACTAGGACCTACAGTTTAAAGTGACGTCAGCAGTTTTTTTTTATAATGAATAAATCCGCATTTGCAAGATCACCAACTCGCCTGTTGTTAAGCGACGATGTGGTTAGTGGTTAGTTAATGGTTCTATTATTAAAAATATTCGTACTAAGCTTTTGTAAAGCTCACGTAAGGAAGAGTCTCATAGTTATTTAAGTTAGACAAAGTATGGGAATGACATTTCGATAATTGAATTTAGAATCAATAATAGATTTTACAAATGTCATTCTCATAGATTGTCTTAAGCCGGCGACTGACCTGTGTATTTCGTCGTAACGTAACGTTACGTTACGACGAAATGTTCCAGGTCAGTACAGCGAGCCGATCCGCTCGCTCATAGTGCCGCGTGCTCCACCACGCTCGCTTCGAATG
The DNA here is from genome assembly GCA_949125135.1 of Alcis repandata. Lineage (NCBI taxonomy): Eukaryota > Metazoa > Arthropoda > Insecta > Lepidoptera > Geometridae > Alcis > Alcis repandata. Next base: position 7,990,453 of record OX421239.1, on the reverse strand, counting down.
CTACGTTACGGCAAAATGCTCAGGTCAGTCGCCGGCTTTAGTTTTCTATAGCGTTTGCGATCATGAAATTGCAACTTGGCTAGGGCCTCAGGTGTGTTTAAAGGGATAAAAAGTAGCCTATGTGTTAATCCAGACCATGAACAACCTTCATTCCAAATTTCATGTAAATCCGTTCAGTCGTTTTTGCGTCAAAGAGCAACAAACACACTCACAAACTTAGCGTTTATAATATTAGTAGGACAACATATATTATAATAATATTAGTATGTACGTTAGGATCAACTTGTGACATTTCATGAAATACTCACTCGACTACGTAGCTGGATCGGATCATGCGATGACTTCCGCACCAGGACAGATCGAGCTTGTGCAGAAACTTGCAACGTATCGATAACGTCATCAGGACCTGGAACCATTATAACAATCAAACATTTTATTATTATTCTCAACCTTTAATCCTCCCATTGCTGGGATACAGGTCTAACCTCGAAGGATGATCAAACCATATTCCACCACGCTGGCCAAGTGCGGATTGGTGGATTCACATACGCCATTGAATTTCTTCTTCGAACGTATGCAGGTTTCTTCACGATGTTTTCCTTCACCGAAAAGCCAGTGCATAATGGGCCCAAGTTTGATGGCCTTATTTTATGGGTTGCAATGACAAAGACAGGTATATTTTTAGTTAGTTTAGATGTGTCTAATAAAGCCTTCAAACTTGGGCCTATTGTATGTAAATTCGTACATAATCATATCTTAATATATATAAATTACGTGTCACGTTGTTTGTCCGCTATATACTCCTAAACTACTTAACCGATTTCAATCAAATTTGCACAAAGGGTGCAGTTCGATCTAACTTAGGAGATAGGATAGCTCACATCTCAATTTATAGTAAAAAAACATGAAAAATTAGAAAACTTAAAAATACTTAAACCATAATTTAACTTTAGCGCTTTGGACAATGTAAACTTTTTTAATGTAACTTTTGACATTTGACATAGTATTGACGCAATGGCTTTTGACAGGACAACGTCTGTCGAGTCAGCTAGTTTATCTATAATTTTGGCCGCTTTAAATGAAGGCTTATGAGTCCTCTTAATAGGCGAACAAAGAGGATTTTTTAGACTAGCGGCGCTCCGCAGTTTCAACTACTATTCTTATAGGAGTCGTTCATTTATAATACAGGGTTATTCATAAAGGGTATGCTAAGCCGAAAAGGGCTCATAGTACTCATCGTTATGAACAACTTTTACTATGGGACCAACCCGCACGAGAGCGGGAGTTGTCGCACTAGTTTTATGTGTTATAATTCTTTTGTTTATAATTTATGGTGTGAAAAATAAAGAGTTTCTCTATCTATATCTAACCCGAAATTCGCGAAAAAAATATCAGCTGTTTCATAGAAAAATGTCAATGACACTCGACAAAATGTATGGAACAGCTGATTTTTTTTTCGCGAATTTAGGGTTGGTCCCATAGTATAAATTGTTCATAATGATGAGTACGATGAGCTCTTTTCGGCTTAGCATACCCTTTATGAATAACCCAGTATAAATAAAAAATACGTATCCTCCATATTGATCCGGGATGAAAGGTACATATTAATTAATAGTACAGGCTACCTCCATACCAAATTTCATACAAATCCGTTCAGCCGTGTTTGCCTGATGCGCGCACAATCATGGCAAGTATTTTACTATATGCATGGAGTACTATTAATACATTTTAATAGGCATAAAAAGGCCAGTCTTCCGGTAAATCACGACGTGATAAATAAAGTACCGCGCGTATCGATTTTCGAAGGACCTTGTAATTTTTTTTTCAGATCACAAATAATACAAGGAATTCCTTTCAACTACAAGAAAAAATAAAAGAAATATCTTGTCGACGATAAGCAATAAAAGTATGCATAACAACTTAACCTGACAGCTCGTAAAGTTACAGCATTTTGTTAATAAAATGTAGGTATAAATATAAAAGACAAAGACCTGACTGACTGACAGACAACAGCACACAGCCTAAATCGTTGGCATTAAACTTGAAATTTGGATAGTGTATTTGTCTTGATGCTCAGAGGATTTTTGTGAAATTCAATTTTACCCCTGAAGGGGTAAAAATGGATGAAAAAGTTTGTTTGTCTTTTGTTTTTGTTTTAGTTTAGTATTTGGACAGTTGTTTAAAGAAATGCGTATTTCAATACCTTTTGACAGGGGTGACTTAAAATCATCTTCTGATACCGTGGACCTTTTTGTCCTATTTAAAAATACTTTAATTTGAATTACGAAAGGAGTTAAATGGGGAAAATGTTTGTATTAAAAAATGTTTATTAAAAGCGCGAAGCCGCGAGCGAAAACTAGTCAGAAATAAACGAGTAACATTCCCGTTTAAATCTAGATTTTAAATTGAGGAAAAGACACTTGTTATGAAATATTTTACTTGTTAATTGTTATTTCGGTACGTCCTATCAAAACTACCGGTTGGCCTTGCGTTACTCACTTTCAAATACGTGTGGTTACGTACATTCTCTTTCTTTGTTTATCTTGTTCGCGACCTAATCTTGCCGGTGCATTCTGGTTTATGTCAATGAACTTAATATTATCATTTCGGGGGGCTGGACACTGGACAGTTTTGTATACAAAATGTGCTTTAACAGAACGAGTAGCGACGTAGATACATTTTGTATAAAAAATCGAATTCTTGAAAGTATTAAAACTAGTTGTTCATCCTGAACAGTGAATTCTTGTAATTTAAAAGTAAGTTATAATTCTAAAGATATATTAAGAAAGAAAGAGAAAGATGAGATGTTGTATGTACCAATATTTTGTCTAAAATTATCTTACTGCACATACGAGTATCTTTACTCCTCAACCATTTTGTTCATATTGGAACTTACGAATATATCTTCAGATCTTCACAAACTACTTGCCTACAAAGTTTAAAAGAAAAAAAGATCCGTCGCTTGGCTCGGTCAACAAACCTGTGAATGTACGCAATGCCAATAGGGGCGCAGATCGATGCTTCTGTAGAGTATAGCGTCGGAAGCGAGTCTGTTGAAGTGTCGGTTCACTTGAGCGCATCGGCAGAGTGACTGCATGTCCAGGTACTTCATTACGCATAGGATTGTCTCGTTCTGTAACAAAATGTTTAGTTTATTTCATGGTCTGTCGTGTGATTATGCCAAAGGCTGGGTTCGCAAGGAGCGGTGGCGCAGCGGAGCGTGAAGCACGCGTGACATACGCCAAACTGTTTGTCTCACCATAAAAATGCAAATTGTCATAACTCTAGAAATACTTCTCTAATCAAAATTGATAACAGATTAGCTTACGATTATATTGATGGGTAGATTTCGATGCCATCTTTACATTTTCAAGAAAGTGTTTTTCTTTTTAACCGACTTCAAAAAAGGAGGAGATTATCATTTCGTCTGTATGTTTTTTATTTTTTTTTTATGTTTGTTACCTCATAACTTTGGACTGGGTGAATCGATTTTGATGATTCTTTTTTTATTAGAAAGCTGACGCTTCCCATTTGGTCCCATTTCAATTTAGTCCAGTTCTGATAATGGTATCCATGAGAAAACCATATAAGTCTTAAATTTGCATCAAGTACGTGCGCGACAAATAGATGAATAACTCAATAGTCGGTCTTTTGAAGTCGGTTTTTGTTTTTTGTTTTGTAAAAATAATGTTCTTGTTTAGTAACCTTTAATATAATAATTTTAATGTGCTATTTTCAGATTTTCAACCGTGTGCACCAGAACGCCTGCTCAGAACAAAATGCAGTCGACTCTAACTTCATCTCTTGGTTTATGGGTCTAGGGAAGCTCCACCGATGTCACGAAGACCATCGAACGTCATTACAAGCTGACACTTTTTCAATATTCTAAACTAAACTTAGCTTATTGTTACCCATAAAATCAATGTCAAGTGTATAAAAACCTGACCTAGACAAAACCATGAGTCAGGCAATTATAACAAGTAGGCTCCTAGTTTTTACTCTGTTTACTCTTTACAGTGTTGTTGCAGAAGGTATTTGCAACTGCTGTAAGAAAACAGAATGTTTCATGTTTTAATAATCCGTAAGTGGTCTAAGACGAGTGATCTAGCCTACACTCTGGTGTTTTTATGCTATTGAGTGACGAGACGAGCAAATCGTAAACAAATAAAGTTAATAAAGTTAAGTTAAAGGTATTCACTAAAACGTGGCTAGTCTGTCTAAATCCGTGTATTTTCTATTCTCGGGTATGATTATTTATTTGATAACTTGATATTTGAAGTTTTACTTTATTTATAACTTTAAAAATATATTTATTTCGCACAGTTACTTCAATAATTGATAGTCAAGCTCAAACAGCACTAAATCCGTGTATTTTCTATTCTTGGGTATGATTATTCATTTGATAACTTGATATTTCAAGTTTTATTTTATTAATAACTTTAAAAATATATTTATTTCGCACAGTTACTTCAATTTGAAAGTCATGCTCAAACAGTATCACCTATCCGGCATTTTGACCTCGAACTTGGATTTGATAGCGCAAGGTGAGGCATATTATATTTTTCGTACTATAGGAATATTTTATAGATAATTGCACAGCGATCTGCGATTTTCAAGATCGATTGCTTTTTCTTTAGCGGCAAAAAGCATCTTGGGTCATTAATTCTACATAATGCACCATAATTATGAAGATTGTTCCGCCGCAAGAACGTACTTAGTTACAATAGCAATAGGACAGTACACTTCAGATGTCCTTTAATAGATTTTTTCTTGGTTGGGTATACAGTCTGATGTAAACCCAAAAAAGATTTTCTAATTCTGATTTCCTGTATTATAAATGCCGCCGAACTCTTTCGCCTTGCCAAGACCAAATATGCAGAGCTGACTGCCAACCTTCACTAGTTGAACATCTATTATTCTTCTACTTAGGTTGCCTCCTGAAGAAGAACAAAACTAGATGTTCAAAAAGATCGTCGCCACCATGAATCATTTGTGCGTTTATAACTTTGACACTAAGATAAGCCACTAAGCCCGCACAAACCTACCAACTCTAAACTCGTAAACCACTTACCGGCAGTTTTTGGAAGTCACCAAGCGGAGGTCCCGTGTCAATTTGCTTTGGGGGCACTATGACTTCAGTCGCGATGGACTCGTGAAGGTTGGACGCTATCACCCGGTTCAGTAGCTGGCCTGGAAAGAAGATAGCTGTGAGTAACTAGAATAATAAGAAGGGCCCTTTTGAGGCGAAGAAAAACAGAGATCAAAAGTTATCAAAACAATTTTCATTTATTGCTACGAGTATTTAGAATGAATTACGATAGAACGAGCCATATTAGGCATCTCTCTTCTAGACCGTGTAACCACCGAAAAGATTCGACAACGAATTACGGTTAAAGACGGATGATGGGATACTTTGCCAGACGGGAAGACGTAAAGCTAAAGCAGCCAGAATGGTGACCGCGGAACGGAAAGCCATCACCGGGCAGACTACAGACCCGGTGGTTGGAAAACATTGTGAAAATGGCAGGAAGGCAAAATACTTTAAAGGATGATGCGCTGAAGAGGAGACCTATAAGACGGCGATGGCTATAGGAATATGTCCTAAGAAAAGAAAAAGACCTAAACCCTGTGCGATTACCCAATACTTAATTTTCAGAGATAATTATTGCCGTATTTTCGGTTAAAATTTTCAAGTTTCACCAAGGTCTGGCCAACCATTTATTTGTAATAACTTTTACAGAACAGAGTCACTTTCCTATTCAAAATCTGAAACGTAGAGGTACCATTGTAGCATTGTTCTGCGTGAGTAAACAATCAACGCATTACCTTGGATTCGCGAACTTGTCATCTTCTTAATTAATTATCAAGTGCAAACAATAGCACCTTGGTTTGAAATCTTTTATTCAACTACTTTAATTTGCAACTGTAATAATCTTGCAAAATTATACCTACAAGCACGTTACGCTTTAGGTACGTAGATATATTTACTGTTCTATACATAGGTATACACTTTGTTGCTATTTTTAGACTTTTAATATAAGCACCTGTAAGATAAATTAACTTTGCGATGATTTGAAAACCTGTTTCAAATTAACCAGATCTACGTAGTATACTGCAATAGGTTGAATGGGATTTTGTTTATGCAATAATACATTTATAATTGGTAAAGTAATTAAGGCGTGGATTCGTAACCAACTAACTCACTTTAGCATTTGGTGACCGAGCGAGCGAAGTGTCGATGTTGGTACTTGCGTATAGGGACTATTTTCCAGCAAATCTCAACGAAACTTGGTATACAGGTTCTATGATTTTATATTTTTTTTGTCATCAACAACTCTTGTTTGAGTGGTTATTTCTCTCAAAAAGGGGAGAAATTTGCTGCAGCGCCATTTACCGGCCAATTTTGGTAAAATTTTGCAGAAAGTTTGTAGTAAGTACCTAATTCTAAACAAGAATATTATGGATAAATCTTACCTTTCTCCACAGCGGGTTGCGTTGGTTTGTAGAAAAGGGAAGAGTATGAAAAGTTATTCTTTCTTTTCATAACATTAGGAGGCTGTCTTCCTTTTAGCAGCACAGCATCAAGTTCTGTGTAGTACGGCAGCAGTTTGTGATTGAACTCCAACCGTAAAACCCTAAAGGAAAGAGGATATCAGATTTAACACTTTTGCTGCGGCTAGTAATCACATGCGCTTGCCCCAGGCGCGGCTAATAGTCAATTGCGTTGTGTTTTACGCGCCTGGCGTGTGTAGTCGCACTCGCGTCGCACAAAGGAAAACACATGGTACATATGTGTTTTCCGCAGTCAAAGTGTTAAGCTTGCATTGGACTACTATTTTGCAAAACAGATTATAATTGTATAACACCAAGAAATAAGATAAATCTGTTTCTTGTTAAAAAAAAATATTTGCAAATAAGTTAGCATTAGACAACCAACTCGATTATATTTCTTAATTAAATGTGTTTTTGGTTCCCATTAACATTTTATTTCATAGTAAGAAACTCACCTGGTAGGAATGTTAAGTGCCCTAATAGGCGGACTGAATATCCTTGGTGTGTCACCCACATACTCAGGCTCCCCTTCCCATAGCAGCACCCAAACGGTAGGTCCAGGGCATTTTGCCCAGATCCTCACCAAAGCTCCAGGGTTGTATGTCTCAAATACTGCCACCTCAAGTGGGTACACTGGCTTTTCGAACGAAACTTCTGTCAAAAGTTAGATTGTTTGTGATCGTGTTTCTAGTAATCCTTAGCATTAGCAATTAACCTGTGAAGCTGTAACTTTTTTCAGCCATAAAAAAAAAATTATATTTTTTGGCCACTTAACTTTAGGTCTTATTAGTGAAGCATAGAAAAAAGCAATTTGTTAAAAAAATCTTTTAAGAATAGTTTCAAAACATAAAAGATTGAGAAAACAAAAAACGTACCTACAAAGTCCTGGCTGGTTATTGCACTGCTATTTTGGGGCATGTAGTCTTCTTGAGCAGAAGGAGCTTCATCCCACCATGGACCGTAGGTTCTCTATTTAAAAACAGTAATCAAGACAAAGAATAATAAAAATATTCTAGAATTCAATACATTGGATGTTGTCAAAAACAATTCCAAACAAACAAAGGTGAATATATTATCGAGATGTATAGGTATAATTTAACAAAGATTAGTTTTGAATAAAGTATTTACCATCACAAATGCTTGCGGGTAATCTCCATAATCAGGAAAATTCGAAGGTGGCCCACGAAGGTTGTAAGCGGTATATGAAACGCTGATTTCACTGCCGTATTGAGAACTAAAGTCCTCAACATGTTGAACGAACTGCTCAATAATATGCTCGTCTTTATCGTCCTCAACATCACCATCATCTTTGAACCAAAAGAGCGAAGAAATAACATCGGTAGCACTTTGCATTTTCGAGTCGCAATGACTCCGCACCGATGGAAAAATACGCGGTCAAATTAGAGGAGTAGCAGGCTCAAAATGCTCAAATCACAATCACAGAATGCAGTGCAGTGCAGAGCAATTGCAAGAAAAATACTTCTATTTTCGTGGTTTTGTTTGGTTTTAAATTTTACGAGTTTACTTCGAATGCTGCCAGAACTCGTGTCACAAAAGTTATATTTAACTAGTCTAGAAGTATCGAAATGTTGACATTAGCATTAATAAATTGCTATTATTTTCCTATAGGGCAGACTACTTCGTGTATTTTATCTGTGTAAACGGTATTGGGTATAAAATTAGTATTTTTTGAAATTTTAGTAAGATAACTTTTACGTAAAAGCACAGTAAAAGTGAAGAAGTGATGCTAGGAAGTAACACGTTTCGTTACAATAATAACATTTTGGCAGCCCAGTTCGTGAATTATTTGACTTTGACAATACATTATTATTGTTGTCATTTTTTATGCCTTAGCTCTTTTTTTTTTACCCTATCCGTTTGAATTTTGAATCAATCATTACATTTTGATTGTCAATGTCAGATTCGATATTTTGCTGTTGTCACTTGTCAATGTCAACTGATAAGATTTTAATAACATTTAGTTTTAGTTATGCCAAAATGGCAGCGGGACCTATAGCTGAAAGAAATCAAGGTATTGACTAATTATATATTAATATTAATAGCTTTCATGACCTGTTAATAAGTATTCCATTCATTTCATTTTCTGCTCCAAATAAGTTAATTTTATTTAGAGATAACAGTTTGTTGACACAAGATTTGAGGTTATGGACGCTTGCTTTCCCTAAGTTTTCGTCGTGAACTACCGCTCTAAATTATTCTTTCTGCATTAATTTGCTTATTGTTTTTCCAGATGCTACTATTTATGTCGGAGGTCTTGATGATAGAGTATCGGAAAGTCTTCTGTGGGAGTTGTTCGTACAATCCGGACCCGTCGGTAAGTAAACAGCACTGTGAAACCTACGATATTCTTAGTACCTACTTATTACCTGATTACTTCAAATAGATGCAGTTGTATATTTCTTGGTACCTTTAACTTGGAGCTTTATTAATTAATGGATTTGTTTTCAGTGAATGTTCACATGCCAAAGGATCGAGTGACTCAGACACATCAAGGATATGGATTTGTGGAGTTTATGGGTGAAGAAGATGCCGATTATGCTATAAAAGTAAGTTTGGTAGGCGTTACTTCACTTCCGGCAAGATATCCGCCAACGCCATTCTCCTGCCGTCAGCTCATGCCTGATGTTCCCACTCTTTCTAATGACAGCCGCTGCTACTTCTGTTATTTTTTATTTCTGTTGTCTGCAATCTTTGTGTTTAGTTGTTTGGACGGTCCAAATTGGACTCCTAGTTTCACCTTCGTATTGAGCTGTTTTTCTAGATCTCCTTTGCTCTCGCTTTCCTTTGACTGGGCATTTGAGATGACATTTAGTGTTTGCGATCACTTTATTTAAATTCAATACACATTACACCCCATTGTCTATGGAATAAAGTTCTCTTATCTTTAGTTACTTCAGTTTGTTTTAATATTAATATAAAATTTACTTTACCCGTTTTTGAAATTTACTCTAAACAATCAAAGAAGCCTCATTAATTTCACACAAATCTTGCCCCTTTCAGGTGATGAACATGATAAAGCTCTACGGTAAACCTGTACGAGTAAACAAAGCATCAGCCCATCAGAAGAATTTGGATGTCGGAGCCAATATCTTCATAGGAAACTTGGACCCTGAAGTTGATGAGAAACTTTTATACGACACATTTTCTGCATTTGGTGTTATATTACAAACTCCTAAGGTAAGATAATTTGAAATACAGTTTTACTACTTTACTATGGAAACTAATGTGGTTTTCACTAGGGTTTCCAGAACCGGTACTGTTTCAAAGAACCGGGATTTCCGGTACTTTTGTTCGAAAGAACCGGGAAATCCTGGGATTTCCCGGTTCTTTTCAATTTTTTTTCCAGTGGCGCGAAAGTAAATCTTACATGCAGTAGTCATTCGTTTTATATTTGTCTGAGAGGGTTTGAAGTGCTGTGTGACTCTCAGCAATTACTTATAGGCTTGTGACAGGTCTTCTGAGTGTGCAGATAGGTTTTTTTATGTTATTGAGTGACGAGACGAGCAAAACGCTCGCCTGATGTTAAAAGTCACGTTTGCCCATAACAGGTCTGCACCACCCAGAATTTTGAATTCTTAGAATTCAAGATCCTGCGCGGCGCAGCACTGCGCTCGTCACCCTGAGATATAAGATGTTCAATCTTCTATTTGCCCTGAAATTTGACTGGAAACAATGCCCTTCCAACTTTTCACACATTTATGTTACAATAAAACACGGGAATACTCACGTAAAAATTAAGTTGTCTACCATGACTAGTTTCGGTCACATTCGGTGACCTTCATCAGGTGAGTTTACAAACGTGACGCGCTCGCGGTTGCATCTCGTTTGGCGTGTGACCGAAACTAGTCGTAGGAGACGACTTAATTTTTACGTAAGTATTCCCGTGTTTAATTATAACAAAAATGAGTTTTACTACTTGTTATTGTAGATGTCTTTGTGTGTGTTCCATGGCATCTCCAACACAGGTTATCCTAGTGCTATGAGTGTGAAACATTATTTACAGGGTGTGGCGCAAAGAGTGGATAATCTCTTAGTAATAACGGCTGGGGGACATCACAACTGTTTGGAAAAAGTCAATTTGTATTCAGTAAAAGTGTCACGGTTTTCAAGTATTTGAAGTCTTTTCCTCAAATTTTCAAAAATGTCCAGTTTTAACTCGAAAACCGTGCATGTGAAGAATAAATAAATAATTTCATTTGATTTCTATTATAATGTAAACTCAAATTACTGTAAAGTTCAATACAGCACAGTATAGCTTTGTTTTACTGACACCAATATCTACTGTTGGAATATATGGATGCGTTCTATGGTTGTAGCATAGCTAGCGATTTATTTAACAATATATTCGTATTTTCAGGTTATGCGTGACCCAGAAACGGGTAACTCCAAAGCGTTTGCATTTATCAACTTCGCTTCTTTTGAAGCATCTGACGCGGCGATAGAAGCTATGAACAATCAGTACCTCTGCAATAGACCAATATCAGTATCTTATGCTTTCAAGAAAGATGTTAAGGGAGAGAGGCACGGATCTGCAGCAGAAAGGTACGTAGAGGAATTTAGATTAGCTATAAACTTGACCTATGATAAGTGGTTTTTATTTGTCTTTGATGAGACACTTTTGTCTTGTTTGACACAGTAGAAAATTTTACATGAAATAGCCTTATTCTATATATCCATCATCATCATCTGCAGTCTTTTGTTACCCACCGCTGGGTATAGGTCTCTCTCATGTTGTGCCATCTGCCATCTGAGAGGAGGCTGTAAATTATGATGATGTTTCTAAATAAAGGAACAGATTGACATCATGTAGTCTTAGCAACAAGTCCCGCTGCAATGTAACAAGTCCTTCCATTTCTGAAAATATGGTTAAACTTAAATCTCAAACGTCAATTGCATTTGGTGCTTTGACACAGAATCAAAGTGTTCTGTAAAGGCTCGAGCACACCGCACCGCACCGCAACACATAACAATAATACTTCTGCATCACTTTCGTACGGCGGCGGGCCGCAGCGCAAGAAATAATTGAAATGCCGCTACGGTGCGGCCTGTCTTAATGTGTGAGCCTTTAAAAGACATAAAACCTACTGTAAATCTTACTTTCTCTCCTCAGGCTACTGGCAGCCCAGAACCCGCTGTCGCACGCGGACCGGCCCCACCAGCTGTTCGCGGACGCGCCGCCCTCGCTGATGGGTCCGGTGCTGATGCCGCCGCCGCCGCCGGCGCCGTCCCCGATGCCGCCGTCCCCGATGGGCGCGCGGCCGCCGCCGCCGCTGCCGATGACGGCGCCACCGCCCCCGCCGTCAGCGATGCCGCCTCCAGGGCCGCCGCCACCACCAGGTACTTATTCATAATCATAAAAAAAAACAGTCACGTTCGTGTTCAGTGCAGAGTGAGCGCTGAGCCCACATTAGTTTGTTTACTAAATGTTGTCAAGGTATTTTCGTTCTGGCATAATGCTGTTTTGTTAAGTAATTTGGGAGGGGTCATCCTGAAATACAGTTTTTACTAGTTGAGGAGTCTGGGTTTAAGGAAAGGGTATGCTAGAATTTTTAGAATTCAAAATTCTGAGTGGCGCAAACCTGTTATGGCCAAACGTGGCGTTTTACATCAGGCGACTGATTTTCTCGAACTGTTTGTTGCTGGAACTGTCAGATTTAGTTACCGTAATTTTTTGCAGGTCCACCACCGCCGCCGCCGCCGTTCCACCACTTCCCCCCTCCGCCCTTCGGCCCCCCCGGGTTCGGTCCCCCGCCGCCGCCTGGCTCTCGCCCACCACCCTGGAGGCCTCCGCCGCCACAGTTCAGGCCTCAGTTCCCGCCGCGAGGGCCTCCGCCGTTTGGTCACCCGCCCTTCCCCCCGCACCACCCGCCTGAACCAAACTACAATTATTAAGAGTTTAAGAATAATAAATAGTGTATTTTTTATGTGTTATTATTTATTTAATTCCCATATACTTAAAACAATAGTGATCAAACTGCTGGATGTTTACAAATATCTATAAAAACTCAATAATAATAATAATGGCTGTTAATCTCTTAACAACTAAGTTCATTTGTTAACACTTTAACTGCTGAAAACACATACCTTGTGTTTTTCCTTGTGCAGCAAACACAGGCCAGGCGCGTAAATCCCACTTTCAATACAACTGCGGTAAAACACAAACTCATGTGATTATTAGCAGCAGGTAAAGTGTTAAGTTATACTATTTTGGCCACTTTTAAACCACGGCAATTAACTAGGTATATACTCGTAGATGCCATAATGCCTCAATTATCATTGTACCTTAATGGAAAACTAAAAATATAGGTAAGTTGATTAAAACAAAAACCGTATATTTTTAAAATAAGCTTTATTGCTTTTTCATCGGAGTTACACACAGGTATACCAAATTTCAGCTCAATCGGACATCGGGAAGTGATTCAAAATTGAGTTACAAGATTTAACCGAACACACATAATTACGAGTAGGTAGGTACGAGTACATAGGTACATTGCAAGTTAAAATAATAGTTTTTAAAAACAAGAAACTCGCGTTGATGTATTTTTACTCGTAGTGTAAGGTCGAAGTTCCGAATGTTTCATATTACCTATCTATTATCCCTAGACTCGAAAATAAATAGATAATTTTATTGCAGAGACAACTTAAAAACTCGACTGAACCGGTCCCTATAATAGCTTCCTGGAAAATCCCCTATGGAGACAATATAAAATGCATTTCCGATACAAAATCTCCGTGTTTATTTGCCCGTGAAAGCTAGTGTCCAGTTCGTCGTACAAAACGAAGATGCAGCTTTTGTGGAGGTAGCGTAGCGTTTTGGCAAAGAAGTCCTATTCGACAAAACCGTATTTTTCTCATCATATTAATGTGCAAAATGACCTAGCTACTTTGTACCTGGATAGGCTGGCGTTCAATTCAAAAGCGAAGCTTGTTTCTCAGTAAGATGGTACCTCAGTAGGTAAGTACATTATATAATTTTGGCTTCACGGAAGCTGTTGGCTGTTATTTTTTTAAGAAAAAATGCTTTAAAATCGGCATAAATACTATTAATAAATCATTTATTTCGGGCAATATAAATAGGTAAGTATAGGTAACTACCCATGATAGTGATCCTGCTTATATTTAGTGAACTAGATACCTAACTAAACTAGGTGCCTACGTAATTACTTATTGCAGCATGTTTGGAATATTCAGCGCATAATTTTCATTACCAAAACTGTCTTGACTACATATAAAACTATTACTTCCTCTGCTAATGACCAACAGCGCGTGGGATTAATAACATCGTTAGCTCACAGCTTACAAAATGAAACACAAATATTTGCGTCACGTACCTGCACAGGGTTATAAGGTAAGGGTATGCTAAGCCGAAAGGGCTTATAATACAAATCCTCATGAACAATATTTACTCTGGAACCAACCCTGAAATCGCGAAATAAAAATCAGCTGTTCCATAGAAAAATGTCAATGACACTCGACAAAATAAGTATTAGCTGATTTTTTTGCGATTTTAGGCTTGTTTCTGCCCCTCCGAATTGGGTTCCCGCCTTTCCGTGGCGGGGGGGATAAGTAGCCGGGCCGCCTTGCCCGGTGAAACTAAGAGGAACCCTAAAGGTGGAGGCTCGGGCCGGCGCCCTGGACATTCCGGGAAGCGGCGGTCTGGGCCTAGGAGCCCTCCCGTATACCTCTCCGTGGAGAGGGAACGTGGTAGGGCTCGGGGTCGTCTGCGGACGACGACGGGGGGCACATTGTGCCCTCCAGAGGGGTAGACACGGCCGGCGTCCTGGACAGTCCGGGTAGCGGCGGTCGAGTCCCTGAGAGGGAGAGAGCGGGAGAGAGAGAGGGACCCTTTCTCTCACCCGCTCCGCAGAGAGAAGAGCGGACACGGGGGCGAGTCAGGCCAGAGGGGCCAGTAAGGCTCGCACTCCGTCTCCGCTAGGAGGGCCTGGAGTGGCGGGTGCGGGGACACCCGCTGCTTCGCGTTGGGCCCTCCAGGGTGGTCGACGCGTCTGATGTTCCGACGCGTCGCCACGAAGTGGGAGGGGGTGGCCACCCCCTACCCGAGGTGGGTCTGCCTCACGGCGGACATAGGCTGGGCGGGGCTGCGGTGATTTAATGGGCCCGTGGCTCCGTCCATTGCCTGGAGGAACTTCCCAGGGTTTTTAGTGGGTATGCCGCCACTAGGGCGGAGACTCCCACATAACCACCCTGCCCTCCCCGGGGCGGGCGTGGTATCCATAAAGGATTTTCCCTGGGTCACAAAAAAAAAAAAAAAAAAGGCTTGTTTCTGTAATAAAAATTGTTCAAAACACGCACATTAGTCGTTTTCGGCTTATCATACAATTTCCTTATGACCATGTATTATAGTGTCCCTTGTATAGCTGAAATTAATAATCCAGGAGCTTGTTTTGGGCTGATGAGGTCAAGTTTACAACCTTTCATATTGGTCGGTCTCTAGGGACAATGATATTTTCATGTTGTTGATTACTTTGTTACGAGTTATATTAGTGTACATAGAGTAGATAGGTATTTTTTTTTAAAAACACAGGTTAAGTTTTTATTAAGTAGATTATTCTTTAGGTAGGTATATAGTTTATGAATCTACCTAACATAATCTTAATATAAATAAATCTCGTGTCACAATGTTTGTCCTCAATGGACTCCTAAACCACTTAACCGATTATAATAAAATTCGCACACCATGTGCAGTTCGATCCAACTTGAGAGATAGGATAGTTTAAATCTCAAATTATATTCGTAATTTTAATTTATTGCAAATTATAAGTTTATATAAGTTAGCATCAACATACTACGGTTGCTATAGTTACGCAATATGACATTTGACATAGAATTGACGCAATGGCTTTTGACAGGACAACGTCTGTCGAGTCAGCTAGTATATACATAGAAGGTAATAAGGAAAGAGTAGGTTTGTGAACAAAAGGTGAACAAATTTTCATTTCATTTCATTGTGAACAAATTTTACGGAAATCACGAAAACAATCAGATGTTCCTTAAAAAAATGTCTCTCGACAAATTGTATGGAGCAGAGCAGCAGATTTTTTTTCATGATTTCCTGGTTGGTAAATATATGCCAGTATGTGGAGTAATAGCTTTCCGATGCCTAAGTATACCTACCTATTTCCAGATAATGAAGACTTTATAATGCCAAATCATGCTCTTTGTTTTATATGAAACAAAAACCCATAGTTTCCGACGACAAAGCAAGTCAACCAACATTCGGAGAATACTTATCTCAGCTCTCGTACTTATTCTTTGTTATTCGGGGAAAGTGGAAAAACATAAATTTTTCCTCCTCAAATATAGCCTCAAAATGAATTTCACTCGAATAGGTAAGAGAGTAGGTTAGTGACAGACCATTTAACCGATGGACAGACCGTACCTATTCCAGGTTTACGAAACTATTATTTTCAAGCGTGCCTAAACTCGTCAATTCATTGGCTCATCTTTTTGATCCTAGTCTCGAATTCCAAGAATGAATTCTGAGTTATCCGATCCAATCGCAAGCGTGATTTACGAGTACCTTTCCCCGCGTTACGCGGTTAGTTGTTTTTTAAATATTATCTACTTATTGTTTTTGTATGCGCGATCTACTGGTTTTATTGCCTTAGGTCTTACCTATATTGTATTGTCAAATTATGTGGAATGGAAAAACCATTTAGATACAAACCTACCTGGTAGACATTGTTGACAATTTTCCTGTAACGTACTAATGTATCTCTGTATTACACAAACTCTCCTACGATAACCAACACGAGTAATTTCTAAAAGTTTCTATGTTTTCGCGAGAAAAAAGCAAAGCAAAAGCCTACGGCTGAAAATGTGTGGATTAAAACTTTTAGAGAGTTTGTTGTTTTAATTTAGAGACACACGTATCTACCACACCAATTATTGTAGGAACAATGATAAGTGCCGGCAGAGATAAATAATAAATGTGAAAGGTAAGTTATTAGGGTACGTACTTATTTATAAGGTAGGTACTTACTAAGGTACCTACTAATTAGGATAATGTTATTCAAGGGTAGTAAAAATACTGGAAAAATAATTAATCGCATGTAACCTAAGATGTTTTTATTACACTGCAAGTAAAGCCGCATTGTGCTCATAGTTTACCGTAATACTACACCTTTTACCTATTGAAAGTAATATTTCACTCGACGATAGTAAGTAATCCCCATCAAGAGATGAGCTCGACCGTTATCATTGTCTGACAAAGAAAGGCCGTCTATAGGACGATATTCTTGTACGTAAGGACTATTGTGATAGGCCGCAATAACTGGGAAGTTTATTAATAAGATTTTTGGCATCGCTTTGTCGGGGGCACCTTTATCTACTTATTGGCGTTCGGATAGGATATTATGTTTTTTTTTTGTTAAAAGAGCGGCAAACAAGCGTAGGTACGGCAACGTACGTAAGCAGCGTATGTAATCGTGTGGCAAATAAGCGTAACCCTGATGGTAAGCGGTCGCCTATGACGACCTGCAACTAGCGATTTTGATGATTTTTACAGGTTTCAATTTCTGAAATTTTTGAATTTTATTCCATAAAAGACTTGAGTTGAGCTTTTAGGCAACTTTTAGTTCTAGAGTATTAATTTATAACCATCGATCAAGTATGTAAGCGACTTCGGTGTTAACTACGAGTACCTACTACGGCACCTTCAGTATCTATCTGTCTAATGGGATAGGTAACTATTTTAACCCGCGATTTGAAAACACCCAGATTATAATCTATCGGGAAACACCTACTCAGGCAAAGCATTCCACACTAGCGGTTCGCGCAAAAGCGTTTCGTACGAGCAGTGATGGATTTACCAGCAGGCTGAGTAGGCTTTTTTTTTTTTTATTCAAAGATAGGCTTGCGTTTGACCGCCATCCTGCCTGTTGGGAAGCAACGATGCGGCCTACGATGGGGCACGCTTGCCTAGAAGATACCGATTCACTCTCGACTTGAAGACACCCAAATTATAACCATCGGGGAACACCCATTCAGGCAGAACATCTGGAGCCTAGGGCGGCAGATTTCAGGGGCGGCAAATTCTGGGGCAAGTTTTTTTAATTTCGGACATGATTTCTGAACGAAAGTATTGTGAGCAGGGACGGGGGACGGGGCTAGTGTATCGAATTGTTTAGGTCGGTAGGGGCGGCAAAATGTTGAATAGCCTACGGGCGGCAAATGTGTAAATCCGCCACTGCGTACGAGTCTAGCAGTCGGTTAGCGTGGAGTAGGTAGGTTGGTACTTTCAGGCATTTGCAAAATTAGGAAATAAGCAGGAATAAAGAGACAAACCGATTAGATAGTATTTTTAGCTTCTAGCTTACAAAGCTACTTGTCCCTAGCTCCAATTAACCTTATCTAACAAACTACCAGACGGGATAAGCATCTTATCTACTTATCAGATAGTTTTCTACCGCTTAGGTAAGTAGGAAGGTATAGGTAGATTAGTTACGTGGGTGGAAGTCCATATGTCAGGTGGCACCAGTGTAGTCAACCTTACAGTTCTAGCTCGTAGATATTTATTAGATCTATAGTTTTTTGAAAGCTGTCTTAGTTTTTTAGAAATGCTTTACAGTAGGTGCTATCTATAATTTTATGTTATAGCTGTGTTCTGCAATTTTTTGTCAAAATAAGGCATTTTAGTAAAAACTATACTTACATTTCGGTTTTCAGTTTTCTACAGGTTTTTTAGAGGTAGTCAATATTTCTTAGTCATAGTTTTTATTTTTTTGTGAATGGTTATTTTTATGAATGGTTAAGATAGAGTTGGCAACACTGCTTATAAAGGAAAGCTTATAAAATCCAGGATACCCGTAACGCTTGCCCTCCTAATGAAAACGTGGCTTGGGACCAATCTTTGTACTTAATTCGCTCGATTAGTGGGAAAAGGTATACTGCCTAATATCGAGGGTTTGCCCAATCGATACACTATTGGATTACGTGTCTTAATTGTTATGGATATTCGTTTACGGACGGGGCTTGTATAACCACTATTAATTATTTTCTCTGTGGTCGGGAAAATAGGTAAGATAGGAAAGAATTGGACGCTGAGCGAAGTCTACAGTTAGGTTGAAATGATATACTAGTTTTAAAACATACAAAACAAGAACATTATTTTTACAAAACAAAAAACAAAAACCGACTTCAAAGACCGACTATTGAGTTATTCATCTATTTGTCGCGCACGTACTTAATGCAAATTTAAGACTTATATGGTTTTCTCATGGATACCATTATCAGAACTAGACTAAATTGAAATGGGACCAAATGGGAAGCGTCAGCTTTCCAATAAAAAAAGAATCATCAAAATCGATTCACCCAGTCAAAAGTTATGAGGTAACAAACATAAAAAAAAAAAAAAAAAAAAAACATACAATCCAATTGATAACCTCCTCCTTTTTTGAAGTCGGTTAATAAACAAAACACAAAATAAACTACTCTGGTTACAAAAATACACATTTTAACCTAACCCTTATAAAGGTACCTTCTGTCGATTTCTGCCCTTAGGTTCTTAGGTAGGTAATTAGTTTGGGAAGTCCTCAATTTGAATAGGTCTACCCTTGACCATCACCGGCACAGCCCCAAAGGGTTTGTTACCTACATTATTTCTGCTTCTCACAAGATTACACGTCACTCGAGTAGATAGTTACTATACTTAGATATGTTGGTATTATAGTTTAGTAGTTAGTTGTAGTTATGGTACTAGCCTCACATTAGGAGGCATGTGTTTGAACACTAGAAGGCGATTTAACCTGTCGTATTACAAGAAGAGTTTAAAACTACCTATGTTTTAGTATTTGAATGTATTTCTAAGTATTTAATAATATTTTTTTTTGTGTAGGTTTATATGACACAGTTTTTCTTCTATATTGCACACCCCGTTTTTATATATTTTTTATCTACCCTTTACATCCTAAGGTTGCCTGGAAGAGATCGCTCTTAGCGATAAGGCCGCCAGTTGTCGCACTAGTTTTTAAGTGTTATAATCCTTCTGTTAGTAATTTATGGTGTAAACAATAAAGAGTTTATCTATCTATCTAACTAAAACTATAGTTCTGCTGACAAATAAGAGGTTTGAGATCGGTTCAACGCCTTAACTAAGATTAGGGTGAACTGATCGTGTTTAACTTCTACGATGAAATTAGCCCTACATCTACACCGACTAATATTATAAGATTATTAGATTATAAGATATAATTATAACAGATACATAAATTTATTTGTTCATTGATTGACAAATACTTGTAGCAATAACAGCAACACCAAAGAACCAAGTTTGTATGTAAATAGTAAATACTACCTATGTTTGTGGAAGCTACTGGTCTGATTTAAAAAATATTTTACTCAAGGAAAGGTTCACCATCTCTAAGTGCAATAGACTATTTTCTATAGCCCTATACTGAAGGCTGAGTAGCATCAGGCACGAACTCCCGAGGAAGCATGAGCTAGTAGTACCTACAATAAGTAATGATAGGTATACGTACCTACCTTTTAAACCTTATCTATTTATTTGACAGCGGTGCAATTCCGTCAAAATACTCGTACAATCTTTTGAAATATAGCTGTGAGTTCAAGTTTAGTGCTGTTTCTATTTGCTTTACCTCGATACTAAATTCCAAAAGATTGTAGACGCCGGCCATAATTCTATCTTCCGACTTTCGGACTTTACGACTTTCGTTCAAGACATCGGAATCGCACTTCAGCTATATCATATTTTGGACATTAAAACTTTTTCATTGGCCTCTGAAATGATAACTATCGACCTGGAGTTTCGTGTCCGAAAATTATGGCCGCAGTTGGAATGGTTTTGCAGTTTTATTGGGCACTAACTTTAGTTTTATTCATTAAATTTTCCAGTCATTTTTATCTTTGGTCTCTCGAAAGTGCTGACCGATCGGAATTCAAGTTGTTGTCTGATCTCGTCAAGTTTAATGAGTAGAATAAAAATGAAATGAATTTGAGCCGCCCTCGAAATTTTATGAACTCTTAGGAAACTCTTAGGATTGTCGTCACGGAGAGTTTATTTTCTACGGATGGAAGATCGTTTCACGTTTTGCAATTAGCCACCTAGGCAATAACTAACATGAAGAAAAGATATAAATAAGTACCTGAATAGTTTTCTACTTATTTAATTTTTGGGTTTTGCGGGCCACATCGTTGCTTACAATTATTCATAAGCTGCTTTGCCATTGAGGGATACCTAGGTAAGTCGTGGAGGATTCGACTTAATTCATTCATTCAATTATTAGGTACTAGATAACATAGGTAATACTTACTAAGTTAGATACTTACTGAGTCCAAAGTTAAAACCTATGTTGCTTACAATCATAATAAATTACTATACACGTACCATCTTCCTTGCTTGGCACTATTCACAATCGGTAGTAATCATCACCATGCCATTTGGTACGCAGTTTTAAAGACGATGACACTTTGATTGCACCACAGAGTAGATACAACCATTTCTTTCCACAAATATACAATAAGTAAATATGTACAATTTATAAAACCTCACAACCCTACAACCACAATGTACGCAACCCCTTTGAATGTTTATTCTTGTAGACAGTCACTATTATAAATTAAGTTCATTTCACACCCCGTGGCTTTCGACAAAGTAAATTAGCTCTTAACTTGGCTAGTTTTTTCAATGTTTTCCTCAGACTCGCTTTATTACCGCCCCATTTGCTTGGTGTAACTGCGCCTTTTTCAGTATACGAAGCGACGATGTTTTTCCCATCTTCTCGACTTTTAAACTGTTGGAAAAACAGTAACATATTTCAGCGTGTAAATAAAAGAGAGCACAGTTTATGTTCTCGGTTTTGTACGTATTGTAACATTCATTTGTCAGTGTTCACAGAGAATGAAACACTCGAAGTTTTGTAGCGAAGAAGGTCTAATTACTTGGGCATAAAGTATTTGGTAGATTCGATTTGGCGTTTTCATAGGTATTTGATTATGTGGCAAAACGCCAAACGTGCATTGCATACCTACCTTGTAAAGGTAGGATTTAAAGTAGGTACTTACTTACTAATACATATTCTGTGCCTAACTTATAACTAACTACTTATTATATAAAGATGTTTTTTTTTATTTTGTTAAACATCTTTGTATAAAACACCATAAAAACTGGTGTTATGCTAATCATCGTACTTTTTGGTGATTGTCAGTATGCTCCGTACTCTAGGTGAATTCCTCGGAATTTTGATGCCACTTTTCTCAGTGTAGGTACTCTACAACTGTTTCCATTTTAGTAATTTGCTTACTTACTTATGTTAGATATACCGTACATATTTTTATCGGTTAAGAAACCCAAATTATTCGAGTGAATGTCCAAAACAAAGTATGACATAAAACGCAGTATCAGTTTTATCTGTGAAAATTATTAAGACTTCTATGGATACAGATAGCATACAGACCCATCCAAGTAAAATGTAGGGTCATTCGAAGGACAATCACCCGAAAGGCGACGTCCTGAAAATAGCCGCCTTGTTTTCTGATAAAGCTGGAGTGACAGTGAGCTCAAGTTTGATTACGCGAGTAGGCGAGATGGCGGTCAAACGCAAGCCTATTATTTACTAAAATAAATAAATAATAATAAAAAACTGTATTGTACAGTACAATAACATTTAATTGACACCTCAAAACGCAAGTACAAAACACAGAAATGTAGCATACAAGACTTTTTTTAATATTATAGTTTTGTCACTAAGAGCTATCTGAGATAAGAAAATATTGCATTGAAATTGAAGAAACGCGTTCATTATGATTTAGGAACGAAAATTATAAGAAGTAAAAACCTTTTTTCCAGTAACTATTGTACTTAACTACTTAAATGCTCTTTAAAAAAAGTCTTACTTTTAGGTAGGCGGTAAGTTTACCTAACAATCTGCTCTAAGATTCGAGAGTTCTAATTAGATTGGAAAAGTATACGAAATTCCTCTACCTATGTACGTCTACAGTA
Organism: Alcis repandata; assembly: GCA_949125135.1. NCBI lineage: Eukaryota > Metazoa > Arthropoda > Insecta > Lepidoptera > Geometridae > Alcis > Alcis repandata. Next base: position 7,967,901 of record OX421239.1, on the reverse strand, counting down.
GATATTAATTTAATAATGTATTTTTATCTTAAAGTTCAAGGTTACATTGAAGACCTAAACTAATAGTAAAGAAACTAATTGCCTATTTTGATATTATTGAGTTCTTTTAATATTTGTAGATTAGTTTTATTTTATTTTTGTAGATATTAACTAAGGTAATTGTTAATATTGGGCCCAAGTTTGAAGGCAGACAGATCTATAATAACTAAAACGATATCTGTCTTTAACATTGCAATATATTATGTAGAGAAAGACATCAATAGTTATAGAAAATTTAGATCTGTCGTGAAAAACCTTCAAACTTGGGCCTTATTATTGAATTTAATTTTACATAAAAAAATTAATATTCATTCCTACTATTTTGCTTTCAAATGTTTGATAAAGAACTGTCTTAAATATAATACTCACTCCAACAGATTTTTTTACCAATTTTTTCATACATCAACAATTAACACCCAAACCGTTCCTCTCAGTATGTCCTATACCTATAAGTTAGTACAAGGAACCACGTAGCCCACGTCTTGCGATATTGGGCGAACGAGAGTAATGCGCATTCCGGGACGGAGCACCCTGTGCTGGAAGGTTGAGGCCATCGTCTTTGTAGATAAGATATTGCAGGCAAAGTGCACGGTCAAGTGCAATGGGGGATATGAAAATCGGTCGTCATATTCGTCCAATAATTGGTGATGTGCGATATTTGGATTTTGGGTCTCTGTCCATCAGAGCGGAAACCGCGAGTAGTTGGTATGTGAAATTTAGCACTGACTTACTTATATTTTGAGTATTTAACTAGAAAAGCCCTAGTCTATTTTTTTTATTGTATTTAAGTAAATGTTTTAATATTCAAATTTAAATTAATTTTTATGTAAAATAAAATGATAATAATGTGTTATGACAGGGAAGAATGGCGCAAGGGAGAGGAGGCCTATACCCAACAGTGGGTCGATACAGGCTGACGGTGATGATGATGTGAAATAAACGATTTTACTATTATATTAGATATTATTACATTGCTCTGAGTAATAAAGATTATCTTATTTCCGACAAATACATACGAGTAAATCATCGCTAAGAAAACCCAATTTATTTTTCCAGTCGATGGAGTAAATAGATTCTGATACGATACGATTTCAATAAGTAGATACAAATAGATTCAGATTGTACTTACTTGTAGGTTTAGTATGGCTCGTGGATAAATTGTCTTTTCACCATTTTATACCGAAAAAAGACAAATAAATCGATAGTCTAGCTTTGTCATCAGCTTACTAAAAACATAAATTTACGCAACGGCATGAAAACGTGTGTTTGTTCTAAGACAACTATTTCATTGCATAATTATGGACTATGATTTCATTACTATTATTTTATCTAAATTGCGTTAAACCACAATATTGCCATAGGTCATCCAAGGTTGGTCTGGCCCTACAGCGTTGTAATACAAATCCATTTGATATAACAACAGTTCGTCTTGCGGTCTATCTACGCATACACCTTAAAACAGGGCCAAACTTAGGTAGATGTGTTTCGGAATGGTTTAAAAATATTATTAAGTTTTAAATACAGTTGCTGTAATTTTGATTAGATTTAAAGCAATTTTAGCAAAGTTTAACGAAAATATATTTAAATAGAGTTTTAAAATAGAAATAATACAATGCTTAAAACTGTGGTTTATAGAAAACGCTAAAAAACATAATCTGTACCATACCGAGCTTACCTTAGATTTGAAGATTACCGGAAGTACCTACATACCTATGCCTTGCAGCGCGGCGCTGGTGTTTGCTTTCCAGATTTTTTGTAACAAAATGGTTTGAGCTCTTAAAGTCTACTCTATTGCTCTGCCTTTCGTCTTGCACAATAATTAAAAAAAACGTTATGGAAACCAACGCGATTCAAAACAGGCTCGCTCTCAGAACTCGTAGTACGGGCCTAAGACTTCATTGTTAATCACTTTATTGGTAATATTCATTACAGTTTCAGTAGTTTAGTGAAGTAGGAACTTTGTACGCCCTCTTACTTCGTCCTTAGCCACAACCACGTCTTCAAACAATTACATCGTGCCCTCGGGCGCTGTTACCAACATTCAATTTAGCCTTTTGAGATCACAACCAGAACATTAATTCGGAACTAGCCGTTACAGTTACTGAACTCGCGTTAAGATTTGGAACAGAATCTTGCTGGAAACTAGGGAATTATACAACTAAAATAATAGTAAAGTTTTGGTGGTTAGTAATCCTACTAACTAACCACCAAATATATATATAAAATATCTATATACCTACCCAGGTATATAGATACTTATTTGTATCATTTCATCAGTGCAAGGATGAAACATTGTCGATTTACGAACTAACGTTTAAAAAATAGGAAATAGTCAAAATTGTCTACGATCTGAGTTTTGAGACAATTTTGTCGAGTTCAAACATTAATTATAAAGTTTGATACTTGCGCTACTATAAGCACGCAACGACACAAAACGTCACGCGTTTCGTAAATTACTCTGTGTCTATGGACAGTGAGCATGTTTTTCTACATCTCAGAGTATCTACAATCTATATATTTATATAATCTTATCTTAATATATATAAATTACGTGTCACGTTGTTTGTCCGCTATAGACTCCTAAACTACTTAACCGATTTCAATCAAATTTATTTGCACACCGTGTGCAGTTCGATTTAACTTAGGAGATAGGATAGCTCACATCTCAATTTATAGTAAAAAAACATGAAAAATTAGAAAATTTAAAAATACTTAAGTATACTATAATACTATAGCGCTTTGGACAATGTAAACTTTTTTATTGTAACTTTTGACATTTGACATAGAATTGACGCAATGGCTTTTGACAGGACAACGTCTGTCGAGTCAGCAGCCGCCTGTCCGTGTCGGAACCTTTTTGAGGTCGATAAAAAAAGAACTTTTAAACAAATGTAAAACACAAAGCACTTGACTTATACTTTTCTCAGAATTAAATCCTAAACATTGCCCTATTTTTTGTTTGACGCTCGGGTTGCGTTTTACGAGGTATGATTTTGAATGCCTGTTGTGTGAAAAAAATGTATTGAAAGGTGCGACGATTCGTTTGAATAATGTATATTGGGGTATAATCATGTAAATAAAGCAATAATGTTCTTAAAACTAGCTTAATTTTTTTTTATTTTCAGACTTATGTATGAGGAATGGGCAAAAATTCGCTCTTTCTACTTTTAAGCATAGACTGACAATACATATGGCAACAAAATTGCATTAGATGTTTTAGAATCTGATAGCTGCATTCAGGACGATTCCAATGCTATAAGCTTCATAGGTAGTTTCATCCAAAACCATGTAGAAATATTGATTTTAGTGACACGCGGCGACGTCGTGCAAAAAATTTTTTTTGCACGCCCGCGGCGTTAGAGACTATGCAAAATGGCGCAATTGAACGTAGTTATCACCTCAAAGAAAATGTATCAATTACACGAATACCATTGTAAGTTGGTAATTTACTAATTTTATTTACAAGAAAGAATATTATTTATAAGAAAGTATCGACGCTTTTTTGTAAAAAAACTTCGAACACACATTTTAGTATTAAGTATTCGCATCAGAAACTTTTCTCCGAGTTGATGTGCAAGTTCTTTATATGCCTGTTTGTGCTCTCGGAGTTCCTTTGAAGTTTTGCAGTTTTATTTTTACTTTACTTCGAAATGTAAAAAGATGTTCCGCTTTGATCGAATAGATGAATGTTTGCGTTTGCTCCCCATGCTTAGTTGAATTAACTTTCATAGAATCAAGGTTAGCGATTTTTATGGTAACATGGTTTTGTTTCATATGTATGTAAATAAATGAGTCAGAACGTACTTTTATCCGCTTGTATTGAATAGATACTTAAAATTAGATGTTTTTACTTACTCAAAGATTTCAGTAAACATATTGAAAAAAAAAACAATTTTTAAAAACAAAAATATACATCCAGGAAAAGGTTGCTGAATGGGGACCCATTAATAAATATTTTTACATTAATATTAAAATACAAAACTTGGTGAGTTTATCTGTAGCTTCGAAATTTTTCACACTGAAATTTTATGACAACAGATTTGAGTACCTAATAGGAATAAATATAAATATTTTGAACCCTGAATTAAGATTATTGAGATATAAAGTACCTAGCCTGTGTGGCTATTTCATATCTCAATAAAATTAGCAGTTTTTGTATGATAGCGGGTGTAGCCGCAAGACACTGCTAGTCATTTTCACAAGCTGTAATAAAGCAATAAATACTAGCAAGCACAAAAAAAAAAAACAAAACAAAAAAACACATTTTTCGTACACGTTTTGTGCATAGAGTGCTCCGAGCTGTATCAGGAAAATGACTCTCGTTAAATTTTCAATCTCCACCAGCGGAGCTAATGACAGCTCGACTCATTACACGTGGGTCTACCACGGAGGAGGTACCAAGAGGAGGTGGCATAACTGATATGGACATTGGGACTCTCTTTTTCTCTCTTTTTTTATTTTCTTCTTAAATATAAAAATTAATCGCTGTTCGTTTGTCTGGCTATAACTCGAGAACGGCTGGACAGATTTCGCTAATTTTGAGCTTGAAATATTTGTGAAAGTTCAGGGAAGGTTTAAAAAATAAAAAAAACCCGCGTGTGACAACAAACTCGCCTTTTGGTAAGCGACGTTGTGGTCGAAGATGAAGCACGCAGATTTAAATGATCTCTATTCACTCTGATTTTGAAAAGATCAAGGCTATATCTCTCAGATAAAAAAGAGAACCGGAAGTCTGTTCCATTCCTTCGGCTGTTCGGATCAGAAACGTAGATTCGAAACGTTTTGTACGTTTCGACAGGAAAAATCGACAGTGTTAGGGGCTCTCTCTTTCTCTCTCTGTCTCTCTTCAGGGCGATGTATTTTACAATAATACGTAGTCAGGTGGCATGGATATGGATATCGGACCTAAAATCTAAAACTAAAATGTTGTGTCAACTCCTTTTTGTATCAGCTCCATGGTTACCAACCAATCCCATACACAACTGTAGCTCATCAATTCTCGCCCTTATTGCTACCAAGTAAAGTTCAAAGTAAACTCTGACAGTTACAAACTTGCAAGATGTAAGTATGATCATGAAAAATGGTAAGTTAGCGAGTATAAACATTTTTTCTCGTTTTAAAATCAGGGATAGGTTTTTAATTAAGCAGAGTTTATCGCTGGAGCATATTTTTATCTATTAGGTACTAGCTGACTCGACAGACGTTGTCCTGTCAAAAGCCATTGCGTCTATTGCGTAACTATAGCAACCGTAGTATGTTGATGCTAACTTGTCAATTTATAGTAAAAATTATCAGTATATATATAATTTGCAATAAATTAAAATTGCGACTATAATTTGAGATTTAAACTATCCTATCTCTCAAGTTGGATCGCACTGCACACGGTGTGCGAATTTTGTTATAATCGGTTAAGTGGTTTAGAAGTCCATTGAGGACAAACATTGTGACACGAGATTTATATATATTAAGATTATAAAACGTGCGAAGGAACTTTAGCTGAACTTTAGCTTGTCTAACGATTTCTAAGTAACTTACTTAGGTACCTACGTCGGACTCTGATTGAAAACTAGAAGCGAGTTTATTTCTCAAATATTTGATGTAATTTAAATTGAGTCTGGTTTTACTACGGGGGTGTTAAAGAGAGCTCTTTTGACTTTTTTTCTTGTTTATATAAGTATGGTGTACAATTTCAAATTTAAATTGCTAAACAAGTATCCTAAAATGTTTTTAATAGTATACAAGTAAAATGTTTAAAAACTAAAATTTTATTATAAATTTTAATATTTACAATTAATTATCGGATCTAATTTTGACAAACGAATTAATTACACTAATAGTGTTTTTTACTTTCTACAGTGAATGGCTCAACAATTTACGGTTTACAGTGTTCTTATTGCAAAGTGCATCTACTTTTAAAATAGGTAGGTACCCATAATAAATGTAACCTATAAAATGAATTGTAAGTATATCTAAGTAGGTACCTACTAAGATAAAGCAATTCTCCAGATACTTAACATCAACAAACCCTTGTGGTACCAAAACATGCCTACGTTCCTCACATGCTCAAACTTCAAGCCGCTCCTTATTAAATTGATATTTTAGAAAAACGACGCATAATTTCACCATCGAAGCGCCCTCCACCCTGGGCTGTGAAGTGGTCGGTCAGAGGCGAACAAAATTCCATTAGCGAGTTTTGGACAGGGGCCAGAGGCATGAATAAGTCTCCTGACTTTTGGTATAGACAGATGGTTAAATAAGTAAAGGAGAAACGGGAAAATTTGGACCTCGAAAAGATTTCTTGGTTAATCTTGGCACGAAAAATAAGGTATGAAAACTATTAGTAGAGCTAGTAGATATAACAAAACAATTTTTGTTTTGCTCCTTTTTATAAAACCGGACTGGATGAAATATAATGATTTATTGAAATAAATTTCTAAACAACATTTTTCATAGCAAGTTAATTTAAAATTCAAGATGACCCACAAGAAAAACACTTTTCCATTTAGATAACTAGCTTAGAAGGTAATGCATTAAAAAAGGCGTGCTATAATTTAAACACTGTTGTAGGCATTTCTGTACCAAAGCATGTTTTCGTTTCTGTGCATTTTACCTACTCTATGCACGAGTATGACCCTCACTAAAACCAACGCACTGTCCAATTCCTTTTTTTTTTTTTTTTTTTTTTTTTATTTAATTGAGTGACGAGACGAGCAAATCGCTCGCCTGATATTAAACGTCACGTTTGCCCATAACAGGTCTGCGCCACCCAGAATTTTGAACTCGCAGAATTCAAGACCCTGCGTGGCACAGCACTGCGCTCGTCACCCTGAGATATAAGTTGTTTAATCTCCCATTTGCCCTGTAATTTCACTGGAAACAATGCCCTTCCAACCGGAACACAGTAATGTTTGCACATTATTGCTTGGCGGTGGAATAACTGGCAAAGGTGTGGTACTTCCCCAGGCGGGCTCTGCAAAAGAGCCCTACCACTACAAAACACAAGCTAACCACAAATAATAATTAGAAGACTGAAACTTTGCTAAAAAAAAAAGTAAGACTTAACACGGTATCCTACTAATCCCATTACGAGTAATATTATAAACGCGAAAGTTTGTAAGAATGTATGTATGTTTGTTACTCTTTCACGCAAAAACGGCTGAACGGATTTACATGAAATTTGGAATGAAGGTTCATGGTCTGGATTAACACATTGGTTACTTTTTATCCCGGAAAATGCAGGCGAAATTCTGATGAAGATTACCGAATGTGATCGCAGAAAGTCGTAATAGACGACTTAGTTTTACTTGAGTATTCCCTTGTTAATCATAATAAAATGTTTCAAAACCAACGTTAGTTTCCATAGTAAAATTGTTACAATAATTTATTATTAATTCTGAGAACTAACAACGGCCATGTATTCTTTAAATTATTTATAATGTATTATAGTAACCTGATGTTGTTCAAGGGTATTTGAAATAAAATGTTTTACTTTTTCTAGGTAATTAGAGAAAAGTACTTTTAAGTCCGTGCTTACTTATTTATTTTAGAAAATATCTATTAATTATTACCAAGTTAAGTGGACAACTGTTTTTTTTTATTCAACAAGAAGCTTGTAAGCGTGGCGATCACCCGATCGCCATTCTTGCCTGACTTTCAATCAGTAAGTGGCGGTATACGATGGAGCACGCTAGAAAATCGATTCGATCTCGACTTGAAGACTCCATAGTATAAACGAGCTAGTTTAAGCAAATTCAAAATATTTTATCTTATATATCGTCATCCGTACTTGAACGTGTAACAAACTGGAACTCATAAAACAAAAACGCTTACGCAAATGTCCCAGGGTTCCGTACAATATTCATTTATGCGCTGCAATCTCTCATATGGGACAACACTAAAATGCATTATTGTACAAGTTGGTGCGATCTAGATCCAAACTTGTCTTTTGTGAATTATACATGAGATGATACTCCCAATCTGTCGCATATAAAGACCAATGTAGCTTGAGCTTCCTCGCCCGTTTTGTGAGAACAAAATAGAGGAGGAAGGGTTACATTCGTTGGTTTGTCTAGTTCAGATTGGACTGGTTGTGAAGGCTTATGTTTTCGTCGTTGGTGAAAGTTTGACAAATAGCTCAGAGTGCAGTTTCAGTATAGTTCGCTGGACGATAAGCTGATATCTCCCTTCGGGTGACAAAACGTTTTCTATCGGATAGTTTCGAGTTCCGCTTCAGAGTGATTTGTGATGTTGTTGTCCGTTACTTTCTTGTTATTTTCTTATTTTATTTGTGACTCGGTTGAAGAATCTTTGCTCCACTTAGCTTTGAGATAGCAGCAATTTAGTCAACAAGACATCTAATAAACCATTATTTTAACTGAAATTATTAATATTAATTTTAATCTAATCCATTACGGAGTTCGTTTAAATTTTAGGCGATTGAAAGCTCGTGCCAACCGATCTTGTTAGGCGATTTAAAATCAAAGACCGCTCAAACCATTGAAAACTTTGCAAAACCAATAGAATATTCTACTTTCAAAACAGAAATTTCTAAATGAGGAAACTTTCTCTTACAAACACACAGTAAATCTATTTTAATTGCATTACTATAAAAGCGACAAAATCAGTCGACGCGACTAGGCGTCCGTTAATGTGCAAACTTAGCCGTGCTTTGTGTTCCAAAATACGGCTTAATTATCAACGCCACGAACCCCTAATTACGTCACACTCTCGCACGTGAAAAAGGACAGTTTCAGCTTTGTTTGGGGGCTAGCTTAGCTTAATTTAGTATGTTGTTTTTGAACAGACTTCATAGTGTGCTTACCATCAGGCGAGATGATGGACAAACGCAAGCATATTATTGATTAAAAATGTTGTTTCTTAAGTTTATACGAGTACGATGCTACAACGGATTTATCACAGTAAACAATCTAATATCATAAAATCATTTAAGTCTGTGTGATTGTTACTCCTTTACACTGCAACCTCTAGACGGAATCGGATGTAGTTTGGGTTTAAGTGGGAACAAATATACTCGTACGTTCACTGTTAGGAAGTTACTCTAAGTATCAAGGTTTATAAAATGCCACTAATGCTTTGCAATCTCGTTCCCCAGACACAAAGTAGTGCAGACAGAAATCTGTTCTACCTCTATTTCAGGCTCTGTTTGGTTTCAATCTGTGCGATGCGATCCGATGTGATGTGACCCAATTAGGGACTCTCATCGGGAAGCTCTCGATATTTCATTTCTATTAGTTTATAGGTTGGGTTTACATTGCATTTTTTTCATCATAACGAAAATGTACACGCACAAAATTTTTTGTGGAAGCTATTTCAGTACTTTTACGCATATAGCTTTCCACGGCAACACCCATCTTGATTGTATTTCTAAACAAAAAACAATGTGCAGCAGAAAAAGAAAGAGGGCGGATAGAATAGATGCCTACATTAAAACTCGGCAAATAGGAAAGTTTGAAGCACAACCGCAAGGAACAATAACTTCTCCAACCTAGTCAAACTAATTTATCTAAAAAAAAAAACTAAGCCTAACCAATCCATCGAGCTGCGAGCAGTAGAAAACTGTAAACTACAAACCAATTAAAATATAAAGTCAAGTCAATAAAAATTTCATAGTACCTACCCCCAAGTTATACTCCCAAAGAGCTTGCAATGTCAACGGGTAAGCGTTTCTGCGTGACTTCACATTCCTCGAGGGTCTTAGTTCAACTTTATATTAATTCAATATGCTTGGAGACAACAAATTTTATGAAGACTTTGATACTAAGCTGAGACTGCAGTTATGTGACATGATTATTAAGCCACTCGTGTGCACATTGTTTCGATAGCCATAAAAATTGGGCTCACCTGTTTTATAGTGTTGCCAGTGATGGACGTTAAATCTGGGCTCTTACTTAAAACATGTCATACGCTTGTCATAAAAATGTCATCGTGGTTCTACAGGGGGCAATGGTACGCTAAGCCGAAGAGAGCTCATAGTACTCATTACTATGAACAACTTTTGCCATGGGACCAAGCTGGAATTCGCGATTAAAAAACCGGCTATTCCATAAAAAACGTCAAGATGTATGGAACAGTTGTCAAAAACTCATTTCACTCGCTCGCAGTTTTTATTCAACAAAGAACGTCGACGTCTTGTTTACGAATACGCGGCCACCAATCCGTCAACGTTTTAATCCACATTTCATCACTCTGCTTGCAATATTAAACGACAATAATAATAAATTGAACCTCCCCAAGCACTCGAATATCTGTCCCATCATCCTGTATACTCCTATAATCAAAATGGCAATAAAACAAATCTACATCATCCTCCCGTCAATTCCTTTATCTCTGAACCTATAAAATTCGCGGTTATTAAAAGTTTCACCCCCTTAATTGCGTATCCAAAGCCAAATCCTTATTACTGTTATGGCGGGTAGGGCTTAGACCAATGTACGTTATCTGTGTAGTAGATAAAGTCAAACCATTTCTTTAGAATAGGTTCTACATAATCCCATAGCACCGATACGCGCGCCGTAGCGTATATAGACATAAAACTTTAAAAAAATATATATTTTACGTGGCCGCATTAGAAATCATAGATATTAAATAACAAATACTCACAGAGTAGTGTAATTAGGTATAACTAAATACCTAGTAGCTAATATAAAGAAATTAGAAAAGTCAATGGCTTTTGTCACAGAGCCAACGCTGAACCTAATTTAGTTTTTTTGTTTCAAAACTTTATAAGCTTCGGATTCAATGAAATCTTTACAGCCGTTTGAAGATTATCAGCTTGTTGGGAGCTTTCTTAATTTTTAATTCAATTACTCGTTTCATTATAAGACGTATTCTTTTTAAACACAAACTGTAAAATAAAATCATAAGACAACTCTTCCAATACCTTTGCGGAAACATTTACTCGACACGTGACTTACCTGTAACATTCAGTATTAAGGTCAAAAAACATTACAAACAAACAAATATTTCACACTCACAGCTTTCCACTAGGATACCCTGTGCCGGGGATGGCATGGAACACACAAAGACCAAGACAATTAAGACCCAGGCCCAGAACAGATACGATTATTTCTAATTTCTGATTATCTAATTGTTTTGTACCGACCTGAATCACTGAACTCCCCAACCCATCGACTCCAAAGTCCGAGAGTACGAAAGGTCACTAAGTCCCATTTACGTCAGTCCCTATTATCCCTCCGAACATATTGGACAACCTTTAATAGGGAATCACCTCCATAGTGGTAGGTCGATTGTGATAAGTTATTACTATTAATATAGGAAACGTGGTCGTTAGGACCTTTTTTATTGGTAGGGCACTGATATTTGCTGAGATTGCGGATGTCTATGATGATGGAGATGGTGTTTAGGTTTTATGGAATCTGATATGTATGCAGTCGAGATAAGGCTCCATTTTTAGGGTCCGTATTCTAGCTTTAGGCGAGCGGACAATGGAGATGATCAAAATTTTCGTTCAAGGTATCATGGTCGTAGGCAATTCTACAGAGAATCAAGAGAGAAAATATGAAGATAATAAGATTAGGAAAATAAAAATCAAAAAAATTGCAATTTTGATTCATTTGGTAAAAAAATTCACCTAGTTATTTAAAAAAACTTTTTTCGATTTAAAAATCCCTTAAATATTTTCACGAAATTATCACGATCTTAAATGTGAAATTCCGATTTTTTACTGAAAATTTTACTCCTTACCATTCCTCTGTTTATGTTTTCCGTCTCCAGCTCCGACCTAGTTTGTTCTTGATAACTTAATAAAGACGTAAAGTGCTGAAGCGTTTATTCTAGATCTCACAGACAGCGTTTACAAAACAAGGGAGCACGCCAAGTCATTATCTAACAAACTTAAACGTTGGGCACACAAAGTGGGCGAATAAATGTAGCCCCTGAACAGTGGCGGAACAAGGATTTCGGTTTAGGGGGTTTATAAGGAAAGGGAATGCACAACCGAAAAGGGCCCATAGTATCTGCTCATCATTATGAACATCTTTTACTATAGGACCAACCTAAAATTCGAGAAAAAATATCAGGTATTCGTTTAGACATTTTGACTTTTTGAAACAGTGGTGGATCTCGGATTTTGGTTTAGGAAGTTATAAAGAAAGGATTTGCGAAACCGAAAAGGGCTCATAGAACCAATCATTATGAAAACTATTACTATGGGACAGACCCGGAATTCGCGTAAAAAAAACAGCTGTCCCATATATTTTGTCGAGCGATATTGATATTTTTCTATGGAACACCTAGTTGTTTTTCATGTATATTTTTTTACCGTTACACTGACCTTGAAAAGCTCAAGATTGTATTTCTCAGGAAACAAGAAAGCCGGCACGTGTTTTCCATTTCCTGACTGTCCGGATCAGAAATGTAGAAATGGAATGATGAATGGAATGAAATTGAAAGAAAATAATAGAATGTAGAGGTAGTTTATCTATCGATAATTTATAAATGAACCCGGGTATTTTCGAAAATGGTTTGAGCCCCTTAGCCCTCCTCTGGGTCCGTAATGCCCCTGAGGCTTCATAACGATGGTATGACGTGTATTTGGGACGCTAATTACGATGCTGCTCGCGTGCTCGCGTTACATGCTAATATTATTGTGTTCCCGAAATATCGGATTTTGTTTACGGGACTAGTTGGTTTGTTGGTGACTTTGGCCTAATTGGGAACGAAATAAGATACGTTGTTTTGGTGTATTTAGTAGTTTTAATTTGAAAACCTGTCTCTACGCTTGCGCTTGTTTAGTTCAGTGTGTTTAATCGTTTTATTTTGCATAGTATTTTGTAATTTTGTTTTGAATTGCTGTCGTCAACTAAGTCATATCTACAATAAATAGAGAGGTAAACTCTTTACTTTATACACCAGAGGTTACAAACAAAAGGATAATAACACTTAAAACTAGTACAACAATGGCGGCCTTATTGTTGAGAGCGACTTTTTTGAGTTCGAATTTGTTAGTAGAGTTACCTAAATATTATACATTTGGTAATAATATCTATTCATACCTTTAGTGTCGATAACAAAAATTCTAAGTGAAACAAGAAATATATAAAAAGGTATTAATTAAAAATTAAATTAAGTGAGAGAGATAATAACACCGAACAAAATTGGTCTGTTCTCTGCTTAGGTCTTGAAAGGCACAACCACAACAGTCAGCAGAATTTAATACAGTTCTCTAAATAGGCAGAATCTTTGCCGGAAATAATCTTATCCCTCTTTCCCTAACCCTAACCCTTTGAAAATAGTGGCGAGAAAGCAAAAAGAGAGCTAGGTATAGGTACAATAAAGGCCAATAGTAAGTTAATAGCATCGATAGGAGATGTATAAATATAATAAAATATAAACCCAAATTTTTTCACGTCGCCGCGTCGGCGGTTTATAGTGGGTAATAGGGTGGTGGTATATTACTTGGTTTGACAGCCTTAACATACATTTCCTTTACATTTGCTTTAAATTTCGTGATCACATACAGATGCGTGTTTTGGTCTACAAGTCTACATCTACACACTACACAAAATCCTCTTCAAAAACACTGTTTCGATATACGTTTTTGCTGTTGAGTTCCCCCAAAAACTATGTATTGAAACAATGTTTTAGTGTTAAGATGTGTTAAGATTGAAGATGCCCCTTAAAAGTTTTTCAAAAGTACAAACACTTTTTGTTAAGAAACATAATAAGTTGTAGAATTAATTATATTTCGAGTAACAATACTTCAAAATGTATCTAATTAATTCTGTAACAAAATTAAATATAAAGCATTTGGAAATATAATCCAATATAAGTTAGATCTGCCTATAAATCTTGCTAATTCAACTTATATAATTACTAAAAATGCCACAGTTTAGATGTCTGTGAGTCTGCATGTTTAGATGTTTGGATGTTTGTTGTTCAATCACGCAAAAATGGCTGAATAGATTTAGATGAAATTTAGTGTGAAGCTAGCTTATACTCCGAAATAAATATGCTACTTTTTGTTTCGAAAACGCGGATGAAACCGCGGGACGCAACTAGTATTAGATCTTTCTAAAAAACAGTAGGTAATTCGATTCTGCCATCAATATTGTTTAGAAACAGTCCAATCAGCTTGTTTAGCGTCTCGAACGAACAATAATTGATTTAATCGCGTCGTTCTTTGATCTTAGCCAGAGGCGGCACTAATGACTAACGATCTGTTTAGTGCCTGTTTCACAACATTCAGTCTGATTTACCGAGATACGAGTAGAAAAATAAATTAGCTAAAAATATTTTCAGCTTTTACCACAAGTCGGAATTGTTGACCGCAAATAACATCGATAAAACGAATATTGAACTGTTACTAGATTATATATTATTTGTCGTTTAGTTTTATTTATTAATTGCTGTAAAACATACCATGATGATCTCGAAATTCTGAGTCAGTAAATTAAATCAGTTCTACCAATATAAAAATACCAACGTATTCTTTATTTACTTGTTAAAACAGATTAAAAGAAATATTTACGACGAAAAATAGACTCATTTTTTTTTCTCCGTTTCTCTTTAAATTTTTTTTTCGCAGCCGTTTCTAACTTTCTTAGTGATGTCTTCAGAGTAGGTATCTCATTAAAAAAATTGGAAACACAAAATTGAAATTCGAAATTACACCGATTCGAAGTACGAGTATCTGAGTATTGCCATTGTCACCCGATTACTTCCCCTCGAAGTCGGGGTTCCCTTCATGCGTTAATTCTGACAATTAATTCCGTTCATTTTTGGGGTCCACAGACTGTTACGTCATTTTTTACTTGGTTCGGACATTTGCGACGATCCTACTTAAGCTTAATGAACAACTTCATTAATTTTCCAACCCTCCTTTTCTTTGATACTGAAGTCATTGACGTGTAGTTATAGATATAGCTTAGTCAAAGTCATAGCAGTGGGTAGGTTTACTCACTTTCAATTAGATAAAAGATATAAACCTTATCTTTTTTCTTTTTCATTTAAAGTCTAACATTGAAAAAAATCTTTTGAAACTGCTATTCAATTCTAATCAAGAAATAAAAAAACTATTTGCTTCTTTTTTTTGTACCTATGTAATAGTAGGCATATTGCGTAGGTTTCTGTCTACATTTACATATCAAAGACTTTGGTGAGAAATTAAATTTCAAAATTTTGGTAGTGATGTACTAACTACGTGAGAAGAACGTTTGTAGGTAAACTGACAATTT
Organism: Alcis repandata; assembly: GCA_949125135.1. Classification (NCBI taxonomy): domain Eukaryota; kingdom Metazoa; phylum Arthropoda; class Insecta; order Lepidoptera; family Geometridae; genus Alcis; species Alcis repandata. The sequence continues at coordinate 7,952,647 of OX421239.1, read as the reverse complement.
CTAAGCGAATTGTGATTATGTCTATTAAAAATAAAGAATTTGATTTGATGTAGTACAGTATATTTTAGAATGGTATAATAGTTTGGGTCTATGTTTCTATGAGATATTATTAGGTACTTGATAAATGACACATAGAAATTGGTAACAAAATATTTATCTACATTAAATGCTTTCAATGTGACTTACTTGAAAATTAAACTGTGACACAATGCAGACTCTGACTCTAAAACTTCTGCGAACGATTAGTAGAAGAATTCGAACAAGATATTTCTTTATTTTTTACTTCCCTATTCATTCTTTGCTGGGTATTATGTTTAATTTATTTGAGTTGGCATTAGGGTAAAAGCCCATTGGAACCACTTTCACTTTTTTTATTTAAGAAGGTTTTGAAGTACAGTGACCAGCTGATTGCAGTGGTAGAAGGCGTAGTGGTAATTACAGTAAATATATTTTTTTAAACATTAAGCTTCGACAGAAAAGTTTTTTTTAATTGCAAGGTGTTTTAAGGACATTGGTTTTTTTTTGTACAGAATTAACTGACGAGACGAGCAAATCGCTCGCCTAATAGAGCCTGTGTAGAGTAGATTAGCCTACTTAAAACAGGCCTTATACATTTATTATCACATATTAACTGTTTCGAGAATATAGAATATGGCCTAGTCACCCGTCGAGGGTAGACCTGTATCCCAGCAGTGGGAGGATTAAAGGTTGCATATGAATGAATGAACTGTTTCGAGAAGGATTTCAAAATACTTTTGATGTTACTATAATATTTATTGGTATAACTTTTATTATTTTTAACTCCCGACGCAAAAATAGGGGCGTTGTAAGTTTAACAGCTATATGCGTGCATGTTTGTCTGTGGCATCTTTTGGATGTGTTTTTTTTTTTATTTGAACGCCGGTTTTCTAGCGGTGGTTTTTAGACATGTTTTATCAAAATAGTTTCAACCGTTTCAAAGTAGGGTTTTTTTTATTTTAAATTAAATCAGAAATCAAAAACATTTACTAACCTATTATTATACCACTGATTTATTTATTTCCATAAATTTAAATTTTTACAATATTTTTATACAAAAACCTAAAAACATTATAAAACTTAAACCTATATAGGGTGCCACCGGCAGCGGGGCAGGGCCCAAGCTACCGGTGGTTAAGGCTGCAGAGTGAGGAATCTCCTGACAATGCGGGCCGTGTCAAGAATCACCGCCTTTTGTATCTGACCCATGACGTCTAGCGAGAGCCTCTTCAGATGTTGGTGGAGGTTCTTCGCTATATGCAAGGGCGTCGCCAAGGGGGGGCAGGGGGGGGCAGTTGCCCCCCCCCTAGAGATCAAATGTAGCTAGCCGCAAAGCGACCAAAGTGCGAGCAATTCACTTCCTTACCTATTAATAAATTCCGCATCGCATGACAAAACGTTAATAAATTCACAAGGTTTAATGTAAATTGTAGAAAATATTGAAATATTCAGAATAACATTAAGATTTAGACATCCGTTTTAAAAATCGCCGCCATTTTCATCACGATCATCAGATTTGCCAAAACGCAAGACCATTAAACAGTGTAATAATATGTAGATCCAGATCCAAAATATCACCCTCTTAGGATCACTGGAACATTCACTGGAATTTGACGAAAACATGAAATACGCCATCTTGGATTTTTGTTTCTGAATCTCGATTGTCGTTATGAACCTCTTTATTATTTCTTCAAGTACATTCCATCCATCTACAGCGGTTCCATAGCTGTGAGCATTTCCTTTTTTTTTTATTTGTATGACTGTCAAACGTTTTTGTATGGCGATGGCGACTATATTTTTTTATCATTTCCCCAAAAATTTGATCTACATTTCAAAAGTCGGGTGTACCCCTCTATATCCTTCTACCGTTTCCGAGATACGAGAGGTAAAATTTTTCGTCAGCCATCATCATCATTTATCCGATTTGAGCCACAAAGAGTCATTTTTCAAAGTGTTTCTTGAGATTGTCGGATTTAGCGATGTTGAAAACTTGAGGAAAACTCATTTACAAACTTGTGATATGATCTACTGCTAACCGAGGCTTCGTTAAGAGAAATTGTCATCTTTTTGGGCTGGTCTGAAATGAATATCAACATATCTCAAAACCATGAGTCCTACCAACATGCATTTAAAAGCAATACTGTAGGGAATGTTATAGAGAACATACTTGTCTTGAACAGTTTCCTAGTAGCTTGGATTGTTTTTGAGAAAATCGCGAAAAACCCATTTTGGTGACCTTCTACCCGGAGTAAGATTTTTTGCACGTATCGGATCGATGGTGACTTTTTAGATTTCATTTATGATGGTGTTTCAAACAATCCTACCAATTTTCAGCTGGGTGGAAATTACTGTACCCTCCAATGTCTAAATTGTCCCGACTCTATTGTGCTGTCGAGGGCTTGTGAAGTTTTCTATATTGATATTAGAACCGTGTTCTTATTACAATCGTCATCGAGGCAAAGACTTCCAAAGTGTAACGCTTTATGCTCTCGGCGTTTATTTTTTTTATCCTCCATAATATTGCCCCATTGCCCCCCCCTTAGTCATAAGCTGGCGACGCCCTTGGCTATATGCCCATTAAACAACTAAATAATAACTATATAAAGCCCACCGAAACAACTATCCGGACAATTATCGTCGAATATACGATCAGGCATCACGATATCAGGCTTATTAGCTACAATAGTCCTGTCCGTGAAAATAGAGCGGTCCCAATAGAGCAAAGCACAACCATGTTAGAGAACTGGCGCTGGTGAAAAAAAAAAAAGGAAAAACTCATTAAACCTATTATTAAATCAATCTTTTAGTCTAATAAGTTCCAACCCTATTTTCGACGGCTATTCACTGAAGTTCTGCCCGGATTCCTCTGAAATATGCCACCTCCTGAAAAGGAGGGTGTTTACCCAGCAGACCCTTTATTAATAACTGCACCGCTCATTTCCGAGATACCTTCGTGATTTATTTGACAAGTAATTTATTATTTACCGGCAAGGAATTTTAAATTTAGGCAATAAATGAAAGTTATGCAAAGCAGGCATAATGAAATTTTAAAATTAAATTATTGATAATAATTCAATTTATGTTGTAATCTGCATTACTTTTATCAAATAAAATTATGTTTACTTAGAGGACAGAAAATAAGTAGATCTTAAAACCTTGCCTAAAGATTAAATTTAAAAAATTAAGCCACAACAATCTAAAACCAATATCTATAAATACGTCTATAAACTTAATGTTGCTCTACCGTCAATTTAAACACAGAATTCATGCGAATAATTCACAGAATAATTTCGGTGATCTTCTGCTAGTGCGATATGACATCTGCCTACTAATGTTTGTGGTCTGAGAATGTTTTCCTTGATCTTTCTTCTACTTTTTCTTCTACGATTTAATATCATAGCATATCTGAAAAAATAATATGTTCATGTTCTAACCTAACAATATCTACACCATGCAAGCTTGATAAACTAATCCACGGAATCCTTTTCAAGCAACCTCTGAGACTAGTAACAATAATTTTTGACCACAATAAGCAAAACGCAATTTAAATTTTAAATTCAAATACATACCAGAAGCTTCCGTAGGAGTCACCCAAAAGCTATGGGGCTTAAACCGGGCCATTTCAAAAGCGGAGATTATTATAAAATTTAAATTAAGTAAGCTATTCAAATCTACGCGGGACGAATGATTTAGTGCATTCCCGATTTTGCATGCTCATGTTCTTGCCTGAAAACACTTGGATAAAGTGCTCACGGTTTTTGTTACTACCATGCATTCGTATTTTGCTGGATTATATTTTAGGGCTGTTTTTTGCTAAGGATAAACCTTTTTGCTAAGGAGCGTATACACATTATATATCACATGTAGAATTCACAAGCACATCCTTTGCATGTAAACCGACGAGGTAGTGACTGGCAATGTCTTCCATTCAATTAATACATTTTTCAAAATATACCTACTTATTTGTCAGGTACAGAATTAATACGAATAACGTAGTACAAGCACAGCACAAACAAAAGATAAATTTGTAAAGTAATGACCAGTTTTATGGTAAAGAACGTGGTTTCTTACCTTTACTTACTTTGAAATCCATTGCACGTTATTATTTTATTAACCGACTTCAAAAAAGGAGGAGGTTATCAATTCGACTGTATGTTTATTTTTTTTTATGTTTGTTACCTCATAACTTTTGACTGGGTGAATCGATTTTGATGATTCTTTTTTTATTAGAAAGTGACGCTTCTCATTTGGTCCCATTTCAATTTAGTCCAGTTCTGATAATAGTATCCATGAGAAAACTATATAAGTCTTAAATTTCCATTAAGTACGTGCGCGACAAATAGATGAATAACTCAGTAGTCGGTCTTTTGAAGTCGGTTTTTGTTTTTTGTTTTGTAAAAATAATGTTCTTGTTTCATTTAACGAGACAATGGGCCTAAGTTTGAAGGCTTTCTTTAGTTGCATGATCATTTTTTTCAAAAAGTATTCATGTCCTTGTCTAATAGGTTGCAATGACAATGTATATTTCGAGTTGCTTTAGATGTCTAATAAAGCCTTCAAAACTTGGGCCCAATAAAAACCTATAGTTACTCGTACTATAATGTATAAACTGTTTCTACCACTCCTGTGTTATTTTAGCTATCACTTCTACTAAAACAACAGCGCGATTTGTTAGCTACCGAGAAGCAATAAACCAAGTTTGGATACACAATATTTGCTCAGTAAATTGGGTTTGATTCAAATGCCACTAGTAAATGTAGTTATAAATACGAAATTTGGCTTGTGCGACAAAGAAAAGTACAACTTGCCGGGTTACGTTTGTAGATTACATTTATTTGAAGCTTTAGATGCATATTTTGTACTAATGGGTTGATTACACGTAATAAGTACAGTGGCGAGACAGTGCCCTCGGATGAGTACTCGGTTTGTACGAGTAAGAAACAGTTTGACGAGGCGAGACAGTCACTAGTACTAGAACCATGATTTGTTGCTCAGTTGAGTATTCCATCTACTGCACTCGCTACGTGTAATTGACCCATTAAGTTTCATTATTGATCATAAATACTTAATAATAATATTTTACGTGAAACGTCTATCAAAATGGAAAGCGAGCAACACAACGCAAAACCTTATCTTAGTTGTGAAAACCGAAAATTTGTAAAATTTATATAGAGAAAATAGTACATTCGTAATAACAGCACGGTTCCAGCAATTCTCGGCACGGCAGTTAACTACATAAAAAACCCTCTCAAAATAATTCTCTATTTCATACCCAAATTTTGAACTATTTCATTAATTTCACGCAGAGTTGTAAAGCGTTTTTACTGCGAGCAGGTTCTAAAATTGCAAAATACAAGAGCATGCACCCGAGCGATGCGAGAGAACATTTTACGCCGGATATTTCATTATCCCTCTATCTGTACTGGCATGTGGACCTGGGATGAAGCTGTGCTGATTGACACTAGCTTCTGCGACTAAGTTTTGTCGTGGTTTTCCTTGTAAATAGTAGTAAATGATCCTGACTGTAATTTCATTTTTTATAAGAAAAGCCTTGAAAGTAAATTCAATTTTGTTTTTTTTAGTGTCTTCTCAAATGTCAATTTTAATGCTTAAAACCGACATTTTTTCTGTAATTTTTATTCGAACTGATCACGCCTTCTCGTCTGATTTTTCACCGACTTCAAATGAAGGTAATTTAAGATTAAAGTTGAAAATAAGCATTAGGGACTAATAAACACTGCTACAATAATTTTAACAAGCTTTTATCTATAGAAGTAAAGTACCAAGCCAGTTTTTTTCTTTTGGTGTAAAATAATTAATAATTGAAGTAACTATGGACGAATTACAAACCCAATAAATATAACACTAATTCCGAAACCTCTATCTCTCCTACCACTACAGAACACATCAGCAAAGATACACCATCCTTTATTGCCTTATCATTTATTTGCACAAAACAATCCTCTTACGGACAGAAACATCTATTTCGTTTATTTTATAGGTGTACGCGGGGCGCTTTATCAAATAAAGCGTGTAATGGACTGGCGTGCATTTTCATGGCGAGCTATTTGGATTGCAGGACTATAATCTGGTGTTGGTATGTAGGACTATAGGTGTGTTCTTTATAATGACCTGCTGTTATGATAGTTTCAGAGTCCGTCTAGATTTTTGAACTGAAGTAAAAAACGGACAGTTTTCTTTTATAATAAATTGACTTTAAAAGGAAGTTTAAATTGATTCAAAATATGACAGAAGCTGTTAAGATATTTTTTTTTTTTGAAAGTTAAAAACTAAAATTTTGGACCTGTTGTTCAGTAGTTTAGATTTTTAGAGCGTAAGTAAAAATCGTTAATTTTCTTTTAAACTGACTTCTAGAGAAATATGACAGAGGTTAGATAAGTTAAGAGTTTAAGATGAAAGTTAAATACGGATCACTTTCTTTTGAATCGACTTTATTGGATGATGCAAAGGAAAATAGGAGAAATTAATTAGGTGTAGATATTATTAGGATGAAAGTATTATAACAAAACTGCGTGTTCTTTATGTAATAATGTGGTAGTAGGATAGTTTCAGAGTAAATCTAGTTTTATAGACAAACCGTTCATTTACTTTTATATCTTCTTAATATATATAAATTACGTGTCACGTTGTTTGTCCGCTATAGACTCCTAAACTACTAAACCGATTTCAATCAAATTTGCGCACCGGGTGCAATTCGATCTAACTTAGGAGATAGGATAGCTCACATCTCAATTTATAGTAAAAAAACATGAAAAATTAGAAAATTTAAAAATACATAAACCATAATTTAACTTTAGCGCTTTGGAAAATGTAAACTTTTTTAATGTAACTTTTGACATTTGACATAGAATTGCACAACGCAATGGCTTTTAACAGGACAACGTCTGTCGAGTCAGCTAGTTAACTTTTAAAATGAAGATAATAGCAGAGGTTTGAAGTTGAACTTTATAGTGAGACTCCGATGTCTGTCTGTCCGTCCGTCGGTATCTAAATCGACCAATGATTTACCCCGAAATGTCTAATTAATACCTACTTTAACAGTCCAAACCAACGCAAACTAATTAATAAACTCATTGGCATCAGAGCCCGAATAAGGTCATCGACAGTTTGTACACCTTTCATGTTTCTCCAAGCAATTTCCTCTAATAAGAGAGGTTCCGGCGAAACAAAAGGTGGTCGGGCGAAACGCGAGCATGGTGGAATAGGCTCGTTAACTTTTCAATTTTCTGACGTAAGCCGAGTAATAGTTGAGCCGTAGTGGCGGCAGTGGGTGAGGTTTATGAATGAGCAAGATAGACAGAAAAAGAGTGAAAAGAAAAATGATCGAAACCGAGTTCGAATGTTAAAGTGAACCTTGACCTTTACAATTTTATTTTTTTTGACGATTTCACAAATGAACACAAAATAGGTAGAGAAGCGAAAACCAAAACACAAGCTAGTGTTTTATGAAAGTAAGTAACAATGAGAGAAAGCCCAAAATGATTGAAGAGTTTTTAATTATTTAAAAAAAAAAGGTAAATTAAAATTGCTTCCTGATTGTACTAATATTACAACTATAAGTTTACGATACATTACATATTTATACCTACATAACTATTGTTAATACTTAATTTTTCAAAGTAGCAGCAAACTTTCCCTTCTGCAGCTACTACTATTAATACACATATTTTCAAAGTAGCTATTAACTATCCCTTCTGCGATTTCTAACAAACACATGCTCTGTGGCCGGATGCCCCGCCGAGCGATCGTGGCGCGCCCTATTATTTACTGCTGGAATTGCCCGTGTAGGTAAAACGACTCGTAGACACGTAGCATGTAATTTTTTCATTCGCTGCGGACGCTATGAGCGCTACGAGCATGCTACGAGATAGCTACAAGACTACATTGCTTCTACGAGCATAGTATTGCTAGGAATGCAATGCTATGTCATCTGATTAATGTGTCCAAAAGCATAACTAAGCCAAACATATAAGCTAATTGATTCCTTTCGCTTGGAGTAAAAGAAGTAGAAACTATAAAATGATAAAACCAGCAAAGATATAATTGAATTAGGAACAAAAAAATATTTTAGACAATAAAAACTGTTTGTCCTTGTTTTGTCCAAGTTTGAAAGTCTTGGGAAACAAACATTGTAAATGCAACTTCTTTAACTAGACTAACAAGGAAAACAAAAACAAAATGTGAGTGATGTTCCAGTCTAAACAAACATCTGGGGCCTACTACAAACAGTCACGGCATATTTTTAACCGACTTCAAAGAATGAGAATGCTTCGTTCGACTGTAATAATATATTACGTGATGTCTACGCTGATTAAAAACCGTTTTTTTTAAATAATGTTTATAACTCTTATTTTTTTTCTTGTTATGATGACGTACCCAATAGAAATACCTATAATCCTTAATAGTGTGATTCTGGTGTTTGTATATCTGTATGTACCAGCCAATTACTCACTTAAAAATTGTCTAAAAGAAGGCTTTAAGGCATTTCTGTGAGGATTTTTATTACGTCAAGTTCATCTTGATTATTTTCTTGGTCTATACCTATAGAAAAACTTCAAGACAAAGCTCATTGTTAGAGTAACCAAGAACCCAAAAAGGGTTATGGTAGCCCCCCCCCCCCCCCCCCCTGTGAAGCCGTGGTAGCTCAGTGGGAAAACAGCCGCTTCACATTCTAGAGGTGGCGGGTTCAAACCCCGACTCGTACCAATGAGTTCTTTGGGACTTATATACGAATTTACATACCACTGGCTTTTCGGTGAAGGAAAACATCGTGAGGAAACCTGCATACGTCCGGAGAAGAAATTCAAAGGTGTATGTGAATCCACCAACCCGCACTTGGCCAGCGTGGTGGAATATGGCCTAATCACCCTTCGAGGGTAGACCTGTATCCCAGCAGTGGGAGGATTAAAGGTTGAGTAGTAGCCCCCTGTAGTTATACAATGCTTAACCCTTAATGAGCTACGTGACATTTGGCCTCCCACTCGAAACGGACTTCAACTCCTTAGTTATTCAAGGGGCACGCTCAAATTATATACTTTCACCGTCTTTTGTACTTAAACAAGTCAAAACAGAGTTTTGTTAATGAAATTGTTTGTCCAGCGTCGCTTGATAATTGGGTTTTCTTTAAAATGTTACTCGTTTCTTTGAGGAGTTCAAAAACATTTTGAAGTGAGGATGGTTTTGACGGTTAATTTATTTTCTTGAATTTTAAACTCTATTGTGAAACGACTTTAGATACAAATTAGAACAACGTGACAAATTGATTGATTGACCAGGGGCCTAACTGTAGAAGCGTAGTAGAAACGGTACTCGCGTGCCATCTCGCTCGCGCTATGTTACTCGCTCCATACAAGCGAGCGGGATGACACGCGATTTCTGTCGTCGTGTTACTTTAAAGCATTTTCACAAGCTTTAGTTACTTTGTTTGTTTAGGTCAAATTTTGCAACTGAATATTGAACCACTTTCCGATGTCTGACTGACTTGTTTACCGGTGTAACTCCGATAACAATGCAATAAAAGTTGGTTTTTAATTGATTTGAAAGCGACTTGTTTGACCTTAGAATAAAACTGCTTTTGATTAACAGTAATTTTCATTATAACTCCTTCCAAAATGTCAAGTCATCAAGATTAGAAGAGAGATTAAAGTCGGACGTTTACGTAAACTCGCATTACAGCGAGTTAATGATAGAGAGCATTAATTTTAGTAAAAGCCCTTTTTTGCGCAACGAAGGGTTAATATTTATAGGAACGGAAATTAAAATGTTGAATGGGGCGCGTAGACTTGAATTAAGTTTTATTGGTAGATAAATGTAGATTGTTGGTATGATAGAAAATTACAGAATTTTTAAGAAATAAAAATAAAAAAAAAAGTTAAAGAAAAGTAGAAAAGTTAAACAAGATCTTTATTAATTTTACCATAAAAAAAAAGATTGTAAGGTAGGTACAGCTATTAAACAATAAAGACTATATAATAAAAGAACACATGCATCAAATTATTACTAGTTGGACTATTAGTATTAATACACGCCATTGCTAGTTATTCCACCGCCAAGCAGTAATGTGCTAACGTTACTGTGTTTCAGTTGGAAGGGCAACGTTCCCAGTGAAATTTCAGGGCAAATAGAAGATTAAACATCTTACACCTCAGGGTGAAGAGCGCAGTGCTGTGCCGCGCAGAGTCTTGAATTCTAAGAGTTCCAAATTATGGTAGGCGCAGACCTGTTACGGGCAAACGTGATTTTTAACATCAGGCGAGCGATTTGCTCGTCTCGTCACTAAAAAGCATAAAACAAATATTACTAGGATAGTGGTTTTTGAATCGCTTGTATGTTTTCCTTCGCAAGGAACGACGTTCTAAAGAAATTATTTGGAGATTTAGTCCGAAAGACAAAAAAGATACGTGTGCCAAAGGTAGATAGATCCCTGTACGTTGCACCTTATATATAACCCAGCCGCCATAATTCAAACCCATTAACCAACTCGCAAACCAGAAAGGTTTTATTACACACGATGAGTAAACTTGAAATGAAGCCTTCCGTCCTTCGAAGTTCCGACTAATTCAGTACAAGAAACCCAATGAACTGTTTCAAAGGAAACCGCACGAACTCCGATACAATACGTGTGTGCCCTTTGATTCCGGTTACTTAACTGGGGCAAACTAATTAATGAAGACGTTAGGTAACCTGGCTAGAGGCTAGCGGGTAACTTATACTAGGAAGTGTTCTAACATTGAATTGCTGGGCAGAGTTGATATGGGACAAACGTTATACCGAGTCTGGCCATAAATACTGTTACAATTAAAAATAAACAAAATATTACATTTGAATTTGGAATTTGTCATTTTTAAATGATTGTTCATTGTGTATTCTCATTTAGGCACCAAAACATTGTTGTACAATATTTTGCGATATTAAAATGGAGTGAGGTGATAAAGAGAACCGAATCGCTGTGAAACATTGTTATACATATAACTACTAGCTTAGCCCTGAGGTTTCATCTACGCAATGATGAAAAATGGTGATGATTATGGCAAGTAGGCTATGTGCATTGTACATACATTCAACCTACAGCGTTCATTCCTAATCTATACTATAATATTATAATATACTATATACTATTATACTATAATGAAATAGTGTTCTTTCTTTTTTTTTTAATATTTAGTATGTTTGTGTATATGTATATTTTTGTTTTAAATAAACTATTGTCTATTGTCTATTGTCTATTGTCTATAATATACTATAATCTATCTATAATCTATCTATATATATAAAAATGAAACCCGTTTTCCTTGGTTACGGCCTCACGCGTGAATGGCTGGACCGATTTCACTAATTCTTTTTTTGTTGTATTTGTTATTATTAGGAGAAGGTTCTTACGGAAAAAAATATTAAGAAAATCTCTCAGAAATATTGAAAAACCCTAAAAACAGCCCTTTTATTTTTCCCATACAAACGTTTTCTAACTAAAACGAGCTTTATTGCTATTGTATAAAGTTCATATTGAATTGCAAGCACTCACTGTTGTTTAAGCAATGTAGGTATGTTCCTAACGTCCAAGAGTCAATTTGCACTTTATTACCTCGGTACAAAGTTCAAATTCAATCATATCTATCAAAACAGTGTGCGTTTTATTCTGATAATTTTTACTATAAATTGACAAGTTAGCATCAACAAACTACGGTTGCTATAGTTACGCAATAGCATGAGAATAGAGGTTATAACAAAGAGTTCCTATAATTATTCTCAACACCTTTGGTCACGCACGCCATCACGCGTGAACGACTGGACCGATTTCAATTTACTCTACGTTTATCCCAAAGTCTACCCGTGCGAAGCCGGGACGGGCCGCTAGTAATAATATTATAAAGAAGTAAAGTTTGTGTGTTTGTATATTTGTTAAATTGTAAGGGGTAATCTCGGGATCTACTGAACCGATTTTAAAAATTCTTTCACCAATAGAAATCCACATTAGTGCTGAGTGTCATAGGCTATATTTATTACCTGAAAAAATTAGGGATCCTTAACAAAATAAGATCAAGTAAAAAAATTGCAACCTAAAACCTAAAAAAATAAATAAAATATTTAATCTTAAACACAATATAAATAAAATGGGACAATAAATAAAAAATAAAGTTACGATAGATGAGAATAAAAATACGTTTATAGATAAAAATGTAAAAAAAATTATGAGAAAATATAAATAGTAATTTAAAAAAAATCTACTTATCATGCATAAAGACGCATTTAATCTACGTTTATCCCAAAATGTTTAAAAAATGAATATCCACCCGAGCGAAGCCGGGACGGGCCGCTAGTTTCATATAAATCGGTTATGTAGTTGCCGAGAAACGTGGTAACAAACATCTCACATACTTGTACATTTATAATAATTACTAGCTGACCCGTGCCCACTTCGTTGGGCATAATGTTAATTAAACCCGAAGCCATCGCGCTGTCCGGACCGTTTTTTCTCCGATTCACTTTGCAAAACGGACTACCACGTAAAAGCCTTTTTATTTTTCGGTTTTTTATATAACCTATGACATTCAGCAATAATGTGTCTTTCTATTGGTGAAAGAATTTTTAAAATCGGTTCAGTAGATCCCGAGATTACCCCTTACAATTTAACAAATATACCTACAAACACACAAACTTTACTTCTTTATAATATTAGTATAGATTAGTACCTAATATTATTAGTAGTTCACATTTTGAAAAAGAAGAATAAGACCTCCAACATTTCTATAAATAATCTTTTTACAATTTTATTGTACAAAACTACAAGACTACTCTGTAACAAGACTTTTGTTCCAATTATAACAAGACTTTACTCGAGCAATACTCAAACAAGTATCATTATTGTAGTTATTGTCGTTTATTTGCTAATTAGCGACAAACAACATGTTTTAATCTTTGATAAAAGTAATAGATTGGACTTTAATAATACTAATTGTGACGCAAATTAATAACTGAAAATAAATACTCACCTACCTACCTGCCTGGAAGAGATCACTCTTAGCGATAAGGCCTCCAATGCTTGCACTAGTTTTATCGAAGTCTTATTATCCTTTTGTTTGGACAATAAATATCCGTATTCCAACCTGCTATTAATTTTGTCACCATTTAAAAAGCCATTTGAACATTCACTGAACTTCATCAATATTTTCAGGATCATATTAATTGGGATGGCTTAAATAAACCAATTAAATCGTTACGCTGGCTGGGCTCTCTAATAGCATCGGATGTTATGCTTGCATCCACCTTTTTTTGACCCTCCCTTTTACTCCTTTTCCATTACACGTCAGAATTTAGTAGCGGATTAGGTGATCAGGTGCGGTTCAAAATAAAGTGGTTTTTGAGTGTGAAGATTGAGGTTTGATTTACATGACAATGTTAATCCACCCTTTTGCACATTTTTGTTAGGTACCAGAAATTACCGATTACGAGATAAGTACGTGGATAAGCTTTTGTGGATCATGCAAAATAGTAACAACTCAAACACTGAAGATATTAATATGTAACTTATGTACATTTACATTAATTTATTAATATGATTTATATATTATTATTATATATTACTAGCTGCCCCCGGCGGTTTCACTCGCAGTTTTTTTTTAACTTTAAAACCTTCTCTGTATTTGAGCAAACAAAACAAAAAAAAACAGACCAAAAAGAGCAGACCAATTTCTGAACACACCTCTAAATATTTGACAACCAAGTGACACACTATTTTTTATTTCTAAAAAGACAAAAGAGATTGGACATCTCGAGTTTACCGTACCGATGGGACGAACATCAAATGTTTCACAGGTAGGAACAGTTTGAATTGGAAAATTAAATTGTCGATTTTAGTATTTTTCTTTACTTATTTATCTACTTTGTTCATGTTTCTCATCGCAGACTAAATTAGGATGGAAAAAAAAGAATAGCCTTGTTAAATTTAGACAAACTCATTGGTTGTAAGCAGAACGTGTAACAAGTGACAGCTCACGTAATAGGCATGCTCATCCTGTAACGCCCACTCCAGCTGTTTACCGTTCACAGCTCTAAATACGGATCATGGAAGCGGGTCATTCAATTACGCGCTAATTAGATTCGGCGCGGTTGCTGAACCAATAATGATGTTGAGCGCTGTTATCGCGAGGCTTAAAACATGTCATGGGCTGGAGAGTCGTTCATCAGTAGAGCTTGGTCGAGTGGCGCCGTAATTAAACGTAACGTGGGACTCACTGGTGGTGGCGATGACGAGCATCGCTGCGTTTGTTGGAGTTAGAAAAGTTGTAAGTTTGTGTGCTTTATCTTTGACTTCGTGGCTTAGCAATAGACGATGGTTAAGAGTGAACTTATTTCTGAGAAAGAGTGGCTTTCCAACTTTGACAACTTTGCATACACGCTATCACACTTAAATTGTTTGAAAATAAATCAAGAAGTTAGCATCAAGATAAACAAGTAATTTTGTATATTTTTTTTTCTGACATTTTCTCAACTTTTCAACTGTTTTTTCTCAGATTCGAACTTAAAAATTGTCTAAGAATTACCTACCTATACAAATCGATCGGTACGTAAGTAGCCATGAGACAAATTTATAAGCATATCAACATATTTGCCACCACCAACTGGTCCCATTAGCATCAGCGACCTTCGTTTCAGTCAACAAAAAAGTTCGCCAAACTCCCAAGACGTGTGCAACCAGCGCTGCCCAACAAACAGCCTGCCCCAGAGACAAGTGAAATGAAATGGATAGGAACGAAATCATACGAGATGTTGGCTGCGGTGTCGAGTGTCTCGTGTCGTGTGTCGTGTGTCGTACACCCAGTGTCCGGACACCGGGGACATTCCTGACACTCGGGACGCTGCACTGGAACGACAAGGCAAGAACAGATTTAGTGCACGGCGCTGATGCTGATAAATTTACCGTACGTTGAGAATTCTTTGCTTAAAATTTCTGCAACGATTAATGTCAATAACACGTGAAGAGAGCACTCAACGCGTTACGTGGTATTTTGAGTAGGTAATTATATTTTTTATCCGACTAAGCCATAAAGGTAGCTTTGTGTTTTTTGTTTTTCCATGTATGTTTGTTGCTACGTTTGAAATTGAAATGAATTGATTTGAAATTAGAATATTTACTACCTAACAAAATATTCCAGCTATAATTATGTAAATTCGAAGTAACTGATGGTAACTTAGTAATAAGTATATAATACAGAAGTCATTCAAACATATTTTTGCAAAGTATCAGTATTTTTTTAGTTTTGTAATTATCGTCTATTTTTCTTATGATTAAAACACAAATTAAACCAGTATTCCATCTAGATCAAAAAGGAACCGCAGACGCGTTATTTTCATCTTCCAATTTTGGGCGCAAATCAAGCACCTCTCCGCAAATATCTTTCTACCCACAATTCTGAAGCCGTTCTGTTCGTTACAACAAAGACATCCAATATCAATAATCTGCGATTATTCTGATTTTCCATTATATTACCCAGTATACGGGTATTATTGGTACTCGTTATATCGATATTGAGATAAGAGCATTATTACTTAGATTTGATTTACGATATGAGACAAAATTCAATCATCCATTAATTCTGTAGGTATTGATACTTCGTAAATTGAGCAGCCTTACGCAGTAACGCTTATTTTTTATATATGTTACAATTTTAATTTGGACGAAATTCAATTTATTCATTCAGTGGTCAAATGTAAGGCTTGAATGAAATTACGTTGAGAGATGACAGATAAAACGTTTCGTTTAAACTTTCGAGATTTATACACAAATTGAGCGAAGTAAGAATAATAAGTGAAAGAAATATTTACTCAAATGATTAATTAACAAAATAAGTCCTGTTATATAAATAATTCAATTGATGGGTATTTTTACCTGTGCGTATTATTATTTGAATTTAGAATACCAAAAAGAGAAAAAAAGCGTCTGAAAAGCGTTTTATAAAGAGTTTTAACTATCTAAGTACATCTATCTATAATTATATTCATATATTTCAGTATAAATAAATATATTTTCAATTGAATAGCCGTCCATTTAATTTAAGCATACAACAAGGGGCCTTTTCGTGCCCCTTCCATAGTGTCTATACAGTACCTATACAGCACCGGTCCGACCTCTATTGGGAATACAAAGGGCATGTCTAGACGCTTGAGGCGTCCAAAAGACGTCTTTTTCAGATTGCTTTTTATTTCACAAGCTTTTACTTAATGTGATGGAAAACACGTCGAATTTTACTATAGACTTGGACCAAAGATATTAGACTCTGACTGTACTTTATATGAGAAAATGATTTTGTTATAAATACATTGAAAGTTTGCGTTCTTTATAAAGATTTACTTACGAAATTATTAGGCTTTACCTTTATTGAAACAAAATCATATACGAGTAGCTTGTTGATAAACCATTATAAAGGTCTACGTTTACAACGGCCGGCATGCACAAACACAGATGCATGATGCAGAAGCAATTCCAAATGAAGTGTAAATAAAAAAAAAGTAAAACTATCTATAACGTAGTTTCTGGTCCTGTTGTACACATTAGATCCATGTCACATAACGCGAACGTTACTGATTGATCTAAACTGACACAACTTTTCCTGCTCATTTTGGCTTATCCACGTAGTTGCCTTAACAGAATAAACTTTCAATTTCTTCCCGCGAACTGGCAAGCGGGGCGGAGCACTGCAGCGCCCAGATAAGCGTGATGCATTAGCGGACTACAGTACAAAACAAACAGGGAGTTATCTGAACCACGCCCCGGCTGCCTGCTTGCAGGCGGTACTGCTGGCTTGAAGAACGGTTCTGTAGCGTGTTTCGTGGCTGTAGTTTAATTAGGACTTTAAGTAGGTCACAAAATCAAGCACCTTTTTACGAACCTATTTTATTTATTACACTATCTATGACTGTTGGTTAAATCTAGGTAGGTGAGTGACCAAGTGAGCTCTATTAAAAAAGGGTGCCTAAGAAGGTGATAAATAAAATACTTACGAGTGATTTGTGTAGTGTAGAGGTACACAAGAATAATATATGCGCAAGAATAATGAATAGCAAAAGATGACAGCTTATAAAGGGAAAAAAAGAACGCGCTGTTTTAACTCCACAGTGGGGTTAAGGCAAGAAGTTTGTTAAATTATTCCCTCAAGTTCTTAAAATCTATCTTAAAAAAGAAAACATCAGACCGTCATCCAAAACCGAAGATAAAGCCGTTCCGAAAAATTCATCGTCCCATTTTCATATACCATACCATTTTCTCCAGCCACTGAAAATGTCAGCAAATCACACCTCCTACCCTTCAGGAACAGATAACATCACTCTGCCCCAGAAAATAATGATCCTTGATCCTACAGCCCATTGCGTACGACACAAGAGAGTGTGAGGTGACACTTTAGCCTCAGGCTAACCCGTTTAACTGAAAGAACCCTATTACCAGCACAAAGTTATCTTTGCCATCGATCATGCACAAAGCGAGCGAACCCTTTAATCCCGGTTCCGTACACTGAAAACCTACTAAGACAGAATGCAAGGGTTTTTGAATGTTGAAATGTGTGACGTAGGTAGAGCTACTTTGGCTCGACTTAAAAGAAGTACTTAGTACTAATCTATCACACTCACACTAATATTATAAACGCAAAAGTTAGTGATCACAAACTTGATAAAATGTGAATGTTTGTGAATGATTTTGTTTGTTTTTGTTTTTGCGTGAAAATGTTTGTTACTTCTTCACGCTGCAACTGTTCAATGGATTCAGTTAATTTTGGATTAAAGCTTAAATTCTTAGCAAAAATGTAGACTACTCTTGATCTTGGATAAACTATGTACCATGTACCTATATTATGGAGGCAGCAGGTGAAATTGCGAAGCGCAGCTAGTATGCGATAAAAATGAATATTTAAAATGGTAAAAAAAAAAATGATAATTTCACACTCATAGCTCCCCACTCACTAGGAATAAATCCTGTGTCGGGGATGCCATGGAACTTGATGGAACACACACAAAGACAAGGACAACTAACACCCAGACCCAGAACAGATATTTAAATTCATTATTCAAACATCTGTCCGGCCGGGAATCGAACCCGAGACCTCTGGCTTATTTTCTGAGTGTATTATTAAATGTTTAATCGTAATCATTCACAAGGCAATCCACCTAATCTCTGTGATGTGACGTTTGTTCTGAATTAAGAGGTGCCAACTGCGAGGGCCGAATTCCGTGAACATAATTAATTTCACAAAACGTCGACTAATTGCATGCTCTGCCGGCGACACTTCTCGCACGTGACGGCCAGCACCGGTGTCACGGTGCTTGAGCGGGCGGGCAGGTAAAAGTTTAGACGGAAAGCCTTACGTAGCGGAAGGTTGGTATAAGTAAGCTAGTTCACTTGCTATTTTTGTTTTGTCTACACGAATCTAAAAAAAATTAAATGACACACTTAAAAACGAACAATTTTGTGACACGATATAATTAGGTTCATAATTCAAGCGTGGAAGTACAAAAACTGAGGCTCTCTTTTTATTTCTTTGTATACCTTTTATTTAAAATCTAAGTCCAGTCAATCCAATCAAATTTCAAACATTTCAGGTTTATTACGAGTATGAACAATCATAATTGCCTTCTTCAAAATATCAGACAGTTGAGGAGTGTTGTACGACAGAGCACTTTGAAATTACGATGACATATAAAATAAACCCGCCGAACGAAAAGCCGCCAATTTTCTGTGTTTCAAATATTTTAGAAATTACTGAACAGATCGCTACTACATTCTTGTCGCTGCCGCGTATCACCAAACCGCTGTTTTACTTTACGTTCAAGCTTATGGGACGTTATGAACGACGTCGCTGACACGACGGGACAATGTATGAAAACAATCCCGAACTTATTAGTTTGACACTTTCATACTTTGTTAGTAAGTGCTGGACAATTTTCCTGTAATAACAACTTTAGACACAGTCTCCATAAATGTAGAGTAGTCTTGGAAAATTTAAGCGAACGGCGTCTGTTTTATTATTCGGTTCATTTAAGCGGAAGATTTCTGTTTTATTATTTGGTGTCGTTGAAAATAAAGAGAGAAAAACATAAAAATACAGGTACCTACCAACGAAACTTGCAAGACGATTAAAATTGTAACTAACTATTATTGAAACTAGTAACTACTTGCTACTAGAAACTAATCAACTAGCTATTATTCTAGAAGTGAACAATTAACGGTTGATATTAATGACCACATTACATTTTTTTATTTTTTTAACTTTTTATGACATTTTGTGAACACATCCCTTGAATTTTCATTTTCGCGCTTCAGTAAAAAAATAAAGAATACAGTTTCGTCAGAATACAATAATTTTCATTTAACAAGTTTTGTTCCGAAGTTCAAAAGTTGAATTTTATTTTAACCTTGTTGAATTTCAAACTAAAAAAATGTCGGTTAACTTCTCGGTCAATGAAAAAATAATATTTTCAGTCAAAAATTACCTTTTTTAATGTGTTTTTTTTATAATAAACTAGGCATGTGTTTGACCACAATCTCACCTGATGGGAAGCGACGATGTAGTCGAAGATGTAGCACGCTTGCCTAAGAAATACCTATTCACTTTACGACAACCCGGTTGTACTTTATCGGGAAGACAGACGCCGGCAGTGAGTTCCACACCTCTGCAGTTCTAATTAAAAATGAGGAATGAAACGCTTATGTTTGAACGTGAGCTTGTTTTGTGTGAACCAATTTTTTTTTAAGATATAAAAATTAAATGACACACTGAATTATTAAACGGTTTTATTTAGCTCACGTTTTCTTTTTTCTTTCTTGGGTCAAATTTAGTAATTCAAATTTCACCCTCTTCCTGTCAACCGATGAATCTGAAATTTTGTATACACTTTGGATTTTGGTGACAATACAATTATGTTTATTCATTATCATTATAAATTCAAGATGGCCGCCGCTACAAAATGGCGGATAACGTAGGTTTTATCAATCCCATCAATATGGGTATCAAATGAAAGGGCTCAACAAGCAGAAATATACTATAAAAAATTGAAATTCAAGATGGCGGCCGCTACAAAATGGCGGATAACGTAGGTTTTATCGATCCCATCAATATGGGTATCAAATGAAAGGGCTCAACAAGCAGAATACAATATACTATAAAAAATTGAAATACAAGATGGCGGCCGCTACAAAATGGCGGATAACGTAGGTTTTATCGATCCCATCAATATGGGTATCAAATGAAAGTGCTCAACCAGTATAATACAATGTACTATATAAAATAAAAACTAAAAACTAGAAAATAAAAATAGGTAAAAAAAATTTTAAGTTAAACGGTTTTATAAAACAATAAAAAAATGTACTAAAAACCAAAAAATAATAAAATTGATACAGTCGTGGGAATTATAAACATATGCATAGACTAGACTAAAATAAAACCGTGGGGCACGTCCCACGGTTTTCTTGCCCCACGGTTTTATTTTAGTCTAGTTCTATGCATATGTTTATAATTCCCACGACTGTATCTATTTTATTATTTTTTGGTTTTTAGTACATTTTTTTATTGTTTTATAAAACCGTTTAACTTAAAATTTTTTTTTACCTATTTTTTTTTAAATTAAATTAAATTATAGTATTTTATAAAACCTGATACTCGTAGGTACCAAAATAAAGTCCCGCTTCTGTACTTAGCCTCAGATGAGATGAGATGCTTTAATATTATCACCCCCCAGGGTTCAAGTGAAAAAATCTTATTCTCACAAAGACAGAAAACTTGACGATATTTTATAAACAAAGTTCAAAAGTAGACGCAAGAGGAATACGAATTGCGTTATCTTTTACGAAGCCTTTAATTTTATAAAAGAAAAATAAATAGAGCGATGATTTTTAACATTGAGAGATAAGTCAGCGACAAGGACGACACTTGTGGCACTAGTTTGTACTCGTAAGTTTATTATTGGTTTTGTTTCTCCAATTTTATCATAGGCCTAATAAAGAGTTTATACTTAGTTTTATCTGTCTATTCATAATGTTAACTAAAAACTATAACTATAATTATATAAACTATAATAAGATCAAATAATCCAATCATAATGTCTATTTAGCCAATTTCGGCCCAGCGACTTTTGCTTCAGATAAATTGAGTTTATATGGCCGCGCGTCTCACACGGTGATTTTTGCAATTTTAGCTAAGAGAATATTTTTTTTTAATTAAAATAAAATTTATTTTATTTTAACCAAATATAAAACCAATAACTATGTTTTTAGTAAATTTTTTTTTATAATACTTTTAGGTACAAACCTCTAAAACACTTTAAAAAAATGTTTCTTCGTTATCTTCGATTATATTATTCATGTCTCCAAGGACCAAAGTACGAGTATAATAAAAAGTCAAAGTTATTCGACTCGCGATTGAAACTGCCAATCCGTTTCTTTTGAAGTATTGATTCATCCGCTGCCGTTAACAAATTGTTTCAACAAAGTAAAAGAATCGATCAATTTTTTTTCAAGTTATGTGATCTTTAAAAATAGTAAAAAAATGAATCATAAGGAATATTTGGTTCCGTCTTGGCTCTGCTGTGAGTGCAATAAGTAATTATAAATAAATAAATAAAATAAACAAGTGTTGTTATTTTACCTTTTAGTATTGCAGCTTTATTTATCTTAAAAAACTGTATTTAATTTTGCTGGTCAAATATGTTAAAAGCTTCATACACCATTTACGCCTATTGTAGATACCTATATAATATTCAAAACAGAACTCTACTGAACCCGCAGTTATAATTAAAATGTAGATAGCTAAAGCAAAGTCATCAGCACCCTATTAAAAGCCAGTCTAACTTCCACCGATCGCTGCGAGTAAGTAACCAATCACAAACTAGTTACAGCCAGAAGATATTTAACAAATTAGCCTCTAATCTACTCAGAACCGAAACAAAGAACTCCAACTTGTATTATCCTAATGAGATTTTGCGATTGTTTACCGCATCTCGAACTTTCCCTCTATTGATGGTTTGGTACTTCTTTGTTGTTAGAGCGTGACAGCGTTTCTAGTTTATTGGTAGGGAAGTTTTTGATGAGGTAATTGATATTGCATTTGATAAACAAGGAAATAAAGTGGTGCTTGCGTCGGAGAGAGAATTAGCATTGCTAACAACAAGGTAACGTTGCTAATAACCTTTGGGTATCTTACCCGCGGATAGTAACTTGAGCCCTGGTTTTTATCTGTAATATTTTATTTATAGTTGTGAAATAAATATTTAATTCCATCAGTTGAAAATCAATTTGCCAAAGAAAAAAGTTTAAAAAAACTGAATTAAAAATTTAATTGTTTAGGATTTAAAGAAACCGTTAAATCCGAAACAAAAATGTAGCATAACTACATGTTAATCTGAGGTACAAGCTATCTCCATAAGCTTTATACTAAATATCATCCAAACCCATTCAATCTTATTTTTCCGAAATTTAGAAATTTGCATGAGAGCCAGTGAACCTCGCAGTGAAAACACTCGACAAACTGATCCGTCTACACAATTCCCCCTAATTTCATTGTCCGATTGTTTACCACAGCGCGGCAGGACTGCGAAACTTGTCCCGTTTCCGTCCACCTAATCGCGAACTTGTTTCTTTTCTGCGCTTTGAGTAAACAAGCTTCGTAACGCCGTGGCTTGTTCCGCTTAGACCTGCGTTTATACCAATTTGTAACTAATTTTCTTTTTAATAAATAATTATTTTTGATTATTAGTTTTTTTATTTGGTTTTAGTATTTTTTACCTTCATTGTAATTTAAAATGTTAATATAGAATTTATTAATTCTGAATTATTCTATGTATATTTTTATTTATTAACTAAATTTGTCCCAATGCAGGCCTTCCCCAATTTTAATTAAATGAAAGACGGCAACGCTAATACCTATGCGTTTCCTAATTTGCTACGAAACCCTTATCTGTATCGATTTTCGTAAAATAGGCGGTGGAACTACAAAAACTGCAATTCAACTATCTATGTATCTCGCAATAAAAATAAAAAATCTTCACACCATTCACAGTGAACGAATAAGCCATTTCAAAATATCACATGAAAAACGAATCCAAGGTCACGTAAATACTCTGAAGGAAACAAACAACAGTCCCAACGGGATCACCCCGTCGCGTGGGTTCCGCACTCGTATATAACTGTGGGGACCTCGTAACTCTCTGTGATGGATTAGCGCTTTTCCGGCTTTTCAGCGGACCCCTAAATGTTGGCCCTTGCGGGACACCTCATGCTTTGGTAACTCTTGAGTTAATTTACTAGTGGATCTGTTTGCGGTCTGTTTTGATTTTAAACTCAACGTAACTTTTCATAAACATCACAACCTAAACAAGGTGCAGTAATACTTAGTGTTATTCTACACGTCAAAGTGAACAACTTCTAGAACACAAGTTTGCTAAATTTGAGAAAGAAAATATCGAATCTCCATAGAAAATTGATCACGTGACTAAACATTTTGGATGAAGACTCGGTTTTTTTTTTCGAATTCAGCAAACTTGTGTCACAAAAGTTGTTTCAGTTTGACGTGTAGAAGAACACTCTTAAGTATTACTACACCTTTCCATTACACCTTGTTCATAAAGGAACAAGATCTTTATAAAACAAAAAACGTTACGAAAGCGCCCCCAAGATATATATTATTCAATATTTCGCGAAAAATGAACTAAGTAAACGTAAAATAATTACAACTCCGCAGTACCTGCTTTAATCTAATTTATACAATCACGAACAACTTTAGTAGCCTACTTTCACGTTGTTCCCTTCTTCATAAACTTTACTGAGCGATAAAAATTAGCCCCAAACCGCTGTATAATAAAAAAAACTTCCCAACTCCACGTCTATAAATTAACGATTTCGTTATAAAAATTTAATCAGACTCTCAGAAGCTAAAGTTTTAAACGGCGTAAATGAAATTATGCCCTCCCTTATCTTCAGAGTTCTTCTTCTTTTGGAATTTAATATAACCTCGGAACTTGTTATCTTAGTGACAGAAGGAACGGTTTCGGGTGTGAATTAATTTTCATGTTACAAGTACATTGTTGTAATAATCGTTAGCGTTACGGTGTAGATTTTGTGATCGTTTGACGCTCGAAATCTTCAGCCCTCGGAAATTCAGAGAGCTTTGTTAATTTGACTACGCTTTAACAGACAGGTACCTACTTCTTATTAGTAGCAGTTTATGACACAGGATACCTAACGTTATCCTTATAACTCGCAGATAAACATTGACTGAATATGCACTCAGCTGAATTTAGTTTAATTTGCATAATAATTTGAACAATGTCATAATGAAATGGTGTCCTGGGAATAGGTAAGACTATAATTGTGCTTGCAAGATCGCTTGATTGCAAATACAATGATGCTTCAATGACATGAGTAAGTACCTACTCATGTCCTACCTACGTACTTAATTGATCAATTCAATATGAGCTGGTAGGTACTACGTAATTGAAATAAGCGTGTTTTGTTTACATTCTGTAATGTGATTACATTATCAAAAGGGGTTTTAACACATTTTGTTACAATAAATATAACAAAAATAACAATAACAAAAATATATAATAAATATATTTTTGTAGTGGTAGGGCTCTTTTGCAGAGCCCGCCTGGGGAAGTACCACACCTTTGCCAGTTATTCCACCGCCAAGCAGTAATGTGCAAACATTACTGTGTTCCGGTTGGAAGGGCATTGTTTCCAGTGAAATTACAGGGCAAATGGGAGATTAAACAACTTATATCTCAGGGTGACGAGCGCAGTGCTGTGCCGCGCAGGGTCTTGAATGATGCAAGTTCAAAATTCTGGGTGGTGCAGACCTGTTATGGGCAAACGTGACGTTTAACATCAGGCGAGCGATTTGCTCGTCTCGTCACTCAATTACATAAAAAAAAAAAAAAAAAAAAAAACAATTTGATATTTAAAACACTTTATTAAAACATGATTTTACGAGCCCAACCACAACGATCTTCTTTGGTTTAGAAGTTCCAATAGTCATCTACCGACTCCATCTTTAGATCCTGGATATGCAGCGTAATTTATTTATTGATATACTTATAGCCTTTTAAGAGACTATCACTCCGTTGAGATACGAGTACATCTTAGTATTTTATCCGTTCAAACGTCATTTCGAAACGATCAAGGTTTTCCAGTCAACTACCAAACCATACCTTCACAACCTATAAGCTACGAGCACATGGCACGATCCGGGCCGGAGCTGGCCCGCCGTACCGTCCTTGTAATGTATTTGAGTGTTCCGGCAGACGAGTTATAACGTCCGCTTTCCAGAGACTACGTGATTAGCGCCCGGTGGTTCGGTACTCAAGTCTAGCGACATATTGTGTTGTGCACACAGCTTATATTTCTCTGAAATGGTAATTTTATGCAACATGTTTACCGAATAATGTACCATGCGATAATAACTGCGATAATGAGTTCTTCGTTCCTATATAATTTTTTTGCGACTTGGTAGTAATATGATTTGTTTCAACAGTTAAAAAACTGAATGTGAAGAGCTGAACTAGTGAATATTAAGCATGCTGAGAATGTCAATTAAGATAATCTTTCTTCCAGCACAAAAAAAAAACACGTATATTATAATAGAAGGTGACCAATATTTGAAGGAAATAAGCGGAGAAGAAAACAAAAAGGTATTACCAATAAATTGAACATATTTTAAACTATGGTAATTAAAAATAACTTTTTATCCCATAATTTTATTCAGGTAAATACCGACGTTTGCAGGACAGATATTTTTTCAATCAAATATACACGCATTAATTAGCGCAATAAAATACATTCAATATATTAACTAGTTTGCATTTTAATGAGGAACCTAGTGAAAAACAGCAATCAGCGCTGCAAATGAACCGTGTCATTGATGCTGTTTTCCCAGCTGAAATATTGCGAAATGTTACTGATTAATGATATGACTGTACTTTTTGTGGCAATACTAGAACAGGCTATCATTTAGTACAGACTTGCTGCGCTTCGCGGTTTTATTAGCTTTTATCTAAACCAACCTTGTATTGGGGCCAACAAAACAAAATAAAATATGAAATTGGTCGCGCCGATTCCGGGTTTTTGTGAGACTAACGAACAGCGTTTGTTTTTGATGTAAATAGTCGTTAAAGACTAGTTGGCTCTAACATTTTGCAATGCAGAATTATTACAGTGTCAGCTCGATCATGTTCTCTGGTTACTTAACCAATACCTAATAAAGTTACTCCTTTAGGGCATTAATACGCTTTCATTATTTTTATCTCCATGACAATTACATACTTGGTGCTTTCTTTACGATCTCACCAACTGAACTGTTTAACAAGAAACTGGTTTTTATTTGCACTTTATTACTACTTCTTACAATACTGATAACAGAGAGCGTCTGCAATAGTCTTCATGCTCTATTATTTTTTAAAGAACCAAAAACCTTAAATGTAAGCAATACGGCACCAAGTGTCACTTTGTATTACGCCAGTTTGTCAACCTTTTTTTCCAAACCGTCCCACTTTCCCACCATTTCCCAACAAGAGCGCACTCATCAAAATGCTTGTCATCGTCACAAAACAAAGGTCAGTATTATTTCTTTTATATCCCAAAAGCGGTCCGTCTAAACGTATCAGGAAATGTTACTTTTCCGGCTTGGGACGGCACGCGACGAAACTCAATCTACCGGAATATATTCGGGCTTGGCCGTAACCGTTGCGATGCTGTTAAGGGATAGTGGATGTATAATTTTTATGTGTTTGGAGTGATCTGGTGAATTAGGTCGGATGAGAAGCTTAGGGCTAAGATATGTGGGATCCGGCGACGAGGACCGCTTAAGTACATTGTAAACAGAAGCTTTTAGCGTTATTTTCGGGGGTCTTGTCGTTTTTATGAAGATAAAGTGTTTAACACTAAGGAACTAAAAGAGTTTTGTTATTTGGTTTGTTTAGTGCGAAATCTTTGGGTGTTTTTCGGCTTTGGAAATGTCAAGCGATGTTGATCATCATCATTATCAGCCCTTAACAGAACACAGCAGAGAATAGATCTCTCTTCTTGTGCGCCACTCATCCCAGTCCTGTGCCAATCAATCCGGTGGAAATACCAAGCATAATTCATAAGTAATTATTTAAGCACTTAATCCTAAAGAATAAATCTGAAAAATACTTCAATACTAAAAAGATACACAATTTTGAAGTACACATTCCCTAAGACAGTCCCTTATCAAATTCAGTTCAATAAGCAAACCAATTTCAAACACCATTTTCCTCCGCGGAACAATAATTCCAACGTCTCAAACCACTTCTACTCTGCAATAATGAACTAGAATAGCGTAAACTGAACCAATATCAAGCACGTGTGAGCTCCAAACTGTCAAAGTTAAGGCACGTAAAGTTAAGGCGAATAGCGAAGTGATTAATTCCGTGTCCCCGACCGATATCTTAGTGAGTTGATTAAATTCTCTAGAGTTAGGCTTGTTTAGGCTAACCGATACGATTTTAAATGCATGCAAAGTTAACTCTAAGTAATTTATAACTAACTTAGTACTCGTACGTAAATCTCACCTGGGAAAACGGCAATGGCGAGTAAAAGCACAGAGTCTTATCATACTTTTTGATTCTCGAATTTATAATTTTATAAAACCCTGCACATTACAAAGCCCAGCCGGCTTTGTAATGTGCAGGGAATAAAATTGGAATATGAATTAAAATTGGGCAAACACTTAGAAAAAATAATATTTTAAATAATCTATAAATTATCGATAGTAAAAAGAAGAATAAACTACCTACTTATACTTTTTAGTTTTCTCTATGCAATATTATTTCTTTGATAAAACAATTATAAAATTAGTCTTATAATCTCTTGCAATTCAATTCAATTCAATTCTGCTTGCATGAATTTGCACCCGTCTGGCCGCAGCAGCTCTATTGTACATTCTAGGGACCGTATAAGTATAGAGTGTATAACTCGATTTTGATGAGACCCTTTGAGGTATTAAATATCACTTTGCTGGCACCATTCCGAGGGGGGTAAAATTTTCCCAAGTCGACGTTTCGTTAAAATAATCACACTGTATTGAGACACGACAACGATTTCGTGTCGCAGCTTGTAAATAATGTCACCTTACTCAAACGTCGTAAACTTTATATCGATTACAGTCTATAATTTCATTGGAAGTTCCCTCCGTAGGGACGTTAGGGACATTTTGTCGATGTCTCATATAATTTCGATGCTAATAAGTTGTGAGTTAGTAACTCGAATATGAAAGGCAATAATCGAAAATTTCTATGAGCGTAAAGATCTTAAACGTAAAGTACCTATGCGTGTTTTAATAAAAAATTTAAAAGATTACGTACTGCAGTGGGCCGTTTCTAGAGCACTAAACTTTTGTTTCTGTTTTTATTACTCTCACGTTAATTACTATGAGAATGACAGGCGACAAAAATAATAAATGGAGAAGTCGTGATTACTTAAAATTAAGCTCACAGTTCGATTAGCTTTCTATAAAATATGGAACAGGAAAATATTCTATAACAGGAATAAATTATGGTCGCCGTAGACGAAATCAGTACGGATTATAATCATTATCATCACAAAATACGACAAGTAAAAAACAAACAGCGCTAAAAAACCCATGCATAATATTTCAACAAACAATATTCACGATGTTCCATAAAAACCACATACATTTTATGGGTCCCAAATGATTCGCGGACTGTAAAATCATTATGGTCGTTCCATTTTTCCCTTCAAAAATCCAGACTCGAAATGAACAAACGAGGGGTCCCGAGGGCAGTACATCGGACGATTAATTATCGCGCTCTGTGCGGGCCCTTAACAATCTAGCTTCGGAAATATGTGGTCGTAAAAATAAACGATTTTTATTAAGCTCTTGTGTGGAAATTTTAATTATGAGGAAGAGATGATTTTCAAGTGCGAAATATTCTAGCGTAGAGATATTTTAAAATACCTATTGCTCACTGTAATTAGACGACATACGAATATTTCTAACGCTAGCGGTTAATTTTGACCAAAATAAAAAAAGTCAAAATAGCAAAATCAGTATCGCAGGAAACTAAGTATTTTCATGTTAAAAATCTGGCCGTATCTGTTGAATTAGTAAAACAAAACAAGTTAGTGTTAAAAACAATAGAAAGAAAAAATATAAAGGTAGAAAATCATTGTGGAGAAGGGTGAATGTACCAGAAACTATAACAAAAACTTTATAGCCCTGTAACATACTTTGTAACACTTCAAAGTAAATACTTCAATATGCAAAATCTAAGCATATCTCAATTGTAAGTACATTTACTTACGTATAGATCTTCCTTTTCAATAATTATGTTTAAATCAAATGTTATTATAAAATAAATTGCTAGCATCCGTACTGCATTATAATTATCAAAATAACGTTATTCTTTACTTTATATCGACTAGCTTTTCACAGTACTGATAAGAGGTTGAACAATAGAGGGTAATTCTTTGTTCCGAATATAAGGGCGAAAGGAGCGATACATGTAATAAATGACTGGGTTCGCTCTAGTAGGGTTGCCAGCTGATATTGGCAAAGTAGGAAGGGATCGAGAAATATGCTTATGAAACTATGCTTGGACGCCTAAAATACGGGTTACGTGTTGAACTGACGTATTTTTGGACCCTTTCATAATTCCTGAACATTTTCAGGCTAAGGTATGCTGAAAACAGGTCAGTATTAATAAAACGGCAAAAACTTAGTGGATTAGCGATTGAGTATCAACAATAATTATGTAGAAACGGTTAGTTAATAGATAATAAATCGATCTTTATTACATAATTATACTTAGTTCAACTGAGTTGTGCGCGCGGCGCTATAAATGAAAGTTGCATACATATTTACACTACAACATTATTTACATTTACAACTGAGTTGAAATATCTTTACCAACATAGGTTTTACTAAAAAATGCAGAAAAAAGAAGTGCTGACAGGAAGCGGCACTTTTAGCTGAGAAACCTGCTGGGATGGTTAAGTTATAGGGCCTAAGTTCACACTTCAGAGCGCCAGCGTCAAGAGTCAAAATTGCCCTAATGTAATGTTGTACAACTTCCGATAAGTGCGAAACTCAAACAAAAAAAGATTGACTAGAAATTGCTTCATCAGATTCATGTAGCTTGTTGTATGTATACATTGTATACACATTATGTTATGTATAGTATATACTGGTTTAGCAATTGAAAGCTCATTTTCAAATAGCTAAATCATTAGCTCATTTACACCAAACCCTGCTAGATTATTACGAAAGTAACACTCCAGAAACACAAACTCGTATTTTTTTAATTTTTACTAAAAAAAAACTGGAGCGAAATATCACTGTACTCGTAATATCCCAGTTTAGGGACAACAAAGCAAACATAACGTATCATTCGACAGATTTCTCTAGGGTATCTTTAAAACAACACTATCCAAGTATCCAAGGAAACAAAAGCACCGCAACCCTGCTAGAGTATAGACAATTTACCCCGAATGGCCCTTGTTTTTGCCATTAACCTAATGTGTTAATAAATGTGTGCAATAATTAAACACAAAACGCGGATGACGCGGAACTAATTGCCTTGGGCCTTCCGACTCGGGTTTTTTGACGCGAGCAAAATTGAAGACCGTTTGGGATATTGCTTCCTATTTTGTGGCTGCCATTTTATTTAGGAAAGGTTTTATATACGTAAATAGACAGCTGGAATGGAATTAACTTACATTGATAGGCGTGTTACATCTTAAATTGATTATTTTTTTCCAAATTCAGGACTAACAAAAACGGCCAAATCTTTTAAGTAGCATAAAAATCTTAGGTGCCAATGTCAACTTTAAGTAAAATGTTTAATAAGAAAAACCAATCTTTAATGTGGCAGGTTTCAAATTATAAGAGAACCAAATATCAAAAATCGAGATAACACGTAGAAAGAGATCGAAATTTTACGTTTCATGAACACAAAAGTAATCGGCTGCCAAAGATATTAAAACTATTGATTTTGAGGTAATCTATTGAAATACATTTTTTTGAAGGATACTCTGGACATTTTTTTTTAATGTTGGGAATGTTGGAATAGACATCATCTATCATCTACCACTATGATGTCGAAACTTCAATGCATGAAAAGTGTACAGGGTGTACAATTGTACATGTGTGTCATTATATAGGGTTATACAGAGAGGGTATGCTAAGCCGAAAAGGGCCCATCATTATGAACAACTTTTACTATGGGACCAAAAAAATTTTGGAATTCGCGACAAAAAAAAACACCCGTTCCATACTTTTGGTCGAGTGTCGTTGTCATTTTTCTATGGAACAGCTGAATGGTTCGATAGTGAAAATGGTTCATAATGATAAGTACTATGAGCCTTTTTCGGCTTAGAATACCCTTTCTGTATAACCCTGTATAAAAGCGACGTGAAATACATTGTCAAGTCTTCATTAAAAGGAGTAATTCCCCAAAACGTTATAGTATATTACCTAATTGTCGTTAAGGGTCGGAAGATGGCGCATATTACTCTGAATGCCCCCTGGCTCGTCTGTTCCTGTCGAAAAGAAAATTGAGGCGCTTCACCTCTTGAAAGGTGTATTAATGTGTTTGTTTACGTAAATTATGATGGTAATATGAAATCTTATGGCGTGTGACGTCATGGTGCTGTGAAAATAATATTTAAGTTTTCGGTGGGGACAATTTTGTGATGGTTCAAATTTCGCAACAAATGATAAGTAAGAATTCGAAAACTTTTTTGAATTTACGTTCAATTCTACTAATGTTGAAAATGCGAAAGTTTGTGTATGTGTGTTTGTAGTTGATATCACGTATTTCCGTAACTACTAAAGTAAATTTAATAATTAATTAAGTAAAGTTGGAACAGAGATAGTTAGTTAATGCTCTAAATTAATACATAGATAATTTTATCATCACTGATTTAAATCACTGCGCGGGCAAAACCACGGTGAAGAGCTAATTCTCAATGTAAAGCTGTTTTTACATGTAGCCTTTGTCATGAAATAAAATCCTTTGGGTACAGTTTCAGTGCAAAACATTCGCTATTTTGTTTTTCTATTGGCATGCACGATGTCCCCGTCGCTCCACATTGTCAAATATTTACGCTCAGCGAGCAATTGACGAGGGAAAACTATTTTACGCCACTCTAACAGAAAACCTAGTTTATCGGTAATAAATAAACATGAAAAAATGTAATAAATGTTGCTGTCACTGTTGATGGGGATCGCTTTTGGAATCTATGAAGAATAAAAATGAGGAAAATGAAAATAAACAGGATATTCCCGGCTACGCTGGGGCAGCTTGAATACCAATAAGTGGAGCCCGGAGAGTTATCGGTTTTCGTAGATACAAACTTGTATCTAAAACGTGACCCACCGTAAGGTTGAAAATTGAATAGCAAGTTTTATTTTTTACGTTACCGTAACATAAATAACTTGGTTTTACCTTATCTACATATATTATATAGGTCCTTACCTATTTCAATAATCGTTTTATCACGTTGAGTTTACGAGTATTTCTTACTTCACTTGATACTTCGAAAAATGCAAAAGTATGAAATATTACTCCCAGAGTGTTTTTGTATATAAGAATAAAGTATCTAACATAATATAGTCATCAAGGTAGACACGTTGAACGAGAGTTGGCATCATCTGGGCTATTTTTTGTAGTGGTAGGACTCTTTTGCAGAGCCCGCCTGGGGAAGTACCACACCTTTGCCAGTTATTCCACCGCCAAGCAGTAATGTGCAAACATTACTGTGTTCCGGTTGGAAGGGCATTGTTTCCAGTGAAATTACAGGGCAAATGGGAGATTAAACAACTTATATCTCAGGGTGACGAGCGCAGTGCTGTGCCGCGCAGGGTCTTGAATTCTGCGAGTTCAAAATTCTGGGTGGTGCAGACCTGTTATGGGCAAACGTGACGTTTAACATCAGGCGAGCAATTTGCTCGTCTCGTCACTCAATCACATAAATAAAATATATATTTATTAGCACAGGATAAGGCCAATGGCATTGTTAGAGAGAAATCGATACACAGCATTAAGATTAAAATAATGTGACAAGCATGACGACAAATTGTAACCGTAAAGTATTGATCTATTCCTGGATATACCCAATTACGATGAAATACATTAGTCGATCAAAAACGAGTTTAATCATTCTG
Source organism: Alcis repandata (assembly GCA_949125135.1). Classification (NCBI taxonomy): domain Eukaryota; kingdom Metazoa; phylum Arthropoda; class Insecta; order Lepidoptera; family Geometridae; genus Alcis; species Alcis repandata. The sequence continues at coordinate 7,919,426 of OX421239.1, read as the reverse complement.
AGAGCACTAAGGTACCACTTTTACTTCAAAAAAGGTAACCCAGATTTGGATTGAGCTCCTGCCAATCCTTTGGAAATTCTTAGAGATGCTTCACTAACAGGTAGATCATTGCGCAGAAGTATTTAGGTTCTAGCTACGATCCGCGGTCGCGATCAGTGTCCAAAACAATTTATTTTTACCGTGATACAGTCTTGATTTATATTATATGTTAATTTACTTATTGGTAGGTACAAGCTACTTTTATTTAAATATGTTGCTTAAATTGATTTAACTGTTTCAACGTGAAGAAAAACAAACCTACAGTCATGCACACACTTGCATGAATAATATTGTGTAAAATATGAAAAGGAAAAAGGTCCTCGACATTTTCAAAACATCTTTCTAGTGAGGAGTGCTTGACGCCCTTGCGCCTTAATGTAGGATCGTTACTATACCTGAAGGCGAGATAGGGTTTGGTTATAGTATCAACGATTTGGTAATAAAAATACTATGTCGGTGAGTATGCACCCAGGCAAATAAAATAAAAACAAAATATTTCTTCAGTACTCTGCTAAAGATGGGTGATTTCAGAACTCTTGATTGATCCTTTTAAAATGCACTATGATGCATTTTGGCCACGAAAAATAGCGATAAAAAGGCCTAAAAATACTGCGTGTCCCAGTTGCTGCATTCATACAACGGCAGTGCAAAATAATTCTGGATTGCACTGAACCTACAACATATTTGAATGCTTCAACCTTATCTGGTCACTCAACGCTCAACGCTGCCTCTACGCCGTCACCCCGAGGGATAAAGAAAAGTGCTCTCGACTTCCACGCACCGCCATACAAATACTGCGTGCCCCAGTTACTGCATTCATACAATGGCAGTGCGAAGTAGTTCACTGGTTCAGCGCTAACGATGTCAGGCTCCAGTGTAAGCTTGATTCTGTCACAGGTCGAGTGGTATCAAGGCCTAGCTCCCTACGACTAACGAATGGGTGAACGACCCTTGAACATTAGAAGTTTACGAAGAAAATTACGATACCAAGACAGCGGTACCTTTTTTGTATGGATCATATTTTTTTTTCTTGAATCGTTATAAAGCAATTTATGATGTATGTATCTAGATATTTCTTTCACATTTATTTCAAACCACTGTTTGGATTTATTTTATAATTCATTAACGTAAAACTTAATAATCATTAGTAAAATATCTGATCAAAAACAGGGCGTTAACATTTTTACATTTATTTTACAGTTTGAAACATGAGATTGGGGACATTTTATCAAAGTCTGATTTATTACATTTTATTTGTATTTTTGTCAAAAAAATATTTTGTTTTAAATATAATAAAAATAAACTGAGTGGTTACTAATAATCATTACTACTATTATTTTAAAAGTTAAAAATCAATCCAACTCGAACACAACTTTCAAATATCAGCTTTTAACAAATATGAATTTCATACTCCTGGCTCAAGGTTTCACGCCTGAAACGGACTTCTCAACTTAATTTACATAGATCGCAGCAAACGCTAGTTTTCCAATGAATGCTCAGCGTTGATTGTACATTCATGAACACTGGTGCAGTATAAATTATGTCCCTTCAATACAGACTATTGTCCGAAACACAATGGCACGAATTATAAATGGATATTAATTATATATTTTAATAACACGAAATTAAATTTCAATAACAAAGGTTGAATGAAGTCTATTTTCGTTTGAAAGCTTGGATTTTCCATTGACTAGCTTTATTGGCCGACAGGGTATTCAGAGCTCTCCAATAATGACGTAGGTGTAAATTTACGAGTATTGTATACCTATATCTACCTACTTACTAAGTATAGGATCACACAATTTTTTTCTCATAGCTTATTGCGACTCGTGAAAAGAGGACTACGGACAATGGGCAGGGTGGGTGATTACGGGCTGAAAATGATAATGATGATGCTGATTACATCCTATTGCAGAGCAAAGGTCTCCCTTATTTTCCTTGACGTATTCCTAACACAAAAATAACATACTAACGTTACAAATGAGAAAGTTTCTGAGGATGAGGGAGAGCATAGATTGTAAGTGTATTATAGTCGTCACAAAATACGAGTAAGAAGCCCGTTTGGACGTTTGTCATTGCGACGTAACTAGTGATGTTACCATACGACTCGGTATTCGATACTCACGATAAATCAATTCAAGTTTGTATGAGTATTTTATAATTTGATCGATTTCATTTTGTATTGTAAAGTACATTGGATAAAGGTTACGATTCGAAAATTTAACTTAAACTTGAATTTTATAGGTACTATATTGAAATGATACGAAATGGTGCGAGAGGTCAATTTGTCTTTAATTTAATATTTTTAGTTACAATAACATTCATTCAATCACAAAAAAAAACAAGAAAAAACGAAAGTGATTGAATCTTCATTCAATAATTTTCTTCGGATGATGAGCCAAAATCGTCAGTTGAGCTATCGTCAATTCCATAATTTATTGGGTTACAAGTTACAACACTAATATTTGAAAAAAGAAGACTGAGAACGTAACTGTTTTTGAGAGTTTCGTCATAATTTGACATTACATGCTACCATAAAGTATGCGCGAAAAGCGTTCCAAGTTACATTCTACGGTCTTTCTCAAGTGTCCAAACGGGCCTCTTATTTTGTGACGACTATAGGTACATATTTGTTAAACCTTCGCGCAGAAACGGCGCAATGGATTTCTATAAAGTTGCAATGGTGGTTACTTACACCCTGGATTAAACTAGTTTATTTTTACTCTGATAAAATAACAGTTCCTTTAGGATTCCAGGCGAAACTGGAGAGCAAAGGTAGCTGATAACATAAATGTAACTAACACAATTTCAGTTTTCTAAAAATCTTAAAATGTTAGACATTTTCATAAATACAAAATTATATTTTATTACACATCAGGTTGAATATCACTAAACATTTTTCATATAGGCTCCATATTTCCGTATGAAAAAGTAGTGAATGGAATTTCCCAGCGGCGATGTGCCAATAACACGTAAAAACACGCAATATGGAAAGTTATTTTGCGCTGAGGTTAAAATCCAATTCAAATACTCGATAGACGTGACACAAAACCAATTTGTTGGTGAAACCGAGTCTATCTGTATCTCAATTGTCAACTGTTGGGTTATCTAGGGTACGGATTGATTACACTGCAAGATTGTATTCATTTCTTCAGTAAGGTAAGCATATTCTTTTGATTTGAAATAAGTTATTACTCGTACCTACAGTACCTACTATCGATTCTGCCGTCACGTTATATAAAGGCATAATATGTAAAACAGATTTTATGGTTGACATATTACTCGTATTATATTATGAATTAACGCTCAGCCTGATTTGCTAGTTCTAGAAACATGAACATAGGTATCTTCTAAGTCTGCGTGCTTCATCTTCGACCACATCGTCGGTTACCAACAGGCTGGTGGTCAAACGAGGACTTATTAGCGATAAAAACAAATGCATTATGTTCTCTGCATACACCGAAGTCGGATTATAGATCGATGTCTGCATAGTACGCACCTACATAGAAAGGAATGCTTAATTGCTTATACTGCAATATTGAACGCATAAAAGGGAATGATATTTGTTTTAGGAAAAATATACCCATACCTATTTCCTTACTACTATTGAAACGAAATTTACATTTTAATTCATTAAACAGTCCTCCTATTCATACTGTATTTTATTTCAGACTTAAAAGGCTTCAATTTCATGATTCCCCCACTAACCATTTCAACCGTAGTGTCAGTTGTCCATTTAGCTGGCAATAGAGCTCTGGACCAGCGCCAAGCATTCAAATTGAAGCGGGAACATGCATTAGATTTTATCATGTGAATTGTGAGTGCAGTCTACATTCTACACTCTCTTGAACCCCAGCTCAGGGTAGAGTAATATTTTTTATTAATAGATCTGACTAATATTAAGTAAGAGGGGTTAAACGGAACTAAATTGCATATAGAAGTAGACATTTAGGGCCTTACTTATAAATGTTGCTTAGCAATAGGCTATTTGACTGATTTTGAAAAACTGTTTTAAATTATTCGTTGGCATATGATTAATACACCACATGTATATTTCTGCGAAATTTGCAGTATTTTTCGTAAAATACTGTGTTAATTTAAATTACAATATTCGCGCTAAAAACGCTGTTTCGGTAATGGCGGACGACATGTGATTTGCGTGACGTCACAGGCAAGTAAGCAAACTTTATTTTTTGACAAACGTCAAACTTGTACCAAAGTGTACATTATAAAATCACACAAAGTGTCTTAGCATTAAACAATGTTTACTTGCGTGTGACGTCACGCGAGGCGTAGCCAATCACAGAGCGTTCTTGTGGCTGAAGAATTTAAAAAAATAATTTGAATTTATTTTGTTTATTTTGAAAAATCAATAAATATTTTTGGATAAAACACAGATAAATATGTTTTTTATGTTATTACCTAACAGAATGACCACATTTCGTAGCATATTTTTAATAGTGTCAAATAGCCTATTGCTTATAATTACAAATTTCATTTAATTTGTTGCAATACTCATAATTAATGTCAATTAACTTTAAGCAGCTTTTGTTATTTAGATTCTGAACGTTTTAGTACACGTTGTAAAAAATCATATCGAATCAACCAAATTTTTGTTGAGAAAGAAAATTAATTTATCTGTTTCAGTTGGTCCTTTATTTGCTCGGAATAGCCATATTAGCCGAATAGCCAGTGCTAAATAAACTAAAATAACCCCGTATAAGGTTATAAACACAGTAATGTTTGCACATTACTGCTTGGCGGTGGAATAACTGGCAAAGGTGTGGTACTTCCCCAGGCGGGCTTTGGAAAAGAGCCCTACCACTACAACTGAGATACTACCCTGGATTATTAAGTACCTACACATATTTTTTTTTATGACAAACATTGCGGTAAGAAGGCAGGTGACATCAAACCGCGTACGATAGATTAACTATTAACGACATCTCTACAGCAATCGACATGGCAATTGCTTTAAAAAGCAGTTATAAGAAGCTTCAGCCCGCTTGGCTCGATAGATACCCACTTTATACCTTCTTCATACCCTGTTAGCAACGATACAAATCTGCAAAACCAAATCGAAACAAAATCAGGAGATCTCGTAATTCCCACGCAATATTTTATCGATAAAAAAGCTTTGAAGTGCGTATATCAAAAGCATATAAATTATACCTCATGAATATGTTCGTATTATCGGAATGCGGGTAGGCACACATTTTTATGTTCCCGCAATAGGGTAACCATCAAATGTCTGAAAAAATAATACAACTTTCATAAAAATATACTGGCTAAACTTGAGTAAAAGGTACATTGGTAATTTTAAACATAATGACTGAAACACACAAATTTTAAAAAGTAAAGTTACGGTTGAAGCATTGCGAACTAAAATTTTCATAAAATTTTACTACTAAAACAATTGTAAATTGTTATACCATATTTTGTAAGTAAAATATTATATTTAGATACGTAGCTGTCATAACCAAATAATCCCTTCATCCAGAGGAATTTTATCCTTCCAAGAACTGGCTACCCTCTACGCAGCGCGTTAACGCCTGGTTTCGCCTGAAAAGAGGCACCAGTGAAAGGAATACGCACAAAGACGCTTCGAACAAACCAGTGACCTGAGTTACGAGTTAAGCTAAGACCCCACTAAGACGCAGTGCGTGACTCTACAGCCATTTTTTGCGGATCAACTACGAGCTTGCCTTAGAAACAATGATATTTTATACATTATACAATATATACCATATATACATTATAATAAATACCTGTCTACGTAGTGTAGATATACTTAAATATAAGTTACCTAGAAATTAAGTTAGATTTAAATTGCTTATTAACCTAAGGCTAGATGGTAATTTAATTAAGAAATGCTAAATTGGCGTTTCTTAAAAAATGGAAAAAACTACGAATAGAGATACTACACTAAAATTTAACGTATCCTTTATCAATACCTGACTAGCCACCAAAACAACGAGAACTATTTCACAATATAGGTAAGTAACTACCTATTTATTATTATTATTTATTATTAAGGCGCCTTCAAATTGATTGATTGCTTGATTGGATTTTAACGTTACTTTAATAATTGTGTTGTTACTGACTAGGTATAGATTTTATTTGTTGGTTAAAAATAAATATTTTTAATTATTTAAGTATTTAAGGTCTTAAGGCTTTAAAACTTGCTGCGCCCTTACAATGTCCTTTTACGAGGAGGTTATTAATTCGACTGTATGTTTTTTTTATTATTTTTTTTTATGTTTGTTGCCTCATACCTTTTGACTGGGTGAATCGATTTTGATGATTCTTTTTTTATTAGAAAGCTGACGCTTCCCATTTGGTCCCATTTTAATTTAGTCCAGTTCTGATAATGGTATCCATGAGAAAACTATATAAGTCTTGAATTTGCATTAAGTACGTGCGCGACAAATAGAATAGATGAATAACTCAATAGTCGGTCTTTTGAAGTCGGTTTTTGTTTTTTGTTTTGTAAAAATAATATTCTTGTTGTACATTGGCAATAAATAAACAAACGCCTTGACACCAACGCTAGCCACTCGGGCTAAAATAACTTACTTTTTATGGCATAAGTAGCTAGGTATAGTTTTGGAGTAATACCTAGAGCGGAACATCGCATTAGACTGAATTTACAAAATCTTTTCGACAAAAGTGCAAACCTATGTCGAACAGAATAAGTCTCGCGACTCGTTTTGGTGTTATCTTACCATTAGAGCGCTTGATATACGAGTTTAAACCACAGAATAGAGAATAGTATATTTGCTTTGGATTTATAAAGAGATGTGTAATGTAGGAGTTGATTTATTCGTACAGATAGAACTCTGGTGAAAACATGCCAGAGTATTAAAATACTAGTATCCCTACTAATATTATAAATGTGAATGTAAGTTTGTTTGTTACGCTTCCTAGCGAAAACTACTTAACCGATCATCATGAAACTTTGTACACATATTCTTGGAGGTACTAGAAGACAGTTGACAGGAAGAGGGTGAAATTTGAATTACTAAATTTGACCCAAGAAAGAAAAAAGAAAACGTGAGCTAAATAAAACCGTTTAAAAAAAAACAAAGCGAGCAAAGCCGCAGGTAAAAGCTAGTTATTATATAACTGCATACTAGTTTAGAGTCAGCTTAGTCCTTGCTAAGTAAATATTTTCAGCCATTTTTTTTTTGATTCTGACTGTTTTTATGTTAAATTTTAATCTAGGTAGTTTATTTTAATTTAATTTTATTTGATTTGATTTATTTGATGATGGTTTTAATTTTGTATTCGTATGTTTTATTTGTATTCTCTTATTATTTTTAATGTTACGAATTATGGATTTTCTAAATTCCGAAATAAATTATATTTGAATTTGAATTTGATATTTGATTAAACTCCATTTCCAACATACGTAATGATTTTTCCTATTTGATTAATCCACGTTTGACCACCAGATTGTCTGTTGGTAAGTGACGTTGTGGTCGAAGATGAAGCACGCAGATAAAGAAGCTTCCTATAAACTCCGACCTTGAAAAGACCAAGATATGTAAATGTTAGTATGTTAGTGTTATATTAAATACCAATCCACTACTAAGTATAGGCCTCTTTCAAGCCCTATTCTGTGGCTTTCCCAATTATATTAGGTAGGTACTGAATAAAAATGCTATTGTGGAAAAAGCTGAAGTTTATCTAGAGCCAGATTTCCACATAACTCCTACGGACCGGCCAGCTGAAAGCCAAAATTATTCAAAGGTCGAATCCTAAGGATTGGAAACAATAGAATTTTGTATCTCTCTTAAATGAATCACAAAAATAGCCGGTCTGACCTTGACTGGAAGCAATTATTGGACCAAATCCAGCCACAGAAAAATTTATTGGTAATATTTCACCGCTTTCTACAGGGTTATAAGAAATGAGTATTTCAAGCCGAAAAAGACTCATTGTGATAATCATTATGAACAACATTCTCTGTGGGACCAACCCGGAAATCACGAGAAAAAAGCAGATGTTACATACATTTTGTCGAGTGTCATTGATAAATTTCTATGGAACAGCTGATTTTTATTTCGCGAATTTCGGAATGGTCCCTTAGTAAAAGCTGTTTATAATAATAAATACTATAAGTCCTTTTCAGCTTAGCATACCTTTTCGTTATAACCCTGCATAAAGTATAGAGAGTGTGATGAAATATTGAACTTTGACCGTTATAACTCGCATAAGTTTAAGAGTGAGGGTATAATAAAATAAGTTCGTATAGACCGAGTGGTTAGCTCTGGCGTCTGTTTTTAGGCTACCTAAAGGGCTATAAATGACTTGGCTGTACAATACGAGTAGGTATTGTCGTTGGAGTGAGTTTTAGTTTTAAGTTAGACAAATAACAATTAATTTAGGTAAGTTTTTGCAGTCTTTTGAAAGTTTGTCTCTTATTGATACAATAACATAAACTGCTAAAACATCGAAGTCAGCACTTAGAAACGCTTCTTAAAGTTAAGCGACGTTAGTTATCTACTATTTAATTGCGTTCCTGTATTCAGTGACGGATTAAGACTACTAGATGCCCTAAGCAATCCATGCCTGTGGGCCCCCCTATCCGTATGTCAACTAGAATCGGTCTTTAAACCTTTACCGCCTAAAAACATTAGTTTTTTGTAAAATAAGATGATGAGATGTATCATGTAACGTACTTTAGAAGTGGAGTAGGTGCGACAATAATAAAAACCAAAGCATAATTTATTTATTTATTGAAATGCGCCTTGCGGCTTTTCCGAGCATTGAATTCACGCAAGATAGTATTAACATCTAACGTTTTTAACATATCGGACTCTATGTACAATATCGATAAATTATCGAGCCTTTCTTGTATCATCTTTGTCCTTTTTTCATTTTTTAATATTTTTAATTTTGAAAAAGAACGTTCCGCTGAGCAATTTGTAATCATAGGCGATAAAAATATAAGCAGGGCTGTTTGCAGGTTTGTGATTGGCTGATCGCAATTCCGGGGCATTCGAATAATAATTGTCGAATGCACTAGCGGGCAGCGAGTGGGCAAGCGGGAGTGGGGTTATGATTATGACTCTAGGTCGGACTCTATGTCAACTTAAAACGAGCGAATTTTCAAATTAGTCCTAGAAACTTTTTTTGGTGTAGTTTTTGGTGACGTGAGACGTGATGCCATAAGGACGGATTTTTTTTGTGCTTCTTCTGGTGCCCCCTCCGACGTGATGCCCTAGGCAATTGCTTAATTTGATTAAGGGTTAATCCGTCACTGCCTGTATTACGCAGGACGGTATTATAAGTTTAGTAGGTATGGCCGATAATCTGCACTTAATCTACAGTTAGAACTTAAACTTACAATGGGAAGAGTTAAGTGTTAAGTACAACACTTCCTCACTACAAGTGCTATTTACATCTCCAAGTGTCAGTAATTTACATCTACTAACTTCCCCAAATAAGACATCGTAAAATAAATTCACTCATGCACATGAAAACAACAGGCTTGTAATCGTAGTCAGTCCTTTGTTTGTACTAATTTAGTGCCTTCGTTACGTCGAGTTGGCAACTGCCGCTGCACTCTGAATCTGGCTGACCATTCAAACTAATGAACTGCTTGTGAATATCCCGAGGTAACTTGTAGTTGTGGAAATGGTGGCACTGGCCCGTATTTTGCGGTAGGAAGCTAAAGAGGTTTTAGGTTGAGCTTCTTACTGATAAAAAGTTGGGTTTGGTTGTTTATGTAACCAGTTTTGTAGCTTGTTGCCAACGAGGAAAGTTTTGGATATTTTTTAAACTGTACCTAAACAGTACATTGCATTGACCGTCACTGAGAAAAATGCTCATCTAAATTCCGCTAAAAGAATGAATAATTGTAAAGTTCGGAGCATACTGATATCAAAAAGTACGATGATTAGCACTAGTTAGCACTGATTAGAATGTTTTCTCGGTGTACATTTATTTACATAAATTTACATTACCTAAACAGTACACAAAGAGCAGTGGTAATTGTAGATCGTTCTCATCGTTATCGTGTGGTTAATGCCACGTAGTAATTACTTAGAGTGGCTGTAATTAGCCCTGTTGTAAAAATTTGAAAGCTGCCTGAAGCGTTATTTTTTATGAGTTTAAAGTTGCCCTTGTAGTTTTTTTGGCTAATAAATACAATTATAGAGAGAAAAGTCAAAGGAAAATCATAGGGAGAAAGTCAGAGAAAACCAGAAACACCAAGAAGGAGGAAGACCAACATTTTCATATCGAAATAATAAATTAAAAAATACCTTAATATTTTAATTCAGGTAAAAGACTTCTTCATTTTAACCCATTTTTTCCTATCACTGGCAAGTAAGTAGCATTTTTATATTAAGATACCTAAAAAAAACCACATACACACTAACTAACAGGTGAAACACTAACAGAAGACCAAGCATGGAATTACTTCATCGACCAGAACAAATCTCATAAATACTGAATGAAGTAGTTTCTCAATTCAGACAAGCTAGAAACGAGAACAATCACGAAAAGTTAGAGTAACTTTCCTCCTTATTTTTATGAACCATTTCCACACTATCAGTGCTTCCGGCTCGTTGAGCCGGCGATTCCCGCTATCGGACTGCTGCAGATTCACTTGCGGTTACTTTGTCGCATATTTCAGAGGACCCTTTAAAATGTGGCGGGAATTTTAAGAGGGTTTGCTTTGAGTGACAGGTTTTTGAGCGAAAATTTTAATAGTTGAAAAGCGCTTGAAAAGAAAAAAAAAATAAGTTTATGGCTAATATTCACCGGTCAAAGAATAATTTTAAGCCGTACCTATCGGCGTATTACGTGTTATTGGCAGAGTTGTGCAATAGCTTCTTGAAGTTGGTTGAAGTTAAAGTGATAGCGTAGTCGAAGACAGAACGTCTTCTTGTGATAGTAGCGCTTATAGAGTACCTGGTCCACATAGATGTTCCTAAATGACCATCAAACTTAAGAAATGGAACATGTGGCCTATCTTTAGACGGTTGACTACGAGTTCTACCATTAACTATTTGATCATGTCTACAGCTATTATAAAATTTTAAAGTTCTTGAACGAGTTTAAAAGTTTTTGTGTTGGTGTAATTTTTTCACGCTAAAAATCTTGACAGTCGCCAGCTCAGCTCGCCAACTATCTTCCAAACATGCGTGCACACTGCACATAGATAACGCAACTCATAACAAATGGAACGTCCAGCCCAGGGCAAGATTCCAAAGAAAAATAACAACTTCATAATATTTGAATACGACGAAAAGCCAAGCAGTATGCATTATTCATTTACGAGAACCATGGTATGCGTATGCAGATTTTATTTTTATACTGACTTGAGTTTAGTTATGAGACCGTAAATCTGATAGTTTCATTGTGCATTGTTTTAAGTAAATAGCCAACTTAATTCAAGACTTTTTATGAAAGCATAATGTTAGAGTTTATTATACAGAGTTAACTTATAAGAATTTTAATGCGTCGAATATTCAAACAGCCTTTTTCCTCGGACAAATCCGACGATAGTTTTGCGAGTAATAAAAACAAAAAAATATTAATATCATTATCTTCATATTTAAATACAATATTTTATGTAGTGGCACTGAAGGATTTGATTGTCGAAAAATAGGGATACTTAACCCTGAAACATTTCTGCAATCCTATAAGTTAAGAACCACCAACCACCAATAAGTTTACGAGTCTTTGTTTACCAGTTCAGTAAGGATTTTGATTCTGACTCCTTGTTTCAAATCGAATGCTTTCAACGATCCGTAATAGTGTGTGCAGTGTGTATTACCCATAGAAAGATGGTATAATGTTTTGATCATTACGCTTACCTATCAAAATGTGATGTTTTACAAAAAAAAACCTATAAATAAAATCAGCATTGATAGGAAAAGTTAGTAGGGATTTCGGGAATAACCCAAATGATCATTGAAAAAACAAACCCTTTCCAAACTCATCTCTCAAACCCTGTCACGCCTTTTCCTATTCATTAATTTCAACACTCATCACTCAAAAATATCATACCTCCTGGATGATGCCCAGCATCTTTAGAATGCATCATTAAGTCCCCCTAATAATAAACAATGTCCAAAATAAATTAGGGACGCCACAACATTTTGGCACTTGAAGCAATTTGTCTCTTCTATCATTTGTCTGGTTATTTGCTTATGGTGCTTGAGCTCCACTTCGTCTCCAATAACAGCGGAAAGCGAATAAAGATAGAACGGAGAATATTAAGTTTGTTTTTGATAAAAATAAAATTATTCAGTTATAGTCTTGCGTTTGACCGCCATCTCGCCTGATGGTAAGCAATGAAACAACAATTAAAACAATACAATTTAAAAACTTTAAATACAAGAATCCACTTAAAGACTCTCGTTTTGGTTTTCTATTTTTGGTGTTTATGTGTAACACTGTATTGATAATCAAGTCATATAAAAACACTTCTTTTTTGTAGGAATAATGGTAATATAGTCCGTGGCGGATGTCAGCGTTTTAAAAGAATATCAGCAGCAATACAATAACTCTTCAACCTGCATATTCGATCTTATTAAACGCAGTAGAGCAACAACGACGTGACGTTTCTAGAAACAACCGTATGGAACCTAACCGATCTTAAACCAGTCTCAATCTCAATCTCTCAATGGAGCTACCACATGGACAAAAGATAAGCGCTGACGATAGCGACCTTCCATAAATTGTATGGCTCATCGATACTGTCACTTTATTACCTGCCAAAGTTGGAAACGCATGGACTCATCGCTTATCGCTGACACAACCACTAGCGCCCAAAGCTCATCTGCTAAGGACAGAGTGGAGAGGGCAAAAACTGCCGCTCTCTTGTCGCTCTTCGTATGATTGATGACGTAACTGTCGACTCCAAGACACTCGGTTATTCCTTGGCTTCGGATCATGGACAGATGGATAAGTGTGAAGGGTGAAGTGTGAAGTAGCACTAGATTACCTTAAGTAGTTGAGCGTACAATGATTAATGATGTTCGTGGGTTCTGCTATTCTGCATATTTTGAATGCAAGTAAAGTTATTTTTGCTACTCTGTGGCTATAGCATTTATATGACCTATTCTGCTAATCTTGAATCTTAGAAAAACTACTTTTGTACTCTGCGACTTTCAACTACAACATGTGTCCGACTCTGCCAGACTTTATACTACAATTTATATACGTAGAACTATTATGTATGTTAACTATAATAGTGCACTGGCTGAAATGTAAACACAGGTAATTTCAATAAATTATCATTTAAACAACCGCGATCCTATATTTTCGTATTTCAATTTGATGGTTCTGGAAAACGTGGCTTCTCTGAAAATTTATTTTTTTTTTAATTCAGGAAATTAGGAATATTCAGGAACTATGAAAATTATAGCAACAAAACACAAGTATCATTTGAATTTATCGCTTTTTACGCAAATATAAAAACAAAAACATACAAGTATTTGAGTAGAACTTTTTGAACCAAAACTTGAATTCGACTAACGTTTGAATACTTCAAATAAGGCACGGACTTCAATTGGTCCGCCCCAATTCTGGTATTACAAAACTAAAGTCAAGTTCTTAGAAAAGAAAACAACGGGTTTTTTCAATCGGCATACTTCCGCCTACTAAGTTGGACAGAAGTGCCCTCCGTGCTGCGATATACTTTCACAGTCAGTTGCTGAAACGTTCTGTTGTTCAAATAGAGTTCAAATTCGATACAATTCGCTATTTCAAATTAAACATTTGTTTTTTTTTTCTAAAAAAATGGAATTAGAAATTTATTAAGCTTAAGCCCTGTATGTATAATGGTCTAGATTGTAACATTTAGAACAGAATAGCTCAATTTATTTAGCATTTCACAAAACTTTGTTAACGGAACGAGCATCGATGTAAAACCTGTCATACTTTACTTAGGTACCTACTAGAAAATAAAGGTGGCGTGTGTGAACCCTTCCTTTTGCATCAAATTTAGTTACTGCTGTTATCTGTAGATCCTGTGTACCTACCATGCAAGTGCGCCAAACTGCATTTATTGAGCTGGAAAATTGAGCTAGTGCCAATTTTATTTTTCAATTCGCGTCGGGGAAACAGCTGAGTATTAGTGCGGTTTCATTATGAATGAACAACAAATAGATAGATCTTTTAATTGACTATCAAAGAAAAACACTTTTTATATTAAGTATACCTATTAATATTTAGTTAGTACGAAAAATTTATTTTTTTATATTATTGAGTAATGAGACGAGCAAATCGCTCGCCTATTGTTAAACGTCACGTTTGCCCATAACAGGTCTGCTTCACCCAGAATTTTGAACTCTCTTCTACAAAAATAACAAGATACCTAAAACCTTTTCATAGGATATTTGAAAGCTACATGCATGCTGGCCGAGTTTCGTGCTTTCTATCAGATATAACCTTTTATCAAGCTTACTAACTCTACTTACCTACTACACTGCTTTCCTCATCATCATCATCCACAGCCTTCTTTATCCCACTGCTTGGTATAGGCCTCTCTCTCACTGTGCCATCTGCCTCAGTCCTGCGCTACACTGCTTTCGTAACATAAAAATATATTACTAATGCTTCAATTACATTAATTTACATCAATAAAATAGTATGTATATATTATATATAAAAATGTTATGTTGGTTTGTGTACCTACGCTTCAAAAACTCAAAAAGTTCTGCACCGATCGAGCTGAAATTTTAGCATGATATATAATACGCATCAAGGATTGTTTCTATCTATTTTTTTTTATCCGCAGCGAAGCGTGGCAGGGAACAGCTAGAAACATTATAATTATCTAACTATGAAGTCTTAACGTCTGATACTCGACTAGTTTCGATCACATTTGGTGATTTATTTCAAAAATATATCCCAAATAGATAGCAATTACTGATGGAGTTGCGGTCGCGTTGTTGGCTTGGTGTGAATATTTTCGTGTTAATTATAACCAAAATGTGTCAACACCGCATTAGTTTTCATAGCAAAAGTAATGGGTTGATTACACGTAACGAGTACAGTAGCGAGACAGTAAATGAGCACACTCGGCCAAGCAAATATATTAAATATTTGTTCTAGTGACTGTCTCGCTCGTCAACCTGTTTCTACAAACCGAGTCGAGGGCACTGTTTCGCCACTGTACTCGTTTAATCTTACTAAATTTAAAAATGTGAAAGACTGTACGTTTGTTACTAATGAACGCTAAAACGGCTAAACGGTTCATGGTCTGGATTGCTATAGGGTACTTTTTATCCCGGAAAACGCGGGTTTAACCGCGGGGCGCAGCTTATAAACCCATAACTGTATGTATATCAACACTGGACAGTTCCTATACGTAGTTCTGGATAAGTTTCGGATTACGGGACTCGACACGGAAGGGGCGTGGAGGGCCCGTCCGAGCAATCCCGGCTCCGTATCCTTGCTGGCCACGTCCGGAACTGGGCGACATTGCATCAGCTACTTTCCGATTCCATCGGTAAGGTACTCCTATAGTCCTATTGTAATGCAAAAGTTTTGGTTGGTTATTATTTTACCACGGCAATCAACTGTTGATATTGTTTTACAAAAATATTTTAAAATTAAATATTTTTAATTTATCTGTAATGTTTGTTATTGGCTTGAAAGTTTAAAATAACTTGCAACTTTCAAATACTTACCGTGCTCCGTGGTTGCATCCGCGCGGTGATGACGGCCATGATGGTAAAAAAATCGTGAATAGCACTAACAAAACCTAAAGTATGTATCTAGTAGAGCCTAGTACTGAAGTACATTCTAAATTTTATCCTAATCGGTTTAGGAGCTGCGGAGATACGAGGTAACAATCATTCATACACATTCTCTCAAACTTTCGCATTTATAATATTGGAAGGATAGTTATTTCTCAATATAGGTCAAATTTCTTTAGCCTGTTCTTAACTAGTTCTTCGGAAATGACAGCTCCATTTAGCTAAAGCGTAATATTATTACCGGCCGTATTTTTCCATTTCGTTTAGGTGTACGTAATTTATATTATGAAAGCTGTAATGTCATAGTAAGTGACAGGCGGACAGACGTTCCTCTTACGGGAAGAGTGCTTTACTTTCGAAATTCGTTGAATTATTCACTCGTTCCAGTATTTTTTCGCTGTTACCTCTCTCACCTAAATTCATATTGGGGTTTGGATTACGATATAAGAGGTAGCGAGATATAAAAGTATTCCTTGTGGTATGAATTTCGTAAAAAAAAAAATATTACTAAATAAACATAAATAAATTACAGATAAAAATGTAATTTTACTTCTCGCTATCTGTAGCCATCTAATAAAATAGATTTAAACCATGTAAATAAACGAATTTAATCGAAACAGCAGCAGTCACGTACAATTGCAAAATATTGCAAATTCTTTATTGTATGTCAACTTTGTAAGAAGACTAAAACTGTTTTTGTTAACAATACAACAAACTACAGACTTTTTCCAAGTGACATTCATTTATTCCCATTTACGTGCGAGATGGCGGGGAAAAGCTAGTTTCATTAATAAAGTATTTAGCTTAAGCTTCTGACCCACGGTTTATGAAAAATACATACCTACCTACCTACCTACTCCTGAACAAATTGATGACGGCAACTTTCTGAAAACGCCTACGGAAACTAAACGGGAAATCAAAACCAGTTCAGTCAACAGTAGCCCAAAGCTAAATCAAAGACTTCAAACTTTAATATTCATTAGAAGAAAAGTGTCTGCTTCTGAAATAATTTGCGTGAGATTTGTTTAGTTGTTTTATCGTAGCGTCGGTGGAAGTGTTCGCCGAGCTTTTAACAATCCGCGTTTTCTGTTTACGTTTCCAGTCTCTCAGTAAACAACGAATTGTTTCGAAAACTTTTAATGGTGATCAAACAATCGTTTCATTTTGTTTTCGCGATGCGGCGCGGACGAAGCGAGCGGGTTGCAAATTTATATAATTTTTTTTCGACATAAAACGCTCCATTTGCTTAATTCTGTCGGTTGAAAACCGTTTTTTCGTTTCATTAAGAGCCGGGTGTTGCCAGATTTGTTTTCCATTTGCGGGTCGTGGGAAAATTTCGAAAACAATTTCTAAATGTGTTTTATTATCACGCAAGGCGGTGAGTACACACAAGGTTTCGAGAAATGGGACATTTTTATAAAATGGGTCAGCAAAATATAGCCGTCGCTTCGTTTTAAATAGGAGTATTGGCAACCTTATGTACCATAAAATAGAGTGGTATATATAGTTATTAATTCGAATACACAACGAAAAGCATTCGATAAAGCGCAAGACACGAAATGCCTTATGCAGGTCCGTGCGATATTATGTCGGTCTTTCTTACTCTTCTGACTTTACTAACGAGTGAGATAGTGACCGAGATAACTTCGAGACAGAATCGGGCTCGAAGTGATGAACGTAGAAGATACTCTGCTATATTAATATCGTTCACTTTATGGGTCGGCGGGAATTTTATGCACTTTTTACGAGGAGATCTGAGTCTTGGTGTCACACTTTTATTAATTTTTGAGACCAATGTCAGGCGATAATGAAATATGAGTAGGCACACGATAATAATATTTTAACAAGACTATAATATTTTAATCATAGATGCTTAAATAAGTGCGTATGTTAGAACCAAGATACCAACTCAAATCCATAACGGCTTTTTACCGCCACCTCCTCTGATAGTAAGCAATAATGCTGACAATGGAGACACTTGCCTTGAAGAAATCGATCCGCTCTCGACTAGAAGACACTCAAACGATTTCGATTTTCGATGGATTTCGATGAAAGTTCGTATTGCGATCGCCTATTTTCTGAATCACACTATCACTAATATTATTTATGCGAAAGTTTGTCTGTATGGCGTATAGCAATTTTAGCGTGAAGAAGCAACAAACGTTTTTACGCTCGAATTGTTAAACGGAATTGGATGAATTTTGGAACGAACAAAGCTACGAGTATGTCCTGGCTTAACATATGGGCTGTTTTCAAAATGATTACCATTTTTCAACATCGCGCAAGTAAAATCGGGAGATGCAGCTAAATCATAACTGGGTTATGATTCATACTGGTATATATGCATATTTTATCTTCCTAAAGATAACCAAGTAGAAACGGTTTTATTTAAATAAAATTAATAGATGAACTAGCCAATAATGTTATGACTTTTTTGTCTAAATCAAATTGCAGTTCCTGACACCAGGGCTTAGCTGCTTGGCCTATACTATCTTGCTTACTCACTGCAGTGCCTCTGGTTTTCACAATAGAATAGCATCCAATACATTTACGAGCATTTCCCACAGTTTTTCTCGCAAACCAAATGAAACTCCACGTATTTCGGAATCTAATTACGGCTCGGATTAAAAGTAACTTCAAATCCGTTTTTCATCAAACCTACAGAAGAAATACCAATACTATTTGCAAATAGGGGTCGTATACAACCCGCGGAATTCGACTCCCGGAAGATTACTTTTCCCTGAATACGCGGAAGAAATGTAAAGACCCTGTAAGCGTACCTAGTATAATTGTGACAGAAGCAAACCTTTGCTGCGCTCTGAGATTGTCTCTTGTAGTTTGTCCGTTGCAAAAATTTTGTAGTCATTTTGTTCATGCATCAAGTCAAAAATTAATTAGTTCAAGATCTGAATGTTACACGTTGCTAAAAAAATAGTACAAGAAAGCTCTACTAAACTTGAAACCAAAAGCTTATTTAATTAAACTTGTCTTAGTAGAGTAAAATACCTATTTAGGTATTTTGCTTTCAAATAATACGGTAATTAAACCATTATAATATTACAACCCAATCAGACCTTTATAAAATATAATAATTACAAAATAATTAACAATTACCTATATATATAATCAAAAAAATTTTAAAAACAAGGATTTTTAATACTACTGAACCTTTGTCTAAGTACCTACATCATGCTTTGCACAAATGTCTATAAAGTTGACATACTGAATAAAATTTCACTGTCGTCTTAAGGGATGGACAATAAAGTGCAGGCGACTCTTGAAGGAGGACCTTTGCTGGGAGGGCAAAATTTTATTAAAATGCGACAAAAATATATCTCTGAGTGTAACTGACAACCACTGGCTATAAATAACGTGGCATATGATAACGATGACGCTGCTGGAATTAAATAACAATAAAACTGTTGAAATGCGAAGAAATATCAGCTGGAGTTTATAAAAGTCCTTGTTTGAGTTTATTTTCTTTAGAATTGTTTGTACAACTGGAACTGGATTTATAAAATACATATGACAGATGTACATATGCATATGCATATATGTATATGCATATATACTCATATGCATATGATTGTATTTATTTTATATGGATCACCATCATTGTCTACAGAAGTGTTTGTGTGAGTAGATTGAGTAGCTACCTCTATGCCCTAGTGTTAGAATCGCCTGTAATGCCTTAAATATATTTTTTTTCTAATTTTAGTAGCACAATAATCTTTACCTACTTATAATTAAACGTGACATCCGACCCAAGATAACGATTATTTTTGAATGCAAATCTCTTCGCACCTCCCATTTAGTGATCAAAAGATGAAGGTTAATATTTTATAATAATTTTACTCTCGCTGTCCACACCGAAAATATAACGAAACAGAGTCCTCGAGGTTAAAAGAAACCGTTTGATCCGGTTCCCCCTCAAACGGGTGCAAGGCTTTCCAATTCGTCGAGAAACAGCAAATTAGTCCCCAAATGAAAATACATTATTGACAGACAGATAGACAACACAGCCTATTTAAACTTCTTACCCTGTATTTTACCGCCCTGAATAATTCATTTAGGAGGGTGCGTGAACAAATTTGCTGTGAACTTTGAGTGGTTGGGGTGCTGCTGTGATTTCATATTACGAGTTCTTCTTCTCTTCTTGCGTTTTTCTGTGACTATGGTTGCATAGGGTTATATGGAAAGGGTATGCTTAGCTGGAAGGGACTCTTAGTACTGGTCATTATGAACAACTTTTACCAATTAGGACTATATATTCTATATATTTGAGTCATTTGAATTTTTCTATGGAACTGTTATTTGTTTTCGTGATTAGCTAAGAAAGCGTCTACACTGGAATCATAAACATATTAATTTATTATGGCAGAGTTTCTGAATTGTTTGTCCTTCTTTTTAACTTTCACTCGTGATCAGAACTGACAACAGTTGTTCAACTAAAACTTCCTAACGTTACGAGTGGTATAAAAGTTCGTTGAGCTTTTGCTTTTTAATTTCAACGTATTTACGTCGTTGCCTTGAGGAGCTTTTGTTAAAAATGTATTCTAAAATTTACTGAAACGTCGAAGCATAATGAAAAGTCTTTTGCAGTTTAAATAATATTATTTTATGGACTTTCTTATTAAGCTTAAGTTTGTTTATCTAGATTTACAATCAGAGTTCTCAGAAAAAGCAAGCTTCCTTCTAGGCAAGCGTAGCCCATTGTACACCACAACACAACGTTGCTTACCACCAGGCGAGATGGCGGTCAAACGCAAGTCTATCAAAAATAAAATAACTAAAAATGTCAATGATTTTATGACCATGCCCGCCAGGGGAGCGCTTGACAGGGAAAAATGGGAAATAGAAAACTTTCCTATTACCTAGTATAAATCATTAATTTTAAAAGTAACGAACGAACGTACCTAATATACAAGAGATAGTAAGTGCTACGTCTCCGATATTTCGTTATATAACTTCTTGAAACTCCTCGATAGGCGATAGCTTTTCCGCACAAAATGTATAGCAATTCCGACTCATTCTTAACGATTTGAAAAAGATCAAGGACGGGCCCTAAAGGTGTTTGGGCATGCCCCGTCGCGCCGCTGCACTTTCGCTTTTAATAACTACGGACTCCCCTTCTTTAATAAAGAAGAAACCCTGGGGAGCCCCTACGGCCTCACGTTCAGGGTACAGACTAGCTAGTACCAGATAGAAAACTTCTTCGCCTTTTCTTAAAAACCAGACGACCTGGTACCGCCTAAAATTTATCTAAATTTAATATTTTTGTAAGTTTATTTTTATACGTTTTTTTTTAACATATAGAATGTGAGTGAAACCGCAGGGTGCAGCTATAGGTAATTAGTTCACAAGTAGTACCTACTGAGTATGATCTTTGAGCTTAGGCGAAATGAAATTATTATTATTTCGGTTATCAGTTATTAGTGTAATACAAATAAAAAAAAAACTTAGTTTGAAATGACCGTATTCAATGCTAATCGGATGTTACGGTTGTCGAAAAGACTTTAACATCTGTCTTTAGGTGGTCTAACCTACGTTTAGGGGTCCGTAAATTTCTCCCAATAGGTCCCTCCCACTTGCGACTGTGATTTTTCTTCGGATCTCCAAAAACGTAGTACGACATAATTGCATTCCTGTGTTTTTGTTGTTTGCTTGGTCAATTTAATATCGAGGTAGTTTTTACTTTCTTTTGTTTTTTTACGTCTCATGTGATTTTTAACCACAGTATAATATTTTCATTAACAGTAAAACAAATCACTATAGTCGTCACCAAATAAGATGCCCGTTTGTCATTGCGACGTAACTAGTGATGTTACCATACGACTCGTATTCGATACTCACGATAAATCAATTCAAGTTTGTTTGAGTATTTGATCGATTTGATTTTGTATTGTTAAGTACTTTGGATAAAGGTTACGATTCGAAAATTTAACTTAAACTTGAATATTATAGGTATATTGAAATGATACGAAATGGTGCGAGAGGTCAATTTGTCTTTAATTCAATATTTTTAGTTATAATAACATTCATTTCAATCACAAAAAAAAAACAAGAAAAAACGAAAGTGATTGAATCTTCATTCAATAATTTTCTTCGGATGATGAGCCAAAATCTAAAAAAAAGCTATCGTCAATTCAATAATTAAATGGTTACAACTTACAACACTAATATTTGAAAAAAGAAGACTGAGAACGTAACTGTTTTTGAGAGTTTCGTTATAATTTGACATTGCATGCTACCATAAAGTATGCGCGAAAAGCGTTCCAAGTTACATTCTACGGTCTTTCTCAAGTGTCATAACGGGCATCTTATTTTGTGACAACTATACTATTAATTAAGTTAGCCAGTTATAAAAATATGCTTTAATTTTTTGTCTGAAAACAATCGTTTTATCAATGCCTGATAGTTTTTGAAGACGTCTAAACATCCAACATAAAAGTGGTCGTTTAAGGCTACGTTGGTACGGAAACTTTTTATAGACCATCAAAAAGTTAGGGAAAAGATAATTAGCAAAAATCGTTTTGAAATGTTACAGCTGTCATTAGGTTGACCATCTGTTAGGCTTCGTTAGAGAAAGTTGAGACTTATAATCGCCTTTGCAGTCACCATTTGGCTTTGACTGTTTTTATAGATCTCTTGAAATGGCCTAAAAATGATTTATCTTGGAATTATAATATGGATTTTCATCGTTTAAGCACTTTTATACTTTTTATAGCATTTAGATAGATAACAGATATCTAACTAATATCTGATAGTTTGAAGATGAACTTCCGCGAAGCAACGCCTAATTCAATAACTTAGATATCTAACAGTTATTAATTTGATAATGTTCAAAAAAAGAAATATAACGCTTAAAAACGTACAACACTTGGCGGGCCAGCTAAGTGCTATAATTATAAACTCACCCAGTTAAGTAAAAAGTGTATCTACTGGTGTACCTACTGGTATACCTATTAGGTATTTAATGTATTTTTTGGCAAACATTGAATTATTACATAGTCTACTACCTATAATTTACCAATTAAAATGATAAACATAATTTTAAATAAATAAATAATAATAAATCGAACCTGGACCCGATTAGCATGTGACTGAGGCAGATGGCACAACAGGAGAGAGGCCTATACCCAGCAGTGGGAGAGTAGGCTGTGGATGATGATGATGATATTATAATAATAATTATACACAAAGCGACAGTTAGCGAATAACGTATACGTTATGTGTATGTTTGTTATTTCTTTACATTTTGACAGCTCAACGGATTTGGAACTAATCTGAAAAAGAAAAAGACGTGTGGCACTCGGGGACTGCCGCGGTAAAGCTATTGCATAGCATTTTTTATCAACTTATGCAATTATAATTATTTCATTAACCAATGCCACCTAGAGGCGAGTTGCTGAACTATAGAGACAAGCGTGACATTTCAAAAAGTCATTAAAAGTTCTGCTATTCATCGATAGATGGCAAAACTAAAAAGTATCACCGCTGTGTCTTAGGTTATAAAAAATTTCGTTACGGAATTTCTGGATTCAAGGCCCGCTCAAGGCCCGCGATAGAAGCTATGCAACAGCTTAAAAATGAGAAACCACATAAAATATTAGAGGCATACTTATGTACTGTATATTTTTATATCAGATTCGATATTTTGTATCGTTTATAGAATTATCCGCATGGAATCTCTACCTTGAACTTTCCACTTTCCGAACCGTGTGGCAGTGGGTCAAAGGCTGGCCCGGTAATTCCGAATAGTCTCACAATCGAAGCTGGCGCGATAAAATATTAAATTCCGAAGGCGACATCCGTCACGGGAAGGCCTTTGTGGCCACTATGCGATTTTATTGGATTTGGATCGGTCGACGCCGTTAGAGCGGCTGCAAACTAGCTGCTTTTAGGAGCGGCTTCTTTTAGACTGTCAACTATTTTATCATAGAAATAAGAATGCAGAAAATATTGCAGTCTGCCAATATTTATGTTAGATTATTATTGACTTTAATATCTATACACAACGCATGTTTAGAATAAATATTATATTTCGATCACTGTGTGCAGATTCTAAAACCATTGAAATAATAATTATTATTCAATCCGTCACAATTAATTATATTAGTATTACATGGTGGTTACCAAGCTCACTAAAACCTTGAATATTATATGATAAAAATGCTTCTAATTCTTAAGGCTACATAATGCAACAAAAAGTTGACAAAATATCTTACAATTTTTTTAGTATCTCAAGCTACACGTTAAGCTTAGTAGGTAATGGAAAATAATGATGATGATGTTCCAAATTATTTTCGATTAGTTGAAGCTATTCTTAAAAGTGGCCCGTCTGTAGCTCTCACATATTTATTATTTGCCCTTATTTTACCCACTTTTACTACAAACACTCGAAAGAAAATGAAATCGATATTTTATTTGAAAGCGATTGGTGTGCTAGTGATGCTTCCGGAATAAATATTAAGTTAGAGCTATTGTCGTGAACAATGCGCCTTGAAAGCGAATGAGAAGAAATATCGAGAACTCGAATTTATCGAATTTTGCTTCAATAAGTTCCTTTGCCTTGTTCTGATGGAAAATAAAAAATATTTTATTTTTATGGAAGTGGAGTCCGGAAGAGAAGTTTTTCTTTCACAGTTTGAAGTAGCATATCGTTTTGTTTGAGAACATTGCTATTATGATCATTATTGATCACTAGCGGCCCGTCCCGGCTTCGCACGGGTAGACTTTGGGATAAACGTAGAGTAAATTGAAATCGGTCCAGTCGTTCACGCGTGATGGCGTGACCAAAGGTGTTGAGAATAATTATAGGAACTCTTTGTTATAACCTCTATTCTCGTGCTATTGCGTAACTATAGCAACCGTAGTTTGTTGATGCTAACTTGTCAATTTATAGTAAAAACTAGCTGACTCGACAGACGTTGTCCTGTCAAAAGCCATTGCGTAACTATAGCAACCGTAGTATGTTGATGCTAACTTGTCAATTTATAGTAAAAATTATCAGTATAAATATAATTTGCAATAAATTAAAATTGCGACTATAATTTGAGATTTAAACTATCCTATCTCTCAAGTTGGATCAAACTGCACATGGTGTGCGAATTTTATTATAATCGGTTAAGTCGTTTAGGAGTCCATTGAGGACAAACATTGTGACACGAGATTTATATATATTAAGACTAGCTGACTCGACAGACGTTGTCCTGTCAAAAGCCATTGCGTAACTATAGCAACCGTAGTATGTTGATGCTAACTTGTCAATTTATAGTAAAAATTATCAGTATACATATATATAATTTGCAATAAATTAAAATTGCGACTATAATTTGAGATTTAAACTATCCTATCTCTCAAGTTGGATCGAACTGCACATGGTGTGCGAATTTTATTATAATCGGTTAAGTGGTTTAGGAGTCCATTGAGGACAAACATTGTGACACGAGATTTATATATATTAAGATTATCAGTATAAAACGCACACTGTTTTGATAGATATGATTGAATTTGAACTTTGTACAGAGGTAATAAAGTGCAAAATTAAATTGACTCTTGGACGTTAGGAACATACCTACATTGCTTAAACAACAGTGAGTGCTTGCAATTCAATATGAACTTTATACAATAGCAATAAAGCTCGTTTTAGTTAGAAAACGTT
The DNA here is from genome assembly GCA_949125135.1 of Alcis repandata. Lineage (NCBI taxonomy): Eukaryota > Metazoa > Arthropoda > Insecta > Lepidoptera > Geometridae > Alcis > Alcis repandata. The sequence goes on along the minus strand of OX421239.1, from coordinate 7,893,998 downwards.
TGTATGGGAAAAATAAAAGGGCTGTTTTTAGGGTTTTTCAATATTTCTGAGAGATTTTCTTAATATTTTTTTCCGTAAGAACCTTCTCCTAATAATAACAAATACAACAAAAAAAGAATTAGTGAAATCGGTCCAGCCATTCACGCGTGAGGCCGTGACCAAGGAAAACGGGTTTCATTTTTATATATATAGATGTATCGACTCGTTCTTTGAATAACGTACTTCGTGGGTCGGATGGCAATTCAAATTGTAGGTTATTTTATTATAGAATTAAGTTTGCTTGTTCTATAGCAACAACCTTCAAGCCATGTCAAAGACCTCAGGCGGCCTAAAAACTCTGACACCATCGCTAACCATCTGGCCTATGCTAGCTCGCTTACTTTTACCCCTTCGTAATTTTTCCTGAACCAATTAACCCAAAATTATTAGGTATACTATATATTATACTAAACATAATATTCAGCCTAGCCTGCCGGTCTTGTCTATTTGACTTTTTACTAAAATCTTTGACAGTCTAGGTAGGGATTTTCAAAATACTAAAACACCTCCAAGTCACCTCCAAACAAAGTTAGCCAAAGATAAGCTCATTTGAAGTTATCTGACTTAAATAAAAGTTTCAAGAAAATATTACTGTAGGTAAACTTCCTCTGCTTCGTGTCATTGAAAACTTTATTTTACTTTTCTCGATTGAGAACGCCTTCAATCCCAAGTTTTAATGAGTAAATAACGAGGACTCGGGTTGGGGAGGCTGCTCTCTTGCATGTTGGAATATTTTGAGTGTATTCTGAAATGTATCAAGTGTCATTTACAAGTATAAAATGTGTATATAATACAGTGTCATTTACATGTATAAAATGCTAGATGACCCGACAGACGTTGTCCTGTCATAACTATGAATATTGAATTCGAACTGTCTTAAATTTTCTAATGTTCCGCTCGACTTTATTTTTTTCCTGCATAAGAATCTTCTCATGACAATAATTAACACAACAAAAAAAGAAATAGCGAAATTGTTCCATCCGTTCATGCGTGATGCGATGCCCAAGGGAAATAGAGATTCATTTTTATAAATACAATATAGATTAGGTTACTACAATGTTGCCCTTGGTGCTTGCCCAGACTGTTTTTTTTTTTATTACCTTTGGTTAATTTAGCTTTATTATTATTATTTAGGTAATTTTGATTGATTGTAACTGTGACATTTTTGACAGTTTAAGCTTTATTTTATTTTTCTTAATAAACTTAAAAATGGCTTAAACGCCACTGAAGAATTGAAAATTTAATTTGCAATAAATAATATTATTATTGTTACCATAAAATAACTTGGCAAGACAATTTGACTACAAATATGGCGATAACCAAAATATTCGCATCAAAAATAGCTTTGTCTTACTTGTATTCAAACCATAAAATATAATCATAGTTAGCTAGATATCTACAATTACTACTACAAAGGCTTATAGTTTTCCAAGTTAATTATCGTAGACTTTGTTCTTAGCAATAAAAGTAGAGACTAGAGAGCCTAGCTCAGGGGCTTAGAGGAGAGCTGCCGTAATTAATTACTGTTGGCTAAGGATGGATGATTGTGGCACTGACAAGTACAAAATTTATAAAATAATATCCTCCAGGGTTCTATCGCCGGTTACGCGTCAAAGCGTCTGTGTTTGCGTTAGATTGAACGTGAGCGTGGAATACTCTGCCCGAGTGGGTGTTTCCCGATAGATATAATTTGGGTGTCTTCAAGTCGCGAGTGAATCGGTTCCTTCTAGGCAAGCGTGTTCCATCGTAGACCGCATCATTGCTTACCATCAGGCGAGATGGCGGTCAAATGCATAAAAAAAAAAGAAATTTATAATTTATTTTTAAATTTTTATTCAGACTATAACTAAATAAAAAAAAAAAGATTACATGTTTGCTTGCTGTGTGGACTGTATGTATGTAACGTAATGCAATCGAACACAGATCGCGAACTACGAACACTTGAACCGAGCTGTGGATCCAAGTGGAGGGAGCGGAACGCGTGACCGCTTTCTGTCTGGTAGAATCCTTATACTGGCTGAACTTTAGCCCATCGACTTACTGACGTTTTTTGTACAAAGTAGTCTCATTTTAGTAAATAGCTGGATAAGTTAAGTTATGGTATTTAAAAAGACATCATCTATATATATAAAAGAAAGTCGTGTTATGTTACACTACTTATAACTCAAGAACGGCTTTACCGATATGGCTGAAAATTGGTGAGGAGGTAGCTTAGAGCCAGGAAACGCACATAGGATACTATTTATTCCTAATAAACTATTTATTTCTGTTAAATAAATTCGATAGCATTCAAGTGTGAATTGACATAAAACATCAGTCACTATAAAACGAGGTATAACAAAAAAGAATCAGACTTGGAATAACAAAACGACTTATTATACTCTTTGCGCAAATGACAGCTATGTAATGGACGTATGGATGACAATTTAACAGCTAAACAGATTTTGACGAAATTTGGTATGAAGGTAGCTTAAGCCCTAGGTAATATGTAGATTACTTTTTACCCCAGAAAATTGAACGGCTTTTCGCTATTCTTGCAGGACAGCGGGTGAAACCGCGGGGCGCAGCTAGTAATAATATATTACTCAAATATAATCAAAATTAAGCACGCTTCATCAAGTTTAAGTTCGGTTAAGGGAAATTTCCAAACATAAATAGCCAACGCGAACTCAAAAAAAAAGAGTAATTGTTTTAAAAACACACCAAGTTTTCTCAAATTTAGTTGAAAAATAATTATGACCTGTAAGCGAGTACCAACATCTATACAACAAACAATCGGACAGATGAAACCAAATTTTGCCAGTCGTTGCAGAGAGCTCCGCTCGTACGGTCAATAACACTAATACAAACACAAAATGAAAATACAGACTTTCAAATATTTGAATAGTGAAGATATAAAGGTAGGTACTCTATCTAAATATTGCTATAATATTTTAAAAGTGCTCTCTTGAAGCTTATTGGATTCTATTCCATTAGACTATTGCTTTTACTAAATTGAAAAAGGTTCATAGAATTTTCATTCTTGATATTTTGTAAGTACTTCACTTTATTATTAACCATAAACTATTTTTGGTGGTGATTTTAACTTGATTAATCTTGATATTCAAAGTTTGAAAAAAATAATATTTTGAAAACTAACGTGGATATAACATATTTTGTTTAAAATATAATACATCGGACTACACACATGCTTTAAATCTGGAAACTACGACCACATATTCAATTGCGTCCGGTGATCCTGAAATAAACGGTAGGAAAATCAGTGCTCATAATTTTTTGAGAATTTTATAGCAGTTCAATATTGCCGGTACGACTAGTGTGGTTTGAATCTGCAACGCAATAAAATAACTATCTATAGGTATATGAAGCTGCCAACATAACTGAATTCTGAGTGTCTGAAATTGCGAATTTCTGTATTCTGAATTTCTGTAATTCTGAATTTCTGTATTCTGAACTTTCCATCCAGTGTCTGTACAAAGTGGGTACAAACAACTCCTCTAATTCGGCCGGGACTGCCATCGATCAGTTAGAAGGACGACCACCTTTCGGCGATATACTGCCGGCTTGTCTGTTTACGGGGCTCACGCACTTTGAACTTTGTAAAGAGGAAACTTACCTTACTTACCTATTCAGGTGCTTTATGAGTGTTATAGGTTTAGTAGCTTAATTGAGATGGATGCTAAGTTGAGAGTTGGGTCTATACAGTAGGTATGCTTACGTTTGGAATTCTAAGTATGAATTTCTGCAATTTACATTTTTTTGACCACGATATACGAGTACCTATATTCTCGTAGACACAACACAACGATAATATATATTATGGTTAAATTTGTCTTTAAATTTGAAGTAAAACTAAAAGTTTACTAAATTCGGTTAATTAAATAGGTAGGGATAACGATTTATGGTAAATTAGTCCAGTCTAACTCATTTTATGGTATAACTAAAGGATAGGTTCGTCTATTTTTTCGCACTTGTCTTTTAAGCCTAAAAAGCGACGAAATCCATTTCCCTTTTATTCCCAGTAATGCTTTTACAACAGCGTGTCAGGAAACGCGACATTACTGACTAAACACAAATAGAATCGAACGGCACGAAAAGACGGAAAACCGGATTTGGCCGGTTTCCCTAAAATATGCATGAGAGCTGGGTCAGGAGGTCTTCTCGCGGATAAAAGTTTATTGTCCAATATTGTGGGGTTATTCACGGATGGAAATGGATTTCTTTATACATCGGTAAATGTATAGCGGCTGAGATATGGACGGCATCATGCTAAAAAGACGTGCAAATTTTTGATACTTTTTCAGGAGGGACATAAACCTGTGACTTTTTACTTAGATGTCTTTTTATCCTAATTCTTTAGAATTATTCATAAAATTGTGTGCTATGACTTTCTATAATTTCATTTTAAAGTCAGTATTATACGATATCTAAGTGTGTTTTTTTTTTTTTTTTTTTTTTTTTATTTGATTAAGTGACGAGACGAGCAAATCGCTCGCCTGATGTTAAACGTCACGTTTGCCCATAACAGGTCTGCGCCACCCAGAATTTTGAACTCGCAGAATTCAAGACCCTGCGCGGCACAGCACTGCGCTCGTCACCCTGAGATATAAGTTGTTTAATCTCCCATTTGCCCTGTAATTTCACTGGAAACAATGCCCTTCCAACCGGAACACAGTAATGTTTGCACATTACTGCTTTGGCGGTGGAATAGCTGGCAAAGGTGTGGTACTTCCCCAGGCGGGCTCTGCAAAAGAGCCCTACCACTACAACGTGTGGTTAGTTTAGTTTTAGTGTATTCCTATAAGTATAAAAAAGCACATAATTTCATTCCAAAAATAACCTTGACGAATAGGAAAATCTTAGAAATCCGCAATAAGTACACGCGTGTATTCGGATATCTATTGAACGAAAACGGATGAATGGCTGCGGAGTTGTTCGCCGAAATATAAATAATATTCGCACGATCCGTTATACGGAACATGGGTATTCCATTTCCGTAAAACGAAAGGGACTCTCGGAGCCATTTATATTTTTTTGTTTAATTGAGTTGATGTGGTTTTCGGACAATCCCATCCGTCTATTTTAATACGTCTTTGGTTTTTATATCTTCACTAGCTGACTCGACAGACGTTGTCCTGTCAAAAGCCATTGCGTCAATTCTATGTCAAATGTCAAATGTCAAAAGTTACCTACATTAAAAAAAGTTTACATTGTACAAAGCGCTTTATGGTTTATACCTACATTAAAAAAAGTTTACATTGTACAAAGCGCTTTATGGTTTAAGTATTTTTAAATTTTCTAATTTTTCATGTTTTTTTTACTATAAATTGAGATGTGAGCTATCCTATCTCCTAAGTTAGATCGAACTGCACACGGTGTGCAAATTTGATTGAAATCGGTTAAGTAGTTTAGGAGTCTATAGCGGACAAACAACGTGACACGTAATTTATATAATATAGATAATAAGTTTTAGTTAGTTGGTGTTGATGTATAAGAACTTATTTTTTAGTAGCTGCTGCCAAAGGTGGAGCTGTTCAAGGGAAAATAAAACACATTAGTAGAAAGGTAAAAGGTGGAAATACAAATCGTCAAATCCCTTTGGTGTCTTTGTGTTTGTTGTTTGGTGGAAAAGCGTCTGATTTTCCAAAAAATATCCCACCAATACAAATTTCGGCCTAAAAATACAATGCGGTCTAGATCCACAAAAACTAAAATAAATTCACGGCTTTAGTGGATTCAGCCCAGTCTGGTTTTATTTTTGGGAAAGTGTTAATGTACAGTAAGCACAAAGAAATAAGCTTTAGCACATATTTTCAGAAAAGAGATTTTAAATCATGGGAAGATCTTCACTTCTTCAACTCGAATTTCTGTCTAGACTGGGTTTAGACTGCAACACGGGGCGAATATTGTTGCAGATTTATCTTAATAACTTCAAGCATCTTACTCACCTTGCTTTCTATTTGGTACGGACATTTTTCATATAATTTGTATCTTATCACCTATCTTTCTTAGATAGATAGAACATAGCTCATTGGCTCTAAACGTGCAGATTATTGCAGTCGTAGAGAAATTTGTGCAGTCAAGTGGACACATAATATTACATATCTGAAAATACAATTTTGGAGTCATTTATAAGAAGGTACAGATACAGAACCTGATTGTTTTTCCAAATATCGCATAAAATAAAAACGTTTTCATGAATTTGATTCGAATAAAATTGGTAATAAATGGATTTACGTAAGCTTCTTTTTATGCAGAAAAAAAGAAAGATTGCTAAAACCCGCAGAGCACTGCGAGATAGATAAAAACTTTTCATTGTTCACACCAGAAATTACAAATAACAGGTTGCACTAGTTTTAATAACATTTAAGACTAGTGCAATAACTAGCGGCCTTATCCCTAAGAGCGATCTCTTCCAGGAGTACCTAGTAGTGTCTAATATTAAAATAAGGGTTCCTTCATCACCGTATTATGGCTTACAGCTTTGTTTTCGCCTCTCCATGCTAAACTCTGATCTGTTTTTGTTCAAACGCATTTAATACGCGAAAGTTGAGATTTCATCGAGATTCTCAGCTATTGTTAGTTTTGAATAGGTCTCGTTAAGGTTCTGAAATGGCCCTCTGCCGGTTCTACTATCCCTTTTGTTGGCAAACGAGCCCTTGATCGATCGACAACAATGGGCCAATTTCAATGCAAGTTCAGCTTATTTCGGAACTATATTTATGGGCTTATCGTAAAAGATTTAAGTGGACGGTAAAAATTCGTCCTGGCGAATTCTCTTTTAGCTTTGAAAATAAGGTGGGTCCTTAACGATTGTAAAGCATCCATAGAGTTTGCCAATGCTTTCTAGGACTGGGTCTAAGGACGTGAACTGTTAACGTAAATAAAATACCTACATTTTGGTATATTTCTATAAAAAGTGAGATTATCAACCCAGTGTTTTTGGTCGATTGTCTATTCTTATTTCATGCACTGACGGAATGCACTCAATACTCGTGTACTTTTAGAATTTTCGCTAAAGATTTGGATAAGTATTTAAGTAACAGTTTGAGCTTCAAACCGTACTAGAAAATATTTTGGTGGGTATCTCAATAATACCTATGTAGTTATAATACTTTAGGATAGCAACGTTGGCTACCCAAAAAAGAAGCAATGCAAAACTATTTAAATCATATTTTTACGCAAAGAATAATTAAAAAGAAAGAAAAATTATAATAACACAACAATAGTCCCCGAGCCTTCGCATAGTATAATTACTGCTCCAACAAATCGACCACGACTTTAACCGCGAGTTAATTGAAAACACTCCTGAATAGCTCGTATCGTATTACTTTACTGCTATTAACTTGAAATTGGTTGACAATTAGTGGTTCGAAACGCCAATCAAGGGGCAGATGGCTTGTGATTAACCCTTGGTTAGCATGACAAACGATGAACAGACTGTTATTATGCCTGCTGCGTTTAGCGACTAATCTACGAGGGCATGTTTCACAAAGCTTGGTTAATATTGTTAGTGTTGAACAGGACCCACTGCGGTGTTTTCGTGTTTTTCTAACATCTGACATGTTAATTTCACAAAGTGTGTGGTTTGATGGAAGGTGAACGAAAACACTGACTGTTTTAATAACATGTTCATATATTAATAATGTTTTGTTAAAGGTACGTTTCGGAAATAAGCAGAAACCTACATTGATACTGATTTTCAGGACAGAAAAACGTTTTTGTAGGGTAGAAATTTATTAAACGGTGTGAGTAAAGCTGCCCCTACAAGTTTTTGAATGATTGAAGACATCGGATTAATAGCCGTCATTAAAATCATGTCAATTGATCAAAGAAAAATGATTAATGTTTAAACGAATAACTAAAATAACTAAAATTAATCTGTTAATCTGTGATTAATAAAGCTATAGTTCTGAATTACTGAGAGCATTCAATTGAAGAAAGGCATATTTATATACAAATCTAAACAAGTGTGCAAAACAATCGTTTAGTGGATAAGTTACTGGTTAATCTACGTTGAGCTCCTTGATTCCTTGATTTACTAATTTAACAGATAACTATTAAATTCAATTTTTAGGGATAAACGAGCTGGTAAGAAACAGGCCGTTTATTTCCAAAATTGTTGATACGAGAAACTTCTTCGATATTCCTACCTTTACATAATCGGAACCATAGATTTAAAGCAAGCTCCGTTATACACCAGGCCTAATGAAACTGATAAATCGAAAGGTCCTAAGTTAAGGCAAAAATTAAGGTTCAACAAACACTTTGTAAGTCGGGACTTTTAATTTGTACTTAACGGCAAATTAGTGGCCCAGAAGAAAATTTATAGATGAAGAAAATAGTTCAATGTGGAATATCAAATGGTTCCGTACATAATTTTTGTTTTACATAGAACTTCGTTTTTTCTTACGTCGGCCTGTTTGGCTTAGTGGTAGTGTAGCCGCCTTGAAAGCCAGAGGTCCCGGGTTCGATTCCTGGCCGGGCAGATGTTTGAATGATTAATTTAAATATCTGTTCCGGGTCTGGGTGTTAGTTGTCTTTGTCTTTGTGTGTTTTCCATGGCATCCCCGACACAGGATTTATTCCTAGTGGGGAGCTATAAGTGTGCAACGTTTATATTTTTTTTTTTTTTTTGGACCACTATTACAGATAAATTGTACACTCAATTTATGCTAAATCGAACTGTTAGTGACAAATGAAATTTATCATTTGCGTTTTATTCGTAAAAAAGCTACGAGTAGGACTGAGTAGGTACCTACACATAAAAAAATAAAAAAAAAACAAAATCTTTGTTCTAATTCAGCAGTTACTTTGCATTTAATCATATTAAATCTACTTTTCTCCAAAAAACAGGTTTATTTTCCATGATCTAGCTATCTATTTTTAAAATCCATCTTGTAGTTAGCAAGAGACTGAAACTTGCAATTATCGCGGTATCTAGGTCGAGCTGTTTTCAAGTTATTAGCGGAGACAAATAGACAATTTCAAGCAAGACGGAGTTGCCGTTTCCAGTTTGTGCCCACGGATCCCTACAACGAGGAGAGATTATTTTCTTTGTCCGATTTATGTCCACGGATTAAGGCATCAGTTAACGAATGAGATTTGATTATCGGCTGATAAATCTTTGTAATGGTCGTTTCATTTAAGTAATAAGATTCTTTGATGTCTCTGAAATAAAATAACGACCTAATTACGATCAATATCGAATTGCATAATTGTTCTAATTTGATCAATTACTTTTATTTATATTTTCTTTTATTTAGCCGGGATTAAATTATTGTATATCTTTACTTCAAACAATGTAATAGGCCTCGCATGTTTGGGGCTGTAAAACATAGCTTATATGTACAGAGTGATAGTGAAGCTTTCTACAGGGTTATAAGAAAAGGGTATGCTAAGCCGAAAACGGCTCTTAGTACTCATGATTATGAAAAACTTTTGCTAAGGGACCAACCCGGAATTCGTGAAAAAAAAACCACTGTTCCATACATTTTGTCGAAAGTCGTTGGCATTTTTCTATGGAACAACTGATATTTTTTTCTCGAATTCCGGGCCGGTCCCATAGTAAAAGTTGTTCATACTTATGAGTACTATGACCCCTTTTCGGCATTGCATGCCCTTTTCTTATAACCCTGTAAATTACATACATAGTTTTCTAAATAATCTCAGTCACTTGAAGTTGCAACAAAGATGGATATAGAACAGGCCTGGTTGTCGAGACACTCCTTAAGTTGTTCATGAACTGAATGAACCGCGATGTGGGTTGTGTTACAAGAACAAATAGATAGAAGGACAGGCTGAGTTACTTTTGCATTTATATTAAACTAGCATTTGCGTGAGCACGCGGTGTAGGATACTTGTAGACAAGTAATTTTGCAAACAGTAAAACTCGCTAGACCTTTTTTGCTACAATCAATGTTTTTTAACAGATTTAAAATTAGGTACCAAATACCTCGTATACTTAATAATATATCTGCCAATTTTTTTGAAAATCAGCCGTTAAAGGCGTTGCAGCAAATTTCACCCTTTTCAGAGAAATACACCCCTAATCAAAAATCCCGATGCTAAAAAATCTATGAAACCGCATAACCTACCAAGTTTCGTCGAGATTCGTTGAAAATAGGGCTTATTTTAGATGTTAGTAGTACGCGAGTACTAACATCTAATTTTACAAACATCCGGACAGATGAAAGCACATTTAGCCAGTTGTTGCAGAGACGCTTCGCTCGCTCTGTCCAATATGATTCCTTCATATCTTAATTACCTAAGGCTTCATTATTGTTAAATTTGAACACAGTTGAACAAAAGAAAAGCATTAAAATAACCGCCACCCATTTTCCGCATCGAACTAAATATAGCTGGTTGCTAATATTGCACCAAAAAACTATTTATATACTAATAATGTAATATATTATAATAAGGCACCTGTTTCTCATTTGGACTGCTACCATTGCCTCAGTGCCAATTAGTGCCAAGACTGCCAGCTTGAGAACTTTCCGAGACATTTGAAATCGGATCGTTGCCGAAACTAAGCTCTGTTTTGTCAAATTTAATTGTCTTTGGAAACGCGATACCTTGAGACTGTTGAGCGTTTAACTATTTATCTGTTTGTTTAGTTGAGATTTGGTACTGGTAATAAGATTTTGATTTCAAATTACTGATGTACAGTACCCGGCGATAAATATTGCACATCGACCTTTGGAAAGAGACAATCTGTTCGTAGAGCGTTATCTCTGTCGCACGAAATACAAACAGTCCAGTATCTATTAGGAGGTAGTGTGCGACAGAGATTATGCTCTACGAAGCCAAAATTAGCCGATCGTCTCTTTCCAAAGGTCCATGTGCAATATTTATCGCCGGGTTCTGGACCTACGTACTTAATACAGGGTTTTATGGGACCAACTGGGACTTCGCGAAAAGAAAAATCAGCAGTTCCATAGAAAAACGTTAATGACGCTCGACAAAGTGTATGGAACAGCTGATTTTTCTTTTCGCGAACTTCGTTTTGGTCTTATAGTTAAAGTTCTTGATAATGAACCCTTTTCGTATAACCCGTTTGTAACCGTTTTTTTCTTTATAATCCTGTATTTCAGACGGAATTCTTTAAGGCCGTGTTTTTTTTTTGTTTTGATTGATATGATTGATTGGAAATTGACTATGTTAGAGCGATATGCTAACCCCTGAGTAAATCAAAGGGCTCATATTAGCAACGTATACATATATAGGTACATATTGTATCTTACCTTGTTACTCTCAAGACGATAAACATGAGAACGACTAGGACAAAAAATTCGATACAAGACACCGCCCACGCCCACGCTAGTACAGTGTACCTAGCACAACTTTGACGTAAACTTACGTAGCGAGTATTCGATATAAAAGTGTACGCCATTTACGCCCGTTAGAGGCGCTCTTGACAGGCTTAAATGGCATACACTTTTCTATCGAGTACTCGATACGTAAGTTTACGTCGAAGTTGTACTAGGCCTACTGATATGGATTCAGAATTCGGATAGAAGAAGGTCATACATGTCTTCGATATTTAGAAATAGGTTGTAAAATGTATTTTCAGCTTCGCATACTATTCCTAAATAATCCGGTATAAAAATACTTTTACCCAAGTATTTATAATTACTATTATTATAATGCAATGGCCAAGCGATGTAGGTAAGTTAATGGCTGTTGAAAGTACGATTAGTTCAAATTTTACAAATTCACAGAGCTTTCGTGCAAGTAAGAGCTTTAATCGAGTGCCTTAAGTATGCAAATTGTAGGCATTAGCCAGAATTCAATTTTAGGTAAATTACAACTTGATAGAGCACAATGGCGGCTATCGGCTGATAATTGTACGACTGGTGCCTTACGATTATTATTAGGTAGCACGTGGGGACTTCGCTTCGAGCTAATGTTATAGTCGTTGGCACTGTTTTGGGTCTGGCGTGCTGGAGATTGTCGTGGTCACTCTTTGTCTCGTGGCATTTGTAATAAGACAGAAAGTGACGAAGACAACCTTGAGCGCACCAGAATAGGTGTCTACGGTATGAATAGCGCTCTTAAGAGTTCACAGCTGTATGAAATTAAAGCCAGCTGGTGTAAAATCCGACGAAAGACAAGTCATAGATTTGGACACCGAATTAATTTTTTGGAGATTCAGGTAGCAGGTAGACTAGCCCTTAAGCCCAAAAAGACCTCTGAAGGACCGGCTACCGATAGCGGACAAGGAAGACATAGGACGACGAAAATGGTTGATAATACTAATTATTGTGAACGACTTTTATTATGGGACGTTCCACACGTTTCTTCCTAGACATTTTTTTTTATCCAACACCTGATTTTGGTTTCGTGAATTCAGAATTGGTCCTATACTAAAAATTGTTTACAATTACGAGTGTCTTAGCCCTTTTTTGGCTTAGCATACCCTTTTCTGATAACCCAGTAAATCCTCTTCAAGATGCAAAGCGCCCTGTCCAAATCCAATAAAAGCATTATGGATCAGTACCCTGCAGGCTTCCAGTAACTTATACTTAGCACTTCAGCCGCGGGCGCTGATACAAAGGATCTACCAATTTCCTCCCGCTCTAAACACTTACCCCGTTCAATGTACGAGACAAGTCAGACCGTATTAGTTTTCTAGAAGTAAGGTAGGTAAGTAAGTTTGTATAGGTCGAGTAGCATTGATGACAGCGTTTTAAGGTTACCTGAAATACTTTGAGGTCATCGACTTGAAAAATAAGTTTGTATTACGTTTCATATCGATGTTTGAGATCGCTTGGCAGTTGTTGTGATAGAAATAACAACTGGGATCTGTAATTTAACATTGTGATAATAAAATATTGATATTTCTATAGTTTACGCTATTTTATAGTTAGTATATGTTAAAACCACGTCAGTTTTGGAATGTTTTATTTGTAAACTAGCTGGGCTCCGCGATTTCACCCGCATGGTAATGAAAATGGTGATGATGATGAAAATTCGAACCGTATAAATTATCTTTGTTCCAAATTTTATCCAATTTCGTACAGCCATTTTATCGTGACAAAATAACAAACATGCTGACAATCTTCCGTATTTACAGATTTAATTTATGTCCGTTCGTTATCTTTTTCACTCCACTATTTTTAACATAGGCTTTGTAAATTGCATTTCATCTGTTCATTATCTCTGTCACCATTTTAATTTTAAGCACAGACTGTGTAAATTGCATTCGAGTCCGAAATGAAACTGATTGGTAGAATTAAACCCGGTTATAAATCAGGATCGATGTACAAAAATAAAGGAGTCCTTCCAGTCTGTTCGTTGATTAGTCGATGGATCTTTGCATATAAATTGCTAGATTTAGCATATCCGAGCGTATTTTTGTCGCGGCTGGTTTAATTTCTTGATTACTCTTGTAGGTTTACTCGCGGTTTATTTCTAGTATATTGATTGAAAACGGGACTAGGGACTATGAGTATGTTATTGGATTATTAAACAAAGTGCTATAGAATGTAGTAATACTTAAACAGTGCATGCTGAGTCTGAACTTTAGAACTTTATTAACCCTGGAAGGTCGTCTTATTCTCAATATTTTATACTCCTTGTTCCCTGAAAGATATAATCTTGGACTCTTCAAGGTCAGAGTGAATAGGTATCTTCTAAATCTGCGTGCTCCATCTTCGACCACATCGTCGCTTACCAACAGGCGAGTTGGTGGTCAAATGCGGATTTATACTTTATAAAAAAATATATATATATATATTAGAACTAGCTGACTCGACAGACGTTGTCCTGTCAAAAGCCATTGCGTAACTGTAGCAACCGTAGTATGTTGATGCTAACTTGTCAATTTATAGTAAAAATTATCAGTATATATATAATTTGCAATAAATTAAAATTGCGACTATAATTTGAGATTTAAACTATCCTATCTCTCAAGTTGGATCGAACTGCACATGGTGTGCGAATTTTATTATAATCGGTTAAGTGGTTTAGGAGTCCATTGAGGACATAATCATAATCATAATCATAAATAAAAAAAATGTGCGTGTGTGTATATGTTTTATGTTTTTATTTATATGTACATATATTAGTCTGTAAGGTATTTATTTTCTATGGGCCTCTGTAACTTGTATTGTATGCAAGTTATACTGCCTGAAATAAATGGTTTATTATTATTATTAGATATAGATAATAAGTAATAGATAACTTTTTTCCTAATTTTGTTTATGCAGTAAAATAAAGATTTGATTTAGATTTTGATATTCTGGTATATGACTTGAACTGTAATATAGGTGCCTACACAATTACACACCAACAAATTTTACTACACGTGTAAAACGTTCTATAATGTACGTAAGTTAATGTAAATAATTATATCGAACAAGCGAAGCTTTTAGGCTGGACGCATTCTATTTGATCTGATGCTTGACAACAGATCTTACTTATCAAGACAATACGAGTAATTACTGTAAGTTTTTGAGGTAAATTGAATAGATAAATAAATAAACGCAAGGCTTACAAAAATACACAGAAGTGTAACCATATTTCTAAAGCTAAGGGAGTATTTATGGTCTTCCTTATCAGTACTTCTAGCTTAGGAAATTCTTTGTTCTCCCAAACTCCCTCAATATTGTTTTGATAAAACGCGCGAAACTTATAGAAAAGTTTACGTCATAAACGTGTCTCGAGTCTTTTTGGCGCCATATGCGTCTGATATCCCCTAGGGATGCAAGTTGGATGTGTCGATAAGGTGTTTTTGTACTTATTTTTTGCAAAGTATGTTTAGTTATTTTATCTATAAAGCGAAAAATTCAGAGTAATGTAGAACGTTATTATTAAGTCAAGGTACGTGTTAAACGTCACCGGGACTGAAGTGATTAGCCAACATGCTTTTTAAAAGAACCATCGGCGTGCGACTTCGTGTCTGTTTATTGATGAATGTCCTGCCGTGTCCTGACTGATCGATCTGCCTCGGGTACCAAGCATCAAGGGGACTCATAAATAAATAAGACATAAACTGCCTATTTTAGTTTCTACCTATCTCTACAATATATGCAGCTATTGTTTTTGCTTTCAGACTTAATTTCTCAAATAATGTACTCAGGTAGCACTTGATTTGGTAGAGGGGTTGGTAGAGTAACTTTGATGTAGAATAACTCGATAGAGAACCGCCCAGAGTACCAACCCAAGCTTTGCCATCACTAAGTACATATATTATGTTACTCAACAATATTGTACTCGATACATCTCTACATTCAGTCTGTCGACATCGCGTCGCTGAAAGTATGAGCGCATATTTTCTGAAGGCCATCGTCCCGTCGTCACGTCTCCGGATATTAGCTACAGAGAAAGTGAGAGCATACTCGTATTTCATTATAATATTGAAGTTTTCATCCTTTTTCATCATAGAAAGTGGATGGTACGAGTACATTTTACTTGAATATTTCTATTCCATTTCGAAGGAATAGTTACTACTGAATTATATTTTCAACGACATAGGTACTTGTTTTTGCATAAATTCGCAGACTATAGAAGACAAGACAGGGCATATTGCAGTTAAAAAAGTTTGAGTGAAAACTGCTAAAGTTGTTAATAAAAGAAAACAATAAAAATAGAAATAGACGTCAAGGCACTCTACCAACAAATAGGTGGAAGATGAGTAGGAAACAAAATAATTATGTCATGTGAAAATATTGCATCTATACTTTATGACTTTTCATGGCACTCAATCGGAACGGACAATAATAATTAATTAATTCATTAATGATGCCTTTTATGTTTTTTATTATTTTATGTTATGTTATGTTTTCTTTTATTGTTTTTTGCCTAAATATTCTTTTATTTGCACTAATACAACAATACAGCATAACATACGATAGATAAAACGTTATTTGGTTCTAAATTCGCGAATTACTCCAACATGTCGGCCATGTCAACAGTACGTGATAGCGATTCCAATTCTAGGCCTATTTTTATGTCTGGGTGCTCTCGAAATTCGTTTTAATCCCGCGTACGTGTAGGAAAATAATTTTCCCGTATATTAGGCATTTATTCTATCTTTTTCTAAAACTTTTGGATAGAGTTTTTGTCTTTATCATTTCTATTCCGGAAAAATAAGGAACCTAATAATGCTCTGCTATTATTTCAATTAGGGTGTATTCTAAACCAGTCGCACACAAACGTTTGACAGAGTTCGTTGGGTATTTTTTTTAACGAGTCTACACTGAGTGTCACTAGTGGTGAAGAAGAAGTTGCAATCAACTCGATAGGAAAAAAAACCCAACCAGTAACACCAAATGAGTTTTTGTTAATATAATATCCCGAAATGTTTGTCCTTGAGTTTTTAAAAATTAACTTTTTCAACAAAATTCATGGACTCTCTTTCATATTCGAACTCAGAAATTGTAATGAAATAAACAACTTGCCTACATAACTTCATGAATCTGTACTTTTTTGTTTTGGTTTTCGGTCCATTTTTTGGGAGTATCACTGCGGATTGGTCAGCAAATATTGATCCCAGTCATATTGTGATTGATGGTATTGGATGACGATACAATTTCCTGGCCATTCAGTTGTTGGGGCACTTTACAATATTTGTTTTTTGACCAACGAAAAAAAATATGGGTAGAATTTCCCAAAATAACATACTCTGTATTTTTTTAAGTATTATGTCTATCATGCATAGCTTTTTAGAAGGTTAGGTTTAGTATTTATGATTTCTTTTTTTATTGGATGTAGTGCTGAGGGTGAAAACTCGAACAATTCAAACTAACTCGAACTCGAAAAATAGAAAAACTTATAATTTTTTTAAAATATATATATTTTTTTTCTATACCCACACTAGTTGATACCTAATAAACTCTAACTCACCATAAAAACCTCAACATTTGACAAAGAAACTGCGACCGAAATCGGTTAAATAAATTAGTAGGATTTTGTGTAAAAGCAAACATTACATTTCGCAACTAAAAGTTAATTCTCAATATCTTACTATCCCAAACTCTTGATGGAGAAGAAAGGGCTTACTTTTCCTATTTACCTTTTAGATATTTTGTTTGGGACGAACTTTGTCTTTGATCAGAGGATAACATCAATTTCATTGAGGTTTCTTTGTTGTATCAATGTCACTCACAAACATTATTATTTCTGAAAATATTTTCTTTACATACAAGAAGAGATTATCAAAGGGTTTACCGGGTCAAACAAGCCGGATGTAAAGTAGGTATTATACATAAATAGTACTTCAAATAATTTGAAAAACCAGATTCGGCGTCTGCCTACAAGGTACTTAACTGTACTTAACTATTAACTGTAACTGTAATTCTGTCAAGTATTATTGCTAAATCATTCGTATCTGAGTTGTAATAAGTTAACTTTCTAGCTTCATACTCATTAGAAAGTTAATTTGAAATCAATGTTTGAACCAAACAGCCGCACGAGAACAAGAACAAAAAAACTCATATCCGCATAAATAAGAGTTTATTTAACAGCCTTAACTTTTAACTTCAAACAAAAGAGTATAATTATGTATGGCATTTTAACAATACAAAACCAACAGAGCTTCAGATCTCGAGTAAGTCAGGCAGCCTTTTATTCGCCGCACAAAAGCTTTCGAAAAACAACTGAGTTAGTGCTTTACTGTAATCTACATGTAGCGACTGATTATATTTTCGCCGGAAAGTAAGATACATCCGGTTAAAACCAAAGCAAACTAGTTAACAATTGACAGCTGATTCTTCGGTTATAGAAGATTCTTAGCTTGGTGTTTTTCTTATCCGATCAATCATGAGAAATTTTGCATCCGTAGGTGGAATCTGCATAAGTGTATTATAAAAAAAAAACTTCTTTACATTTTTTGAATAAAAAATTCTCAATTGGTACCAAGTATATTTTCTTGTACTTTTAGTAATGGATTGAGGGCTTCAACAAGTGTGTTTTGATATCAATAAAACATACAAAGTGAATATGGGAATATTTTGTGTCCAACTCATTGAGAATAGTTACGCCCATTTCTACAATGACTCCTGATCTCATGAATAGGCCACAGTATGAAATCAGCAACCCTCCTCGTATCGGATTAAGGGTGCCATTGTTGCAAAACGATAAATTTTTCCACTGTCTGACTATTAAGCTTAAAAAGTACCTTTTTTCTCTACCAGCCAAATACGTAAACCGTAAATGTTGAAACTGCATTTTTATGCCATATTTCACAAAAATAAGTCAAATGCTTTTATTCAGAAATACGCGCATCTGCTTTATTTCCGTACTTCGCTGCACAAATCAAAGCTTATAAATTAAAAGCACTACATGAGAAATTAAATGGTTATATCGAAGTCATTGCAAATGTTTGATACGATAACGACTAGTATAACTTGGTCCGACTATTTGAAAAGAGACCCGGGTTCCAGCTCCATTGGGAGATGTCAAAAGGCTCTCGTCATATTGGCCAGTGATACAAGCGTGATGTGAATAAACCATGAGCTGTTTTCAATTTAGCGTAAAAGCGTTCCGTCATAAAAGCTGGTCGTGGTTCATAATTAACATTTTATGTATGTGACAAATGTGTGTTGAACATTTGAGTGCATTTGTTGTTTATTGTTGTGTCTGGGGGTTTTTTCTTGGACGCTCAAAATTATCTTGGTCACTCTCACTACCATGACATTTCTAATGAGAGCGACAGGGACGGATATAATATCTCACTCGCCAAAATAGAGTCCCGATAGAGTAATTTACTAATTGGAATTTAATTAATAATAATGAATAAATTTAATTTTAATTTAACTAATTTAAAGCAATGTTCTATACAACCAATCGCACTTAATATTTCAATAGATTGATATTGCAGTTGTAACTTAAGTGGGAAGGCGACTTTGTGGCCCGTTTTCCAACGTTTAAATCTGCAATTTATTGGAAAGAGGAAAACGTATGGGTGCGATTACGCGAGACGGCTTAACGCTGGCCATTCATAATGTTGACTTTACGCCATTTCTGGGACATTTTTACTTGTAAACTGTTGCTAATTTATTATTAAGTAATTCATCTACGATACGGATACATGAAAATACTATTTTTGAGTAGGATACTTCAACAAATAAGTACCTACCTAACCCGTGTTATAACAAAACGAGTCAAAACTACGTTAGTTTTCATAAACCTGCTTAAATTTTGAATTTTATCTAGATTTGCGTCATTTAGCCCTATACGAATATCATCATCAGCAGCAACATTTAATCCTCCCACTGCTGGGATACCTACATATCTAGCCTCGAAGGGTGATTAGGCCGTATCCCACCACGCTGGCCAAGTGCGGATTGGTGGATTCACACACGCCATTGAATTTCTTCTCCGGACGTATGCAGGTTTTCTCACGATGTTCTTGAATTATGTTTAAATCGAATATAATTTTTGAAAACTTTCACAATGAAAAAAGTATTTAACATTCCAGCGAGAGCGAAAAAAATCAAGTATTTTAAACATTCTTCCATTCGCGACCGCAACATACAATCTCGCTAAAACTGAACTCTAACCCCAGCTTTAAAATAAAAGTGTCGGTAAACACATCGCCCCAAGTTTTCATATCACCATACCGAAAACACTTTTCGACTTTCGAAGAATTCCACCGCTCAAGTCAGCGCACCACGTTCAACTTTAAAATAGAATGGACAATTTTGGGATCGGCTGCCGTATTATGGAAGTTGCGACTTGCAGTTGTCTTATTTGTTATTATTTTTAGGAAAAAATATCTTAATTTCAGACGACTGACATTTTAGGTCAATGGTAATACAAAAAAAAAACAATTACCTATTTGATGATAATATATAGGCTTGCGCTATCTATTATTTGTTCGATGGTGAGCAATGATGCGGTCTACAATGGAGATCGCTGGGCCTAGAAACAGCCTTAAACTTGCTAGGCCAAATACCGATCTGCACCTGACACAAAGTTTCGAGCATCAGCTAGTTATATACATAGCTAGTTATATCACTTTTAGTAACCGGTGATGTTAGCTACCTCCCTAGTATTATTAGATACTAAGACTTGTGGACAACACGACCGGTCGCAACATTTTTACAAACGAGTAAGTCTGTTCGATCGGGAGGCAAAACTTGCGAGACTGGCGAGTCGGGAGTTTCAACCGATCTCCGGTTCCGATTCCAAACTGCTACAGTTTGGCGGTTTAGGCTATTGGTGAGCGGTTGCCGGTGACAAGTTTCGCTTCGTTTGCACTGTGAATAGACCCAAAGCAGTTTACGGAAATCTATACATGCACCTATCGTATAGGTACGATAGGTGCATGATTTTGACACTGTGTGGCCAACGAATGTTTAAGCAGTTCGAATAGGAATAAGCTTTACCTAGTTGCTAGGCTGTTGCGGTATCGATGCTTACGCTCAGTCTAAGATTTGATAAGTACCTACTCAATGCGGTAAAAATCTTTTAACAATGTCTTAACACTTTTTATTTTGGGACTAAATGACCAGCGCTTCTTTTAGATGTATGTGCTTGTATTATTGTTTGTGTTGAAAAAAATGTTAACACATTTTTTGATAACGTGAGTAAGGCACGAATAAGTAGGTTGTTTTCAATTGCGGAGAAACTGTTAAAGTATTAGCCTAAAATAAATGATATAATTAACCTGTAAATAAATCCTACCTACCAAGCTTTTAATTTATCGCATTGAATCCTTGAACCAAGTCCTAGCGCTCAGCATGACTAGGTCTTCATTACCGATCTCAAATGTAACGGATAGCCCGGGCAAACTTCGGATGGATGATCGTGAATGGCTGTTACAAAACGCCACCTTGGTCCAGATATCACGCTGCATAAAACAGTATTTTGAAGTAAATAATTTTTAATAACAATTTTGTAGCGAATTTTGCGGATTAATGTATGAGATTCTTATCTTTTAAAAAAATAATGGAATACTTTGGGAATAACCCCATAGTGGGCAGAACTTTTTACCTATATCGAAAACCGCCCAGTCATCTCAGAGGCTTTCAGGCGGCCTAAGCACTCTGACATATCCATCTACTCGTTTATACGAATTTTGATACTTGTTTAACCATATCGTCGAATAAAGGAGGGTTAACCTAAAGGCAACCTTCTCCAAACTGTCGCCAAATTGAGTTACTCTTTGGCAACCCTGTTACCAGTGTAATGTTGTGGAATCACTGCAAACTGTTTGACAGTTGTGTAACAATGTAAGTTGCGACGTTTGAGAGATGTTCAGGAGCAGTAAAATCAGGGCAAAGTTTGAATGACGAAGGTAACAAGTTCACTGCATTATTTTAGTTTGATAGGTATTATTAATATAAGTTTAGGTGCATCTACCCGTTGTTATTATAACATTGTATTGTATAAAGCTATTTATAACATTGTGTATCTTAGGAAATACCGTACATTTTAAATAGGTACCTTCCCATACTCATTTAATGTTTCTGATGAGTCTCTATGAACTTAAAAGAACACCGCTCTCTTACTAAGATTTCCGCATGTGTAGCAGACTTAACAGTTTCGTTCAAATGGCTTATGCTTAAATGGAGTTATGCTTCTTATCTATAACTATAAGCACTTATGATAACAGCAATCAAATTAAAACATACATAAATAACCGTATGAATTTGCAGACGCTACCTATAATTATAATTATATTTTTTTTCAATAATAGTACTAAACTTTTATTCTAAACGAGTAAAATAACCATTCAATGAGCAGAAAACTTCGAAGCAAACTTTACCGGCGTCAAAGGCGACCTGTTTCGGATACAGCCTCCGGCTTATGCAGCACTTGCTCTCACAATACTGCATCCTGTCGAATGCAGAAAGGGTACACAACATAAACAAGAGCGTAGATCACGAGCCGGACATCCGTCTTGCAAGCTGAATAGACTGTTTACTTGAAGAATTTTATCGTAACTGTTTCGAAGAATTCAAAAGATAGACAAACAAACAGCGAGCGTTAGATGCTACGAGTTGCGGACTAGAAGGGGGGGCTAAGGGGCTTAAACCCCCTCGCCCCCTCTCGCTTGAAAATATGGAAAAGATCACTTCTACCGATAATGCCGCCAGTTTTCTTTCAATTAAATGACGAAACAATCAAATGTCACGCCTGTTGTGAAACGTCATAAGTAACAAAACGAGCAGATCGTTTGTCTGATGTGAAACGTATTGTTTGCCCATAACAGGTCTTCGCCATCCAGAATGCTGAACTCTTTACAACTTATTTTAGTGGTTGTACTAGTTTTAAGTGTTTATTGTCCTTTGGTTTGTAATTTCTGGTGTAAACAATAAAGAGTTTATCTATCTATCTATCCCTAAAGTATCTAGATCTATTCCAAATGATCTAGTGTTTACATGAACAAATCCTACCCCCAGTCAAGCCCTATCAAAAAACCTTGGATTCGCCACTGGATGCTACCTATGAGCTTAAAATAAATAGGTTTAAAAACGCGGGAGCTGCTTTATTCTCTGAACAAGATAAAAAGGTAAGTAATGGATGTACAAACAGCAATACGATAAAGTAGTGCCTTTTTGTTGACAAGAAAATGTTTACAGATGGCTGCATGGTATATTTTTTGCAATAGGAGTGGCTAGCATGCAGACAACCTGCCTGATGGTAAACACCATTGCCTATGGAAATATGCAGCAATAGTGATCGTGTCGATGGTTAAATGTATAAAGGCCAAAATATTTTGAGTGGAATAAAATTGAACGGGATCTTTTTGCTCAACAAAAAAACAAAAACTACGAGACTCACTTACGCTTATCGCGAAATCGTGGCTCGTTTGCTTGTTTGCTATCTATAGCATACAAAACAAAGTAGAGTTACAATTAAAATACTTATGTTAAGCGACAAAATAATCAGTTTTGAAACTTTTTAATTAAAATCAATCAGCTTAATATAATTTTGGTTCGATATTAAGTGAGCAAGTTTATTTGAGTTTCAAATTCGTCGTTTGCTTTGCAATGGCAGTTTGGTTGTTTTGAAAAGTTGATTTTGAGTTTATCGACTGTCGATAATCGATAGAAAGCTCTCGCGACTTATTATGGTAACTCGAATGATTGGAACAACTAAAAATAAAAATAAGTAAGGAACACAAAATAAATAAGGAAGGGTGGTATTCATAAATAAGGAACACAGTTGGTGCGATCGTGGTTCGATCAAAGAGTTGTGAATTTGTTTTAACAATGGGGATTTTGTTTTTAAATTAACAAAATGACTATTTTACGCGAATTCTGGGTTGGTCCCATAGTGAAAGTTGTTCATAAGGATGAGTACTATGAGCCCTTTCGGCTTAGCATACCCTTTATGAATAACCCTGTATAACATTTTCTAATGTTTTCTCAAACGCAACAATAAATTTAATTTACTGCTGCAACTGTTATACTGAAGTGAGCTTAAGTTATTGTATAGTTTTAGAAGAGAGATTGCACGCCGCGCGCAGAACTTAATTAGATTTGTTAATTAAATGTTAAGTGGCTTAACTCACATGTCTCTAACGTAAATTATAACTGAATGGTTTAAATTTAACTGCACTTAGCTCTGATGCCTTTAAGAGGGTCTTTTGTTTCGCTTTCACACATAAATATATCGCAACGGCAACTGAACAATATCATTATAATATAAGCATTAAATTCTATTGCCGTGCGTTAATCTTACGAAAACTCGAAAATCGCTCAACCCATTTATGTTTTTAGTTAGAAAAAAGCGGGTGAAACCGAATAATTGCGTGACATTTGATGATTTGATGATTTTTGATGATTTTTGATGATTTTTGTAGTGGTAGGGCTCTTTTGCGGAGCCCGCCTGGGGAAGTACCACACCTTTGCCAGTTATTGCACCGCCAATAACAATCTTTCTAAGACAATAAAAATCTTTCTATAGGTACTGTAGAAAGTAAGTGAAGCCAAAATTTTCCTTTAAGAAGTCATTTTACCTACTATTATTAAACCCGTCTTTGATCCGTATTTCTAAGCCGGGCTCTACCATGGTTTGGGCAATACGTAACATTGTATTCCATATAGGCTTTCAGTGTGACACCGGGGAGAAACTGTGACACCAGGTCACTCGACCTACTGTAAACCTAATTACTTCTTTTCCTATACCTACTGTCTCAGAAAAGCTGATGGATAATTTTGAAACTGTACCAACTTACTAAACTTAAATAATTTAAACTTTAATATAATAATCAAATCACAAGTCAACACAAACAATATTCAAACACGTACATATAAAAATACGCTAGTCTAAAATAATAATTTAAATGAAAAATTAAACAAGTAGCCTGCAATAAACATCCACTTTACAGTTTTCGCAATCAAGACTCACTGAAAATTAAAAACGCTGCAATAGAACAGGCGGAATATTCATTATGACGTAACCACTGAATTGCGATGAGTTGAGCAAATTCTGAAATTAAACATTAACATTATCTGAATTAATAATTTTAGAGCTTTATGTTAATAAGGAGAAGAAACTTAATGGCGTATATGAATCCACCAACCCGCACTTGGCCAGCGTGGTGGGATGCGGCCTAATCACCTTTCGAGGGAAACTGTATCCTAGCAGAAGAGGGAGGATTACAGGTTGATTAATAGCATCGCACCAAAAAATAGCCGTAGCTATATCAGTATTTGCGTGATTCAGTAATGAACATCCAAAAATACACAGTCACATTTAAAATTTTAAGAAACATAGATAATTTTAAGTTTAATTTTATTAAATTTCTTAAAATTATCTTAGTTAGTTAGTAGTATTTATCAGTAGTTGTGCAATCAAGAAAAGCTGCACCTGCACAGGCGGCACAATATGACGTAGGCACAACTGTACTCGCGAATCCGGTGAACTCACCTGGGGCTCTATTCTGGGTACGAGTACATACTATTTTATAACGGTCACCGTCTCTCTTGCTTGATAAAGTTATAGGAGCGAGCATGACTGAGATATCACACGGGCCAGTTTACTTTATTAGATGATCGCCATCTTGCTAATAGAAACCGATCCGTTTTCGACTTGATGATATTCATAACACACACTAGCTATGCCTCGCAGTTTCACGTACGCAATTATGAGAAATGGGGATGATTATGATAATGAAAAGTAGCTTGTGTTATTTCAGAACCCTATTATTTACGTTCCAAATTTTATCAAAATCGGTTCAGCAGTGACGGAGATACGTAATTAAGATTTACTCACCCTCACTAACTTCGGATTTATAATATTAGCTGGAAATAGGATATTAGCTACATCTATCGGAGATCACCACTCAGACAGAGCATTCCACATTCTGGCTGTTTGTACAATAAAAAGGAATCAAAGCGTTCTTGGTTTTTGTAATTGGAATCGGTGTAATGGGCAAAATAGGGACTCTTAACTGCATTCAGCACAAAGCGCAAAAAATCGCTGTACAATCGTCGGTTGGTCTAATTAAGAAGTTGGGTCGAGTCGTTACTATTTAGTTAAGTTAATTACATCAATCGGGGAACACACACTCAGGCAGAGCATTCCACACTAACAATTTTCACAATAAAAATAGGAACACGTCGTGCAGGTTTTTGGTTTTTGAAAATTGAAATTGGTATTGTCAGGGCAGAATAGGGCTCTGAACTGCATTCAGCACAAAGCGCAAAAAATCGCTGTACAATCGTCGGTTGGTCTAATTAAGAAGTTGGGTCGAGTCGTTACTATTTAGTTAAGTTAATTACATCAATCGGGGAACACACACTCAGGCAGAGCATTCCACACTAACCATTTGCACAATAAATTAGGAACATGTAGTGCAGGTTTTTGGTTTTTGAAAATTGGAATTGGTATTGTCAGGGCAGAATAGGGACCCTGAACTGCATTCAGCACAAAGCGCAAAAAATCGCTGTACAATCGTCGGTTGGTCTAATTAAGAAGTTGGGTCGAGTCGTTACTATTTAGTTAAGTTAATTACATCAATCGGGGAACACACACTCAGGCAGAGCATTCCACACTAACAATTTGCACAGTAAAAATAGGAACTCGTCGTGCAGGTTTTTGGTTTATGAAAATTGGAATTGGTATTGTCAGGGCAGAATAGGGACCCTGAACTGCATTCAGCACAAAGCGCAAAAAATCGCTGTACAATCGTCGGTTGGTCTAATTAAGAAGTTGGGTCGAGTCGTTACTATTTAGTTAAGTTAATTACATCAATCGGGGAACACACACTCAGGCAGAGCATTCCACACTAACCATTTGCACAATAAATTAGGAACATGTAGTGCAGGTTTTTGGTTTTTGAAAATTGGAATTGGTATTGTCAGGGCAGAATAGGGACCCTGAACTGCATTCAGCACAAAGCGCAAAAAATCGCTGTACAATCGTCGGTTGGTCTAATTAAGAAGTTGGGTCGAGTCGTTACTATTTAGTTAAGTTAATTACATCAATCGGGGAACACACACTCAGGCAGAGCATTCCACACTAACAATTTGCACAGTAAAAATAGGAACACGTCGTCCAGGTTTTTGGTTTTTGAAAATTGGAATTGGTATTGACAGCGGCAGAATAGGCACCCTGAACTGCATTCAGCACAAAGCGCAAAAAATCGCTGTACAATCGTCGGTTGGTCTAATTAAGAAGTTGGGTCGAGTCGTTACTATTTAGTTAAGTTAATTACATCAATCGGGGAACACACACTCAGGCAGAGCATTCCACACTAACAATTTGCACAGTAAAATAGGAACTCGTCGTGCAGGTTTTTGGTTTTTGAAAATTGGAATTGGTATTGTCAGGACAGAATAGGGACCCTGAACTGCATTCAGCACAAAGCGCAAAAAATCGCTGTACAATCGTCGGTTGGTCTAATTAAGAAGTTGGGTCGAGTCGTTACTATCTAGTTAAGTCGAGTTCGTTAGGGAAACTCGGTTACCGGCAGTTGCTCGCTGATTGTCGGTGAAAGTGAGAACGCGAGAATGTTCGGGTTCGCGAGTGGAACTTAAATACGGCATTAAGGCGCAGATCGATCGTCAGCTATCTATTTTACATTTTACAAGGTAAAACATCACTGAGTTAGGAGAAAAAAACAGATAAATTCATTTGTACCGATACAAGTGCTTACAAAGTTTTGTTTTATCGTCTATTAATTTGACAGTCATTAGAAAAATAAATAAGAAAACCGTTTTCCATTAAAAACCTTCTTTACATTAAAAGATATCAAAATGACTTTGTTTCGTAATATTCTCTTAACTGCAATTCAAATTGTTTCAAGCTGTAGGTTATTTTGTAAATAATTAAAACATTTAATTATTTTGTAATATTTTTATCTGTTATTTTTAACGATTTTCTCGAGATCTATATTTTTTGCTCTTGGTAATTTTATACATTTTCTCAATGCGCCGTATAAGGTGGCCGTCAACCGTTTATCTGCCCCTTAAATACGAGATTAAGGTGTGTCTGCGAGCTGCCTACTCAATCTTTACTTTGGCGCTTGTAACGTTGAATATTTTATGGTATGACGAATCAACGAATCTACTTAATTTACAAGTACTTAGCTACGTTAATTACGGTTGTTTTGTTAATTGTAGTAATGGCATTGATATTACTAATCTATTCCTAACATGCTAACATGTTTTTTTACTGTTTCGTGCCAACAGTAAGTTTTAGAAATTGTTAAGTTGGACAGAGAAATATTTAATACGAAAAAGTGTTTTAGTGTAGGATGATTTTAAATATTTTTTGATTGATTTCATTATTTGATAATTATTACTAGTAGTAAAGAAAATAAATTCATATGAGGCGAGTGGTGATAGGCTTTAGAGGCCACAAATAAATTAGTCAAATCAAATCTAAAATTACCAATAAAATCTGTTCTACTCTATATGTACTTTCTGTAGGTCTAGTTTTATCTTCTTCTTAATATAAATATAAATTACGTGTCACGCGTTGTTTGTCCGCTATAGACTCCTAAACTACTTAACCGATTTCAATCAAATTTGCACACCGGGTGCAGTTCGATCTAACTTAGGAGATAGGATAGCTCACTCAATTTATAGTAAAAAAAACATGAAAAATTAGAAAATTTAAAAATACTTAAACCCTATAGCGCTTTGGACAATGTAAACTTTTTTAATGTAACTTTTGACATTTGACATAGAATTGACGCAATGACTTTTGACAGGAGAACGTCTGTCGAGTCAGCTAGTGATTTTATAAAAAAACTCTTAAATATTATTTATTCATAATTCTATAATTTTATTTATTCTATAACTTTATCTATAGCAGTAAATAACGATAACAAACGAGCTCAGCAAAAACCATAGTTGGCATAAATAACGGTTATGTGAATTGAACCGGAGCGGCAAACCGCGGTAAACGATATAGCCCGTGAATTCTGTGATATCACCTGCGGTTTTCAGACGTGAATGTGGCTTTCGTACTGAAGCGAATAGTCGCTTATGGTAGTTGGGGGCTTCTGGGAACGTGTTTGTTTTATTTTTATCGTTTTTCTTTCTTTGTTGTTGTGTGTTTTGTATCATTTGTAGGTCGAGTGTAGGTACATTATTTTGTGACTTGATTGTTTTACGTTCATGAGATCACAAAAGTACGATGATTAGCACCGGTTTTTAAGGTGACAACTATCATAATTTATATGGTTGTCACCTTAAAAACTGGTGCTAGTACCTACTAGTTTTTACGGTTGCATTTACATTTACCTGTACATTTAAATAAACCACTCTACATTTTTCACTTCACATTAGTTTCGCCCAGCAATTTTTCCATTCATCCACAAATCTGTCCCAGTGCGAAAGTTCCCAATTCATTTGCAAGCCGCGCCCGTGCCGGAGTTAGCACCAGTAGTAACACTTAACCGGGCCTAGTAATTAGCACGAATTGCTATACTGTGTAAATTGTATGCATGGAAGCAGTTTCTTTTAATGAAACGATTGAAATATTTTAGCTTGGAAGGATTACACTTTAACTTAGACTTTGTTGTGAAAGCACTAAGTTTTAATTCAGCTTCACAACGCAGAATTTCTTGCTAAATATAATGATTTTTAAAAATGTAAGTCAGTCATCAGCTAATGCTACTTTTAGCATAAATTTCGCTTTTACTTCTAGTGCATAATATAATTTGTCGATTTCAATTTAAATAATACACTTTTCTTCAAACTAAAAATTCTATCGGTTCGAAAATGAACTAGCCTAAGCATCATAAAAAATAACGTAAGGACGTGATACACCACGCTCATTTAATAATTACCTATTTTACCTAATATTTAATTTACCTGATATTTAAGTGTTACGAGAAGGTCTTACGACTCTTTCTTTTGGGGTCCCTGCTTCAATTTTATGACGCTTTTTACATGCTCTCAAATAAGGAGGGTTAAATAAATTATTGGTTCCCGAGGTATAGTCCACGCGGGCGAAGCCGTGAGCGGAAGCTAGTTAATATTATAAGAGTAAGTTTGTATGTTTGTTAACTCTCAAACATTTACATGAAACTTAGAATGGAGCTCTTTCATGGTCTGAATTAACACATAGGCTACGTTTTATTCCGGAAAACTCACATTCACACAATTACCGCAGGTGAAACCGCAGGATGCAGATAGTATTTCAAAATGACTATTGACTATGTTCCTACTTAGTTTAGACACGCAAAATTGTAATTAAATTAAATTAAGCTAAAAGTTCTAATTTCAAAGCTAGACTGAGTTTCTAGCGATCCTCTACAAATTAACAACACTAAAACAGCCCGACGAAATATTCAACTTTTAAAATGTACAACATCAAAGGTTTATGAATTCTAAAGTCCTTAAAACAGTATTACCCAAATTAAATCTCAAGTGACAAACAGTTTTTAGTAAATTTAGGATAAAAGTGGTCTCGTAGCTTGAAACTGGATTAGTGTTTCAGGATTATTTATGACGAGTTGATGGCCTAAGATGTTTTTTTTTCGTCTCACTGGCTCTCGGACTTTGGAGTCGCGGGTTTAGGGCTTTGAATAGAATCTCGAGTCTTTGTTTCATTAAAAAAGAAAATGCAGGGTTATAAGGAAAGGGTATGCTAAGCCACAAAGGCAACTTTTACTATGGACCAACTCGGAATTTGCAAATAAACAGCTGTTTAATATTTTGTCGAGTATCATTGACATTGTTCTATGAAAGAGCTGATTTTTAACCGACTTCAAAAAAGGAGGAGGTTATCAATTCGACTGTATGTTTTTTTTTAATGTTTGTTGCCTCATAACTTTTGACTGTGTGAATCGATTTTGATGATTCTTTTTTCATTAGGAAGCTGACGCTTCCCATTTGGTCCC
This sequence comes from Alcis repandata, assembly GCA_949125135.1. Taxonomy (NCBI): domain Eukaryota; kingdom Metazoa; phylum Arthropoda; class Insecta; order Lepidoptera; family Geometridae; genus Alcis; species Alcis repandata. The sequence goes on along the minus strand of OX421239.1, from coordinate 7,863,700 downwards.
ATTTCAATTTAGTCCAGTTCTGATAATGGTATTTATGAGAAAACCATATAAATAAGTCTTAAATTTGCATTAAGTACGTGCGCGACAAATAGATGAATAACTCAATAGTCGGTCTTTTGAAGTCGGTTTTTGTTTTTTGTTTTGTAAAAATAATGTTCTTGTTTATTGCAAATTTCGCGTTGGTCCCATAGTTAAAGTTGTTCATAATGGCTTTAACTATAACATTAAACACACTATGAGCTCTTTTCGACTTAGACTTTTATTTATAACCCCGTTTTAATTCAAACTCTTAGAAACTTTGGTATTTGTAGGTAATATTAGTTCAAGTAGTAAGATAACTAGAAAATACGAACCCACGAAAACTGACCACAGATTCAACATACTTTAGCATCAGCTGTTCTAATAATAGGAAAATAAATGAATGTATAAATTCCTTCCTCCCCAAAGTCAAGTCGTTGACCGGAAGTCGGCACGTGACCGGAAATGAATTTCCCGGAAGCAGATACTTTCAGTGAATGGAGTTAAAGTAATTCGATACGCTGGTATTGCAATAGTGAATTACTTTTATGGTATTGCTGTATAAGTGAGCGGTATAATATAAATATAGATAGTAAAATTAGGCACTCTTTTCAAATTAACAGTTGCTCTACATGTGTTTCCTGCTATTATAAAAAAAAATTGGTTGCCTGTAAAGTCGGTATATGGGCGAAAGTTTTACGTGACAACGACTTATGTCTGTCTCTCTCGCTCTTAGGCGGGCTAACCATGCCCGAGTGGAAGGGACGCGTGCCTCTCACTCGCTCTCAGTGTGAGCGCATAACGTGAGCGGAGCGTAACGCAGTTTCTTGAAGTGTCACCCGGCAAACCAATTTATAAGACGTTGTCACGTCAAAATGACGTAATGTTTTTGGAAAACAATATAAAAATCATTCTTTATCTAGACCTAGTTTCATTACCTAGAGACCTAAGTCGGTTAAAAAAGCAGGTAGGTAGGTATTCTTGTAGAACCGAATATTATCAGTACTACTCAGTTTTAAATAAGCAAAAATGTATTTTTTTCTTTTATGTATTGGCATTTCGAAATCGTATTGTATTCCTAATTCTATTCTCGATAAGAACTTTTTTGTCACTAAAATGCTCCACATTTATTCCAAACTTATTTATCTATTCCAAAATAAATAATCATGAAGAATGTTATTGATATTCCTGCGAGATCTACAAGTTGAACAATTTATTTCTTACCGGAAACATTTCTACCCCGAAATGATGTGTCTAAGCTCTACCAGGGGAGTTGCTTTCCAAGGGGTTACAGCATTCGATCTTCATTTTTACGCTGTGCGTAATAAAAATATGAGAAATCCCCACACTTGAACGATATATTATTGCCCGCGGAAACATAAAAAGTCCCGCTGGCAGGCGCTGGTTGGGAAGGTAGATTTCTGGCGGAGTACGCATAAATTCGATTTCTGCGGAACCCTAAACAAATAAACGTAGTCACATTTAGTAAGTTAGGTTTATATTACTCGAAGCATATATTTTAATAATTACATTTAATATAATTAAAAGCATAAAAAGTTAATTATGAAAATTCTAGTTATGGTTGTTATACTAAACCAAAACGTGAACATGTATTGTGAGGTGAACGTGTCATTTTCACTTAGTTACTCTTAAAACATGAAAAAATACTTTGATATAACAGCTATACAATGATAATAACCATGCCTTTCTGGTAGCCTTAGTGCCGGGCCACACGGTGCGGTGCGGCTCCGGCGCGGCGCCTGAGCGGTGCCGCAACGTTTTCCTACATATAAAAATGTATGGTATGCCACACGGTACGTCCGGCACCGCTCCGGCGCACGCAGGCGCACCGGACAACGGCGCGAGGCAGACGAAGCGGGGAGGGGTGCGGAGTGATGCGGTGCGGTGCGGTGCCGCACCGTGTGGTTTGGCCCTTAGAGCCAGGCCACACGGTGCGGCACCGCACCGCACCGCATCACGCCGCACCGCACTAGCGGCCACACGAGCAGTGCGGCGCCGCAATGTTCTTACGGCGCCGCTGCGGTGCCGCAACATTGCCCAGTTGACGACAGTCTACCAGTGTTGCAAAAGTCCCCGATTTATCGGGAGATCTACTGATTTTGGACATCGTCTCCCGATATCCCGATTTAGCGACCCAATCTCCCGATTTATGGAAGATAGTTTTTAATTTTTTTTTAGTTAGTTTTAGTTTTTTAGTTTTTTTAGATGTGAAGTGCCTACAAAAATTTAATAATAATATTAAAATGTCATCTAAATAATTTGACTTAGTTTGTTTTTTGATAAATAGACGTGTTTGATTGAATATTGTATTTTTTTTGTCATATACCGATTTTAGGTACAAATATACCGATTTTTAGTGGGCAACTCTACCGATTTGTAACATCTTCCCATGCTTTTACTTTCAAATTTTTGTTTTTAAAATTGTCATGAGACTTGTCCCACAGTATTTCCCGTTCCTGTATCAACGAAATGAGGTAGTCCACGTCTACAGATTCCACACCGGTTCTCAGTTTTTTGTATGATATGGGTACACGTAATTATCACCAACGAGCGGGCACTCTCGTCTATGCCGTACAAATAACTGAGCGGCGCCGCTGCGGCGCCGCTGCGGCACCGCACTGCTTGCACCCCTCCCCGCTTCGTCTGCCTCGCGCCGTTGTCCGGCGCGCCTGCGGTGCGGCGCCGGAGCGGTGCCGGACGTACCGTGTGGCATACCATACATTTTTATATGTAGGAAAACGTTGCGGCGCCGCTCAGGCGCCGCGCCGGAGCCGCACCGCACCGTGTGGCCCGGCTCTCAGTCGGTTAAAAATGAGTATGACTTTAAACTTCACAGATAGCAATAAACTATTATGTACACAAAAAGCCAGAATTAATATTTAAATTTTGAATTTCAATCAGACTCATGAAGTGAGTAAAATAATCCTCAACGCAAATTCACTAACGAGTTAATCACTGTTATAATTGTGTATGTATTTCTAAATTGAAATATCAAAATCTACCAAACTACATTCATGAGGTTATTCTGCAACGTACAGGGGGCGTGTATACAGGATGTTTGCTCTACTCTATCACTACGGGATCAATGTTAGCGAAGAGGGGTATGTGCATTAGTCTCTTTTGTAAAAGGTTTCACTTCGTTTCTCTCGGAAAGCACAAACAAAGCACAACCGAAAATGGTAGAGGTACAAAGCCTTTTACAAGCAGGAAAAGTAAGACTATCGTCATGTGTTTCGTTTTTACACGCTTTTTATTAGCTACACTTGTATGTTTGTAACCGACTCCTTTGGGCGTGATTTTGACCCACTTTAAACGGCCAGATTTCGTTCAAATTTTGTAGATATATCGAGGGCCGATGACAATACACTAAACAAAGCGTGTTTTTTAGTTTTTTTGAACTACTAATTTTTCAAAATCACCCATTCGCCTTGTAGGGTAAAATATATATTAGGCCATTTATTTATATGATAGTCAAGCCGAAAAAGTAATAAAGTTATTGGTTAAAAAGGGAAAAAGGTTCCCAGCCCCTTCCGGAAATTTAGGAGACTTGTAAATTGTTTGCATGCATTTTGAAAAATCTTTGCTTAGCAGTCAGACGTTGGAGTTTAATTAAGTTTTAGGATACAGACTATTTCTACGTTGTTTTCTATAAGTTTTTTTTATTATTTCAAAGTTATGAACCAAAACAAGGAGTTACAAGAAAACGATCTGGTTTGTTTATGGATAAGGCAAAAGTTATTTCATCTCACTTGTATGTTTGCGAGAATCGTAAAGATTGTTTTATGATGTCATGATAATATTGTTTTATTGTAGGGTTTACGGTTCTTAGCTTTTTTGGCGATAAAATGTTTTAATGCAGATAAATAATGCTGGTTACTTACTTCACTATCATGCAAAAACATGAAAAATATTAGGTACCCATCACTAAACATAAAGCTCCGATCTAAAATACTTAATAGTGCTTAAATAAACTTCTTAATGAATACGATTTTCATTTAATTACCACTTACTTTCGGCTTTAATTCGTAGAAAAGAAACATAGATAAAGACACTGAGTTACGAAGAGAATTAACTGTATTTTCTTTTAAGTTTATTTAGGCGTTTGAACCATTTTCTTTGAAGATTTTTACTTAGCTTTCTCTAATGTATTCTAAGGTTAGTTATTATTTTATGGTTACGGTTTCATGTTAAAGTGACCAAGACCTCGCCCAATATAGTTTTAAAGGCAAAGTTATAAACATAATAATCTTAGCCTTCGTTGTTACCACTGCTAGTTAAGATACAACTTGGGTCAGCGCCACACGAAACGAATAAATAATTTCTTGGCTGTAAAAATATCAGCTAATTCGTAACCAACTACTTTTATTGCGCGATAAATGTCACAACGCACACATAAACATGGTCCGACAATTAAACGGAAACAATAAACCGACGGTTAGATTTTTTAACCACGAGTTTTATAACGGAACAGTGGCTCTCTCAGAAAATGATATACAAGACGTTTATGACTTGTTTACGAGCCAACTCTTTACTTTACTCGAACAATGACTTACATTCCTTTTTAAACAAAAACCAGTAATTATTAAGGCTTTTGGGCCATTTGGAGATCCTCATTTTAATTTCTATGCTTTCATTAGTGAGGGCCGTTCATAAATATTTAACAATCAACAGTAAATATCTACCGCACAAACTCTACAAATTTCCTTTTCCGTTATTTAGTCTTGAAATTGTATTATTTAAAACGAGTTCCGTGAAAAGCTCCAAGATCCTTTGTGTAAAGAAAAATTATTTAGAAAGAGAATTTTGCGCGGTATCAAATTCGCAATGTCATAAAAATTCTAGAGGTTGCGTGGGTACTTATAAATATTCAAATTTATACAAGCAGGGCCAGGTGGGCCGGTAGGTTTGCATAAGTAAGCTCACGGAGCGCGGACACCGAGCACAATAATCCGGCTTCGGTACTATAGAAAAAGCAAAATCAAAATTCATTCCGTTGACCCGGAGCCGGCCGTAATTCCCCGCCACGGCCGGAAACTATTTCTATTCAGAGGGGATTCGACCCCAAGGCGGCCCGCGCCTTGTTTCCCGAACCTCCCGCCCCGGGCCATAATACAGCACATTCGTAATTTAAAACACCGGCGTGCCTTAAATTAACGCTCGGTCTGCTCCAGATTTGTGGACGGAATGTGTTAATTGTTTCGTTTCATACCCGTCCACAGCGCCAACTGATATCTCGCTGGACCGCGTGGAATGAAACGGCTTAATGGTAAGAATTAATTCCTCTAGAATTTCAAAACGTAACTTTTATGCGAGGCAATAAAAGCTCGAAGTAATAGAGTTGTAGCAATCTCGGTGTCGATATGGAGCGGAGGGCGCGTTATCGCCGTCCGAACGGTAATGACCAGCCGATAAGATCGGTCGCCGCAGCGGGGGCGGATCGCCTGATCTGAGACTGCGGCTAGATTAAATCTCAGTAGGTACTGCCCGCAACATTAACTAATGACGCTCCGGAGATGGCCCGGCTATCCGATCCACTCGACGCTCACTCGTTTTAGTTCATTCGAGGAACTGTGGGTAATCAGCGCCCTTCGCGGAGATAAGCTCAACTCGTGACGACTGTTCGAGAGTTCCCGACTTTCCGAGTGCTGAGTGACGCGCTCATTATCAGCTGGGCTTGATATGTGCTGGTTATTGGCTCATGAAACTTGATATGGGATCTTTATTGTGATCGTTTAATTTTAGAACACGTTTGAAACGGGCGTTAATTTACGGTTAATTCAGATTGTGTGTTTATGATAGACAGACACATTCGCTGTACTTATAAAATAAGGATATTACCTACTCATATTTATGTTCAATGTTTTTTATAATAAATGTGCAAGATTTTCATTACAATTTGTCTGCGTTGTTTCACCATCAAACCTACTTTTTGCAAAAAAATATTCCCAGCTTATTTCCACAAAAAACACCGTCATTTTTCTTTCGCAGCGTATCCCATCGAATCGTTACAAATAGCTATTGCAAATTGGAAATAAACGAGCTACAAAAAGTGGTCGGACTCGACTTCCCCTTGTCAAGTCTACAATAGGGAAATTCGAGTCCACTGAAGAGACCATTAAGGCCCTCTATTCCAACTTTAGAAGTTTTGGGTATTTCTAAACGTCTGTAATAGTATCTACTTTGATAATAAGCTCAAATTATAAAGGGGGTTTATAAAATAAGTTACAATTAGCTTATTAGCTCGTTCATTAGGTACATAGATGAAACGATTTTTTTATTTTTTTTTTGATTTTTTTTATATGTGAATGTGATTTTAACACAAAATCAATACAATCGTATTGTGACGATTTTGTAAAGCAATTTTCTACTCTAAACCAAATCTACAGATCTACAATTGTGAAAAAAATTACTGTTAAAAAAAAGCAGTCAATTTTAGTCCAGACTGATTAGTTTTGTTTAGAAAGCAGGTAAATCAAAATTGACTCAAATAAGTAAGCCAAGTTATCGCAGCACCAGACATTCCTTAGAATTACAAATACTTCGCCTTAAGGACCTTCGTAGCTCGGAGTCGAGATCGCGATATGTATATTTTATTGTTGTTCAAGTGTTTCACTTCTTGTTGAGATTGTGGCTCGTCTACTGAATTTGAATAGGCACGAGTGTCTATTAGAACTGTTGAAGTGTAAAAGCCCCGTGTCGAGAATTCAGTGTAAAGCTGCTCGAGGCCATTATTAAGAAGTTATATTCAAGGGAAAATCGCAAAGTTATTTCGAAAACAATTCAATTTACGGGGAATTTCGTCAAATAAAGCCAAATATAATTTTAAATTTCCGGGAAAAAATAAGTTCTCTACCTGTAATGAAGTAAGTAAAACACAGTATAAAAGAAAGTAAGACGGTGACGTCTGAAAATTGTTTATAGATAATTCCGTGCCGCTTTATCAGTAAAAACCCCTCGTAAATCGACCTTATAGTTTTCGAGCTGTAATTTGTGAGATATTGAGCTATAAAACGGCTATAAAATAACTGTTGATTCTAAGGGTAAATCACTATAAATAAAACATTTATAGATCATAAGGTTTCCAAAACAAACAATGATTTTATTCGTATTATGGATCTATAGATACTCGTACTTACGTTTGCAGATGTTTGAGCCTTAGACTTTATGTTAAAGTTATTTCTTTCTAAATTTAGTATTTATAATTAGTTATTGATGAATACATTTTGGCCAGCGTGGTGGAATACGGCCTAATCACCCTTCGAGGGTAGACCTGTATTCCAGCAGTAGGAGGATTAATGGTTGCTGATGATGATGATGATATACATTTTAATTTGATATGAACTAATAAAAAAAATAAGCAAGCTAGAAATCTTCAAATGGTTGAACAAATCTTCTTGAATCACTGTCAATCGAGTCGCCAGAAAAAGACTAAATCAAAATTTGATGCGACATACAGACAAACCGACACACAAATGATACACACGTATAACTAATACCATCCCTCATCTCCAACCTCTGTTTTTGCGTCGGAGACATGAAATTCTATTTCTAGATAAATTTCCCAACTAATTTTAGAATTTACGTAGGATGTAGGAATTCCAAATGCCATCAGAGCTTTAACTTGTCAAGTAGGTAATTTACGTGTCACGAGTTTCAGCTGAGGCCCAGATTTTGTGTTGAAACAGATAATATATTAATACAGTTATTAAAATTCGAAGAACTTATTTTAATGGAGATTATTAGCTTTTAGAAGACAAGTTGGGTTTTATGATTAGACTTTTCGAATGATGACAAGTCTTACGTGTTTGATTTACGTACAACCCGGTCACAATATCTGTGCACCTCGCTGGAATGCGTATAGCCTTATATAGTCGCACTGTCGCACCGGGGAGTGCGCGGAGAGGTGACACCTGTCACGGTGCGGCAGTGCGACTATATAAGGCTATACGCATTCCAGCGAGGTGCACAGATATTGTGACCGGGTTATACCTTTATTTTTTTATTTATTTACTAAAGACAACAACAACTTCACGTTTCATGGCTCATATGAGTAGGTTAAGCTAATAAGAGTCCTGCGGCTTGAAAAAGTTATGCCTGAGATACACGAGACTATTTTTACAAACTATTGTTAGTATGCTAGCAAGCTAGTGTAAGTTTTTTTTTTGGAATGATTAAATGCTGTTGGCCACTGATGCCTCCACAGCGTACCAGGTGTTTGGCGAGCGCAAATGGCGCTCTGCCTAAAGTTTTTGGGGGCGAAAAGCGCAAGGGCACCTCGAAGGTACTAGCCTCGGCTTGGGCCGTCGCCCGGGGTGGAGGATCAGACTTGCTCTGACATCCCAGAGCCCTAGTAAAATGATCAACTTGATTGTTTTGATCTGTATTATTATTATTCGGCTATCGGGTATAAAGTAGATAGATAGATAAACTGTTTATTGTATGTTATGTAGGTAATTAATTGACAACAGGCTAACACAACAACAACAACACGCCAACAGGCAGCACCACAGGGACAGGCACCGCAGAACCAACAGTAGGAGTTGGAGGTCAAACCTAGAATATTCGCTTTTCAAAAAAACACGACTTTATTACACTATTACAGATAAGAGTTATTACTACACAGTCCTTAGCACATCATAGTTATGTCTCATAGTCATTATTATTTTGTTACCAGGCTTAACCTCGATTAGGACAAGGAATCGCATATTATGGGAAGAACAGAGCCAGCGTATTCGGTATTTATTTATCAAATGCTAATGTACGAGTATGTGATTTGCCTATGTAAACAGCCTAAAGCACAAAGCTTTTTATAAAAATCTTTTAATAATGTTATTTTTTTTAATGAACTAGTTAGTTTCCGTGACTTAGCACCCGATACTTATAAAAACTTAAACGTAAAAACCATCTATAGTTCATATTTTCGTGTTAATCGACTCTCATAAAAGAAATAACAGTAAAATTAACGAACAAAGGAAACGCGCGAGTGGATGCGTTTGTCGCGTTTTTCTTTAGGGTGTGACCAGACTGGCGACGATTAAAATTGTTTACACCGCTAATGAAAACGCCACGACATGACGTGGCGGAATGTGGCGCAAAGTGGCGATGGCGTAATTAAAATTCTGGTAAAATTTTGGAGCGTGGCAGTAACATGTGTCACGTGGAAATCAATTTTGAACCGTATTTATTATTATGTATTCAGCGTAGTATATTGAAAACCGTAATAGGCTACCCTTTTGTATATCTATGGTCAATGGAACTACAAAGTTCTGTGGTGTATAATGTCCCATAATAAAATTATTAGACATAACATGAAACATAACCTTCTCTTTTGCTTCACCGTAGTCGGCTAAAAAAGTGAAAAACTTTAAATTTAAAGGGATGTGAATAAGAACAGAAATAAAATATTAAATAAATAATAGATATTGTCTATTGATCCAATCATCACGTTATTTGTGCCATACAAAAGTGAATCTTAAGAACTGATTTAGTGGTACATATTCTGGAAACCCTGTCCAAGCAAGGGAGTGTCCAACAGTGCGGTGCTAAAAGATTTTCAGTAATTAAATTGTGCAATAAATTACGAAGAATTTCGTTTATGGTGTATTGAAAGTCCAGAGAGCACCTTACTAATAATATATTTATAGGCATATTATGAAGGTTAAAGTATGTGTTACTAATGAACGCTGAAACGGCTGGACGGATTTGCATGAAATTTGGGACGAAGGTCTTTCATGGCCTGGATTAAACATAGGCTACTTTTTATCACGGTAAAAGCGGGTGAAATTGCGGGGCGCAGCTATAATTATAGGTATTATATATGTAGAGAGTCTAACTATTTTATGATTTTTTAGCATTTAAAAAAATTATGCATATTGCACAATACATGCTGGAATAAGATGGATTACAGCAAATTTTTAATGTAAAGTGCAATAACATGCAGGTTTTTGGAACGAATAAAAGATTATGTGTAGTATACCACACGATTTTTTACCCTAAACTTGGATACACGCAGTCTCTTTTTGTAATCAATTCGTTTTACAAAATATCACAGCAAATCGTGTCATATCATTTATTCTCAGAAGCAACATGTAAATGATCGCCTGTTTGTTGTCCAACCCTTCCCACGCACGCATAGTAATGAAGACAAGATGACGAGGGGCGCCAATGTACGGCGATGTTGCGAAGGTTACGTATAAATCAAGTGATTCATGGCTCATATGAGCATGTTAAGATAATGAGAGTCCTGCTGCTTGAAAAAGTTATGCCTGAGATACACGAGGCTAGTTTTTTAACCTATTGTTAGAATACTAGCAAGCTTGTAACTCTAGCTTCGTGTATATAGAGCTAGCTTATTTTCTAGGCTAGTAAGCTAGCACAAGCTGGGATAGTTTAAAATGGAGTGGGGTGCTAGGTCGGGTAACCTCCACGTGGTGCACCCTGGGCAATAACCCGACACGGTGGGCCCGTCCGCGTGTCCCTCTGACTAGCAGAGGGCACAGCGGATGGTGTGTGGTGGAGTGTGGAGTGTCGGAGGATACGGCGCTCCACGCTTGGCTGGTGGCAGCAATGCCACCAGGGGGGGTTTTCCTTGTGCTCCTCGCCGCGTGTGGGTCGCGGTCGGGAGTGCAAGGAAAGGAGGAGGGGATCGCTCGTTGCAGGCCGTGGTGAAAGCCATGCTCGGCGGCGAGAGATCGTGGCAGGCCGTGGTCTCCTTCTGCGAAGAGGTAATGTCGCAGAAGGGGACGCGGGGCGGATCGGGGAGGACGACTCCCGCAGGATCCGCTCCGGCGCAGACGACGGGGAGGGAGGAGGGGGCGATCCGATCCATCGCCTCCTTCCCTCTCCGTAGTGGGGCCACTGGCGGAGGGTCGGGGGGGCTCTCCGCTGGCTTGCACCGGCTCCACACGTCTGGGGGTGGCCTTGGGTGACCAGGGCCGTCCCTCTCTTGACGCACGGAAGACGGGGCCGAAGGGCCGACCCTGGCTGAGGGTGGCGGAGACTCCGAAAGGGAACCCCGCTGCCCCCGGCCACAAGGGAATGAGGTCAACTTCCCAGTGGTTTTAGTGGGTATGCCGCCGCAGGGCGGAGACTCCCACATAACCCCGGCTGACCCGGCTCCCCCGGGTTAGGGGTATCCATAAAGGATTTCCACTGGGTCAACAAAAAAAAAAAAAAAAAAGTTTAAAATGGAGTTCTATTTTATTCGTTAGCCAGGACAGTATATAGTCTGCCCTGGTTTCCGAGGTTTTAGAACGCCTGAAGGCCTCTGAAACTGAAGGTTATTGTTAAAGGACAAACAGCCAATTTAACGTGTCAATCGATAAACGGTAGCTCAGTTGTAAATACCCGCGGTCACCCATCCATAGATAGACCGTGTCGTCCGTTCCTAAATATCGATGATCGATTACGAACACATAGTCAAACTACGCACAAGCACTACACAGGTGTCCGAAACACGCATGTTTCTAAAATGTTCATATTAGTGAACCTGAGAACCCTTGAGAAGCCTCAAAATCATAATCTCCAAAGATCAGCTTAACAGTGAGTACGTGAAATGGTTTGTGAATTAATTAATCCCTCGCTGGGCTAATGGACTTTTGTTGTGATTCGGACAGCCGCCGCCGAAGATGTTAGTAGTTACGGTAATCAGGGATAAAGGCCGTTGATTCCATTTGCAGTAATTGGTGGCTATTGATAGATTGCGAGGGGATAATGGTTTTTGCCTGTATGTGATACCTACTAAAAGTATTTTACTTTTTTATGAACGGAACGGCATATGGGTTGAGAGGTTGTTCATGTTTGTATGTCTAGTAAGGTTTTATTTTCCTCCAAAAAGTGATACGTAACTAAGCCATTTCAACCTAAAACTAACTTAAGGTTTCAGTTTCCGGAAACCTATAAGTGGCAAAATGAATAACCAAACACTGAAAATAGGTGCTTTCCGTAAAATTAACCTACAATACGTAAAATACCACCAAATAAAAAGTAGCTACATGTCGTTCGTTAAAAAAGTAGTGCTATTCTATTCGCACAGAATTTAAGAGAAATAAAAATTGTTTTTTCTTAAACTGCACAATATTGTGCCAAACAATTGGCGCAAAACGTTTTTCTAGTTTCCTTTTTTTCCACCACGAAGGAACAACAATACACAACAGACGTGCCCTTTCTTAATCAGGCCATTATCATTCGGAGCCAACCTCCTGCAGCCCCTACTCTTGTTTTCCGGAAAATAATAGTCGGAGAGACAGCAGTCAAACTAAAACAGCAAATTTTTTACTATTTATTTTATTTTTTAAAAGGGGTATTAGTTGGTTGTAGATTTAGTTCTCGATAAGGCCGCCAGTTGTCGCACTAGTTTTTAGGTGTTATAATCCTTCTGTTTGTAATTTATGTTTAGAACAATAAAGAGTTTATCTATCTCTCTATCTATATATAGCATTTCGAGTATTTTTTTGGTTTGTTAGTTTAGAGCTCCACTAATCACTTCAAATATTACCGCTTGTATGCTAATGTAATTGTTTTCTTATCTTCTGTCACTTGCTGGCCTCTGAAATATCTTCACATACCTAATGTTGTAGTTGTTCTAAATACACCGTCCGGGTCATACATTGTCGTATATTATACATTTTTTAGAAATGTTACATTAAATTAGTATAGACTCGTATGTGAACTTGCAAGTGTGGAAAAATATGTAGATACTACCTCTAATACACGTAGGTAAAGATGCCGATATGCAATCTTGTTTAAAATAACCGCAACCTCCCAGACTCTACATCTTGCAGAACCAAACAAAATCTAGATAAGAGTTTGGGTAAACAGGCACAATAATGAAGATATCGTATCAAGATGTCAATAAATATCCCCCAACTTCTAAAAAAGCCTTAATAAAAAGAGCTTTTAGTATCAAGAAAAGCTGCTAACTTTATAATTGAAACGGACTTAAGGAGATAAAAAATTTAAAGTCGAATAAAAGGGAATCATCTTTCAGGGATTAATTGCTAATGGATAAGATTTTACTGCTTTCCGTCTGTTTTCAGAAAGTCCGGTGAGTTTTAGCTATCGGAAATACCATTAATGAAGAGAGAAGATTATGGTCCTACTGCCCCTACTATAAAAATGTAGGTACTTTTCTTATTTTCATTGGTTGCTTTAGCAGGTACGGTCTTTTTATACGACTTTAATAATAATGGCATTTATCTCTTTTTGCTTAAATTCAATTTGCAAAATAAAATACTTACACTAGTAGTAGTTTCAAACACTTCATTATTTATTTAAGTATTTTTATCAACTTTTCGTCTTTCTAAGGAGATGTTGTTATATCCAACAAATTGTCCCTCGACAATTAAAAAGAAATACCTACGAGTATATTTGACGAAAGCTATTTTTTTCTACTTTTTAGTAAAATCCTTAAGAATCAATGCCAGTTTTTTTTAATAGAAAAAAACTAAATATGGAAGTAGGTAACTAAAATGTTAATAAAATTACCACCTTTGTCTAATATTTACGAGTACCTACTCGTACTTCATTTGAATATACCAGCAGCATCGTCAACTTCTGAAAGGGTATTCTGGGCGTTCGAGATTACATCCGTCACTCTTACTGTGATATTTCTAAAGCGAGCGACACTGACCAAGATAATATCTCACTCACCAGAATAGGGTCCTCTAGTAAGTAGAAACAATACAATTTTCGGCTAAACCAATATGTAACACGTCCCTTCTTCAAATCTTCTACATTTTACATTTACATGGTTTGTTTACCTAATACGAGTATATCCGCATTTAGGCCCCTTATTTACTTTACGACCGATCCTCGTACACTTTTAATCCTTTAAGGGTTGGTCCCATTATCATTAGGCTTTACCTATCATATCGAAGAAAGGTTTAACCCGCATGCGGCGTACATATTTAATACTGTATCGAGTCACTTTCGGTTTTTCAAAAACATTTCCGGGCAGCGTGGAGCTGATGGCATATTGAATAGATGTGCTCGGGAAACATTGCTTTTGGTTTTTTAGCCCCTGACGCAAATAAGGGGATGTTGTAGGTACGTTCCACGTGTGTGTGTGTGTGTGTGTCTGTCTGTGGCATCGTAGCTCCAAAACGGCTAAACCGATTTAGAATTCGATATTTTTTTAATTTTGAAAGATCTTAGCGATTCAAAAAAGCTAATGAACTGTTTGAAAATTATCCACTTTTTTGGTCGAGGGTTTTTAATTTTTTTTATTTAACCATTTGTAGATCAAAATGTATAATAATTTTCGTCAATTATTGTAGTCAGGTCAACGAGTTGAAAATATAGTTCAGTTATCAGCTTCTAAGAAAACTGATTCAAAAACAGCAAACAGGAAGATGTGGAACATTGAACCTAAATAATATGAAAAAGAAAATCACTGCCAGTTTTTACCCCAAAACTAGACGAGTTTCCCGATAAATCAGGTGTTAAGGCTGTATTACACTACAAGTAGAGAGTTTACGAATCCATATTACATGCAATTGCATTTGTTTAACTTATTTTTTAACCGACTTCAAAAAAGGAGGAGGTTATCAATTCGACTGTATGTTTTTTTTTTTTTTTTTTATGTTTGTTACCTCATAACTTTTGACTGGGTGAATCGATTTTGATGATTCTTTTTTTATTAGAAAGCTGACGCTTCCCATTTGGTCCCATTTCAATTTAGTCCAGTTCTGATAATGGTATCCATGAGAAAACTATATAAGTCTTAAATTTGCATTAAGTACGTGCGCGACAAATAGATGAATAACTCAATAGTCGGTCTTTTGAAGTCGGTATTTGTTTTTTGTTTTGTAAAAATAATGCTCTTGTTTCTGATAATTATGTACATAGTAATTATAAAACTTACTAGTCTCAACTAGAAAAAAAAACTCAGTTTACACAGAGTTATAGGGTAAGGAAATGCTAAGCCGAAAAGGACTCTAGTAGTCATCATCTCTTCTCTCTCTTTATAGGGTTCTGAACCTCCTTTGTGGAAGAACCCTTATTGCGAGATTTCCATGTCTATCTGTATGTCACAGCCAATTATGTTTTGTTGCTAAAAAGTATCTGTTGTTGTGGAACGCCGGCTCTATTCTGTCGCTGGTCGTTAGATTCGTCGCACTCGATATGGCACCGGTCATGGCACAACTTTATCCATTTACTTGCGTTATTACAGAACGAGACAAAATATGTTTTTCTAGTTATTAAATACGTCTTTCAATAAACATAAATAAGTGATTTGTTTTTAAGTTATGGTGAAAAAAAAAATTTTTTTTATGTGTAAAATAGTACTTCCATCTACTTATAATGTAAGCCTAGTAGAGTCGCATAAACGACATTTTTATTTTATTAATGTTTATTAAAGAACATACCTACCTATAATTATGACACAAAAAACACTAAAAAAACTGTACTAAAAAACACCATTGATCAATAAACAATCATAACAAATCAATAGCTGTTTTAAGTGTTCTGGGTAGGCAGAAAATTAAGTATCTTCTAAAGACAGTGCCTTACTTAAAAAGTCTGCTTAAAGTTAGTTACTGCTTAAAATGCTCTGACTACCCTACTAACTACCCACTAACTACCCACTGACGTCAAAAAGACGAATAACTTTAAGCAATGATTAACTTTAAGCAGGCTCTATGAGTAAGGCCTTTTGTGTATCTTAAACCAATTTTCTCCAAATAGCATACTTACACGAGTACTTAGAACTGTTCATAAATAGAATGTTCATGAACTCGGTCTAATGGGTTTTAAAGCCACGTAAAAAGATTTCTTCCTAGAAATGGAAGGGTGCGACTGCACTACGATCACCATATTATTATACCTACACAAGAATGAGTGTAATTTATTTGGACGGCATTATGCCAAAGAGACTAAAATTTTGCAATTTTTCAGGAGAAATAAAATATTATTATACACAACATCTAAAATCTAGTTAACCCTTTTCTGCTTAGGGGGCGTCCATAATATACGTGAGATGTTTAAGGGGGGGCGGGGGTCGAGTCAAATCTCGTCTAATCTTACGTTGGAGAGAGGGGGGGTCTCGGTAAATTTCACGCTATTTTTTTTCTGATTAAAAAAAAAAAAAATTTATACTATTTTGCAATGTTTTTTTCTTTTTACAGTAACAACCCAACGCGTTTACGTCAGAAACCCACATTTTGAAAAGTCTCACGTGAGATTGGGGGATGGGGGAGGGGGTTGATTAAAATCTCACGACATCTCACCAGGGGGGGAGGGAGGGACAGAAAATTTAAAAAAACACCTCACGTGTTTTATGGACGCCCCCTTAGCATACCCTTTCCATATAACCATGTTTAGATGCTTGATAAGTTCTAGCTTGATTATCATTATTTTATCCTAGTATTATTATGAAAAAAATATAAATGGTGTTCATAGGCGGCGCGGCGCTTTGGCTGTTTGCTGCTCCTTTGTAAAAAAAACTTGAAATCGCAAAAAAAAAACCTTCCATTAGTAACCTTAACTAATACATTTTAATTGCATCGTGTCGCATTGCACCGCAAACTACAATCTAATGCGTTTCCACCAAAAAGGGTAATTAACCGTGTGGAAAACTCTATTTTGATGAAATAAACCGTTCATGAAATTGCACGCGGAGAACAACACGAATGCCTTTGCCATGTCGACGTATTCAAATGAGATACCACTATTTTGTTTTTGTTACAAAGCTTTGTCTAGAGTACTGATGTAGATTTTGTAAGTTTTAAGAGTTTTTGCAGATTTGCATTCTTGCGCTTTATACATTTTTATGCGGCGTTCTTCAGTTGACTACTGAGAGATAGTTACTATATCTGTTGTGCTTTTCGTGTAATTAAATTAAAACTGTATAAGTAATATAATTTTATCAAACGCTAACGGAGTGTGTTTTTACCACTGTCTTCTAAGATTTTTTCACCTGTCTGACTGGATTCCGATAAAAAGTTACGGTTTTATGGACATCATCATCATTTTTCATTGCTTTCTTTATCTTATTATAATAAAATATTTTTTAACCTAAAATTAACAGTATTTTTTCGATCTGATTTCACTAGAGCGATCGATGACTGATCTATTATTTTGCACTCGAGTGATATTTGCGGGTTATTTTTACACACCTCCTACCTTTGTGAAAACAATTCGATTCCAGGCACGAAACCCTCGCAGTGGAAACACAAAAACGCTTTCAATCAAACCCACAGACCACAAAAGGTCATACCCCATTAAGAGGGGTCACTTTCCGTTCTATTAATACGACGTTTTTAAAGAAAAGTCTTTTTAAAGGAAATATCGATGTTCCTTGTCTTCGCACTGACAAGCTCTTAGCTGCGAAATATTGTTAGACAGTACCTATGATTCAATGTTTTTTGATTTCTACATTTTTTTTTCTGAGGGGGAAATGAACGGTCG
Source organism: Alcis repandata (assembly GCA_949125135.1). Classification (NCBI taxonomy): domain Eukaryota; kingdom Metazoa; phylum Arthropoda; class Insecta; order Lepidoptera; family Geometridae; genus Alcis; species Alcis repandata. The sequence continues at coordinate 7,846,252 of OX421239.1, read as the reverse complement.
TCATTATTCTTTTTCAGTTTTGAGGCATAAAATCACTGATTTAGAATTAAAAACAACTGTAACTTAGATCATATTTCAAATGTTGTTTTGTTCCTTCAAACATCTCAAAAATCTTTGGGTTCTTGAAGTAAGGGAAAATATATGAACGTGGTGTATACTGGCCTCATTGGCCCAAGGGCGGTATCTCCAAAAAATTATAAGTTTTCTGTTTTTTACGCATCAGATGCGCAACAGTAATCTTTTTATATATTTTGAGATACCGCTCAAGGGCTTTTTAGGACAGTATAATAGAACCGACAGACTCAAGCCTTATAAAATCAGGTTAAAATATATTATAAAAGTTATAAAAATGAGGTACTGTGCAGTAATTATATAGCGTCTCAGTACTGAAAATTTATAATGGTAGTTTCCATTACCGGAAGTGGTGCCGTCTGAGAGCTGATGCATGACGCACTTGTGAGAAAATATTAATACGAAGTCAAGGGTGACGTCGTCGTAGCGAGGCGTGGTGGTCGCGGTCGCCGCAGCGGAACGGGGCCTTAAGTACGGCTTCGGAGCACACATTTGGCACTTGTACTGTATCTAGGAAGTAGTAGCAAATTTTCGTGCCTTTTTAATAGATATTTGATTTAAAAAGCTCTAAAATTACAATTAATTATTCGATTATCTAATTAATAACACATCAAAATTAAAAAAAAGTTTATAATTCTAGGTGACGCAAACGTGACGTTTAACATCAGGCAAGCAATGTGCTCGTCTCGTTACTCAATCGGATAAAAAAACACTAAAATATTAACGATTTTTAACGTTTTCGTGTAATTCGTTTGTAAATTATTTTTTACCTAAGTATAATTTTATTTTGTAAAATTTTTGAGATCGGAAAAAATACCTCTTTTTGTACCTAATTGCAACAAAGACGAAATAACTATTTTGTCTGTCGTTTCCCACAATAAAAACATCAAACCTTGTTCATAAAACTACAATGATGTATGATGTATGACTGCAATGTACTACTTGTACCACAATGTATGATTACAATGAAGTATATAATTGTCAGCCAGTACTGTTAAAACTCCACCTTGTAATTATCCCACCAGGTTTACCTTCGAAGGGTGATTAGGCTGTATGTTGTTATAGCGGCAACAGAAATACATCATCTGTGAAAATTTCAACTGTCTAACTATCACGGTTCATGAGATACAGCCTGGTGACAGGCGGACAGACAAACAGACAGACGGGACAGCGGAGTCTTAGTAATAGGGTCCCGTTTTACCCTGTGGGTACGGAATCCTAAAAACAGAATAAAATAAATATTTAAGGGGACTGCTATACAACAAACGTGTTTTTTTTTTGCCGTTTTGATAAATAATGGTACGGGACCCTTCGTGCACGAGTCCGACTTGCACTTGGCCGGTTTTTTGCCAATTAAATTCGTTGCCAGTGTTGTTAGCCGTCTCTAAATTATTACCAACACTCGAAATCGATGTGAAACACCGACAGTAATGCCCAGCTTAGCCTGTATTTGTATTGCTTGTTTACCAACCACAAAGCCCTCCGATGATGCAGCTCTGAGTAAACTAGAACAATAATTAAAGTTTCAATTTGAACACACTCGCCAATGAGTTGGAGTAAACACTATTGACTAGTGATGTTCTGTTTCGATAATTCTCGTATTATGATTTCGATCGGCCCCTGAAATATAGTTTTTACTAGTTACAGCCTCTGGGTTACATTGTATTTCATTAACATTAAGCTAGGTCACTAATAAACTGATTTGATTTGTTATTTGGTTAAAGGATATCCAGTTATTTTGTTATGTTGGTATGGATTAACTGTCTATTCATTGTCTTTAATCATTGACATTATCGAATTAAATAATGTTATGGCTGAATCACTGCTTCGGCACGCGAAGTCGCATGCATGCATTGCACACCTATAGATTACTTCGATAGATAGTTAAACTATTTATTATTTTCTTAGGTTTTTTTCTCATTTTACTTGTTCCACAACACTCATTTCTATTTTTTGTTTTATTCTTTCAACCACTAGCACTGCTTTTAAAGTATCTACAATTTGTACTTTAACTTGAATCACAACTAAATAAATTCTCAACTTTGTTAACTTCTTGAAAAAGCACTTATCTTTCATTTTTATTTCATGAAAAAGCTTTACAAAAGTTAGGCTTTCTTTTTACTCTTTTCCTTTAAAATAACCTAGTTAGCTAAACAAAGTACGTCAATTAATGTCTTCTTTTAAGCAATAAACTATGGCTTCTACAAGTTTTAACTCATGTTTTGTTAACGCGAGTTTTAATAACTACGTAAAACTGACAAAATCCACGTAGGTAACATTTTATTCTGTCTATCAACCAACAGATTACACCTACCTATTAGTAACAACAACCTTTTTTGGTATTTTATCGATAAAGTATCGATATTTTTCACAGCGTGCCCACCCCTAAAACAGAAAGATCAACTCAGAGGTATCAGAAACTGCTTATGAGCTCAGGTCCGTCGTTCGTCGGAGCGATTCGAGCTTTGGAAACTTATTGCGATATGCGAGTAAAGAGAACGATTTTATATATAAAAGCTAGTTGCAGCAAATTAATTTGTTTCTTAATTAATGTAGTTTCGAACTCACATTTATAAATTAACAAGATACCAAAAAAAGGTTTTACAAAAACAAACTTTTAATGCATTGTCATCGAAGTTAGACAGGGTATATCAAATTTCAGCTCATTCGGACGTCGGGATGTGGTTAAAAATTAAGTTTCAAGATGAGGTCGAATACACAAACAAGTACATTGCAAGTTAAATAAAAGCTTATAAGAATAAAGATAACACCTACAATAAAAAACACTGATAGAAACTAAAATAGATTCCTACTTTGATTCAATCACATGTCACGCGAGTAATTAATTAATGGTAATAATCACAATACAGGCAATTATTTCGCCTGATCAAAGCTAAAAACAGTCGGGCTATTCTAGGTAAAGTCCGACGATAAATAATAAATATCCAGCACGCAGAAGGGTTGGACGAACAGTGATGAATGATCCACTTCCGGGCAACGTATATACCTGCGTTTTTGGTACAAAGGGATCGACTTGTGGACATAGTGGGCTGACTATTGGCCACGCGGGCAATGGTTTGTAAAGTAACTGCGTTAGGCTCTAGGCTGTTTGGACGTGACAGGTCTTTTTGTAGGTTCAAAGTTCGGAAAAAATGTTCTGGAATGGTCAGTTTCGCAGAATTGTCGTGAAAAAGTTAAATTTTATAAAAGCAAGGTATTTTACAACGTGGTTAATACAATGACCAAGATAAATCTTTTGATCAATATTTGTACAGGGCCAGTTTTATACAATAAAAATAATTATTACATTGATTAGGTACACATTGTATCTAAATGAGATTACTCTTGGCGATAAAATCGCCATTTATGTGATTCTTCCTGTGATTGGAATTTCCTTTTACAGTGTCAATAAAGTGTAATTTTGTATTGTAGCCTACACATAAATAGGTGATTGATCCAAAATAGTTTCGGCCGCGACTAGCTATTGTATTCTGGGCTAATCGCTTTAGTAGCTTCAATATCAATGGCCATTAGTTTAGTAATTGACAGCTACAGTGACCTTATTACTAAATCCATTACTCGTAAGTGAGCTAAATGGAATTGTCAGGCACCGGACTGCCGCATCAGAGCGGGTATTCTGTTGCGTTAGAGATTATCTCGGTCTCTCTGACATTTCTAATGCTAGCAACAGTGACGGAGATAATCAGTTCTTTGAAGGCTTTATTTGAGAGATCTAAACTATCTAAAACTAAATCTGTCTTTGTCACTGCAACAAACCGGTTTCATTGACTTCCGGCTTCCTTGCTTCCTGAGAGATATTTAGGTCTTTTCAACGTCAGAGTGAATAGGTATCTTCTAAATCTGCGTGCTTCAACTTCGACCACCAACGTTCGCTCACCAACAGGCAAGTTGACGGTCAAACGCTGAATTATTCGTATTAAAAAAAAACCTATTAGAAAAGACTGCAATACTTTTTGGAAAATTAGATCTGTCAACTAACGTCTTAAAACTTGGCCCAACATCTCAGTTGCCAGAATAAGTTTTCATACTAAGACCCAATTCTTAGTCGCTAGAATAGAGCCCATTGCGCCAAGCCCCAGGCACAAGTCACTAACGTGCGGTCTCTGCTCCATTATTGCGAGAACAAAGTTCTAAGTGACCCTGGTGAGGAGACCCAGATTCAATTCACCTGCCACTTGGTCCCTTTGAGCATCGATCGGACCGTATTGGCAGGTTAAAGTTGCGGTCTGGGCCTTGGGGACCGCTCATATCTGCTGTAGAGACAGTGTGGATAAGATATTAGAAAACATAATAGCACTACTACACTGAGAAAAATGGCCATCAAAATTCCGATTCTGACTAGTATTAGCACCAGTTTTTAGGGTGACAATCATATATTATATATGATAGTTGTCACCGTAAAAACGTGCTAATCATCGTACATACTTTTTGGTGATATCAGCATGCTCCATACTTAAGGTGAATTCATCGGAATTTTGATGAATTGTGTGAAGTGTGAATGTGTGTGTGTGTGAATTCATCATTCTTTTAGCGGAATTCAGATGAACATTTTTTTCAGTGTAGGAAACAATTTGTGAAATTATGTTGTGTTAAAATTATTATTACAAGCTTTTATTCAGCTTGCTTCGGTTTACATAATATTGGAAAAAAAATTGGAAGAAATTGTGAGAGACTTTTGCCCAGCAGGATATTATAAAAGGTACAAAAAATAGGAATCAAGGAAAAATAGGAAGAAAAAACAAGGCTTCAAAAAGTGTTGAATACAATAATTATGGAAGACTCCATTGGAGTGACCAAAACTGTTAACAAAACAAAAAAAAATGGTACCTATAGAACAATAAGTAGGTTACGCCTTGAGTTTAAAAGTAGATAAGCAAGGTATTTCTACTATATCAACGCGTCCTTACTGTTTGCGATTCTTTACCGAAGAAATTAGTTTATCGAGGTCAATTTTATATGAAAGCCATAATATCAAGGTGGAGACCTTAAGGTACTAATAAATACTACAGATATCAACATTGCTTAAAAAATTACCTGTAATGTTACAAAGTGTGTGCAGATACCTTCGTTTTTAAATGAATGGACTAAAATCCAAAGTTCAGAAAGTTGGTAAAATTTGAATATTTTTCCGTTATTTTTCTTCACGTTCTGCGTAACTTCTTCATAAACATCCACGGTGCAAACGGCAACTTTGTGAACTTCGCATTTGAATAACGTTTTTCGACTCCAAAAATAACGCCATGGCTGTTGGCGCAAAATATAACTCGTCGCAAACAATTCTGTAACTTGTTTGCGCCGGAAAATTGCCGATTCAGTTTTGACTACGTATCGTAAAAAACCGGTTTTTCGCCGATTCGAAACATTGTTTGGCGGGTGCGGTCGAACAATCAAAAGTTGCTTTTCATTTAACTTATCGGCGGTTCCCGCAAACAATGTGGGTATTGGAGTGGTAGAGGCCAGGATTGGTTATACCTTTGTCTTGTTGCTTCCAATAGCAAAATAATACGGTTATAATAACGATTTATTGCTAGTGCTTTTTTATTCAGTGCAAAACATTATGGGCCTTACTTAAGAAGCGTTCTTAAAGTTAGCCACTGCTTAAAATGCTCTGTGAATTTCTCACTGACGTGAAATATCACGTGCGAGAACAGGACGGATAACCTTAATTAATGATTACCTCTAGGCAGGTTTTATAAGTCAGGCCCATTTGGTTTTGTTATAAAGTAGGTACTTATTACTATGCTCCGTGGTTCTTACCTGAGTATCCCCAAATATAATCAAGCAACATTATACTGTCTGCACTTTTCTAAGATCTGTAAATAAAATGCAAAAACTTCCGCAACAACTGTCTAATGCTACGACGCCTTATTTCGTTGATCTGAGCATGAAGCAGGAAAAACAAACTAGACAAAGATGTGTAAAGCACTGCACACACTTTTCGCATTTATGATAAACCTTTATTTTACATTTATACTAAACCCTTAATCCTCTCACTGTTGGGATACAGGTCTACTACCCTCAAAGGGTGAGTAGACCGTATTCTACCACGCTGGCCAAGTGCAAATTGATGGATACACATACGCCATCGAATTTCTTCTCCGAACGTATTCAGATTAAAACTTAACAAATGTCTTCTATCCCGAGTACCAAAGTTCTTAGCAAATAAGCTTTGAGACTGAATCTTTATCCAAGTGTCTTGTTACTGCTTGTCCTGTGTCCTATGATAATGAGCCAATTATTGGCAACGAGCCGTCTTGTCTCAATAGCCGACCCTCTTGACTATTTGATGAACAATTTTCCGACCAGACTGGCTTGAATAGGAATGCTTTTAAAAAAAACAGGAAAAGTTTTCAGGATGTGCTTTATTAGGTATGTTAATAAGTTTATTATGTTGTTATATTTAACCAGTGCTACTACACAAGTAGATAGATAGAGAGATAAATTATTTATTGTCTACATCAGAAATTACAGACAAAAAGAACAAAACACTTAAAATTACTGCAACAACTGGCGGCCTTATCGCTAAGTGCGATTCCTTCCAGATATTTTTTTTTGTAGATTTTTCACTAGCATCGTGGCCAAAATTTTTAATAAAACTAGGCGTCTAACTAAATACGATACGATGACGACAAATATAATATAATCAGTAGATTTAATTCTAAAAGTACAGTCCTAGTCACAAAGCCTTATCACCCATTGTTTGCCACCCTATCGCCCTTTCATTCTCCTCACTCTCCTAATTGAACCGTCTTATTGAATGTTTACTTTCCACGAACTCGCCTATTCATTCCTCTGCCGAAAATTTGCCAGACCCTGACCTACCTATTCAGCCGCATTTTTCTATATTTCCGTTTTTTCTACGACAAAAGCTTTACGGAATCTTGCGGGAAATTAATGGCAACACCCATTAAGGTTAAGTGCTGTTAGCCCATGTGACTCGGCGGAAAGTTCAACTTTACCTACATCGTTCGAACCTTTTATTGTCTGGGCGGGGCTTTGTCACGCGTTCTTCTGGAATGACAACGTTTTCATAATTTTCACATTAAGAAGAAAGCGTTCAATACAATATAGAGGTAGTAATAACGTAACAATAGGTAGGTTTTAACATTTCAGAAGCACGTGCGTTTTCTTTTTTACAATTTACATTAAAATATTTTGGTACGATAGATGTAATTTAATCAAATTAATCGAATATAGAAAGTAAATTGAAAATGTATAATACATTAATTAATTTCGCGTGTTGTTGAATCAGATACTACGACTAATGTTTCGATCACATCCGGTGCCTAGTATCCGCCAAAACTATAGTCCAAAAATCCGACTCAATAACTCATCAATATCAAGTTTAAATTGTTATAATATCTAAATGTATAATTTTGAAAAAAAACATTTGCCCGTATTATAGGTAAATAAATTTATTTTTATCTTTTAGTCAATTTAGGTAAAGAGTCTGACCAAACTTTTACCTATAAAATGTTTTGTCAGAATCTTGATTTCAAATTTAAGCCCGATTCTATTTTATTCTGGTACAAAACGTGAACCTAATTAGGACCTAGTAATCCTTTATTTAATTTTCCACCCCACCATAAAAATTCAGTACAATCCTCAGACGTGGCGTAAAATTGGCGCTCAGACCAAGTGTTGCCTAACAAGCCGCAACTTTTAATTACCTAACTTAAACCACCTCGAGACACTCCGGAAACAACATGCAGAAATATTGCCGCTAACGTGGCTGCCAGGAAGAAACCTACGGAAATATTTTCTTCGTTTTGAAAATGTAAATATAATTAAAATATTTTAAATTGTAACTGTACAATTTAGGGATTGAAATTAGGTGATAATATTGGTATGAAATAAAATTGAAGCAGAGAATGTCTTAATTGTTAGATGAGGTACTAAAAATACTTTAAGTATTGGAGGTGTCTGTCTAGTCTAGTCTAGAGATGGCAGTGACCACTTACCACCTGAAGCCCCGTAGCTTACTTAACACTAATTAAAAAAACTCAGAACATTACAAAGCGGGATCCATTTAAAATACGCTGTACAGTAAATACTGAGTGCACAAACTGCATAAAATTACAAAGTTGAGTTAAAATTGCATACTTGCATTAGTACTTTTCTTTACAGAAGTCAAGAATACTCAGCAATCTAGCAACAATAGCTAAAAACAACCTCGCCTTGGGTTTGCTTTTATTAAGATAATACAAGTCTTGGGAAGTGCACCTCCCGCCTGAAACTTGGTCCGGGTTTCGCGACGTTTTATGTGCGGCGAGACATAATTTAAATTAGTTTAAAAACCGGTAAAAGCGCCTGGTAAAGTTTGAAAACTTGAGCTAGGCCTCTGTCGATTGCGCTGAGAACTTGTGGCAGTTAGAAAATTAGAATGAAATAGTAAAATGTTTTGTGTGGTTGAAATTTAATTTTTGATATTTATACTCAACCTCCACCCACTGCTGGGATACAGATCTACCCTCGAAGGGTGATTGGGCCATATTCCACTACGCTGGCTAATTGCGAATTGGTGGATTCACATACGCCAATGAATTTCTTCTCTAAAAAAGCCAGTGGTATGTAAATTTGTACATAAGTTCCAAAGAACTCATTGATTCGAGTCGGGGTTTGTTTTATTATGTAGTATAGCTTAAAACCAGTCAGTACGTAACTAGGACAGTGCAATATGAATGTTAATTTTTGAGTGTTTAAATTTATTTCAAGGTTAACTGACTATCTGCTATAATACTTGTTTGAAATAACAAAAGTCAACGCGCTGTTCCTGCTTAGAACAATCGACATTGATGCCACTCCGTCACTTTCAAATTGCTCTTAAGCAAGGGGACAAAAGACATCCATACATAGAACAAATTGCTTGAGAACAAAGTCGCAGGACAAATCTTTAACATAACAAGCTACAGAAATGACTTGGATTATGGAATAATTTCGCAATTTTCACCTTTACAGGGTTTTAAGGACAGGGTATGATAACTCTAAAATGGCACGTACCTAGTAGTAGTAGGTAATCATCATTATAAACAACATTTACTAACTCTGAAATTAAGTAAAAAATCAGCTATTCCATACATTTTGTCAAGTATCACTGACATTTTTACATTATTATTTTTTTTACGGCTGATTTCATTTCGTAATTTCAGGGTAGATCCCATAGTAAAAAATTTTCATGATGATGAGTAGATACTATAAGCTATTTTCGGCTTAGCATACCCTTTTCTCATAACCCTGTAGGTTTTTTTTTATGTGATTAAGTTTAGTGACGAAACGAGCAAATCGCTCGCCTGATGTTAAACGTCACGTTTGCCCATAACAGGTACAGGTACTGTAGATACAGTAATCCTTAGAGATTCAACCTAGATTTCAAAGTCCCATTCAAACAATGCTAATGTGTGTAGATATTTCGGGGAGCAAACGAGCTGCATAGAAGTTGTACACACAGCTTTATACAGATATACGAGCGAGAAAGTTTTAGTAGAAGCATTAATGTGAACTTGCCTTACAGAGGCTATATAGGGTTGCCTTTTATTACGACTTGTTAAGGTATGTTTAAAATAGAATAAAACCTACTTTGGATACAAAGAGCTTTATTTATTTTATCGTGTACAGGGTTGCTGTATAAAAATATTTTAACGGAACTGGAGCTAAATTTGTGAACTTACATTGAAAAGTTTGGTATTTAAATTCCATCCAAAAATAAAAGTGTGCAATTAAGCTTTGCTTTTAGATGTACCTACTCTACAAGCTGTTACGTGTTTTATCGTGGCTTTGTATTCCTAATTGTTTTGCGTTGTTGTATTTTTAGCTAATGGGTTAAGACTTGTATCGAGTACAGTGGCGGGACAGAAAATTGGCACACTCAGCCGAGCCAAATAATCATGGTTCTAGAGACTGTCATACAAACCAAGTACTCGGAGCGGAGCACTGTCTCGTCGCTGTATTCATAACGTGTAATCAACCCATTACCTGTTACTTATGCAGCCTGTAATGTAAGCTATAATTATTAAGCCAGTATTCTTTTTTTTTTTATTGTTTACTGACAGGCCTGTAGGTATATTGCTAGAAATTTAGTATCTCACTAAATTGCATTGAAAGACTGCTATCGGCCTGATAACGTACAAACCTGGTACAAACCAAACTTCGAAAAGACAAAGAGCAAACCGAGCAAAACTCCGATAATTACAGTTCTAAACAGCAAAATTCAGGGCAATTAATCACGGCTATTGAAAGTAAACAATAAGGAAGGAGCAGACCATTGCTCAGACAAACAACATTAGTCATCTGTCACGAGCGAACCCTTTCAGACAAGGACAAACATTGGTAGCGGTCGAAATATTACTTTCGAGCATGTGGATAGTGGGAACGCAGAGATAAATGCTTTCGGATCTGTTTGAAAATGAATGAGTCTTTCGTAAACTGCACTGCTATTAATAAGAGAAAAGAGCTGCAAAGCTGAAGTTAATTTCCAAACGTGAGCTTAAAATTCGTAGTTATTTCCTACCCAAATCACCAGATAAATGCTATTGAATCAATTGTGCTGTGCTCGAGTTGAAGCTAATTTCCGATTTCCAAACTTAAATCTTAAAATTAATAAATTCATTTATTTCATTATTGGCAATATAACTAGTTAGCATGCAAGTTACAGAGGCCTATAGAAAATAAATTTCTTCCAGACTAACATACCTACATACAAATAAAATATAAACTTAAATAACACTTAGAGTACTTAGTCGACACGTTTCGCAGAGTTGGCGCAACGTGACGTTAATGAATTAAAAGCGTGGGGTGCATGGGTCAATAAGTAGATATTATATATTTTGTAGATACATTTTGTATTGACAGACATGAGTAGAGTGATTAGCATTTTGATAATATCTTAGAAAGCACCCCACGCTTTTTTAAAAATAAAATACATATATTTATTTATTTACACTATTATTAATTTATATTTATTGAAATTTTCAACCCTATTCTTAATTTAAATTTATAAAATTTTATTTTCTATTTTTTTAGTTCGGTTTTTTATAAAAAGCGTGTTTTTTTTAACTATTATTTATTTTTCGCTTTTTAGTTCGATTTGCTAACTATTAACCATCCTTATTAGGTACAAATGTGTTGGTGTTATCCGATTTTGGCCGTCTGCTCAAGCAAATTAAAAATAAAATTGATGCATAACAAAAAATATTGAGCAAAAAGATTTGTAGCCGCGTGGTTTCGATCCTCAGACCTCATAAAATAAAATTGATGCGTAACAAAAAATATTGAGCAAAAAGATTTCTAGCGCGTGGTTTCGATCCAGGGACCTCTGGGTTATGAGCCCAGCACGCTTCCACTGCGCCACTCTGTTCTCTGACTCGAATGACGAAACTACCATTTGTAAGTTAAACGGTATTAAAAGTTAAAGAAACTTTATAGAAAAAGCGTGTTAAAAAAATTAATAGTTAAAAAAACTAAAAAACACGATTTGTTTAGTGTATTGTCATCGGTCCTCGATATATCTACAAAGTTTGAAAGAAATCTGACCGTTTAAAGTGGGTCAAAAACGCGCTCAAAGGAGTCGGTTACATACAAACATACAAACATACAAACATACAAACATACAAACATACAAACATACAAACATACAAACATACAAACATACAAACATACAAACATACAAACATACAAACATACAGGTGAAGCTAATAAAAGCGTGTTAAAAAGAAAACCGTTCGAGCTGAAATTCATTTCCAAAAGTTTGAAATCTTAATGAATCGCGTAGTTATTTCCTATTCCTCTGATTTAATGAAGTCCATTTTACTTGCCAGTTTCGCACCTTCCCGTTTCCCGTAAGGAATGTTTAGATTTTCCTCCAAGAACTTGTGTAAATATTTTTTATTGTTCCCCCCTAAGGAGGTGTTCAGAATGTTCCTTAGGGGGCATTCATCAATCATAATTTATTACCCTATTGTTATCGTGGCCCTGAATAATCGCTCATATCCGAAACACCTTCCTAAAGACGTGGGTACACTAAATTAAATGCAAAAGTTCAAAACTTATACGGTTGAAATGAAAAAAAAAAGTGCATGAAAGAATACGCGTGTTGCTATAATATAGGGTAATATGAGATAAGGAAAAAAGTAATTGGCACTCATCAAACATCGTTAATATAATTGTAATCATTAATGTAAATAGACTAAAGCATCTATTTTGTTAAATAGGCATATATTTTCCGAACATTTTCCAAACTTTTCAACAACACAAGACCTAGATTCTCTACTTAAAAGCAGCCAACGTTTCCTAGACAAAATTGTAGTCTACGAGTATTTTCTCTATTCATTGGCCTTTTTAAGTCGAATGGCGGCTAAGTGAGAGCTCTTAACTTAATTAACTTAGTTATTGATGAGAGTCTGTCGATAATTCTGCAGCGAACTGATACTTTCGCGAATTTAAGTTTCAGTAGGATTTCAGTACAAGATATAAGTATTTTATTCTATATGAAGATATTTGACTTGATTTAATATTATTCAACTAAGATGCGTAGGTACCTGCTGACGTAGAATATCATTATTATTTTTGGAAAACCTGTCTTAATAATCTTTGAAATTTGTTTATTTAATAAGTTCCTAAATACCTAAATGTAAGAATGTAATGGGCCCTAGTTTGAAGGCTTTATTTGACAGATCTAAAATAAAATAACTAAAAATGTATCTGTCTTTATCATTGCAATGTACATACCTCTACTACACAAAGACGTCAATTGATTTAGAAAATTTAGGTCTGTCATGAAAAGCCTTTAAACTCGGGCCCATTACTCTTGTAAGAATTACCTATGTACATAAAAAACCCTATTTAGTGTGCGTTCAACATTTATGTACCTAATCTCGCACTTCAGTAGCTATTCAAGCTCTGCAAATCAAAATAAAACATGCCTAGAATAAGCTTATTCGTTCGATAACTAGCTGTGTATGAAACGTGCTTCATTTTACGACACCGACAGTGTCAATGTGAACACGGCGTAACGAAGCAGCTCCTTTCCTTCGTAATGCAAGCGAAGGAAATTGGATTTTTCTTTATTCTCTCGGTAACTTGATATTGCGTGAATTATGGAAATTGCCGGCTAAATTGTTGATTTATTGGCAGTAGGTACTTACTCTAGCCGATGTTAGCGACTTTTGAAAACTATTGTGATTCGAAATGATGGATTTAGTTGAATGACTTTCTAAACCTCAGAAGTGGGATATTTTCTTTAAAATTAAACATACAACTTAGTTAACTTAAGAGAAATCAATACAATTGATTCACAATCCGTTTGCATATTGCGTGATTTACAAATATAAATTAGTGTGAATTAAGAAACGTAAAACCTTAAAAAATTAAACTCAATTCGTCGTCTCAGTGCTTGTTTGGTCTATCTACCATTGGTTGTTTTTTACAGTAGACGAGTTTCTTTCTCTATTTTAAAAAAGAAGCTATAATTATAAGATTTGAAAATCTTTCCTATTACATTGGTTACCTATAAATTGATTTTTCTAATTAACATCTATGGATGGTAATTAATTATACCTTATTTTACAGTTTTTATTTGGAGATAGACCAAACATGCACAAATATAATTACGAATGTGGAGTAAGAACATTACCACATAAGAGATAGAGCAAAATGACTATTCTATTTTTGCGTGCTTATTTGTTCGATATGCCAGACGTATATACAGGATGTATACATTTTTTTGCTATTCCTAAAAAAATATAGGTACGTTGCGCTTCGCTTAAGTTTAAATGTATTTTAGGAACTGACTTTTACTATATCTCACTAGAAGACAATTTACTATAACTAAACTACGTTTATTAATTGTTTGTTTGTAGGCTTTACAATGTTTGTTAATCTACTGCAAGTACCTAGAAATGGTAATTATCTGTAAAATTTTCCTTTTTCCGGCACGGGGCGCGGCGCGGGCGCTAACGGGGTAAGGCGAGGGGAGCGGGGAGCGTAGCGCCCGCTTGTTGCGTTATACAATCAGTAAGTTGCCGAAATAACTAATGCATTGGGATTATAAATTCTAGAACAGTAACACCATACCTTCAGATCATAGAAATTCAAACGGGACTCAATCCTATCCTTCTGCGTCTAGGATGACACATTGTGTTAAAAACAACACTCTGTTTCAAATTCATAACGGAATGGAGTGAAAATTAAAAAGTACTTACTGCTCAGTTTGCGGCTGCGTCTTTTTGTATTTTGTTTTGCCGCCAGTTGTAGACATGTTTAATATTTTTTTTTGAACAATTCAGGCACAAACAGTCAAACACACAGAGATTTATATGTTTTTTTCGAGAGCGACGAAGTGGTCCCTGTGATGACTTCTGACACAATAATAAATAAAAAAAAAATGGCGGACATGGCGTCACGGACTGTGATTGGTTAGTTGCGTGGACAAAGAACACTCAAGCACTTAAATTCTTTGACGAAGTAGGATATAAAGCAAATACTGGACAAAGAACAAACAAGCACAAAATTTTCATTGCGGTGTCGTGTCATAAATAAAATTTAAATTATTTTTTTTGTTGTTCTTTATGAAAAAATTGTAAGTTTTTCTTAACAAACAGGATTGAAATTTAAGTCTTAACAAAACTGCATTTAAAGTTCATTTTCGGTAAATTTGGTCGATAGGCCAAACAAGCACTGGGACGACGAATTGTAGCCAAGAACACCCTCGATCAAGTCCTTTGAAACTTAATCAACATTTTAGCCGTTTGGGAACTCCTATGACAGCGTCTAACAGACGCGACGCAAATGTCGAGGGTATGAACACTACTTAAAGTTAGTCACTGTTCAAAATGCACTGATAACTTCTTGCTGACGTAAAATGTCACGTGCGAAAACAAGACGGAGACTTTTAAGCAGCGGATTAAGTTTAAGCAGTGTCAATAAGTTAAACTAAAAATATATTTGAAAGCAAGCTTTTATTGCATCGTCGGAGTTCCACACATACACCAAAGTTCAACTCAATCGGACATCGAGAAGTGATTCAAAATTGAGTTTCAACATTTCACCAGAACAAATACTGTCACATACACTGCAAGTTAAACAAAAGCTTTTAAAACAGTCGAGTTAAGACATCAGATTGATAAAATCTGTCGCAGTGAGTGGCGGCGATCGGCCGGGTCGCGGGATTGTTTGAGAAAGCGTGTTACAATTTGGGTAATAAATAGAACGATGATCGGAATGTATGCGCTTTTACGGAATTGCGAGTTATGATTTGTTGAGGGCATTAATTGTGGAAACTAATTGCATATTGACATGGCTATTTTAGATAAGGCAACTTTATTTGGTTGTTACGATAAAGTTTATCTAATGGCATAAACTTGTTTCTAGAACTATCCCTAGATTGTACTATTTGTTTTGTTAAGTTACAAAAATGTATGTTTATTTAGTTGCTTTTGTACTATCCTAATAATATTATATATTCATCCGTCTTTTTTAATCCGAACGGCAGAGGTATGGAACTCACTGCCCGCGTCTGTTTTTCCTAGAAAGTACAACCCGGGGGTGTTCAAAAATAGAGTGAATAGGTTTTTCCTAGGCAAGCGTGCTACATCTTCGACCACATCGTCACTTCCCATCAGGTGAGATTGCAGTCAAACGCATGCCTAGTCCGATGTAAAAAAAAAAAAAGAAAAAAAAAAAATTCAAGGATCAAATCCAAAAGGCGGTGATTCTTGACACAGCCCGCATTGTCAGGAGATTTCTCACTCTGCAGCCTAAACCACCGGTAGCTTGGGCCCTGCCCCGCTGCCGGCGGCACCCTAGGTTTAAGTTTTTATAATGTTTTTAGGTTTTTGTATAAAAATGTTGTAAAAATTAAATTTAAGAAAATGAATAAGTGAATTATAAATGTGAAATTTGGTATGTCCGAATGTCTGTCACCGACCAGATTTGAATGAAATTTAGCATTGAAGTAACTTACTTATATCCTGATTTACTCAAACAACTTTAACATAAAAATATTAACGGTTTCTGTGATTGCATGCGGCGAATTTGAGCACGGCGACAAACCTTTACTGGTCCAAGAAAATTGTAAAATTACTGGTTACTGAATAAATAATAACAAAAAATATACAAACCGTGAAACCGCACAGCGCACTAGTTATTCTAAAAAAATGCAAACAGTACCTACGCCTCAAGTAGGTACGCTTTTTAAAACAACAATGTATGAAACGCGCAGAAAAAACATGCTCTATTCTATATCTCTCTTAGTTAATACTTAGAATGAATTTCTCATCCGATACCGACCTAATTGATATTATCACTAAATCGATTATCCCGTTCATTCATCGCCCACCTCTATCGCTGAAATGCGATTATTTCGCTACACTCGATAGAATAAACATGCTTGCTTGTTATCAGCCGATCAAATTACCTATATTTACGTTCCTCGGTTCAAGTGGACGGCTTTGTTGCATGGCGAGTTTGGTAGCAAGAGAAAACTCTATTATCCGAAATCCTTTATAAAATGAGAAAATTAACGTGAATAGTAAAATGAATTCTGTTTAGGGCTAGACGACAGGCGGTATGTATTTGTATAAATCCTAGTTATAATACAAATAAAAAAAAACGTTCACGCTCATAGCTCTCCAATAGGATATTCCGTATCAGGGATGGAACGCATATAAAGACAAGGACAACTAACACCCAGACCCAGACCCATATTTAAATTCATCACTCAAACATCTGCCCGGCTGGGAATCGAACCCGGGACCACTTGCTCATAAGGTCATAAGGCGGATGTGCTGCCGCTGAGCCAAGCAGGTCGTCAACAATAGTTATAATATAATTATTTAATAACCAGCTGCGGCCCGCTTTTACCTACTAACTAACCTACTAATTTTGGCTACTCCGTACCAAATTTCATCCGTATTTCAGCCATTTTGCGTGATTGAGTATTAAAGAAACAAACTTTGACATCCTACTAATAATATAAACGCGAAAGTTTGTATGTTTGTTGCTCTTTCACGCAAAAACGGCTGAACGGATTTACATGTAATTTGGAATGAAGGTTGTTCGTGATCTTTATTAACACATAGGCTTCTTTTTATCCCGAAAAACGCGGGTGAAACTGCGAGGCGCAGCTATTTTAGAATATTAGTAGGATATTAGTAGGTTTTTTCTTCAATAACTGGAAGACTCAACCTTTTATATCCATTCTGTAATAATATTATCTTATTACTTACCATCATGATCTACAACATCTATGTTATTTTATCATGAATAAACGTTTTTCTATTCTTGTATTTCAATACAATAATAGTTATTGGGTAGTGGGTAGTAAGTAATCTAAATCACAATAATGGGAATGGAACTTTTTGTTATGTTATTTTTTTGCTCTAGAAGCTATATTAATAATTTTCTGAATTTGCTCCAATTTCATTAACTGATCACGTATGATAATTGTAGGAAATAGTCAATGTAAGTATTTGTGAAGGCAATGTTGTTTTTAGGAAATAGTGCGTTAAATGACCACACGCGTTACAAATGTGTGATCTAATATAAACGCTCCCTACGTGTGAAACTAAATATTTTGAAAATCAATTTTCAATCGTTCTAGCTACCTAAATGTTTGTATAGAGTTGTAGACGACCTGTTTGGCTAAGTGGTAATTAGTTTATCCGCCGTATAGGCCAGAGGTCCCGGGTTCAATTCATGGCCGGGCAGATGTTTGAATGGTGAATTTAAATATCCGTTTTGGGTCTGGGTGTTAGTTGTCCATGTCTTTGTGTGTGTTCCATGACATCCCCGACACAGGATCTATCCTAGTGGGGAGCTATGAGAGTTTTTTTATTTATTTAATTGAGTGACGAGACGAGCAAATCGCTCGCCTGATGTTAAACGTCACGTTCGCTCCTTAACAGGTCTGCGCCACCTAGAATCTTGAACTCGCAGAATTCAAGACCCTGCGCGGCACAGCACTGCGCTCGTCACGCCGATTTATAGTTGTTTAATCTCCCATTTGCCCTGTAATTTCACTGGAAACAATGTCCTTCCAACCGGAACACAGTAATGTTTGCACATAAGAGTGAAACGTTATTTTGTTAACGTTAATTTCATTAGTTAACTGATCACGCATAATAAATGGCAGTAGTGAGTTGAGGAAGTATTGCGTTAAATGAACACATGCGTAACAAATTAAAATAATCTAATTAAAAACGCCCCCTACGTGTGAAACAAAGTAATATGTTTTTTTTTTCATTCTATGTTCTTCTTAATTCTAAATTCAACTTATCCTTTATCTTTTCTACTAGCACCAAAGTAAACAGCGATTGCAATACCAACAGTTAATCCTCGTATCTCTACAGACTGCAACAGCTTTGCTTCCAATGCCTATGCTTTGCCTTTGGTCAGTCGGAACAAGGCCATTACTCGGAGACGGCTGCTGGGGATTTCATAAGGTAAAGGCAAAGCCTAGAGCAACTGGAGCTGGGCTATTGCTTTCTTGATGGAATATTTGAGTGAGATGATTTGGTAGACTACTTTGGATCTGTAACATAACTTGGTAAGCTTATTTTTAGATAAGAACGTTAACGTTAACGAAAAAAGAGGTTAATCGGTTAGTTTTCGTGGTTGTTTTGTTTGAGAACAACAAGATAGGTTATGGCCTATAACTTTGAAACTAATACTAGGGTTAAATCCTACAAGGTGATAAATGAAACAAACTTTCAATACCAAAAAAAAGGATGCCTCAAAAATTAAGAAGGCCCATATCCAACCTTATAAACCTAATATCATGAACAAAATCATTTAAGTAGAATGATTGATGCAAACAAAAGCCAACAGCAAAAACTCAACTACTGCACAATATACTTCACACTGCAGTATTAAGTTATACGAACAACGTAAATCAAACTGAACAAATACCTCCTACACCGTACAAGCACAAACTTCCCCTCATAAAGGTCGCAATATCCGAGTTCTAGATTTGCCGGACATAACGACCATTGTCTGGATTGTACAACAATTTAATACTGCCATGGAGTGGAAATTCTCAGACGATAGCGGGTACGTCGACGTAATTCCGGCGTAATTAAACTGTTTCCATTGCGATGGCATCCGCCCTTTTTGTGCGCTGTCCAAATGAACGTGCGTAGACTTGTGTTTGTAGTTTGTGTCCAAGTTTTTCTCGAATTTTCTAGTATGTACTCCGCTCGCTTTCCTCGTTTGATGTGAATTGTTTGGAATGGACATCTTAGGTTGAAATGCCGCGAAAGTCACTTAAAAAACCGGTCCCTCCTAAACACAGAAGTCGAAGCTTCTAAGGAAGCCTTGTATTAGTCAAATGAAGGGTTTAATGTATAGACGAGTATCTGTGAAGTGATTTTATGCGTTTTATATGTTGTTAAAACAACGGGGTGACAATGACGTTGTAGACAAAACCAAAAATTATTATAAAAAGAACAACAACATCATTTATTACTTAGGAGCGGTCAAACACGTGCCTTTTCTAATTAAAAATAAAGACACATGGTCAATAAATTTCAAGTGTAGTAGCTACAATAAAGTATATATAGTACCTAAAATCTATACATACTTTGTTGCAGCTACTCCACGGCTCTTATCTTACACTAGTCTATATAGGCTTAAACTACGAAACTTGTCAGCGTGCAGACTAAACCTATAAAGATTCCGCTGTTTATGTAAAGTGCTATTAATATAATCAGATTAGATACTAGGACTTGTTCGGGAGAGTCAATATCTGGAGGCAGATATTCATAGATTACAGAGATAACCTGCGTGTTCACTATCTGCCGTTATCACCGTTCAAGGTTAGGATTTGTTTGTTGATGCTACAAGGAAGTATTTTGGGTCAACGGTTAAGTTGGTATTGAAGTTATTTATTCTGATTATTTAGCCAAATGCTCTTGTAATTACGTACTCATGGATTTCTTCCATACAGCAGTTGTCTGGAATTAATGTTCTAGGTTCAACACTTGTTGCGTTTATTCTTATGTTTACTTTTCTAATGAAGTTACTATCAATTCTTATCCTTACCAGTTTTTTATAGTATAATTACAAGTGCACTTTAATGGGTTTGTTAGTTATATTTCGTGCAATAACAAAGTAAATAAACGATACAAAAGGTCAAGGCCACCCATATTTTTACCATGGTAAGTATACAAGGGCCAGACAATTAATTATAATTATCTCCTATGAAAAATAGGATACCTGTATCATTTAACGCGAGTAGACCGATGAAACGCTAGCTGCGTTACATCTTTTTTTTCAACGTTTGGTTTTCTACGTTTCTAGTATTCTAAAAAAATACCAACTTCTTTTTTTTATTCTGGTATAAGCTTGCGTTTGACCGCCATCTCGCCTGATGGTAAGCAATGATGCGGTCTACGATGGAGCACGCTTGCCTAGAAGGAACCGATTAACCCATGAACCGAACCGATCACGTCTTCATTCAAAATATACCTACCTAACAGCACATATGAAGCTACTCTATCTCACATAACACGTACCGCCAATCAAAACTAGTCTGACACCTGTAAATTCTCATCTTCAACTAAATCTGCCTTAACACTCGTTAGCTGGGATCTTGTCACGCATATTAATGAGACGGATCCAAAGCCACTATTCTTGGGCGCTCGAAATCTCTTGTCACTCTCACTGCTGTAACAATTCTAATGAGAGTGAGAGTAACAGAAATATTATTTCACTTGCCAGAAAAGGGATCCAATTCCTTTTTGCCTAGTCTAGGTATAGTTATATTATACATTCACGCGTTCAGCGCGTTTAAATTGATTACGTCACTCAAGTTCTGCTAGATACTGTCAGCAATATGTAGAAATAGAAATAGTTTATTGCCATAAAGTAAATACAGTTCATAACCCCTTATACTTTGAGAACTGAACTAAGTCCAGCCATTTCTTTAAAAAAAGTTAATGTAGTATTAACACTTTAACTGCTGAAAACACATACGAGTACCTTATGTTTTCACTAGTGCAAGGCGAATGCGTCTACACACGCCAGGCGCGTAAAGCCCACTTTCAATACAACTGTGCGGTAAAACACAAACACATGTTAAGTGTTAAAGCAGTAAAAGTGTTAATTAAATACTAACTATGCCCCACAGTTTGGGTCACTTTTTCCTGGATAAAAAGTAGCCTATTTAAAAGTAGCTTCACACGAAGTTTCATCCAAATCCATTCAGCCGTGTTTACGTGATTGAACAACAAACATATTTTATAAACACCTTATACTCGCAAACATCAAAATTTTGACATAAAATTACAACATTAGTAGGATTAAGTAAGTCTTTCGTATTGCCACTCCTAAATGTCTCTAAATTACTCCCTTAATGAGTAACGAAACATCGTAATTATTTAGACAGTTCACATTAGGGCGTGGTTCACAAAGATAACCCTTATCACGGCAAGTTTGCGTCGAATAACATAGGTAGGACGCGTTATTGATATTTCAGGCACGTCGTATCAACGAGGAAAGATTCTTAGAACTAACTGAAGGGTTTTGAGAAAGTCATATTTTAACCTCAATATGCCTTTGTATTATACATCGATCTAGTATTATACAAATATAATTGTGATTTTCTCCACTTCACTCTGAAATGGTTGTAATAGTTTTGTTATTCTAGTAATATGGTATAATACCTAGTTATAAATTAATAATAAATAACCTTGCCATAAATATTGTAACAAAGATTTTTTTTTCCTGTTGCAAATAACATTTATTACTTTTACAATTTGTTAGTTTAATACATAAATATAAAACATTTTGAAATATAAAAGCTTATTCGAAGTGGTCTCCATTGGCTGCAATACAGTCCTTTAAACGTTGAGGTCAATTATCAATACTAAAAAAATATTTGTGATATTTTAAATAAATTAAATCTAGATCAAGGTAAAATTTTGTCCCAGAAAATAGAATTTTATTATTTAGAAAATAAAATATTTTGAACCTACAACGTTCTCGTAGTTGCACAGGCGTACCAAGTTTCAACTAAATCGGACATCGGAAAGTGATTCTAAATTCAGTAGCAAGATTTGATAAACAAACAAAAAATAACATACATCGCAGATTAATAAAGTCTAGGACAAGCTGCTACTGAAAAATGAATAAACTTTCATCAATATAGGTACTCAAAACCAAAGTCGTTCAATTAAAGTCGCCCAATTAATAGTTATTGAATAGGTACTCAGCCATTGAGAAATGTTTATTTTTATCCCAATGTTTCTCAACTAAGCGAAGCCTCATTACGAACCTTCAATATACCCTATACACCAGTATTATTTCTGATAGCCAGTCTCAACGATTTCGAATTATACGAATTTGGCAATAAAAATCCTTTCAATTCAATTGGAGCTTAATAAAAAGAAATAAGCGGCGAATTGGAGGCTAACAAGACGGGATGAGAGAGACTACAATCTGCTTAAGGACTCAACGCTGAGAGAGCCGGGAAATTCATGTTGTACGATATACTTTGATACTTAGATAAGGCTACTGCAAAAGTTTACTTTTGATACTGTTGACACAGTTACTTTACTATATAATGTACTGTACTATTGTTATATAATACTGCTACTGTACTATAGTTATATCATAATTTTTACTGTAAAAAGTATCTTTGTTTGTGTCGAGTGGAAAACCTTGATGGCAGAGTTTAGTTATAGTTTTTTTTTGTATTACCTTTTTTTGTAATTTAGCCTTCTGAAAGTTTTTCGACATGGCTTCGTAAAACCGGTGTCTACAATTTAACGCGTCGTCTCAATCACGTTACATTGTTACTTAGATTACTCACATAAGTTTATTATGTTATCTAAGAATAAATGAAATATTACCTCAACTTGGATTGAAGTCCATTAAATCAGACACAAATGTCTTGTTGGCTATTATGTATAGGTACCGATATACCTACTCAAAAAGGTACGTCCGTACCGCATATTTCATATCTTTTAAATAATGTTCATAACAAAAAGTAGCGCTAAATAACAAATTAATATAGTAAGTAAGCTACTGGGTTCACCTCCGATATCAGTTCCTTGTAAGAATATTTTAATATTTCCACGTGAACGTTAATTAAAGAGTAACGAAGAGCCGCCATCAAAGCCGTACTCCGTACATGGTAATTAGGAACTTGTTTAAGAACGTTCTGTGCACACATCGGCTACTTCGCTTCCGTACGGTAATTACAACGTTATTTACCTATCTTCGTTTATTATTTAAGGGTTTTTTTTAATATAGACAAACGTGTATTGTACATATTATAACAATCGACGAAGGTGGAATTTTTTAAGTGCACACGTCGGCTACTTCGTTTCCGTACGGTAATTACAACTTTATTTACCCATTTTCGGTTATTATTTGGGTTTCTTTAATATAGATAGATGTATAAAACAATTGATTGGGATGAAACCTTTTTTGACATTTTACGTGCCTGGAAATGATGATAATTAGCTGAAGTGGTTGGATTTATGAAGTAAAGTGCCAGATACTCAGACCGCAGCATGCAGTTTCAAATGACAGTTGACGAAGTTTTGGAATTTAGTAAACATTACATTTCCATTAAATGAAGCTGTAAAAAATTAATGAAACCTTAAAAAATAATCGAGGAAAAAAGAATAAAACAGAAATATTATATCGAAATTAAAAAATATAAAATTTCTAACCTCTATTTTCCTTAATTTATATTTGAACAGAGACAAACTCAAGTTCAAATTTTTTCACTACGATTTTTGTGATTCGAACACGTCACAAATCACTATCATTTCATCGCTACTGAAAAAATGTGATTAAAAAATCCTGGCAAAAGTGGGTGTTAAATGGTACACGACATTTAACTCAAAACTAAGTTCTACAAGTGTTTTTTGAAGTTATACTTCTTTTGGCGCAATAGAGAAAAATGATGAGAGTGAATTTTTTACGATGCACGCGCACACCGACACCTAAATTCTACATCATGAAGTTAGTTCTAGGTGGCACGATGCGCGCGCACACCGCCACCTAAATTCTATATCGTGAAGTTAGTTCTAGGTGGCATGAAAATTGATAACTATGTTCAAGTTGTATATTCTAGTATTTTTATATTTAGAACACGTGTTTCGTAAGAGTACAATAATTAAACAGTGTGAATAAATAAATATTATTTTGGTGTTTTTATTAAATCAATTTCAAATACGACGGTGATAGTATTTACTAATAATTTATTATTTATTAGTATATCTATTATTTATTAGTGAGTATTAGTGATAAAACTGATTTGAATAAACTGTTTTGAGTGCATTTATAGATTTGAGGTTAATTGTCGGTATGTATAATTTATTTTTCCATACGCCAAAAAAGTATAACTTCTAACGCGTGTACATAAGTACACACACTCATTTTTTTTTTCACTTTTAATTTCATCAAATAAACGATAAAAATACGGGTTCGAGTTTGCGTCATACTGTAATATAATTATACTAAACGTCACGATAAATGTGAAAGTGAGTTTGTTTGTTACACTACTTAACCAATAACCACGAGATGTAGCAGACAGGTTTTTAGGAGCACAGAAAAAGACTTAGGGTACTCACTTAGGGACTTAGTGTCATCATAACCGCTGTTGATTACCGTGTGGGTTTTTGTAGTGGTAGAGCTCTTAAGCAGAGCCCGCCTGGGGAAGTACCACACCTTTGTCAATTATTCCACCGCCAAGCAGTAATGTGCAAGCGGTTGGAAGGGCATTGTTTCCAGTGAAATTACAGGGCAAATGGGAGATTAAACAACTTACATCTCAGGGTGACGAGCGCAGTGCTGTGTGCATAGACAATACAACCTAATTAGGTTGTATTTAATTAATTAGGTTGTATTGTCTATGGCTGTGTGCCACGCAAGGTCTTGAATTCTGCGAGTTCAAAATTCTGGGTGGCGCAGACCTGTTATGGGCAAACGTGACGTTTAACATCAGGCGAGCGATTTGCTCGTCACGTAACTCAATCACACAAAAAAAAACCGCGGGGCGCACCTAGTTATTAATAATTCAGGAAAGCTTTCTTTGACGTCAATTCTTTGATCGGTGAGACGGTATGTGATTTGTTTTTGAATAAATTATGAAATGGCTTTGTATCAGAAAATAGAACGGGCCAAAGCATTTAAACCTAATTACAATTACATGTACGACATCCGGGTAATTAGGTACAGGAGTTTCCGAGCAGGTAATAATTATAATTACAAAATAATTTAAGGATATTATCGTACATATTTGAATCAAAAATTTGTTTGGATTAGAATAATATATTTTAATTAATACTTATGATATTACTAATATTAAATAAGCAGACAGAATTAATAGTTTCAATTTGACTTGAATCAACTATTTCTTGTCGTTTTATATCATCAACTTCAACTTCAATTTTTGTTAATGGCTTTGCGGGGTTGCCGCAATGTTTTATATCATGTCGACGAGATATCGACAAACCATTAGTGACAATGACAAGTAAGACGCTGTCCATATCTTTGCTTGAAAATAAAAACATAACTCGAGTGTGGCAACACAATTTTTATACCTTATGTGGCAAACAAAAAATTAATGGGTCGACTAATGGTGAAAGATCTAACATCGTCTATAGATAAGACCTATAGATAAGTTGTATTGAAATATTTAGGACATAAACAGAACAAAATCACTTTTGGAAACAACACCACTGAAGCACAAAACCATAACTTCAAAAGTATTATTTTTCCAAGAGGTAACTCTAATATCAATATCTGTCACGTCACGCTCCGTGGTTGTCACGTCTGGTGTCCCGCGGAACAGTACGGGGCTACGAAAGAAGACTTATGACAACCCTTGTCACGGTGCCCTGTCACTCCCTAACATGGAAAACGTTTTACTAGAGCAGCATTTTATTGGTTTCAATTTCATCGTTGCGTTGTTACAAGGTTGCAGTGCACGGCGCGGTGGTGAGTAGTCCAATTGATAGACCAGGTTGAAATGAGCTAGAGGCCTAGTCAGCAAAATAATTTTCAATGGCTTACCTAAAATTGTAGTGTGAAAAAAAAGAGAGTCTACAAAGTATTATTTATTTGAATAGTAAAAATGAAATGCTGTTCGTTGATAAGGATATCGCTTGAGGACGGCTGAACCAAATTGCTTATTTACTAATAGACAGATTATTTTTTTTTAGAAAAAAAAAATGAAAATTTGTGTCCCGAGAAGCACGCACCGGATATAAAATCTTATGGTCATCACCTTTTACTAAAATATAAATCATTAGGGGTTTAAATATCCCACTACTTATCCAAACAAGGAATCTACGTAATAAAACCAGTTTCAAATTACTGTTTGAATAACTGGGTGGTTGTTTTCGAAACTAAAGTTTTAAAAGCTTAAAAAGTTATTAAACATACTCCCGTGTACGCTTGACCTAACAGTTTACCGGTTTTGATTCCCATTGGATCTACCCACCAAAGTTTGTAGATAATTGCTTTTTGCTTTGAAAAGCTTGTGTTGTTGTTAATGTGTATTTTGGGACATTGACGCATCACCCGGAAAGTTAAACTAGAGCAACTCTATATTTATCTTTTCATTGATCTACTTACATTATAAACCTAAATAGAATGAAAGCATAGCATACCAGAATGAAAATAGTTCTATAGTAAAAATACTAGAACTATATAGCATTTGAATTTAAAAAAATCTGAATTAGTTCAGATGAAATAGAACCCATCTTACATTTTTACAGATGAAATGTGTTTTATTTTGTTATTTTTACAAGTCGACAAAAGTAATCTTTTTGCTTACGTTATTGTCCGCAGTCATAAATTAAAGAGCTCAACCAAGCATTATAAAAGTTTTTGGCTTCGCACGGCGGCCCTATTAGTGCAGTTTGTTAGGTTGCATCGGATTTTCATAATACGATGAATCTTATCTCCATCATACAGTACTGATATTGCGGAATTAATTCCACGCAACTCGATTCCTCGCTTCCACATATTGGATAAGTGAATGAAATAGTTGAAAATAATTGGTAAAAATTTTACACGTATTTTTTAACATGACGCTAGTTTTAAAAGCTCGAAAACTATTAATACAATTTATTTTTATTTGTAAAACCTACCTATTCCATACGTAATAGTTAGTAGTCGCAACTTCTTCAGTATAAACCTGACTTATATACGGCAGCTTGCAAAGGTACAATGAACTTACGATATTTGTCAAGCACTAGACAAATTTCAAAACGCATTCCAACAAAAAAAATGAATGCACTTTCAAAGGCTTGTTCAAGTTGAACCGACAGAGGCCAATAGGTGCTCTACTAAAAACTTAAGGAAAAACACGAAAGCGCTCGCCTGTCTGTTCAGCTTACGCCACGATTCCTCCCTCATATTTGTGTAGCCTTTGGAAATTCAAAGCGACCCAGTTACAGGTAAAGCTGAATCTGAACGTTATTTCAGCTGGAACATCGGCACTAAACGTGCAGTAATCCTCAGCGATCTCCTGCAAGTTGCAGGGTCTAAAACATTAGCTTGGAGTCACTACTATGGAAATTTTTAGAAACTACCCTCATTTTTTTTATCATATTATTTTTTTTGTGTCGTACACGTGCAAGGCCTATGTTCTGCAGCGGGCGATTACTGGATAAAAATGATGATGATGATTATCTTATTGAATTTGATTTTTTTTATATTGTTATTGAAATAATTGATGGATTAAATCAAATATCTTTACGAAAAATGATAGCTCCATTTTCAGTTCAATAATTTAGCGTAAATAATTTCTTGAATTATCAGTAGATACGTAGATAAAATTTATGACTTTTTATTTATAAAAAAAAACATTTTCAAATGAAATTTATCATCGAAAACCATGATTTGTACGTTAAATAATTATCATAGGTTAAGCCACTACAATAGTGTCAAGTCAAATCCAATAAGTTCAATAGGCGTAACGAAAGATTTTAAAATCCTCTTCCATAATGTGGGTACACATTTACTATTTACAAAAAAGCCTTTATTTCGGTAATAAACTTAAGTTTAACGAAGTTTGAAGCCATTTTTCACATATTTTTTCAACAGTGCCCGAAAACAGCTTGCTTGTGTCATGGCGTCGATTTGACGTCACGGCTAGTAAACATGTCATTGTGTCTATGCGTGATGAGCGGCGGATGACCTGAGTTCACTGAGGCGTGACGTCATACGCTGTGATTGTTGTTTCTGACAAGATGGCCGATTGCTATATTTTAATGTTTTAATTTATTGAAATCTTAATAATCTGTTTTTTAAAAATAAAACTAAACATGAGTTTTAAATTTTTTTAATCTGGCTAGTCCTGAAAGCATTGAATCGGCGATTTTTTGATACTGTCGTCATGCCTATTATTACGTCAAGTAAATTATTATAATAGCTAAGTAGGGTAACTGGCTGGTTAAGTTATTGCTACGTCAAATTAAAGAGAAGAAAGGAGACGATAAAGAAAGCGAAAATGTTTGACCCAATTGGAAAACGACAAAAAAACAAAAGACGTTTCAAGAATCTTTTCTGGGTTAAACAAATCTCTAGGTACATACGTTACCGAACTTACCCAAATTACGAAACCCTTTGGTACTGGATACGTTAAATTAGCCCATAAATCTCATAGTAAGGGTCTCAAGACAGGCTCATACGTGAAACTGTGTAAGTACTCGTAGGCGGTTTCTCAAAGTTAGCCGGCCTTGTAGACTTCATGTCTATTTTAGTCGACTGTCTGAAATCCATTTCAATTGATAAGTTTTAATTTTATTATTTGCTTACAAATTCTTGGAGCTAGTCTAATAATATACTATGAAAACTTTTGAACTAAAGCCACAGAAGAAATAATAGTACTTCTAAAACTAAGTAAATCCGTATTGGCTGAGTGGTCTCGAATGTCACTTTACAATAGGTTAATTCTGTATAAAATGCGGTTCGTAAAACAACTCAGTATATCTACTAGATACGTCCTAATTGAAGGCCACGACTTGGACTTTATAAATGTTGATATTAGCAATTCTTAGTCTGTTGCAAAACAAAATTAATAGTTCAAAACTAAAAAACACGGTTTGTTTAGTGTATTGTCATCGTCCTCGATTTATCTACAAAGTTTGAACGAAATCTGGCCGTTTAAAGTGGGTCAAAATCGCGCCCAAAGGAGTCGGTTACAAACAAGCATACAAACCAACATACAAGTGAAGCTAATAGAAAGCGTGTAAAAAGTAAACTGTAAACGTTTTAATAAGAAACAGTGACCTATTTATCTAGTGCTACCTAGTGATTGTCTTCTGCTTTACGCATCCACTTACCACCAGGCGTCTTACGTCGATAGTCGCTACATCTGACCGCAAGGCGTCTTACTCTACGTTTCTGATAATTACTAGATCTTTAGTAAAACTAAAGTTATCTTTTATTTTATCTCTCACTCTTTCTAAAAGCTCTAAATTAGCATCACCTTTACATCCTAGCTTGGTGTCTATTTACGTTTACGAGACATTATTTCGGTCACTGTCGCTCTCATTAGAAATGTCATGAGAGTGAAAGTGATGAAGATAATCACGAGAGCACAAGATTAGGAAAAAAAATTAAACAAAATGATTTTTGAAAAAAAAAATTAGCAACCATTTTTTTTATTTATTTAAGTCCGCCTACACTACGTAGTACACTAACACATTTACAAAAAACTAGAACTATTAGACTAGAATATGGATAAGTAGTAAAAACCTAGCCGTTTATGTAATAGAACCTTAGTTTATCTGAATAAAAGAATATTAATATAATTTTTACAAGAATAGGGTCCCAGTGCAGTGCAATCCACGACGTGTGAAAGTTCGTGGGTAGTTCGCAAAGTTTGTGTTAGTTGGTACCGCGGGCGTCAAAATGTAAAGCCAAAAGCGTAGCGTATGAGCTCGCGATTAGCATAGATAATGTTTTTACATTTGTTTGTTTGTCATGAATATTGTGACCCAAATGTGTTTTGCTTTTGTTTGTGGTTTTGAATTGAGGATAAATTTTAGTTTTCAGGAGTAAAGTCGCAATTTCGACTGAATTTTATGCGAACGATATCACTGTGAATTGTTAATGTTTTAGTTATTTTATTTGATATGCCTAATAGCATTTTTATAAAAAGAATTTTGCAATATTATAAGTTAAGAACATAAATTTGACCTTGTCGACCATTTTACTACATTGTTGTTGTTGTCGATTGTTGGTCGTATCGTATGGTAAAAATATAATATTGGCCAAAATCGAGTAAATGTTCATTTTAAATTAAGAAGTAATATAAAAAATCTTGTTCTCACACGATTTTTATTTGTATACTATTTCTTACCAAAACAATATTCTTATTCTTTTACCACGAACGCTTTGCTAGTTTACCTCAAAAAGCGCCAATATTGTCAACGGCTGCGAAAACATCACAAACTTCTGATACAAATAGTCTTGTCCCTCGTCCTCACATCCTACACGTAGCGGCAATATGTCGGAGTTATCTACCCCGACTGGCTCAGCCACTTATCCAGTTGGGCCTTACTCGCTTATACTGCGACCAACTATCTCATAGAGGTGATCAAGTAAGGGAACTAAAACTTCTCGTCCGATGGCCGATAGCTTTGCGCAGAAAACTCGATTGTGGCGCACCAACACAATTTCAGAGATAAGTTGGGCGCACTTTAAAAAGAACTTTTAAATCGAAGCTGCTTATCCTCAGGCTAGTTAGAGATATTGCTTATATCGACTTAAGCTTTTCGAAAATGAGAAAACGTCTCACCAAGTTGCAAAAGTTGAAATTACACGCTTGAAATCGATTGACACAATCATTTCGTCTGAAAATATTATATTACTCGTTGCTGACATAATATGTGAAGATGATTAAAATAAATGATGTACCTATTACATATTTCATAATAATTTTATATAGCACGTAGAATTACTAGGGAGAATCAAAGAAAAAAATAATGTAAAAAGCCATAATTTGAACCTTTTATCTCTTCCATAATTAAATGATAGACAATATTTATGCACCTTTTCCTGATTTTCCAAACATTCCTTGTTATTTTAGGTCCTTATACGTAATGGAATAATATTGCGGTAAAAATATTCAGCCATTAAGCTCGACCGTTTCAAGACTAACCTATATAAAGATCTAAATAAGTATAAGGCTCGGCGCAGACGAGCCACCAGCCACAGCCACTACTTAGTGGCTTAGTGGCTGTAGCGCGAAAGTGGTCTGTGGTCGACGGCGTTTTGAGAAACTAGTGACCGTCACCTGTGGTGTATTGGCCTGTGGGTGACTCTGAGTCACGAGTAACACTATTGGTCTTATTTATAAGCACTGATAAAAATGCTTCGACAGTTTCAAGCTGACTGATGTGAAAAGTCACGTGTAAAAGCTGGACTGTGAATTTTTAATCCTTATTAACTTTAATTTGCGCTTATAAGTAAGGCTCCTTCTTTGCCTTGAGTGGCAGCTAATCGCTACACGTGTGCGGCGAAACCATCCAAAACGTATGAAAAATCATGGCAACTGCCATCAGTTGAGCCACCGACTGCAGCCGCTGGTGGCCACTGATCGCTAGCTACCAGTGGCCGTGGTCGATGGGTCATTTGCGCGTACCCTTAGAGTGGCGTAGTCCTTGAATGTCAAGTAAGTTAATACCTACCTACCCACATTTGGTGAACATGTGCTGCGAGACCATACAAAACGTATGAAATTATGTATGTAAACTGCTTGTCGCTAGCCACCGGTGGCCGTGGTCGTTGGCTCATTTGCACGGGCCCTTAGAGTGACGTAGACCTTGAATGTCAAGTGAGTTAATACCTACCTACCCGCATTTGGTAGTAACGCGCCATTTGCGGCCGGCTTACGTCCAGGCTGGTTAGACCGCGCCAGGAAAATTTGTGAATGAAAATTTTAGGAAAGAGCCCACTGTTTGCAAATTGCGGGAAGAACAGATTTAATCGTTTGCGAATTGTGGTTTTCCTTGTAGTAGTATGTGAATTAGTTTAGGGTTTGGTAATTTGTGTTAGCGTTGAGTAATTTGTTGGAATATTCAGAATTTAAACGTGCTTGTGCTCGTAGGTACTTGTACCTACTAAGGTTGAACCATTTTAAAACGCAATTTTTACGGTTTAGACGTAATTTCGTTATATTACGTAATAACAGAAATTCGTTAGTATATTTTCTAGTAGTTCAAAAGTATTGAAACAACTCAGTAATAAACTATTACCGAACACGTTTCTGCTGTCTCTACAAAAATGTTACAATTGCGTGATTGTAACACTATTTTCGTACTAAAGAATCTAGCTAATAAATAACTTATCTAAATACGAGTATTACCTTTCTTACTGTTCTGTTCCATAAGAGCTCGTTCCTAAATAATAAATCATCGTGTTCTGTAACTCTGGGTACGTAGGGTGAGCCTAGGCTATTCTCTTGATCCCTAGGGAAGGACCCCAAGTAACTTGAAATATGTTTACTTTCCTTTATTTAAAACTATCTATGAAAAAGGTCAGTAAGGTACGAATATTTTCAGCGATAATATTTCGTTTAATTTAAGGAAGATGGCTTTTTTACTATTTAGTTTAAAAAATGTCCAATGTTAAGGGTTTGTATTAAAAAGTAAGTAGAAAATGTTTATCTACTTGGTAGATATTATTTCACCGCTAGTTAAAAAATAAGTCTAGACTTTGTCATTATAGTTTTTTCAAATGAAAAAAAAAGTTTATTCATAGCAAAGCTACAATGTGTTCAATTAAAATTAAAAACTCTTATAATAACAAATAAAAACATTGTTTTTAATGCGCAAATTTTATTCACTCACATTTGTCTAACTAGTAAGATGATCCAACAACCGTCATACTGTAGACTGTAGTACCTCCATAATATGAAATTTCATCTTCTATTCTACCTCTAAGATCTAATCCGCCCGCAACAGACGGCGCGCGGTCTGGAGCTCTAATAACCCATCAAGCTAGCGTGACTCTTACCTCGTGCCCAGGGGCGGCGTGTAGGGAGGTCGGCAGGGGCGGTCCGAACCCGGGTGCCAAGCACCCAAGGGTGACAACGACAACTTACTTCACACAGTCAGGGAATCCTTACCGAAGGATTACTCGTTTCGGAAAAACATGCCGATAAATAAATAGTTACCTAGTCTAGTATCTAGAATTTCCTAAAATGTTGGGGATCCATTATCAAGATTCGGTAAATATTTGTGTTGTCGTGACAAGTGTGGCCGAGTAGTTCAACAAATCACGATGCATTCGGGCGAGAAAGAATTTTTAGCGCGGCTTTAATTGGTACGTTAGTACGGACGCATGAAAAGGTTTCGAACAAAACACCTGCTTATTTACAAGCGATTACAGTACGACAATTACAGCGCATATAACCGAACATAATTTTAACTATCACGATAAAGCGACACGAATTTTCGCGCGCTAATCTGGCCCAGTAAAATAATATAATGGCACCCTGGGTGCCAACACTGCCAACCCACGCCACGCACTGCTAGCACCTGGCTAGATATCGCCACCTCCTATCCGGTACCCAGCCTAACTACCCTCATTGTTATACCGCGTGATTGAACACACAATGGAGGCTAAATGGATTTCAATTGACAGCACCTGAGATATGGCCGGCCAATTCACCTTTGTTTATAGTTGTTCCTGTAATAGGGTAAAGGTTTTCTGGAATAAAAAAGAAAGAAAATTTGCCGTGAGGTTTTGGGTATAGAAAAAATAAACTGGATATCTGGGCGCTTCGACCGTGTCCAATTATTTGGTGGAGTAATAAATAATAGATTGAAATCCAAGGGAAATCGAACTATGACGAGACATTTACAGTAAATTACACTGACAAGCAGTAGCTGTTTACTTAACTTGCGGTAAAAAGTTTTTTTTTGAAATGTATTTCATGTAGGTACTAGATTACATTGTTGGTCAAAATAATTAAGTGACTGCCTTAACCTATTAAGACTATTAAGTGGTTGACATACACATAAAACACATAAGTACATGCCATACCTACAATTTTTTTCATTTAATATACAGCCTTGCATGACCTAAAATAACTGGCAAGCTACTGCTATCTGAATATTAGGAATTCCTCAAGAAGGTCACAGAAAAAGTCAAGGGTTTCCCTTGAAATATTAACTAGGGAAATAAATTCAGTCGACAAAGTTCTGGGGACACCTCCGCTTTGTTTGGGAGACAAAACTTTCCGAGTGATTTATTTTGTTCCTCAGACGAAACCGTGCAGGTTACACGCAGAAACTTTACAAGTTTACCTGGTTATGCGTTTTTGCACGAACTCAATAAGTTTTTCAACTTATTTATAATATCTTTGGGATAGTAATATTATAAGGACATAGTACTCGTAGTTACACTATTTTTGTATACGCATGTATAGTAATAAATATACTAGATACGTTCTTAATATTGGTGTGACAAAATACGGAAGTAGGTACATTATTTATTACTTCTGGCCCTTATGAAGTATCAAATATAGAATGAAGAACATAGAATAACACGAAAAACTATAAAAAGTCTGTAACTACTACATAGATACGCAACTACAGATACATGTATCTGTAGTATGTACAATGTACATTATACATATTAGGTACTAAGTTCATATTACTTGTTTAATTAAGTTTTACTCGTAACTACATTTAATTTAATTTTTAAATATATTTGTAAACGAGACTTACCTGTAAAATTCAACGTTATTAATGGTACTTTTTTTCAAATATATTTTTGGCTTGAACTTTTGTGGTTTACACGATAGTCCCTTAAAAATAAATGATCCAATAAATATTTCTGATATCTGATTTCATATGGGCAACATGTTTAATTGTGTAGAATAATATAGGGTTATTCATAAAGG
Organism: Alcis repandata; assembly: GCA_949125135.1. Taxonomy (NCBI): domain Eukaryota; kingdom Metazoa; phylum Arthropoda; class Insecta; order Lepidoptera; family Geometridae; genus Alcis; species Alcis repandata. Next base: position 7,811,286 of record OX421239.1, on the reverse strand, counting down.
GTGTACTACGGCTTAGCACACCCTTTATGAAAAGAGCTGATAGTATTCATCATTATGAACAACTTTTACATGGGACCAACTCGAAATTCGCGAAAAAAATATCAGCTGTTCCATAGAAAAATGCCAATGACACTCGACAAAATGTATGGAACAGCTGATTTTTTTTTCGCGAATTCTGGATTGGTCCCATTGTAAAGTTGTTCATAATGATGAGTACTATGAGCCTTTTTCGGCTTAGCATACCCTTTATGAATAACTCTGTATAGTACATACGTATCACACGTAGGTACATAATTGACACATAATTAATTTATAGTACATAGTATTCAACTCATACCTATATTCTTCGGCACAGCATCAATTACTTTAATATTATGCATACCTACGTGCGCACATCAATCACCCATCGAACCTCCTGTATCATGTTCGAGGCTCGGCATATAAACAAGGTATCTATCCTTTTTCGAAATGAAATACACATTCGCTTTCCCAACGTGATCAATCTACGTCAAAGATAGATTAGGTAAACTCTAATTCAGCTTTTTATGACATTGATACGTGGGTAGGTACCTACTCGTACCTGCGCATCCTTGACTTTAAAGGATTTGAAGGTTAAATAAAAATAAACATAATTAGTCCAATTGTACGTTCATGTAATAAGAAATACGACTCGTGTAAGAAATCTTAGGTGAAATTATTAATGCGATAGTGAATTTCTTTTACTATGGAAACTAACGCGGTTTCCACACAAACCAAACGAGACGCAACCGCGAGCGCGTCACGTTTGTAAACTCACCTGATGAAGGTCACCGAATGTGACCGAAACTAGTCGTAGTAGACGACTTAATTTTTACGTGAGTATTCCCGTGTTTAATTATAACAACAAAAACATTATTTTTTCAAAACAAAAAACAAAAACCGACTTCAAAAGACCGACTATTGAGTTATTCATCTATTTGTCGCGCACGTACTTAATGCAAATTTAAGACTTATATGGTTTTCTCATGGATAACATTATCAGAACTAAATTGAAATGGGAAGCGTCAGCTTTCTAATAAAAAAAGAATCATCAAAATCGATTCACCCAGTCAAAAGTTATGAGGTAACAAATATAAAAAAAAAAAAAAAACATACAGTCGAATTGATAACCTCCTCCTTTTTTGAAGTCGGTTAAAAATGTGAATTTCTTTGTTACTGCTCCACGTCGTAACTGCTCAACCGATCATCATGTGGCATACACGTTGTTAGCAGCATTAGAAAAGGACAAAGGCTACTTCTCATCAAGAAACCAAGGAGAGTACAGTCATACATTTTTCAGTTTCCTGAACTGAAAAACAGCGCACATTACATTTTGTCGAAATCTACTCAGGCTTATGAAATTGAGCATCCAAATTTGAAATACATAAACACTAAACCTGTAAAAAAATCTATATTTTACCTTACAAAGAGTTTATCTGTGAATCTACCAACAATTACCAAAATATATCAGCTTTCACAAAAGTTCACATTTACAATTATTGTGTGTGTGTAACTGAATTTTCCTCTTACACTATTTCGAGGCTTTTGTCTACGGAAATTATAATTTCGCCTCGGAAATAGAGCGATTATAACGCGGTTATTATAAACGTATGCGTCCAGCGTCACACCGATTATGTACCGGAAGCGCGGAGGGCGGGCGTTGATGCCAATTTCCGCCGCCGCCGCCCGCCCAGCCGGGAAATCGCGCCAGGACCCCCAGATATACTCCTACGTGTTAGCGGATTTTTCAAAAAGACGGTTTTATTCTTTTTTGAAAATGTTATTTGGGAAAATGTTGCGACAGTTAATTGCGAGGAACGAGTTCAAACGAAATTTTTGTGAATCCTATGAGTCAACGTCCAAAGAAGAAATTTACTAGTGTATGTGAATTCACTGAACCACTCTTGCTAGTGTGGTGGAATACGGCCTTATCACCTATCGAGGGTAGAGCTGGTATCCCAGCTGTGGGACGATTCAAGGTTTAAGGTGGTTTGATACAATAACTAAACCCAAATACACCATAAGTATAAATATTACAGATTAAAAACCGAGCCCAAGTCACTATAAGCGTGTAAAATACCTAAAAGTAACTTCGTTTACTTCTTATGATATGATTCCTTTTTAATAAAATCCTGGGACTGTCAAAATGTTACCCGTTCCATTCAGGATCTTTTCCGCAAAGGCGCAAAGGAATAAGATGAGATTTTTAGTTACGACGTCTTTGTAAGAAAATGCTTTAGAAATTAGAAGTAACGTTATAATATCCCAGTCCTATACATGGTTATAAGAAAAGGACATGCTAAGTCTAGTACCAATCATTCTGAACCACTTTTACTATGGGAAAAAATCAGCTGTCCCATCCATTTTGTCGGGTGTCCTTGACATTCTTCTATGGAACATCTAATTTTTATTCGCGATTTCCGGGTAGATCCGTACCTAGTAAAAGTAGTTCATAATGATGAGTATTATGAACCTTTTTCAGCTAAGCATACCTTTTTAACACGCTTTTATTAGTTTCACCTGTATATATATGTATGTATGTATGTACGTAACCGACTCCTTTGAGCTCGATTTTGCCCTACTTTGAACGATCAGATTTAATTCAAACTTTGCACACCTTTCAAAGACCGACGACAATGCGTGTTTTTTAGTTTTTTTAAACTATATTTGTTCTTATAACCACAAGCGGCTTAAACTTCATATAACAAGTTTGTAACTAAACGGTTTTGCAAGTATACAACAACTAACCCATCTAACTGCAAATCCAGGTTACATTTCCCTTTCAATTCATATTTGGAAACAGATTTACACAAACCGTTGATTGGTACTGTGTTTGGCAATCAATACGACAAGCGCAATAGTGCTGCCATCCCCGTCGCGTTCTAGATTAACGCCTAATTACAAGGCCTAACGATCGAGATTGCGATCGCGTCGGCCTAGTATCACGATCGCAATAAATGACTCATTTCGCGGAGCGACTACCATAATGAACCATGGTTTTGTGTGGTTTAGTTTGCTTTGGTTAAGTGGTTTTTCTTTATTGCACTGGAATCATTAGCTAAATCAAGACTAAACAATAACACGTGAAGTGTTATTGTTTGCAGAAAGAGGGCCATAGGTATTTTTTTTGTTTGAGTAAGTAGGTACGTCAATAATATGCTCATCAAATGTTTTCTATTCGTTAGACAGTATTTGCATATCAGAATCAAATATGGACACAGGCTAAAGTGGGAGCGAAAGCAAAACCAGCTAAAATTGAGCTAAAATGCTGCTCGTGGCCTAGTTCGATTTTTCATATTTGAGCCTAAATTAACTATGCATTGGATTTTTTATTTGTGTCACATTTTCATGTAGACATTTGGTGAGCACAAAGTATTGGTATTTAGTGTCTGTTTATTATAAAAAGTTGGTATTTCGGTGTTCGATTAAATGGAATCCTTTCCATAATTACGTAATACGAGCTAGCGCCAAGAAAAATCCAATTTCCCTAGTCAACACCGGGTCGGGAAACGAGGCGTGAGCGGGGAATACGTGAGCATACCGTAAATAGTGTAGTTTTCTAAACTACGTTAGAAATAGCAGGGCGTAGGTACAAAGTTTTTTTTAGCGTGATTTGTTTTTTCTTGATAGGTGATTTTTAACCGACTTCAAAAAAGGAGGAGGTTATCAATTCGTCTGTATGTTTTTTTTGTTACCTCATAACTTTTGACTGGGTGAATCGATTTTGATAATTCTTTTTTTATTAGAAAGCTGGCGCTTCCCATTTGGTCCCATTTCAATTTAGTCCAGTTCTGATAATGGCATCCATTAGAAAACCATATAAGTCTTAAATTTGCATTAAGTACGTGCGCGACAAATAGATGAATAACTCAATAGTCGGTCTTTTGAAGTCGGTTTTTGTTTTTTGTTTTGTAAAAATAATGTTCTTGTAGTAGGTGTAAAGACTGTTATGTTTGCATGTGTATTAAGTTAAGACAAGCTAGTCAACGTATGTACATATGTCAAAACTGTAAAGTAGCTATCTATAGGTATTTAGTATCAAGCAGCTCTAAGTTGGTTGGTTTGTGATTATCATGTTTGTTGGTTTGTGATTATACCCTACCGCTGTGTATAGGCCTCCTCTCACTTGTGGTATTGGTTTCCGTCTCAGGCGTTTTAAATAGCAATAGCTTACTATTTTTTTTTGTAGCCACTTCCTAATAAGATTTCAAACAAAGATTTCTTTCTAAACATTATTTACCTCGCCTTTCCCTTTCATAAAACTTTAGTAGGACGTGAAAAATTGTACTACCAATAAAAGTTAGGTACCTACTGCCACTATTCGTAGAAATATAAAGTCACGAACTCCTGAATAGTAGATGCTTAAAATGTTAGTGGCCAAACATGTCGTGGTTACAACCAATTAGGTCTATTTCGGTGACCTATAAAGCATGACCTAAGTTTACCTTTTGTGAGGCAAAGCTTCGTTGCGGTGAATTTTCAGGCTCATCGCGAAAAAGAGACTTGTTTACTTGATGTATACTAACTACCAAATTCATTACTCAGCGCACTGAATATTTATATTTGGACAACTCTGTTTTATCTGTAATATTTTACTTATTTTGTATGAAGGTTTATAGTGTTGTACGAAATATAACTCTTGGCATTTTTATTTACAAAGTAAAAAAGGTTTTCCAAAGGTATGTAAGTTTTTAGGTAGTTCTCTCGTACACAGCATTATTAAAATCAAAATTAGCCCTAGAGTAGTTGCTCTATCTTTGGCGTATCGGTAAAATGTAAAATATCAAAAACAGAAAATGACACAACACGGATCAGCATATTCCAGGCTGAAAGGATGTCCACTTATTGAAAAGGACGTCATTAGGACTACGTTATAAAAATATACTATTCAAATCCACCATTGTAGCGTAAACCCGTGATTCTCAAGCTTCTCTCAAGCAAGCTCTTTCCACCATCGCAGTAAAACTCGACATTCTCCCAGATTTCCAGTAAAGTGTGAAACTTCATTCAATCAAGTTGCTCATCCCGTCGCGTCGGACGGAATAAAAATGAACAAGATTGATGGCGCGTCACCCGCGAGCCTTCCCGGCAGGATATTACGGAAGTACGGAATTAATGCGCGTTATTATTTTACACGAGCTCATAAAAATGCGTGGAAAATGCTTCGTCATTCGTCTTTTTTGATCGTCACGTCGCCACACAATATGTTATGCTTTGACATACCTACGAGGAATATAACTTAGTATAGCTGATGTCGGTATGTACCCGGCGCTGCTCGGTCTTGGCCTTTAGATTTGGGGCTATAAAACATAGCATTCGGGGATAGTGTAGCTTTCCATTACTTTTTTTTTACCTAACCAGTAGTTCTGGAAATTCCTCAACAAACAAAAACCTCTCCGCTCTACTGCATTCTATGACCACTATCCTCATAAATCCAGCGTAGGTATGGCATTTGGCACTGGCACTACAAATCGATCTAGAATATGACAAACGGCTCATCGGACTAGGTTAACGTCGGCGAACGTTTAGTAGGCTCATCAAACATCCATCCGTAAGGGAAAGCTTCGCAAAACTTCGCATTGCTTAGAAAGCGAATATTCTCTTCGTATTCGTGCGTCGATCACGTTTTATGTAGCGAAGCGAAACGATTCGATGCGGATGAGGGATGTTAGCAAAATACGAGATAAGGCACGCTCCACGGCCCCTACCACCTATTGCTTGCTGATGGATGTGTCACTTACTTCGGCGCGGTTTGGAAATGATAGATAAGTGATATTAATTTGTGTGGGATGGAATGACGATGCAGAATGTTTAATGAATATTTTTTGGTTTTGTTGTAGTTTACATGAGAGTTTTTAAAGTAAGTTTTATGCATTATTTGTATATTATCATTGTTGGCTTTATCTTAGTCCTTATCGATTAATTGATAGATTATATTATTGATGTAGACAACATCGGCTTTTGATCAAATATAGAACTTTGATTGATGTCTTTAGCATATCATTATTTATCAAAAATCTAGTTACCGTGTGTTAAAGCGAAATTAATTTGAAATTCGAAAAACTCGTAGCTTCTATTAACAATTTTCACGGAATATTTTTTTTACTAGTGAATTACAATTTCTGGATATACCTACTTAACATTCCTTTTCTTTTTATAAATAAATATTCATTTTAGGCCTACGCGAGTTTCCTGACCTACGAGTATGTGACTCTTTTAGTTCTACAATAAAACATCCAACCATTTCAACGTGTAAAAGTTACAAACATACCGACAAAACTAGCATTTATGATAATGCGTACCGTAGTAGGGGAAACGATGTCACTATGGTTGCTTATATCGCTAATGTAGTGAAAGGAACTAAATCCTGTATTCAGGGATACGTAACATATGATGCGGGGGATTAGCTTACTGGCGTATTGTGTCTCGGATGCAGAGCCAACATATTTTCGATGCGAACTGTCGATCAAACCAGTTCCCTGAAATCGTAAACAAGACTGTGCTTTATGTTGTGAGCTACGAGTTTTGACAGTTGTGTATTTGGAACATTCGTTATATAGGGTTATAACGAAAGGGTATGTTAAGCCGAAAAAGACTTATGGTACTTATAACTATGAACGACTTTTACCATGAAAACTTTTTTCGTGAATTCCGGGTTGGTCTCATGGTAAAAGTTGTTCATAATGATGAGTACTAAAATCTTCGGCTTAGCATACCCTTTGCTCATAACCCTGTATAGTTATATTACAAATTTTACATTTATGGGGCATTAGGCATAGTTCAGAGGCTTAAAGGTTCCCATCTAGGTATCTATTCCCTGAATAAGATAATTATAAATTTGAATACTATCAATGATAGTATCTAGATATAAAAATAATGTGAATATATTTATATTATATGTTATTTATTTAATGTGAAACAACGTCTATGATACTCGAAGTTGTATTTTTTTTAGTTTTACATATTTTTCCCTTATAAAAATTCTGGGCTTTGCTCAAGACATTTTTTGGGATTATACCCCAAAAAGTGGTGCTTCCACACACCACGCTAATGCACCTTACATATTCAACGTGTCTATAATCCTTCCATGCACGAGTCCGTATTTCAGGGAAGGGTTCCGTGGGACTGCTGTTGTGGAATGAGAAAGATTCAGAGGTACAAATAGATACAAAGTGGATACGTTAAAAAGTTCTCATAAAGAGACGTGGACAAGTTGATTAAGTAAAGTTTACCTAAAAAAATAAACTTAATAAGATACGTCTCAAGTCATAAGTTTACCAGTTATAAGGTTTTTAGTTTGTTAAATACAAAACGCATACAGAGTTACAATGACTCACAAAAATATACTACCAAACTCAATATCTGACCGTCAACCCTAATATATTATGTATGTCACAGAACATTCCAGGCTAGCACTTGCTTTTTACCCAGCAGCAGTCGGTTCTCAGGGTTTATTCTTATTTTTTTTTGTAAGCTGTCCATCTGTGTCTCTCTGATCTGTGCGTTGTAGGTGAAAGCACATCAATCACGCGATGCTATAAACAGAACATTTTAACCCCCTGAGAGGCGCTGCCTGTAAAATATGGCACTTGTAGAGCATGCCTGGGATTTGAAGCAGGAGATTTTACATAGCATTCATTACGGTACATTTTACTAAGTAATATTCTAATTTTTTAGTGAAGTTTAATGAGTGTTTATTTCAAACTAGCTGCGCCCCGCGGTTTCACCCACTATCCTACAGGAACTAATAATTTTTACCAGATAAAAAAGAACGAAATGAAAAAAAAACGAATCCTACCTCTATATCAAATTTCATACAATTCTGTTTACTCAAGTTCAGATGATAGAGCAACACAGATAGAAACTTCCAAAGATCCTAACATCCAAACACACAAACTTACACATTATAACATTAGTAGAATATACTTTTAAAACAATGAAACCTAAGCTTAGATTTTTGAATTGAAGACTTCAAACTACTGACGAACAATAACTTTTTTATTAACACTCATGTCTCATTTTTGTTTGAATTTTTGTCAATTTTTGAGCAGTCTTTGAAGTACTGACTAACCAAACAGGTGCTAAAAATTGTTAGAGCCATACCTGCAGCTACGTTAAGCTTAGATGTTACAGAAGCTATACGAATATCAACTTTATTTCTACGAAAGTTCTCTTTTGATGTCACCCAAAAATGGCTTTTCCACCGAGCATCGGCTAATGCACTTTCCATATTCGTGGCCATAATCCGAAACTCCGTGTGAATACAGTCTATGTTTTTGGAATAGTGTTGCATGTGTGACTTTTGAAGTCATCGATCACTGTACCGGTACTGAGCTGGTACTGTAGTACTGGCATAATATAAGAGTACAGGCGGCATAGAAGTAAAAACACTTGAAAAAACCTATAGAACAATTTTTACGAAAAGCATTCGAAGTTTACCTAACTAATTACTCGTAGATATGGTTTAGAAATATCGATCAATTAATTAAATCTCTATATTGTCAATACAATGCCTACAGATTACTAAATAGTTGCTACGGTTTAGTCCTCTTCTCTCGTAATATTTATGTACGTCTCCGTTATTTATTTATTTATTTATTTATTATTATTCAATCAGTACCGTTTACAACGAATTACACTAATGATAAATTTACACTAATTAAAAATACAAAGAAAAAAAAAACAATTAGAAAAACAATTAGAAGTTAAAATACTATTACAGAACAAACACAAATAATTAAACACAGAAATCAAATAAAAATAAAGAATGTCATAATAATAATAATAAATCATAACACAAAAATTTATACAGTTCAAAATCAATTCATCTAAGTAACAATACAAGGTGCACTCACCCAAAATAAGTACGGATCTAAGTAATTTATTTCAAGTGATGAAGTAATAAACTGATTTGTTTAATAATTATGTATTCATTCTTTGTATAAACCTCTGACACCCGCTATCACCTTTATATTGATTTAATTTGTAGTGCTAACACCATTTTGTTAATGAAATATTGACTCGGGCCCATATTTCAAGCGCTCCACCTGCATCGCTTGATAAGCATCATCAATCACTCTCGGTATAAGCAGAACACAGACGCTGTTTCAAACCCCTTCTGATAGGAATTTAGAAAATAGATTGTCTTTCGAAATAGAGTCGGTTTAGCCTGTGATTATAAAGGAGCTGGGGATTTCCCCTTGGTAATCTAAGCGTGTCAATCTTGGGGTGTCTTGTTTATGGTTTGTCTTTAGCGATTGAGCTCATTAAAGAGAGAAAAAACACATATTACGTAGTAAGGCTATATTTTGGTTATATTTCAATACTATTTTTAAACTATTGTACTTTGATCAACTATTTTCGAACGCACAGCAAGTTATTACATTCAGTTATCTCTAATCTTAACAATCAAGATATTTTTTTTATCGCGAATAAGTCCGCATTTGAACACCAATATGTTGCAAATCGCTTCTATAACACCCTTACGATCACCATCATTATCATTAGCTTGTATCGAACGACTGCTAGATAAAGGCCTCTTCTCCCTTATGCTTTTTGTCCGTCTCGGGAACATGTTGTCTTTACAAGTGGACAATGTTCTTAATTCAAGCAGTTTATACACCTAGAACCTACCTTATTGATCCTGACACCTGTGCAGCTTGTAGCTCTAGAGTCTAGAGATAAGCTATCAATCAACGTTGCCGCAAACGATGATATGATATATCTATCCTCTCCATCCTAAGGTTGCCTGGAAGAGATCGCTCTTAGCGATAAGGCCGCCAGTCGTCGCACTAGTTTTTAGGTGTTATAATCCTTCTGTTTTTAATTTATGGTATGAACAATAAAGAGTTTATCTATCTATCTATATGAATACCTACTAGCTAGGAGTATATTATCAGTATAATGCTGTAGGTATATTTGGAACCGAAGCAGTTCATTTGACCAAAAACAATCCAGTTTCTTCTCATACTTTAGTTTTAGAGTACCTACTTAGTTTTTTGTGATTCAAAATTATAATATGTCTGTAATTCATTCTGTATATTCATATTCTAATTTTTTGTAGCGGAAAAAGTAAACGAAAACAGAATTTATAGGTATAATAAACGAAAGCCGCTACAGATTCTGTCAGTAACACATAGAATTTCGGAATGTCAATTACCTACAATCGCCAATTGGGAATTCTGTTTGTCCGAGGTTCGAACTCGGTAATTATTATTTTGTATCACCTTATTGTCGGAGTTTTTAGAGTCGTATGCTTATGGGTTGATTACACGTAACGAGTACAGTTGCGAGTCAGTGCCCTCGGTTTGTAAAAAACAGTCTTATGAGGCGAGACAGTCACTAGAACTTTGATTTCTTTGCTCGGCCGAGTGTGCCCATTTCCTGTCTCGCCAGTTTGTCAGTTTGTCGTTAAGTGTAATCAATCCATTTACTATTACTAGTTAGCTTTTAGTTGGTATTATAGAAGGTAGAGGTAGTTGGTATGTATTAAAATGAACGATATCATAGGCCGCTACAGTATAATTACTAGAAAACTTTTGTTAGATTTTATTGAATTTTTATCGTTTTTTATCAAAGTTAGCTGATGTTCAAAGTTCTTTTAAATGGTTTTTGTTGTTATCCTATAAATATAATATGTAGGTACAGTCCTACTAATAAGTAGGTATCTATTCAGTAACAATTGTTTTTCTTTTTCTAAAGCAACACTATAGTTTTATCTAGTTTCAAGGTAGGTATATTGAACATATTCCAATTCTAATTCTATTTTTATCGATAGTATCTTCCACTTCGTACTTCACATCATCTCTCCTTAGTTACCTACCAAATTGAAATCCCCATTTGCTGTGTAGAAAGCTAGACTGCTTCAAGACTCCTTCACGCTGTCATATAAAACGTTAGATATTGCGCTGGCTGTAGTCTGGTCTAGCGGAGCCTGCATCTCTTATACAGTGTATTCTAGTGGCAATAACCTGAGAACTGCTTACGTGTTTTTGAACTGGCTCATATAAGATCAGATATAACTAGGATAGGTACAACCAGTGCTGGCATTCAATATAAAACTGTCTTAGCTCATGACTCAATGGTTTGACAATTGTATTATTGTGATCTAGACAAAACCAAGTCCCCCTGTAAAACTATGTAATATTGTATGTAGTACTGTGATCTATCTAGAGGTAGTTAAAAAGGCAAGTCACTGCGATGGAGAAATAGTTCAAGAAAGTTTCAATTCTGGTCCGAAAATCAAAACTTTTTTTTTTACCTCTACTTACTTAGTACTTTTTTATTTTGCTCTAATACTTTTCAATTACTATAGGCTATAGGCTAGCTATTCTTATTTCTAACTTATTACCATAATTATACATCAATCATCATCCAAATCTAAATATCTACCCATACTTCACATCTGTGTGGTGTGTATAGACCGAGCAGTAGGATAAAGAAGGCTGTTGATAATGATGGATTGGATTAAAAAATATAATATAATTACACAACAATAAATTTAAATTTAAATTCGATGTTTTTATTAGATTGCATTTAATTGTTTTAGTATGAATTCGAAATACTTAAATTAAATTAAATTTGAATTACATTTTGAACTGTTTAAGGTACTTTCATAAACTTCAAACAACGTGGTTCTAGTTACAGTTACGTCTTACGAAAACACTGCTTTTGAGGTAGGTAACCAATCCTCATTCAGCTGGAATTCCGTCAGATTGCAGTCCACCGACTCGGAAGCTGAATGCCTATCACCGTTCAAGTTTCTCACAGATCAACTTTAGCTTTCTAAAGCAGCTTAAAATATTGAAGTTTTCGATGAGATATTCGTTGTCCGTTTTGTGCGGACTGAAATACCATAACCAATTTTTACCTAAAATCCCAATTTATTTCCAAAATTTTCTTTTAGAAATATGCTTTTGCAGATGCTATTTTTTCGTATAGATTTCTAACTACGCCCCTCGATTTCGCTCTCTATCCTACAGGAATTATTGATTTTTCTTGATTAAAAGTAGCTTATACTTGTCTTTGTCTTGTCTAATCTAAATTTTACAAAATGCCGTCATACAGACAAACAACACCTACGACAATTTTATGTTGTGATTGGTTAAGTTTTGTATTTAAGGTATATGATCAAAGATAAAGAGACACAAATAAATGCATATAAATTTAGTTTTCGTATTAATATAGGACCTAGTGCGTTTATGTTTAAAAGTACCTAAGTACCTTACTCATTTACACATTTACTGCCTCGTATATCTGAATAAAATTTTCGTGGTATCAATATCTATGCGTAATGCGAACCGGAATTGGGGCCGAATAGTGACGTAGAGTCGGATTCCGGACTCAGTCGGAATTCCACAAGATTGCCGACTGCCGGAACCGGAAACTAACAGTCATCTTGCTATAGTTGGGTAGGTCGGTGTGATTATTATTTACTAACTTACCAGTTTGGGTCAATGTCCTGTGATGAGTAATGAATGAGAGGTTAAAAGAAAGCAGTAAAAATATTGATTGTACAGAAAATCGCGAGATTATTTAAAATTTTCATGTTATTGATGTCGGTTTTTAGGGTTATTATATTTGAATGTATCCTAATTTAGTAGTACCTAATTAGAATGTTAAAAAGAATAGATTATTTAAAATTCTTAGATGTAATGTTCAGATACTTGCTTTAGTAGTGTCAACAAAAATCATATTAATTTTGAAAATTCCTACATCACTGTTCTGTGGTCATACTTACATGTCATTTTCAAGTCGACTTTTATCTGATTTGATAAACATAGATGTCGGATCAAAGCTAAGTAGAGCAACACACCCAGAGTTTTCGTCGGAAGTAACTTATCTCTTATCTCTTATCTCTTATCTAATCCTATCTCTCCAAAACGTATTCCAAGTAGCGGTTGCTATCTCAATGTTTCTTAAAACAAAATATAAGAGTACGAAATGAGGAAAAGAGTTTGTTATATAAAGCTTGTTTATTTAAACGTCATGTTTTGCAAAATAGACAAATATACACTTTGAAGTTGTCTTTTTACTTAAAAATTCCGCATCAACATTCAACAATTCACTAAACAGGGCTATAAGGAAAGGGTATGCTAAGCCGAAAAGGACTCATAGTACTCATCATTATGAACAACTTTTACTTTGGGACCAAATCGGAATTCGCGAAAAAAACCAGCTGTTTCATACATTTAGTCGATCGTCATTGACAATTTTCTATAGAACAGCTGTTTTTTTTTGCGAATTCCGTGTTGGTCTCATAGTAAAAGTTGTTCATAATGATGAGTATAAGAGCCTTTTTCGGCTTAGCATACCCTTTCCTCATAACCCAGTACAGTTATAGTACATAAGTTACACACACCATACATACTATCTTACACTTAGTTACACTTTACAATCTTAAACACTAATATTAGTTATACAATTATGCTAGTTTATAAAGATTCAACACAATAATTAAAATAGGTAATTAAGTAAAATAAAATAAGGGTAAGGCTGGAAACACCAACAATATTCGATGTTTTATGGTAGGCCTTTGTTGTTGAAATAAAATTACATTACAAATCTAATTATTGTCGTGGGTTATTAATTTTGATTCGATTTCCACGTAAAATAAAGTACGAGAACATGAATTGTTCATATTATTATTTTATACCTAAAACAATATTGCTCGATACAACTCAATACGTACTACCTACTTGATTTAAAAAAAAAGTTTTATCGTTATCCGATTAAATGGTGTAACTGTTTTACAAAATAGAATATTATTCCTTCTAGAATGATACCAATTCGGTATCACTTATTTTCCATAGAAAAACGTCCTTCACACTTTACAAAATGTATGAAACAGAAAATGTTTTCGCAATTTATTTCAAAGTACTCCCAGACTAAAAGTTTTTCATAGTCATAAGTTTGATATAATCTTAGAAAATTTCTATCTTGTTACCGAAGACTCAGTATCTAGATTCTGTTTTACCACCTCTAGTTAAGCGACTGATAAAACGTCGGTAATAACTGCTGAATAAAACACGCCGACAGTTGAGTGGCACTTAGATATGATATCCATGTTCTCATGAATTTGATTAGGATCTCTGATTGATGTTGAAGTCTGACTTGCACACCGTATTATCTCTTGCATATTTATCTTTATTAAGCTATAGAAGAGATACACGTTGAAAACTCAAGCAATATAATTGACAGAGACGTACCAAACGGGTATCTTGTCAATTAGTTTATATTCATAAATGTAACAACCCTAGCCAGGTTCCTTGCCATTGGGAACAAAAATAAAAACGTGTTTAGAAAATCTGGTTTTTCTCGCGATCATTCGTTTAAGCTATATCTACACCTACGTGAAATGTATTTACATAAAGTCAAATGAGAATTGGAGACATTGTGGACTATTTGAAATGACAGCTGCGGCCTGCGGCTAAGAAGGTAAAATATCTCAAAGAATAGAAAATTGTATTAATCGAAACTGATCTTAAAAATACGTTAGACATTTTAATTTATAAAAATGTTATTACTTATCACTATCCAATGATTGAATACTCTTACATTTTATTTACAGTAGAGTTAGTAAAATAAATAAAACTATTATAAATATAACATTCATTAATTACACATTATGACTAGTTCTCATAAAGGAATGAAATGCACCACAATTTTTTCTATACATACATACTATCATTTACAATATGGCACTACACATTCTATATAGGGATGTTGAATTAGTGGATAGCTACATGCATCTTATACAAGTTATTGGTCATGCGCGTTATATAAAAATATTATTCTTCTTATGCTAAATTAATCCTAGGTTTTACACCACTGAAGACTCGGCCGAAGTCACTAAATCGGTTTTAACTAAATATAGAACAATACGACATTAATATGCTGTAAATTTTGTTCATTATTTATCAAAGAAATACATTTTTGTGTATGTAGTTAAAATCAACGCTTTAGTAAAAATAGGACCTTGTGCAAAAGAAATCGGGTTATATTTGCTTCGTATAGTATATTAAAGTCAAATATATCTCCAGCTAAATCATATCATTTACGAATAAAATCGTTTGGTAAAGATAAGAACAAGACAAGACCAAGCAACTGTCAATTTAAAGGAAATATACTTAATATGTTTTAGTTTTCTCGGCCGAGTGGACGGTAGGTGAAAGCAAGGGCTACAATAACCTTAAAGTAACAGTAAGGGTGAGGCTACACTTGATTGATCCGAACCATTGACACGTGCTGCCGGTTTGTAAACACCGATTTTAATTTGCGAGTGAAACTCGATCTATGCGTGTGTACAGTACACGTCATCTGTAAGGGTAAGTATGGATACTTTGTATGCAACGTACTTTGGGTAAACACTATATCGCGTTACGTCAGTTTCTATTGCAAACTTTCTTGCAATGATTCATAAATAATGATGATCCACGACCGACGGACGGGTGGTTGATGGATTTACGACGAGCTAAATTGTGCAACGTCATTTCTATGTGAAATTTGACCAACTTCATTCTTGCACGATGTTTTGTATGCGTATTTCCCATGTATAAATGAACCAGTTCTGTTAGTAAAAAAATAAACGATCACAG
The DNA here is from genome assembly GCA_949125135.1 of Alcis repandata. Taxonomy (NCBI): domain Eukaryota; kingdom Metazoa; phylum Arthropoda; class Insecta; order Lepidoptera; family Geometridae; genus Alcis; species Alcis repandata. Next base: position 7,795,672 of record OX421239.1, on the reverse strand, counting down.
CTCGCAACGTGCGCAGGTTAGAAATATAATGTAAGCCTACCCTTACAAATTAAACTGTAACATAAACAAACAATAATACTAAAACAAAAATCTTGTCAACAAATAACTTTAAGGCGCTATCACAGGAATAAAAACTATGAAATAAGGTCGTTAACTCGTTTCTTTCGCTCGATGCTTCTCTGGAAGCCTAAAACGCAAATGGTAGAAAACAGATCTTGGAATGCAATGAAGATAAAAGTCGTAAAACCCAGATACAAATTAGAAACTAATGAATATAAAGTAACCATTAACTCCCGATGCCCAATCATTAATTTTATTTTAATGACTCTGATACAATTTAGGGGACCCATCTGACAAAATACCATTTCACATTTTGACCTCCAGAGTGGTTAATACATAATACTGTTTTAACTATTATCAGTCTCAGCCATTTTTTTAGTTTTCTTTTACTAACACAACACTACACGTAGTCCCTTCTGCCGGGTCCGATCATGCTGTTCCTTTCACTCACAACGGAAACCTCAGAGCCATCTCTTTTGCTCCCGCAAGTTCGGAAGAGTTTCGAGTTCTGTATATAATGAAAGAACAAATTAAAACTTTGAAGCGCAGTAGTATAAACTAGGTGGAACTGCAATGTGGGTTGTAAATAGAGCTTGTAGTTTTTAGTGGTTTGCAGACCTTTTTATGTCAGTCGAGTTGTATTTTAAGTAAAGCAAGCTGATGATAGAAAGTTTACTTCTTTTGAAAGTTAATTTAGAAGATAAAATATGGATTCTAATAATAGCATCAGTCATTTATGTAACGTGTGGTAGTCTTAAATAAGTAATCAAGGACCAAAATCGAACAAGTCTAAAAAGTTTGGGTTGTTTTTAGGTGCCTTCAAGCAGTGACTGAGAATCTTAGACTGCTACTACTATATTGCTTACCATCAGGCGAGATGGCAATCAAACGCAAGTCTATCAGCATTGATGTAACACCTACCCAGTGAATTAAAAAAAGTTGGAAGAGATAAAATAATAAATCAACATTTCAAAAACGTACTGGTTAGTGGCTAAAGAAAAAAAAACCTTCTTACGCGGAATAAATCTTACCTTAACAAAAGACCGGACGGGTTGTTGCAGCACGAAAATGGCGAAGATCATGACACCCTGCAGCGCGTTGATGATGTCAAACACCGACCACACGGAGACTGCGCTGGAGCCCGCGCCGGCCGCCCACGAGACCACCTCCAGCACCCACGTCAGCCCCATGATGACTGAGAGTAGGCAGCTGGTGCGGAAACTGGTAGAGGAAAAGAGTTTCTATGTACGAGTTGTAATAAAAAAATATTTTCTGGCTAGTATTCTGGCTTAGCTATGTATCCTCTCCATCCTAAGGTTGCCTGGTAGAGATCGCTCTTAGTAATAGGGCCGAAATTTGTTGCAGTAATTTTAAGTTTTATGATCCTTTTGTCTGTAATTTTTAGTGTGAGTTTATCTATCTATCTGGTATTTATTTCCGTCATTTGTCGTCATGTTTATAATGTTTTTTTTTTTATTTAAGTAAAAATATGTAGATGGGTTCCAAGAACTTCTTTTAAGATTTGATTGGATCCGAGACGAATTTTTTAAAATTAATTATCTTTGATGCAGACATCACCTAAGTCAATCTTAGAGGAAAGTAAGTGAAACATGTTTGTTTTCTTACTCTCCTCGGCTTTGAGAGCTCTAAATTCTACACTAATGTCTCGTTTGATACTTTTAGTGCATATCCAAGCTATCTGAGCTATATAAATCATAGGAGCGTAGCACAGGACTTCTTGCAGTCAGCATAGTTCTCTTTTGTTCAAATACTTCCAATTACTTAACATTTCTATCGATATACTTACATCTTCCTATACTTCTTGAGCCTCTGGCTGAAGTTTCCGTGCGCTTCCCGCGGAGACGCCGGTCGGTCCGGCACAGTGAGCGGCTGCCCCAGCACCGTGCCCAGTCGGACCCAGTCGTCTGATGTGCTGAAGTCTGAGTGCGTCATGTCTAGTGCTAAAAACAAAGGACCCATTCAAAAGTCTGCTTTAACTCGATAATATCGAACTGTGTAGCTATATTTCCTCGTACGTTCAAATTTCTTTGTCAATATTTAATATTCAAGATTGTTCATTGCAGTTGATAATGAGTATATGAAAATTAGAGCTACATCGTCACCTTCATAATATATACAATATACTGATTTAGTACAACTTTTTAGTCGTCAGAGCATAACAGATTTAAGAGCTCTTATGAGTTGAATAGTTCATGGCCAAAAAATTTAGGCAGTCCAAAGTATCACTATTAAAGTTTTTCTGTCCCATTTTGATGAATTTACAGTCAAGTAGAGCTACTATTTTGGAAACAGATACAGCTGTAATTGGCAATGATCATGTAAGATGACATCATCGTGGAATCCACAATGATTAACTCGAAGGAAGTCATGCACGTATTAGCAAATAACAAAGTTGCAATCATTCGCTTGCAGGTGATACGGTGAGGTGTAATAAAGAATACCCGATAGGAGGTGTTATGAATCGTAAACTACAAATATGGGAGCAAACGATATTATTTACGACGATGATGACACGTTGTGTTAATATCGCTGACACGCCTCGTATATTAAACGTGAAGGACATTGTAATAATATGGTTAACTGTAGCAGTTTTTTCACAATTCGGAATACCTTTGTATGATTGTCAGGCTAAGCGTCATTTGATGTCAAGATATTTGGTGATATAAGATTATCGTTTATAATCCAAAAAGTTACAGTTTCACATAATATGACATTAAGTGTAGTCATTTACGCTGGACTATGCAAAACTATAAAGAAAGGGATGCTAGGCTAAAAAGGTACATAGTACTTATCATTATGAACAACTTTTACTATGGAACCAACCCGGAATTTGCGAAAAAAAAAATCAGCTGTTCCATATATTTTGTCGTTTTTCATTGACATTTTTGTATGGAACAGCTGATTTCATTTTCGCGAATTTCTGTTGGTCCCATCCCATAGTAAAAGTTTTTCATAATGGTGAATACTATCAGCGGCGGCCTTAGGGGGTGGCTCTTGCAGGGGGGCTCGCGCAACAACCCAAGCATATTAAAAAAAATATGGATTTTTTTAACTATTATTTTTTTAGTCTTAGGAAAAATCGCAAACATCAATTTTAAAATTTATCATCTCTGTATTTGTTAATTTTGTAAATCTGTCATTGTAAAATATTTTAAAACACAAATTTTATATTTGTATAAATAACTAGCATTTCTCGTTAAACATGACAAATACCTAAACCAAACCATCAGCCCCACTTTCGCATCACATACTTTCCACGAAAGACAAAGGGCCTCGCAAAGACCTGCTGCTGCCAGGGGCCTCGCAATGGGTAAGGCCGCCGCTGAGTACTATCATCTCTTTTAACACGCTTATAAAATATTAGCTTCACCTGTATGTTTGTAACCGACTCCTTTGGGCGCGATTTTGACCCACTTTAAACGGCCGGATTTCGTTCAAACTTTGTAGATATATCGAGGATCGATGACAATAAATTATTATACAAAAAATAAAAAAATATACTTTTAAATAAATTAAAATAATTATATGAAGTTAATAAATTATGTTTTTGCTCCGAACGCGATTTCTATGATTACTGTTAGCTAAGCTGTGACTCGGTACGCGAATTCTGTGACTACTGCTGGCTAAGCTGTGGTTCCCCACGGCTACTGGTACATATTCTGCTACGTGCCGCGTTTGTCAAAGAGCGATGACAATGCGTGTTTTTTAGTTTTTTAAACTATTCTATATTATAGGCTTAGCATACTACTTTACTTGACAGACTTTCAATATGAAGGTGATAGCTATAGCTACTAAGCGAGCATAAAAAAATAATAACAACTTGAAAACACTTCCCTACTTATTTATTAGTACTAACCGCGGGACTCTCGAAAATAAGGAAAATATACTCACGTGTGACATCCTTCAGCTTATCGTAATGCATTGCGAAGGCGCGTGACGTGAGGAAGAATATAATGATGTTACTAAGAAGAATTATAGCTACGGGCCCGTAGAAGTACGGTAGCGCTGCCTGGTCCGCTGCAACAAATTATTAGAATTAGATTTTTGTTTATGGGGCAGATTATCTCATATCACAAAGAATTGACAAAAAAAAATCCTAACAAATTTTAGATCAAAAAAAAATCTAAAAAACGGGCTAATCGTAAAGTCCCATTTTTACCTGTACCTATATATTGTAAAGCTTTGTGATATTATTCTCAGCTACTTAACCGATTGTGGTTTTTATAACTATATTCAATAATTTTATAATCAAAAAAAATGTTAAAATTTGCAGTGAGATAGCGACGCGTCAAAGTCTGCCCCATAAAAGAAGCAAGATGTTGAAACCTTGAAACTAATAAATGCTTCAGTACTTCAATTTATTTAAGGTAAGTTAAGTACAAGAAGCAAATTATCTTCTAGTATTATAATTGTTCCTTTAGCCATTCAGCCGAATATGCACCTACACTTTTTACTTGTTAGACGTGATCTATCCATGTATAATGAAGGAAGTTCTAGAATATTCTTGCTCTTACAAACTCATCACACTCAGTAACTATGTCATTTCCAAGTAGTATAAAATCTCGAAGTTTGAAACGCGCTCCACTTCTTTTTAAAACTTGAGACGGTCGCCACCAGTTCCTGTGAAACTTTGTTAACTAAAACGCCTTTAGCAATTTTTATTTCAATAGTTTGAAAAAAAAGTAGGTGAGTTTATGCAAGAAAATTGCTAATTGGAAATGTTTTATACTTCTTAGTACCTAATGGTTTATGTTTTCTGAGATTAATTATTATAAATGGAACAACTATAGTCCTGCTTAAAATTATGAATGTATTTTGTATGTTTAGATGTTTGAATGCTCGTCAGTAATAGAAAAGCTTTGCGAGACGAGCAGCAGCCATGGAAAAGAGCGTCGACGACAGCGAGGACCATGGTCACTCTACCAAGAGTGAACGAACTAAGAACGAGTGAAGAAAGTAGAAGTATTATAATCACGCTCTTTATTAATTATTGATTTATTAATTGTCCTTGTCTTTGTTTGTGTGTGTGTGTGGCATCCCCGACACAGGTTATCCTAGTGGTGAGCTAGAAGTGTGAAATGTTATTATTTTTTTCTTACTTTTGAACCAGCAGCCTTTTACTCCGAAGTTAGGTTTGAGGTACGTGCTCGGCACCGCCGGGGCCAGTTCCATGGTTATCGTGATGATGAGCAGGATCATGGGCAGGATAATGGCGTATGCGCTGTACCATGCGAACCTTCTTCTCATACTTCGTCTTGTTACTGACGAATTGATATACCTCCTGTAGAACAAATTGGGGAGTTAATTCCTTTCCGTTCCGTTCCGTTTTCGGTTGCTTGGCTAGATTGCTCTGGCTTCCGTCTTGCTTTGTTAGGTAGAGACAAAGCGAGACAAAAGATAACGCGATTCAGTACAGGCTCGCGCTAAGAGTTCATGGTAGGGCCCCTTTTTGTGAATTAGTATATTTTATATTTTTTTGTAGTAAACGGTATTATTTCTGTATAGATTTAACTGAAAGTGCTGTGCAAACACATGATACGAGTACCTAAAAGATAGACGAAAGGTTATTATCTGGCTGATAAATTATTACAAACATAATATTTCCTAGCATAAATATATTCTATTAAAGCTATACACGAAGTGATCTAAAAATAACCTTATCTCATACAAAGGCAATTTCAGGAATAATAGACCAGCAAGCTTACACTAAAGGTCTGCGATATTGTCTATAACTAGCGACCCGCCCCGGCTTCGCACGGGTGCAATGCTGATATTAAATATACTACAGAATGTCTTTATATACAATGTTCACAGCTTTTTGTCATTAGAAAATACTGTAGTACATTATTTTGATCTATTTCATAGGGTTCAGCAAGCGTTTGCAATGTAAGACATCACATTAGAATCCTCTAAAATTATCATTATTTATCTACTATACTATGCATGTATTATAGAGGTACATACAAACCTTCCTCTTGAATTACTCTATCTATTAATAAACCGCATCAAAATTCGTTGCGTAGTTTTAAAGATCTAAGTATACATAGGGACAGACAGCGGGAAGCGACTTTGTTTTATACTTGTAGTGATAACTAACGTGAGACAAAACACACACTTACCTAACGTTCAGAAAAATATCGAAGCTCATCACGTTCAGCCAGAAAAAACACGACACGAACGAGAATTGGATGAGATAGGCTGAAACAAATACACGAGCTTAGCTGTGACGAAAATGATATTAACTTGGAAACAGCGAAATATCTCACAGAAAATGTCTTCCAAATATTAATGTTTATTTCATTATATTATTGTGAATGTGATGTTTTAAGTGACATAAACGTTGTTCATAAGTTTGTGTTTATTGTACAATATTGTTGACAATAAACTAGTACAATGGAGGTAGCATTAGCTTCTTGCGGACAAGAATGTGACCAACATTTATGATCGAATATTTTATGTAGAGTGGTGGGTGGTTCCCAACCTTTTTGTTCGTCATGGGCCACTTTTATTTGTTTATTGGTGACGGTTATAAGAAATACTGTGACAATATAAAAAGGTTGCGAATCAGTTTTCACAAGAATAATTTGTAACGTATAAAATATTTAAATAAATCACGGGCCTTTTATTTTAACTGATTGGGAACCGCTGATGTATAAAGTAGAGACTAGCTTATACAAAAACAAAGTATTTAATGCTTTTGAGAACGATTTGTGGCACACAATCAAAGCAGGTAGGTAATTAATTTGTCGGCTTTGGCACGCGCAAAGAGAATCTCTTTTATTATGCAGTAGCTATTTATTATCCTTCACGCAGTGAGTCTTGGAGTAAGGCACATCAAAGGATCGACAATTGGCGGCGTGTTTAAAGACGCGGCGTAAAACTACATAATTCAGTCTAAAGCAGTAAAGACGAAGCACCTGCTCAGTGAAACTAAGTAAGAACTCGTATGCTAACATTGTACGCCGAAAAATTACGACTTCCAGCATAATTTGTATTCAAAGTCGTATATTTTTAGAGTAGTAATTCGAGCACTATTTTAGAAACTTCACTTTTTTTTAACACATTTTGTTAAGAAAACTCATTTTCTCTATTTTTTTCTAAAAGAGACAATTCGATGTGAGGAATCTGATAAGAGTTAATGACTAGTAGGTACACATTATTTTAAATTAAAACGTGCTATATTTTCGTAGGTTTACTGACACTAGAACTGACGTCCAGTGATACTAAATTATGGTCCTTCCAGCCAATAGCACGATTTTACCAAAATTCCTGAGAACTCACCCATTATCGTACAAGCTACAGTAGGGAAGGCATGTCCCGCTAGCTGCGTCGCGGCGAGGCACGAGAAGGCCACGGCGAGGCAGATCGTGTGGCACGCCAGGGCCTTGCCGTGGGTGTCCCTCAGCTCTGTGATGAAGAGGTACACACATGCCGTCGCCAACAGAAAGGGCACTGATATCAGCAACCCTGTAACAAGAATGAATGTTGAAATTTTCGCTCCTAAGCCAGAATATGAGAAATCGCGAATCATTGAGGTATCTGTGATCGTGCTAGAGTCGTTTCGAAAATTTATTTAACAAAGACAGTATACTTATAGAGGTAAACTTAAGTAAATAAAATAACACATTCAAAGCTCAAGTCACTATCCACCGGAAATGTTTTGAAAATTATTCAGTATTTGTTTAGAAATTAAACTAAAAAAATGAACCTGAATGAAAAATAAAAAAGGAAAATGATGATGATTAACATAATTTTAATGATTAGTGGCACTGTACTTATAGCTTATTTAAGAAAAACTTTCGGCTGGTAAATCGAAAACTCTTCGTCAGTTTACAAGTTTTATCGCTCTTGTTCATCTTCGGTGCTCTTGTTAGAACTCTTAAAACCACCTTTGCCTTGAAACGAAATAACCGCAGTAACTAGATATTATCAAAGTTCATGGCTTATATTATTTATTGGCTGTAATCATTTGCACCCAAAGTGCTAAATGATAAAATGTTTTGCAATATCTAGATTAAATCGTCATGGTCTCAATATCGGCAAGGCGATAGCAAATAATTTAATTAATTATTTATCAATGCCTTATCTAGATCAATATACTCGTGGCAAGGATTACGATATATTTTACGTGCAATATATTTAATTTAGGGAAGCCCTTTACTAATAAATAAGTATGCAGTAAGTTGTATTGCGTACATACGATCAATTAAATCAGTGCGCCTAGCACAACTTTGACGTAAAATTACGTAACGAGTATTCGATAGAAAAGTGTACACCATTTACGCCTATCAGGGGCGATTCTGACGGACGAAAGTTGTGCTAGGCACACTGTATAAATAAAACTTGGTTACAATTATATCGAGAACCGTGCGGACCCAAAGGACTCTGCCAAAGAAATGTGAATCTTATTTGTAATAAAATGTGTGACAACTTGACTGTAACGTGCATTCAAATTTTGATATTGGAAATTTTAGTACAAATACAGAATACCTTGAATGAATAATCATCGTGACACAATAATATTAATCAATGACAATGGAAATTAGTGCCTTTATTGCGATCGTTTGACAAATTGAGATCTATGTCGTGTTTTACATTGACGACAATTTAGTCAATTGAGCTTTTAAATCAAGACTTATTGACACGACTAGGAGCGTCTGTCTTTGCACAATCTATTGTTTATTCTGTGGCTTTGCTAATTGCACGATTTATTTAGTTTGTTGCTTGGATTTTTTTAGAACAAAGTCTTTAGGTATAGCTTTTTTAACGCAAACAAGTCTGCGTTTGACCACCAACTCGCCTGTTTGTCGGCTTATATCAACTCGACGTTTAAACATCGCACTACTGGAATACGGTTTTTCCTTCAAACGGTGATAAGTTCATATCCTACCACGCTGGCCAAGTGGTAAATTTTAGCTGTAAAGTCAGAATTCTCATACCTGTGGCGTACGCAATGAGCGTCGCCGAAGTCTTCGTCTCTTCCAACGGTGTTTGGAAGCAGACCATGGGGAGCGTGACTCCTGCAGCATTCGATTCGTTATAGAAGGTCTCCATGCAATAGTCCTTCGTGCTAAGCAAAAAAGGACTACTATACGGCACGAATAAGGACCCATTTACTAGCAAGTAGAATTCGTCTTCGCTATATCTTTCCGGCTCCAATTTATACCTGTAACAAATATATTTGTTGCATATTGATACGAGAATTGAGAAAAAAAATACACAATTAATTTTATGCTAGAAGACCATGATTTTTTTTTCAAAATAACATAAAATTCACCTTATTCTAGTTTGTGAAACAGGAGTTTCTTAATTACAAATGTGTCCCCGAATAAATTGATTAATTGAGTTTTATGAAAATACCTATGTAAATAAACTTTATTTACTGAATTTCGTAAAATTACTTGTCAACATGAGCTAAGTCAACATAAAATAAAACATACTCAATCAATGGTATTTAACCGATGAAATATCTGAATTATAAATTCTGCGAGTAAAATAATTGTGAAAGTTGATAATCTTATCAGAGACAAACGGATATACCGATTTAAATAGCGGGTATCTTTTGTATAAATTGGCATGCCATTGCGTATCTTCCCATATTTATAGCCACGTATTAATACATGTTGTTGTATTTCATAATTGATAAAATACGAGGAAAATAAACCCTTTGTTTCGATAAATAGTTATCTTCTGCAGTTGTATTTTTACAATAAAAATGTGGAATGTCTGATTGACACGGCTTACGAATTATACTGTAGGTAACAAATATTTTACCTATCGGCCGACCGACATGTAAATTTACATTACTAATTCATGAATATTCTGAAAAATATTTCATAGAAGTTTAGTTACATGTTCACAAGGACCTTTCGTAGATGCAGGGGTTGCCAACTAATGTTTCATACAGGTTGCCATCGTAGCTGTAGATATGCGTCTCGTTGGCTTTGTGGAACTCCGGGGCGAAGGTTAGAGTGGTCCGGGAGCAGACTGTCTTGGCTGTACCCTCTTCGAAAGTGATGGTGAGATTCTGCCCACTTGGGCAGCATTTTGGGACGACTGGCAACTCTTTTACTTCGCTTTCCTGGGGACAAACAGAAGGTAGTGTTAGATTCAAGAGTTTCTTTTTTATGTAGCAGAAAATACTAAATTAAAATATATTTTTTTTTATTCAGTAATAGGCTTGCATTTGACCGTCATCTTGCCTGATGGTAAGCAACGATACGGTCTACGATGGAGCATGCTTTTATATTTTTTATATTAGTATTAACTTACAATTCAACTTTACCTACATTTATCTAAATTACATTTTTGTTAGTGCAGATTCATTGTTAATAGATTTTAGAAAGTTTACAAAATTTCTTGTTATTAAACTAAGTATAATATTTAGGATAAGTTTTAGGACAAGATTTGTAAGTTAAATGTTTTGTTTAAGTTATATTGTATATTTATAGTTTTGATTGTATCTGGTTATATTTCATTGAAAGTAAAAGTTTTATTTTCTTGTATTGAATAATAATTTTCCGTGTAAAAGTACAACAGATTTTCATGTGTGAAAGTACAATATATGTACAATATGTAGGTAGGTAAGTAAGAAAAGCCGCAAAAAGTACTTAGAAACGTGAGCGTCATTATAACGAAGAAACTGAACGTCAAATCCGTCTTCGAGACTGATGTAATGTCGGAAAAATCTTTTTGCTTTAAGAAAACCTCAAGGACTCTCGGAAAACATCGTAACTCTCCTCGGTTTCGGTCAAACGAATAAAAATATCTCAACCTTTTCACTGGTGACTAACGTCGACTTTAGAGACCATCACAAAAGCTACTCTTTACACAGCTGCGTAAAAAATATACCCACGCAAAAACTAACAAGACATTAATCAAATTAAAATCCCACAAATGTAACGAGAAAATGGAAACGCGTGTTGCTTAACCAACGGATTTTCCCGACATGACATCATTTCAAATTGGGTCACATAAAACAAGGTAAGGACAAGTTAATTACGGTTGTCATCCAAACAATGATAGATGCTGAGATCGTATGACAACCTAATCAGAATTCAGCGGGAGTGTTTGAACTTTGACGTGTTCATAAAAGAAATTCGTTTGGCTGTCGTCACGCTTTAGACTTTAGTCGCAAATTGGTCACGTACTCAAATAAAACTGTTGACGCAATCTGTAAAAATATAAACGAGCGCTGATTTTTAAATAGGTCTAAAGTTGTCTGGAATTTCATTTGTGGATTGCGCCGGGGTCATTTCAATTCCTACATTTCAATTTACACTGTGATTTTAGGGCGTTCATTTTTTTTGTTGCAAATAAAAAATTGAGGTAATACGATAATGATAATAAAATTAATCGTATATCTACTATGTTCTAATTTTAAAAAGTACCAAATGATATGTGCGATTCACTTATGTTAGGTTGAGTGGTGTAAAATAAGGAAATGCAGGAAAGGCTAGCAATTAAAGCTAAGGAAAGGGTTGTTGACCGATAAAATCGATCGAAATAGACATAAAGTTCTGTAGCAGTATGTAAATAACTACTCGTTTTGTTCACTTTTCACCCTAACCCAGGTCTACACAGTTGCAGTAGATTTCCGCCTCCTAGTAATTATCCTTCCTAGTAATTATTTTACAGCAATGCAGTGCACCTTTTCATATTCAAACTGGCGGTTCCTCCACATTGACTACTAGACTTTACCCTTTACGTTTCTTACTGAAGAGCCAACAAATTTGTCTGTTTATGATTTACACGCTCCGGAAAACGTGATCGCCCACTTAGACAAAGAGTTAAGGGTGGGCTTCCACTTTGGAAATGGTAACTTTAAGCTTTCACGACGTCAAAGTTAAGCGATGAACAATGAACCTCTTATCGGGGCTGGCAGGCCGCGAGTAATTTGTCTCGAAAATTAACCGGGGTCAAAATAAGTAGGTAAGTAAGGTCTATACAGGGTTATGAGGAAAGGGTATGATAAGCCGAAAAGGGCTCATCGTATCTACTCATCATTATGAACAACTTTTACGATAGGACCAACTCGAAATGCGCGAAAAAAAACTGCTGTTCCGCATAAATATCTCAGTGACACTCAACAAAATGTATGGAATAGCTGATTTTTTTCGCGTAATCTGGGTTAGTCCCATGAAAAAAGTTGTTCAGAAATACAGAAAAGTTTTAAGACTTTTGAATAATAAAGCTGGCTTCGTCTTCACTGAACAATTACGTACATCAATTTCATATTTGCCTACTAGAATAAATAAAAATTAAACAAAAACCTACTAAAAATTAAAATTAAATACAAACAAGAACCTCCTATTTTTAAAGTCGGCTTAAAATCAATTAATAATTTTACTCTGACTTGTTTACAATCAAAGTTAGTCAACAGTAAATTTCAAAGCAAATTAACCGTTTGTATTCTGTTTACACCAGTCGTTTACGAAACCGCCCTACGTCCCTGCGATCGTTGTGAAATCGTTCCTTCCAAGAATTTTCATTATATTTTATTGTATGCGGAAAACGGCGTCATTACTGGGAGCATGACAACACTGACGTTCTCACGGCGCCTACGTCATGCCGTTCTGTAAAGTTAAGTTGACAGTCTATCATCGACGCAGTATCACAGAAGTAAAAAAAATTACAAATGTGCAAATGTTTTACATAATTTTCAGCCCGGCTCGTCTAATGGTTGAGCAACTGGCCTAGGCTTCTCACGTACTCACGAGCACCTAAGTCATATTTTTTTGCTAAGTAAATGGGCCTTTCGTCGACGCAGTAGGTATCATAGAAACAATTATATGAATACCTATACACAAAAAATAAATATAAATAGAATACATACGTATAGCGTATCGGTCATATTTATTTTTTAGTTAGACTCGTTAAATTGTTCGAACGGAATGGGATGTATCTACATTCAGTATAGTTTGTTAAAGAAACTTAGGCTCAGGAATTTTTTGTGCATTTTGGAAAGATTTCAGACCCCGAGGAAGACTAAGAAAACTTCTTCTAGGTGCGGTTTTACATATCCCAGTTGTATGAAAATTACGTTTCTCTACAACCCTAAAGCAAATTTATATCTTGTGAAATTTTCCTCTTCAACAAAGTTGTGAAGATTCTTTTCAACCATACTTTATCGACTGCATTCTATATCGCAAGCCTCCACCATGGTGTCTCATTACACCGCGACACGTCCGTAACGAGGAGTGACGCACGTGGCGCCCCCTATATTGAGCTTTTTGCCCACTTCTTACGACTTTTAACCTCAAACCTATCTTATCTTGTAAAACTTGTACGCCTACTGATACCAGTTTTTTTGTTCAAGATCGGACGAAATCAACATTCTGCTCCGTGCGCCGATTTACGAAACAACTTCAATATTCTTGATGAAATATTTTTGTGTCGACGAAGTTTTTCTGAAGGTGATTTAGCAGGCTTGGTAATCTAAACTCAGATATTAGGTAGGTATGGGGGCGCAGCGTGTTGTGAAGTGCTGTAACAGCTTGCCTTGGAATTACATGTCGAAACATTGAGGCGTGAGCTAGCGGAAAGATTATGCTTAGAACTTACCTATCGATACTAAAAGCTTTTGAAGTATGGAACTAATTTAGGTTTTCAAACGTCGATATAGTGTGGAGCCATGAGTGTATTATTATTTTTTATTATTGTACGTTTTGTGAACTTTGCAAGTAAAGGATTTTATGTAGGTACCTAATGATATTTATTTTTAATGAATTTACTTTATGAATTTGTGACTTGGTCGATTAGACGTTAGGATTAGACGGCTGAGTTAGCTTTAGAAACAAACAATATACATAATTATGTTACATACAGATCTTTTGAGTACCACTACTACCTACGTTTTTTTGATAAATAAGTTGATAACTTTACTTTTTATGTCGTGAAATACCAATTTTTCATAACAGTACATTAGAACAAACAAAAACAAACGAGAACATTTTCGTTCCTACAGTATGAAAAGATAAACTACAAACCCTCTAAGCCCGCAAGTTGGCTGGCATTTCTAAATGTTAAAACAACTTGTTCTATAAGGCTTCTTTGTGGGATTACCATGCTTTAGGTGTTAGACCAGTTCTTTTTGGTGTTTTAATTAAATTATAAAATCAAGCAAAAGCTCAGGTTAATATGAGTATACTGGGTTATAAGGAAAAGGGTACGTTAAGCCGAAAGGGGCTCATACATTTTGTCGCCTGTCATTGACATTTTTTAATGGAACAGCTGTTTTTTGCGATTTCCGGGTTGGTCCTGTAGTAACAGTTGTTTATAATGATGAGTACCTACTATACCTAAGCCGTTTTCGGCTTAGCATTTAATTTCGGCCCTTTTCATTTAACCCTGTAAAATAGTTTAGTCAGGGAAAAGAAAATATGCTTGAAACAATAATTAAGAACTTCAAAAGAAGAGATTATCAATTCGACACGTACGTATGTATAGATAATTTTATTACAAAAAATATACATAAATTACACCTACCAATATATTCGAGCTGTGTCTCAGACAGTGTTCCACATTTCCTATATAAGTGAGTAACATGGAAGCCCTATCTTTACTAAAATACCCGCGCTCACATCAATGTCAACTTCCGGGAACGAAAACCCTACAAATATTTACAATGTAAATAGCATTTTGGTACCTTGTCGCTTTACGAAAATTGCCCCTTTCTTAATACGACAAGTGAAAAGTTCAGAATTATTATTTGACAAAGGCATAGAGTTGACATGTTACGTTGAGTGTAAACTCGTGGCAGTTGCAAAGCCGTGTTTATTACGCTTTGTTAACATTAAAATTTGTTTTAAGGCAAGCGTTTTCGGAGGTTTAAAGGTTTCGGAATGTGTCTAAGGGCTTCATTTAACATCAATAGTTTCAAAGTATCTTGGAAGATAATAATTTATTAAAACTAACTAGCTACGACCCGCGGTTTCACTCGCGACATAATGGAATATGGTGATGATTATCAAAAGTAGCCTATATTTACTATGTATCCTTGACAACATCTATGCTTTATCTTTTTTTTCTTTCTGATCAGTTAAGCAAATAAGGCGCAAAAGCGTAACAAACAAACAAAATCACTTTCGTATTTATGATATGACTTTAGTTTGGTATAATCCTAACATAAAAATTTACAGTTTAATCGTTTCGTTTTATTTACAAGTAACTTCCGATTTTATAGTAACATGGCTAGACGGAACTATTTATCACCATTTATCTATTTACCACCGTGACTGACAAAATTCTTGATAAGTAAAGATTACGATAGTATTCTCAGTACGTATCTATCTATTTACCAAACACATTCCGGTAGTAGTGTGACTTCTACGAATCACTAGCGAATTACGTATTGGGAATTTACTAAAGATAAATTCTTACACATAAGTACTGATACTATAAATATTTCCGATTAGCTAAAGTAGTCAATGAACAAATGATGTCACTGTTTTTTTATGAAATTAATTCCATTTATACATTTTTTCAACCAAACGTTTTTGTGAATTTTCTAATTTAACCTGAAACAAAATTATACTCGTACATTGCTTTCGGACTAATTTCACGCCGAAATATCAGCAGATATTATAACCAAAATTTATCAGCTGCAGAGTGCTTGAGTAAACTTTTATCTAATGTGCTCCAGTGTAAATTGGCCTAATGACAAACGTACCCAATTTTTATATTTTTTTTAACTGGTGCTAAATATCGTATCTACTTTTTGGTAATATCAGTATGCTCCGTACAACCGTACGAGTATAAGCGAGTTCATCATAATTAAAGCGGAATAAAGATGGCCATTTTTCACACTACTGTTTCAAATACCAACCGCTAATCCAATAAAAGAACATTTATTCCACGGGCATATTTCCCCTTGACAGCAAAACCTCTGACCCCCGACAACGAGTGGAATTAAAACAGAAACAAGACGCTCCCCGGAGACGACGCACGTGTACCAGGTAATTTGACATTATAGGCACTCTACTCGCACATATGCAGTAGAGCAACTCCCTTTTTATTTATGCCACAGGCGGCAAACAAGCAAACGGGCTGCCTGATGGTAAGCGATCACCGTCGCCTATGGATACCTGCAAATACCTTCATAAAATGACAAAGCTAAAAAAGTATTTGTCTTCTGAAATAACTAACTGACTCACTGACTGAATACTGAAGCTTGTAGACAAAGTATACGATTTACGTACTCAGATTCTACATAATAACGTATCAAATCCGCAGGCATTTGGTTTCCAAATTTAAAATAGTTCAAGAATTGATGCCTACATTGTTACGTGGGTGAAGGAACACTCAGTTTTTGATTCGTCTAATCAAGAACTGAGTGCTTCTTCACCTTTGGCTCGGAATTCTTTTTTTACAATTAGAGTTGAATTCTGAATGCGTAAAGGTACTTTATATAGAACCAAAGATTGAGGGACATCAGAGTTAGATTACGATCACTAAGAAGATTTAGATTTTATGTACTTAGTTGACTCTCTTAGTCCACCAAGTACTACACTTCTATCAGTTCTTCACCGCCAATCAGTAGTGTTCAAATATTTCTGTTTCCTGGATTAAAAGTAAATGCTGAAACTGAAATTAATGAGCGTGAAGATATTTAACATCTGTCTCAAGGTGACGAGTGCATTGCCCTCGTCGCCTGTTATTTGGAAATGATGAAGTTTAAAATTCTGAGAAATGTTTTATTTTCTACAGTGGCCCAGCCAGTGTAATTTTCTTTGCCTTTGCTTAGTACTTTATCCTTAAAAGCGATGTTAGCTCGCATGGCAACGTAATTTGTCATACTTTCTGTTCCGACATATTGTTTACTAAATAATACCGAAGTATTCTTTTTAAACAAAACCCTACGCTATAGCTCACAAGATCTTGATAAAGATCCCCTCGTGCTTGTTTACGACACTAGCGTTAATTTGGTTTCTGAAGCAAACACGACAAAACAGTGGCCAGTGATGCAGCGGAAACTAATAACAATTTCAATATTTATTTAACGTCACTTCATACCACATACTCCTCACGAGACCTATTGTTTACGTTACTACGTAGAACATAAGATAACGTTACGCAAACAATAGCTCCGCGTATGTTATTATTTTGAATTTCGAATGAAGACAATTTTCGTAATATGAAGACAGGTTATGATGATAAAAATGCAGTAGGTGTCAAAATATTACTTTCATAAGTACAATCATATCCTCTTCTCTGACGTCTAGCTTCAGCCAGATATGCGTCATATGCATACCGAGGCACTTCTGAATAAAGTTTTGAATGCTAAAAACTACATGATTCCCTAAAACCTAAAACCTAAAACATTTTTGCAACAATTAAAAATGTAAAAACTGTACGCCGATTACGGAGGATATTTTTAGATAGATTCTCTCTTTTCATCCGACTATCTGGCAATTCCAAAATTGGAGGGGTTTAGTTTAGATAAAACTCTTTCAATCTTTTTTCACCCAATCATATGATCAAATGTACGGCACAGAAATTTTGAGTGAAACTGCGATACTAAACTGTTTTATACGGTTCTGCGCGGTATTCGAACCACGTATCCTAGCGGAAAATAAGTAGGACCACAAGGAAGGGTAAACTAGGCGTTTCGGTCTCGCATCAAATCTAACTTGCTTTGTTCTTTCAGAATCATTCACTTTTATTCTATCTTTTCGAAATATGGCCACTTACCTACTTATTACTTACTTGCTTACTTGCCTACAGCCTATATCTTTACACTCAGGAAAATAAATACAATATGTATAAAATCTAAAGCAGATTTGTCTTAGGGTTGAGTGTGAAGTGATGTTTTCTGGATATTCACACATGAACAATATTAACATTTGAATATCATAATAATATGTAAGTAACTATTTGCAGGTATCATTTCTAGCTAAAATGTCTAGTTACATGGTAATATGTACATACTACAGAATAGTATAGCGACATTTCCTTTTTAATCTAAGTTCGTTTTTTCCTTATTTCCTATTTTTTCGCACAAATGAACCTTTTTCAGTATTTCAGAATGATAACACTGTACCTACCTATTTTTGAAGCAGTGCTTATTATATTAATTAAAACAGATTCACCCATTAAATACTGCTAATGTATTTGCAAATGTTCCTAATGGGCTGGTAATGGTCAAACTCAGTTATTATCGACATTAATATTTGCAAAATTAATTTTACGCGTATAATTAGGAACCGCATAATTATTACCTACGAACTATGAAGCTAGTTCCTATAATAACTTATTAATTAACGCTATTCGTTATTTAAAGTTATTGCAATGTAAATTATTTGCATTGCAAATTCACTAACAAAACAAAGTCTGTGGCAACACTATAAAACATATAATTCCACTCGATTCAACATTTTAGTTTCATTCTGAGATAGTACAAGAACATTATTTTTACAAAACAAAAACCGACTTCAAAAGACCGACTATTGAGTTATTCATCTATTTGTCGCGCACGTACTTAATGCAAATATAAGACTTATGTGGTTTTCTCATGGATTCCATTATCAGAACTGGACTAAATTGAAATTGGACCAAATGAGAAGCGTCAGCTTTCTAATAAAAAAAGAATCATCAAAATCGATTCACCCAGTCAAAAGTTATGAGGTAACAAACATAAAAAAACATACAGACGAATTGATAACCTCCTCCTTTTTTGAAGTCGGTTAAAAAGCAATTTTGTAATCACTGCCACAAAATACTGAGAGTACAGAAGTTAAGCTTTATATTAAGAGCAACGTACACATACAGAGTGATAAGAAAAGAGTATGCTAAGCCGAAAAGGGCTCATAGTACTCATTGTTATGAACAGTTTTTACTATGGGAACAACCACGAAATAAAAAAGCCGTTCCATAGAAAATTGTCAATGACACTCATCGATCTAGTATGACACTCGACAAAATGTATGGAACAGCCGATTCATTTTCTTTTATTTTTTTATAACTCTGTACTTTCAATATTTTGTGTCACTGGACAGAAAAACTGAAACGCAGAATAGGTAAATACTTAAAACAGTCGTGCCTAACAAATTATTGTTATAATCCGTTACGATTTGCATAAAAATGTAATTCCTCTGCTCACAGCGGGATTAATAATTTCTTTTATTGCTTAATTATTTCAGTCACGCGACTTCTGTTTTCACAAATCAGAAAGTGTTTTGAATACAAGCTTAGAATTCTAATTATACCTAGTATTTATTTTGTGATAATTAAAAAAAAAAACAAAATGCAAAATGTTTCTTTCTTAGTTTCTAATCGTATCTAAGTTTATGCTATTTATATTGTAAGTAATAGGTATTTCACTTATTCCGTGTCAAATAAATACCTCACAAAAATACAGAGCCAAAATTTGTTTCGGCAGGATGAGAAACAAAACCCTCTCATCTTTCCCACAATCGGCTAAAAATAACACAGAAGCAGTGTCATCAGAATGATGTTTGAACCTTAATTAACAACCAAACGACTTCCAAACATCGTGTAAAACTTTCAAAGGTCAGACTAAAAGGGTAACAAGTCTGATTTAATTCCCGAAGTTATTTAAAAGTAAATTTTGTAATTATGAACCGAAATATGCCTAAATAATGGAATATTCGATGAGTGCTTGGTCAGTGGTCACATTAGCTCAAAATTGTAAGATAAAACTTTTAATAAAATTTACTTTAACCGTTTTTTTAACTGACTTTTGATTAATGAGTTCCTAGTAAGTAAGAACTCATTTATCGCTATTAAGTTGACAGTCATTACTTCAAGCTAACTATGTGAAACATGTATGAACTTTTGATAATATCGCATTAATTATGATTATAAATGCGAATAAAACCCTCCCCGTCTCTCACGCAGTTCCTCCCACTCTCTATAATTATGTTTACGGCATCTCTATAAAACAGCAATGCTACTGAACATAATTCTCAAATAAGTAGTGTACATTATAATTACGGAAATATAACTTAAATCTTGAAAATTCTGATTATAAACTAGAACTGGAAGAACTGAAACCAATGAGGTCAGATGAAAAGAATGATTAATAAAATAAAAACGTTTAACACAACTAGCTCTCCACTAGCATATCCTGTGTCGGAGATAGCATGAAACACACACAAAGACACCCAAACCCAGAATGGATATTTTAATTCGTCAATCAAACATCTGCCCGGCCGGGAATCGAACCCGGGACCTCTGGCTTATAATGCGGATATACTATCGCGGAGCCAAAAAAGTCGTCAAAATATAAATACTTAGGTCAATAAAATATACTGCCAAAGAAGGGTCAACTTACATCGAACCGAGCCACTGAAGTGAGAACATTATTTCCGCAGAAGACGGTCGCACTTAAGGATATTTTATTTCAAGGGGCAGTATTTTTGGAGAGAATGCTCATATTAACTGAATCCTTCCCGGAGAATGAGTGCGGCTTCTTCGCAGAGGCTTCAGGCCAATCTCTTTAAGTGGCCTCTGAGACCGGCGCGTTATCGGGGTTTATTAGTTATTTATTCTCACAGTCGTGCTGGAGTACATTCTAGTACGGTCGAGATTCAACTCGACCTTCAATCAATCCACTGTTGGGATACTAGGACTACCCTCGAAGGGTGTATAGGTCGTAATTCACTTCACCACGCTGGTCAAATGCGGGTTGGTGAATTCACATACGCCATTAAAGTTCTTCTTTGGACGTATAGGTTTTCTCACGATCTATTTCCTTCGCCGAAAAGCCAATCCAATAGTATGAAATTCCGTACATTGGTTCCAAAGAACCCATCGGCACGAGTCGGGGTTTGGTCGAGATTATCTCCATCTTTTTCACTCTCGTAAGCTATCTCGCTTTTATTAGAAAGCTTACAACAGTAGCCAAGCTAATCTCGAGCGGGACAGAATATGGCCCAGGTCACGAAGTCTTCATGAAAATCGCAGCATTTGTTACAAGTTCTGTGACCTGATTTCAGCCTTGACCTGAACGTAAATGGTTCATAACTCGAGGCCAATTATCCTTAATTATAAGCATCGTAAAGTTTACGAGCAGATTCTTAACTTTTTAATGATTACACGTCAGCTACTTTGTATTTGTTGGTGGTTGTTATTTATGGTTATTTAAGCTGGTAAATCTTTTTTACTTGCATATTAACAAAAAGTCCCAATTTTTTTTATGTCAAATATGGCTTATTAATGACGGGCCATCTGATGGTAAGTGGTTTTACTGCTGCTAATGTACAGAATGTACATCTCCAATACTCAAAGCTTCTTCAGTTCGTATGCCTTCTAATCTCTATTTTTTCATATCTTTATATATCTTTTTTATCAGCCTTTTAGTAAAACTCAAGTAAAGCGTCTACGAGTATCAACGCAAAGATGAAGCAAATAATAATGTAAGCAGAAGTGACTGTAGCATGACAGGCGGCAGACGCGTCTTGCCTCAGAGACGCTTCTTGGACGCTCGAGATTATCTTCGTCAGTCTCACTCTTATGACATTTTTAATGAGAGCGACAGTGACCGAGATAATATCTCACTCGCTAGAATAGTGCCTCGGATGATGTATCTTGATGGGCGCGACGTTATGTCGGCAGATTGAGTCGAGCTGACTGCTTCCGAGAGATAGACTACTGAATAATGTTATACAAAGTTACATTACCACGAAACATGATTTTATTTTTTTATGATTGTCTTTTTTTTTTTATTTCAATCAAAAAGACAATCATAAATCATATAATGATGATTAAGTATATGATTTATGATTGTCTTTTTGATTGGAATGTTCAATTTTTTTTTTTTTTTTTTTAACTCAGTAAAAGGTTTTCATTTCGTCTTTTTAAAGTTCGATGTATAGAAATATTATGAATGAGAATGTATAGAACCAATTGAAATTGATATTGAAATTGATATCAAATTTGAATTACGAGCCTATTAAACCAAAATATGAAGCAGAACCGACTTATCATACTTAGCTGCCAGCGGTTTGCAGAAAGAGTACCTACTACTCACTCTCTACTCACTATCAAGAAATAACAGTAAGACAAACACCATGATCGCAGCACTTTGTCACAATAAAAGTTCCTATTAAATTACTTATTTTGTTTTAAATTTATTTTGACAAAGTACTTTCCCTAAGAACAGTTTCACACGTAACGATACGTGGTTAGAAATAAAGGGACGGTATTTTTAGAGGCAATATTTTATCTTGAACCTATTTTCAGGACGTCTTTATTACCCTTAACGGGAATGACCCTTGTACTGGGCGCATCAAGAGAAAATGAAGGAAGAAAAATCTGCGCTAGAAAATATGGAAGATTAGCTGCGCCCCGTGGTTTTACCCGCTATCGTAAATGGACCGATATACTTTCAGAATAAACGTAGCCATTTTGTTTATCCAGGGTACAACGTACACAAAAGACAAGCACAGGGTACAAAGTGCAACCTCTACCTACAGAACTATACCAAATTTTATTCGAATCCGTTGAGCTATTTTTGCATGAAGAAGAACATGCATACACACAAACCCACTAGAAAAAAAATGTGACTAGCTAAACTTACGTAACTATCCTAAACACCAAAACAATTAATGTACCTGCGTCTACAAGTTATTACACATCCACATCTCCGTACATGAATAGAATTTCTCATTAACATTCAAGATACAAGCAATATCATACAAATTTCTACTAGAATTCTCGAGCTAAGCTCAAAAAGACTTCACTTCTAATTGCGATAACTTCACTTATCACACACTAATCAAACTTTATCCCGTTCCCGTCACGTCGCGTGTCGAGCCGTCTAAGGGACCGGCCCAATAAAGCGTGTATTTAATACCGCGTGCGCTTATCTCCCGCGACATGACGAGATATCGACGCCCGACGACTGCGCGACGGTAGCTTGCGTCTGACAGTCGCAGATAAGATAAACGCCCACTCGTGCGACCAGTCGCGCGTCTGGCGCACCTCCGTTTGGTTTGTAAGATGCAGTTTGTTTTTTAGAGTTCCGTAGTAAGATACCAGTAGTAACATACCCTTAACTTTATAGTCAGTTAGGTTCTTACAGTATTTAAATGAAAAATTCTGTCTCATCTTTACCTGTGACTTTCGATGTCATCTACGGTTAATAAATATTTCTGACTTCTAAAAAGACACATGAAAAAGTATCGTTTCTTCATGTCCGTAAGCCTTGTCTAATGTAAATGTTTCAAAAATATAACGATTACGACTTATGCAAATCTATACTATTATTATAAAGAGGAAAGATTTGTATTTTTGTATTTTTGGATGTTTGTATGGAATAAACTCAAAAACTACTGGACCGATTTCAAAAATTCTTTCACCATTCCAATGCTACATTATCCCAAAGTGACATAGGCTATTTTTTTTTATTTTTTTTTATCCACAGCAAAGCGTGGCAGGGAACAGCTAGTCTAATAATAAAATTCATGAGTTATAGCCGACTAGTGTAACGCTTATGAGGAGTTAAAGACTTGGTATACCTAGAACTCGAAAAATATAAATGTAGAAACTAGAAAGTATAGAACTAAGTAAAAATTATAATTTTGATTGGTATTTATTTCTTCTTTTTAACATCGCTACAGAACCTTACCATAAACGTCTCATGGCCCGCTCTTGTCAGATTTTTATTTTATCTAACTACAAAAGTTGTCGTCCCGCATCCCGGCACAAACGCAAGGAAGATAGGAAAGTCAAAACCGTGGATATCTACTACGTGGATCGTCTATCATCATAGCGCTCAACTAGTTCCTGTTGAATCTAGAGTAAAAAAAATGTCTTTATTTTATTGTATTGTGGTTACTTCTGACAGAAAACAGGCGTTTAATGGTTAAAACATTTTTTTTCTGTGATATAATTTTAAGTGCATAATACTTTATTGTTCCTAATAATCAAAAATGAAAAAAAAAAATATTGTTCAAAATAGCTAAAGATATTAAAATTGCATCAAAGTAAGGGTCATTTTTTGTATTTGACCACTCACGTTTGAGTTGTTAGCTATAATGCGGTATACGATAGAGCACGCATGCCTAAGAATCGTTCATAAATGACATGACTGACGGGGCATTTTTACTTACATCTTAATTAGCTATGCATTAAATAAATATTTTTTATTAAAGCAGTGTAAGTATGCTTCAACTCAGTTTGAATGCTATCTGCCTCTTAAAGACATAGTTAGGTATGCATGACTCTCAAAATTGTGCCCGTAATATTATCCGTTGTAAATTCCCGATTTCGAAATTATCGTCATTAGTAAATAATTAATTCTACGGCTTCGACGCATAATAGGCTTTTAGGTTAACGTCAGCCGTTATCGGTTGTAGGCGATTTGGTTAAATAATGGATTTCAATTTATTTTTTATTGGAGCGGTTTAATTTTTAATGGCATCTAATTCCGAGACGGAGTGAGTTCTATGTCGTCGTTAGTGTAAAGCGTAATGTTTGCCTAGTTGGTGATTAGGAAGCCATATTTTGTGTTTATTGAAAAAGCACAACAAATTGCTTTTTGATGGTTGTAATTTTGTTTACGGTTGGAATCGTGCGATAGCTTGTTGTTAGTTTTTATGTTATTAGCTGTCCACATTAGCCGAGCATGGCTCGCGAGGCATGCTTCTGTCTCTGTCTGGACCGTGGTAAGTTTAGCAGCCAGAGCGAGAAAGAAACATGCCCCGCGAGCCATGCTCGGTCAGTGTGGACACGGTAATTTAAGTAGTTCTATCTTTTTAAAACGGTATGGATTAAAATTTGTAATAATTTTATTGTAACGGTATATTAAATATCTGCTTGGCTTTGACAGAGCTTAACCGGTTTTTCAAAAATAATGACCGCAAAAACCTACGTGAATCACACGCTACTTAACATAAATTAAATTATATAAAAATAAAACATATTTAATTGCTGTCATAGCTTAGCTCAAATAATCTCAAAACCTCATCTTTTGGCGTGTTTAATGTAATTTCCTAGATTTATGATAGGACTTTTTCATTTCAAAGAATTGAGCTCAATCTCTTCGCAATCTTCCAACGAGCCACTAAAACTATACTTATCTTAAAAAATATGCTTCAAAGAAAATAATCGTGTCTAGACACAACACTTATTTATTACATAGACCAATGTCTTAAAATACCAATTCGCGTCATACACGATAAAAAAGGCAATTTAGCTGAAAATATTTCAAGGGTTTTTATATCAATCTTTGAATTTAATAAGAACCTTTTTAGGTATTATTATCTGACTTATTGCTAATATGAAAGATATTTAAAATTGTTTGTACTGCAAACAAAGATACATGAAAATTCCGTGAATACTTTTATAAAAGGGTACTCTAGGTATAGTCTGTTGTGTATTATTTTCTTGCAAGTCTTACCACACTATCTCATAACTAAGAACCCTTACTTTCCTGGAACAAACAAAATAAAAGGCTCAATTCATAACTTTCCATCATAAATAAAGAACGCTCGCGATAAATAATTCAAGTTCAGGCGCAAGGTGTTGCCAAGTAAATAACTCAAAATAATAATATTCCGTAGATAAGCGCGGAGAGGCTGGCAACCCTAACGAGTCTTATTTATAAGCACTTCACGTCAACACCGGGGTTCAGTAAATAAATAAACAGCCTGAGATGTGACACTTACTTTTTTAGAGTTCTGTTTACAAATAAAAATAGATTTGATAAGCGTGTGAATCTCATTACATTTTTGAAGTGTGGTCATGAACAGACATTGATTTGATATTTTTTCGAATTTCTAATTGAAGGTCCGCACGATAATATAATACCTATGTTGTGAACAAAATTCATGATATAGAAAACCATACCTAATTTATAACAGAATGAGTTAACTACATTTCTGTAATATTTCAACGTTATGTTAAAAGTAACAATGACAAAAAAATACCAATACGCCTACACTTACTTGGGACAGTCCTTTTATAAATGAAACTCATTAAAACACAAAAAAGAAATACATTTCTCTAACTTTAAACGTTGGAACCAAAACCCACGCGTGCTACCTCGCACTTAGCTGTTTATTTCTTCTATAAAATAACAAAATAACATTTTCGATATTTGACGTGTACCTTCCAATCAAGGTACTCCACTTGTAGGTACAATTAGAGGGGGCCTTGTACCCTGCCTTATTTGGGACCATTATGTCGCACAAGATAGACGTCAGGAAACTATAAAAGCCGTGGTAGCTCAGTGGGAGAACAGCCGCTTCGCATTCTTGAGGTGGCGGGTTCAGACCCCGACTTGTACCAATGAATTCTTTGGGACTTATGTACTGGCTTTTCGGTGAAGGAAAACATCGTGAGGAAACCTGCATACGTCCGGAGAAGAAATTCAATGGCGTATGTGAATACACCAACCCGCACTTGGCCAGCGTGGTGGAATACAGCCTAATCAGCCTTCGAGGGTAGACCTGTATCCCAGCAGTGGGAGGATTAAAGGTTGAGAACTAGTAGGTACTAGGTAGGTACAATTAGAGGGGGCCTTGTACCCTGTCTTATTAGGGACCATTATGTCGCACGAGATAGACGACAGAGAAAGCTGTTTTGCCTAGAGACTTTCTAGGTACTTGTTGAGAATTCACATTGATAGCTATATGTTTCCACTTACTGGGTTTGTAAGTAAGTAAGTATTTAGATTTATTTATTTACTGAACAACTGGTATATTGTGTTGTAATGTATAAACTAGATGTCTGTACAATAATTGGATTTAAAATTTACCCTCTTCTTTACTTACTTTACTAAATTAAGTATTATGTACCAGTTCAGATTTCTACTTGATCTGAGTATACCAGTTAGTTAAGGTAATGAAAACCAAAGATACAGGTTGATTGCTTAAGAGACAATCAACTTATTGTAAGACATAATTGTACTCGTCGTTATGAATAATTTAACTATGAAACCAATCCTGCAATCACAGCAAAAAATAAACAGCTGTTCTGGGCAATTTATCGAGAGCGGATGACATTCTTCTATGGCTGATATTTTTTCGCAATTTCAGGAATCATAAAAAAAAATCCAATAAAATATTTATATTTTAAGATTTTATAATTTCTAATATATAGAGCTCTAAGTAGAGCAAAGTAAATATCTAATCAACTGAAGTTTTCCAACACTCGATCGATCCCATTTGTTACGTCTATCGTACTTCTTATCACTGATTAAATGAATTCTATTGCGATTTCTAGAACATTATTGCGAACAGATCAATGCACTTAGGTACTTGAATGGACGACCATACCTATGATTACGTTCTACTTTCGCTTAGAGAAATAACATGATGTAAAAGATCTTGTAAAAATATTAATGATACGTGCATCGACATCAAAGGTCTTCAAAGTCATCAAAGGTCAAAAAGTCCCCTTCCTTCCAATAATAAGTAAGCAAATAAATCTTTATGAATGCGAAAGCACAATTTATTGTTGGTATACACAAGTGACAGTGATCGCTTACCATCAGGCGGCCCGTTTGCTCATTTGCCATATATGGCTTTAAAAAACATATTCACGCCTCGACCGATTAACTACTGAACCGATTGATCATCGTGAAAGTTACACATAGAGTACATTGTCAGGTGTACAATAAAAGAACATCATCATAATGACTATCATTGCCGTTATCATTAGGCAATATAGTGTAATTGCAAGCTACATTGCATCGCTTGCATTGCATTACTGCTTGCATTGGTATCCATTGCAAATGTAATTGCACATTACCATTACCAAAATCTAGATAAAATTAAATTAAATTGCATCCTGTTACGAAATTTCGTGGCGCTACCGATAAGCTACAGCCCAGATTATCCACTCTTTGTTTAGGTTTCAAGGTAATCACTGTAGAATAGTATTACCTGATAGCTGTTATCAGATTAAGACGGTTTTATATTTCGATTACGAGTAACTTTTGTATCGTGAAATTCCGATCTCCGTTCAAACATAACACTTGCATTCATGTTGACTTTTTCATGTTTTGCTGGGTATTGATAAGATATTGCAGTCTATCGCGCATCGCGCCCGGAAAGCGCTTGCATTGTTTTCACTTGGCAACAGTATTAGTTCAAGACTAAAAAGGGCTAAAAAGGCTAGGGAGCGTTCAAGTATTATGTAACGAATTTAGAGGGCAAATATTTAGGGGGGGTAATGCAAAACGTTACGCTTACGTTACAGGGGCGGGAGGGGGACGATTGAAATACGCGTTACGCAACATTGTTTTTTAACCATTCAGAACGGCCGCGTTAAGAATCTCTCACGCATTTTTTAAAAAACGTTTTTTTTTCTCGAAATGTTAAATTGAATGAAAATTAGACATAAATGGTCACTTGATGGTTACGTTACGTTTTACTAGGGATGAGGGGGAGGGATACAGAAAAACGTTACGGCGCGTTACATGGAGGGAGGGGGGGTCAAATATCTCCAAAAATTGCGTTACGTAATACTTGAACGCTCCCAAAGACTGAAAACGGCAAAAGTACTTCAAGTTTGAGAGGGGGTCCTATTTTACCCATCAGATGATACAAACTTTATTATACTCGCCATAAAAGATTTCAGTTACAAAATCCAAAAAAACTGGTACAAAGCAGTGCGAACTAGCGGCCTTTTTGGTAACCGCAATCTCTTTCAAAAGAAGATAAAGATCGATTTGGATTTGGATCGAGAAGTCGCCAGTTGTGCTACTTGACTGCAAGTTAATTCTTAAGAATCTGGTGTGCACAATAAAAAAATATCTAAGTATAGTATACAATATACATAAACTTTGAACATACACATACATTTTTTGGTACTGAAGTTCAACAGTACATGGCAGATCTTAGATGATTATTCTTTAAGACAATGAGTACATAAAACGTGTGGGTATCAACCTACATTGTACAGTCTCTTAAGTAAGTAGATTTCCAAAGGCTATCGTGGCTTAATCTTTATCATTACAAGCCTACAATAAATACTTGGAGCAAGGAGAGTGCTCTTATCTATAAGCCATCTCTTGATAACTTATGTGTTTCGATTTGCCTTATCGTTTCCGATCTGCTTCGATTTATTATAAATTAGCTGTGGCTGCGATTTCATCCGCTATTTTATAGAAACCGTTAATATTTCTGGGATAAAAAGTAGCATATATTGTGGTAATACAGAGAATTAGATGTTTCGATATCAAATTTCATTTTTGCGTCATTAAGAAACAAACGTAGGTACAAACATTCAGTTTTATAGTAGGTATTAGTAGGATAATAGAATTGGTAAATACTTAAGTTTTCTATATTTCTATCTAGTCTAGTATTTTGAAACGCAGTATCTTACTTACTAAAGTATATCGATGACTGAAATCAAATTACATTTTGCACAAGCTTTTTTTAATTACAATAAATATTTAATTTGCGTCAAAAACTTTTAAATAATTATTAAAAATAAACTATAGTGTTAATTTTCTTAATAAGTTACGGTTGCCTTAATCAAAATAAAAGACATACTTAGTCTATTCCAGATATCGTGTCGTGTAGAGACATTAACCACGAACCCACTAACGGCAAACCCAATATTTCCGTGACAAAATACCATCACAGCTTCGAACGCAATCTATTCAAACCGCTATTACACTATTGACATGATCATTTTCGTTTACTAGGTCTTTATACAGCTAGTGAGGTTTTTATACAGTTGAGTGAGGAGACGAGCAAGCAGTTTACCTGAAAGTAAGCGCTACGTTTGCCCAAAGCAGTTGTAGTTACATTTCAAATTGTAAACTCTAACGATTTCAAGATCTAAAGACACACTGCGTTCGTTACACATCATTATTCTAGAATAGGTAAGAATTACCTACTTAGCGAGTCATTTGGTCGATGAAAATGTATGTTTGGGAAACTAACTTGATATCTTCTACGTATCTGTTTCGCAGTATGTGAGTTTTTTAATCGATTCTGGATTTTTTGGACATTTATCTTGCACAGTTAATTTCAAAAAAACTTATCCATCAGGATAAGTTTTTTGAAACAAGAATTTAACCTAAAAACATTTCATTTAAACTACCTATAATGTAGGTAGTTTTGTGTAGGTTTAAATTTTATGTAATCTTCTAAACACGAACAGGCATCGCAGTTTAATATCGTTTAAACTTTAACCCACCTCAAGGCTGATTGTAGCAGACAGTATTCAATGCTTTGATTGTAGATTGCAGACATCCCGCGGCGAGGAAATGGGGTTCCTTTATAATAATATTATTTTATTATCAGATTCAAGATATTGGCCTATTTGTTAATCTTGGTAAAATAGAAGTTAAGCAACATTTACTTTGCAGTTTGAGTTGATTTAAGAAATTATAGCCTTATATTACGTATAAAAAGTGTTTACAGTATCAAATAATAAGAAAAAAAAATTAAATGTTGTTTTATGTAACTAAACTTTGAATAATTCACTAGGAAAAGTCTGAAAAGTAGTCTACCTTTAGAACGCTTTACCGTTTTAATGCATCAAAAGCTACATTGTATTTTATTGCTTGAGTTAAATAAAAAATCAGATATTTATAAGTAAAACAGATAGTTTTAAGTAAGCAGGTATTTTATTTCAAGAAAGCTGTTCCTAATCGAAACAAAGCATCTACTAGCAGAAAATCTAAAATTGTAAAATCAGTTTCTAAGCCGACCCCAACTGTCAAACTTCCATACAAGCTGCAGAAGAAACTTTATGCTTATAAATGTAAATTAAACGTAATTTGCTTTAAGTCAGGCCCCAAATTGGGAAAATATTTATCATGGAAATGAGAAAACAAGCAATCCTGGAGGCTTAAGACAAAGTGAATCGGGGTGCGATAAAAAATTGCTTTGGTTTGCGAAATTAACGTTAACGGCCTGCTCCTTGGCATAAACAGGAATTAGCTGAGGCTGCTTTTTGATAACGGTTCGTAAGGATTGATTAAAGTAGAACCACTGTTTAATTAGCTGGAGTAAAACTACCTAATTATCCAATTAGGTAATTTTATTTTAGTTCTAAATAGTAGACTGAAATCTTCAAATTTCTGATTTGAAGATATTTTGTGAATTTGTGATGGACTAAATTATAGTGAGTTTTGAATTGTATTAATTGTTGTTGTATTTGTGTTGTAGTAATTTATTGATGTTGATTTGTGTTGTATTGTATTGTTTTATTGTGTTGTAAAAATTTGTAATTTAAGTGAGAAACCATGATTAACATTATCACAGGGTAATACCTAATTACCTTTTAAGTATTGAGATATACCTAATAAGATGACGTGTATTTACAATTGTTGTGTTTATTGTACGTTGTATGATTTGTACGTATGCTATGTACAAATCATACAATTTAGAAGTAAAAGTTACTAATGGAGTTTCGTTTTTTTTTAAAAGATTGTACCTACACACAATTCGAGTAGACAGATTCGGAAAAGTACCGCACATCCCTATTGGTTTTCCATCACTCAAAAGACAGTACAGAATGCAAACAACCAGGGTTGCCAGTCGCAAGTGTTGACTCTCCCGCTCGTTTCATTTCATTTCCCATCTAATGTTTGCACGGTCAACACCGCTTTGGAGACGCCTCTTCCTTTTCACAGCCCTACCTCTACAAAGTAAATTGCTTGCCGTTTTGTGGAGAGTCTTATCAAACGCTTGACTTTGCGGTCGCATTTGTTAGTCCATTATGATATTGGTTTGACGTCACATCTTGTTGGTATTGGGAGATTACGCTGGGGAATACGATGCGTCAAACTGTAGTACCTACCAGGATATAAGGAAGGTAGGTAGGATGGTAAATGAAATATACATAATTATCTTTTTACCTTTTGTTTTTACAGTTACACATATTCAAAACGTTTAGATCATATTAATGATGATGATGGTATGATTTAAATTCTTGATTTACATCAAATATTATGATAGTATAAACAAAAGTAATCTTAGAATGACATAGAAAAGTTACTAATGTAGGTAAATGTCAAGCGCGGTGACGAGCCAAATTTTGAAATTATTGAACATTTTTGATGACGCTGCATTTTTAATTTCAAGGACAAGGCATTTACCACACCAAACCATTTATTTATTTTATTTATTCACAACAAAAACATGGATTTATATTTGGAAACAATTAGCTTTGTCTAGTCACTCAGTTGTTTAACAAAAGTTTTATTCACACACATTGCTAAATTCTCAAACCTTCCCAAAAAGTAACACAAAACGTCACGTACGCCGTAATTACGGCATCATAGGCCACAGCCATCCACGCATAAAATCACCCTAATTCTCAGTAATCCCAAATAACAGAATTAATTACTCAAGCCGGAGGGCGAACGCAAAAATTTGGGGAAAGATTCGAAGAATAAAGCTTTTAATCCAATAAATGCCCAACTCTATAATTTTCCTTGAGGTCTGGAAAAGAACATCAATCATTAGAGATTTTATTGGCCTCCTTTTGCTGAGCTGTTTGCGTTGATTATAGGATTAGGACGCTTTTGTTAGAAATTAGTTCTTAATGGCTTCTGGACTATTGATTGGACTATTCTGCACCTGATACCAATTTTAAACTAGGCACATAGTCAGGCACCATTTTAACAGTCATTTATCTTTACTTTGTGAATTAAGAAACAACGCTTCCCATAATACCTATATTATACACGAATCTAAAAACTCAATATTAATGATTTTGTATCGTATACCAAAATAAAATGAAATTGTTATCATTTTTACCATTATGACTTTTCCTGTTAAATAAATACTTTTAAAACTAAATACTGAGTAACCTGATTAGTTTAAGTAGGTAGGTACCTATAGTTCAGACTACATTGTATTTAAAGTAACTAGTACTTTGTATGTACAGATATCGTACGCAATTAATTATAGTACCTACCGTTATAATAGAAACTTAATACTTAGATATTTGCCCGCCAAAAGTATAATGTCTAACTGTGTAAGTAATTCATTAACACTTCTTATTATTGCAATATAATTCGTTAGACGATAAAGACACACCTTTGTCTTCTTTGTTACATTCCACAGTTTACCTGGTTATCAGCAGTTCGACGTGACGATATTGACGTACTTGCAGTAGGTAGGTAGGTGCAGTGTGTTGTGCAACGTAATGATAACACTGCGAGTGTTTTTTATAAAACTGTTGTTGTTGGGAAACTATTAAGACCTTTTTATATGTGGCAGGTGTTTTTGTAGACTTACAGAAAGTACTAAGTAAAAGCAGTGTGTGGAGATTAGACTGAGAGAAAGTCGTTTGAGAGTTGCCTTCGACATACGAGTAGGTACATGTCTTAAATTTTGTTGTTAACTAACAATTAGCGATCTATGGAAACGTCAAAAAGTTTTTTGTTGGAGCTACTTGTGTAAGATTGGGTCAGAACCACGTTTATATTTTTCATAGGATAACTTAAGAAAATGACATAGAAAACGTATTAAAACTAAAACAAAAATAAAGATGGAAACAACATAACCAATTTATCGATTTGGACATCAGTTAAGTGATCCAATCATTTCTTATTGATTACCCGATTCTCTTCACCCGATTGGAGTCTAGATAAGACTCGTGGCCTCCTGACCGATAAAAGTCCCTATCATCGCCCATTACGTTTGATAGAATAATAATGATCCTGGCGTCTCGGAAAATGTACCTTTTATTATCCCCTTTTCTAAGAACGCTTCTGATATATCAACGTCAAGCGCGTGGTGGAACACCATCATTTGTGGAGAACTCGGACAAAGCAGTACGAAATTGTGATAAGAGCAACAACACAAACATTAATGTAGACAAGTAGGGAGCTCCAGCTTGTTTTACTTGATATAAACCATAAAAATATCTATCTTTCTTTCTAATGTGAATCTGAAAGTTTGGTATTGAAAAGTTTATGTAAAAAAAAATGTAAGATAATTCGCCAAAATGTCGTACCTATGTCCATTGTACATATTAGTATTTCAATTAAAACTTATCTTCATAATTCATAGCAAATTGTTGATACAATATATTTGGATCAGTTTCTAAGCAAATCCTTTTAAATTAAAACGCAATAAAATAAATTAGTTCGATAGCAGAAGAAATCACAAACATACAGTAGATTTGCGAACTCTTTGAGTAGAGAAAAATTAGTGGCAACCTTGGTTAGGCTTAGAATCAGTGACGACCTGACGACCACTCGTAGAAGGTCTCTGACTCATCTAATAGATTGATCGCATGTCCAGCAGTTGAAGTCGGTTATAATTTTTGTTTCGGCGAAATTCGATGCGAGTCAGATTTCAGCCGAAGCGACACGTTTTTCTAAGTACTGAAAGTTTGAAGGTTGTTTGCATGACGTAAACAGAATTTATGGGGAAAAGAAAATTTTACTTACATTGTAAAAATACTAGCTACGCCCCGCGGATTTACTGATTTCATGATTTTTATGATGATGAGAACTAGCTACCCTAAGTCTTTTTCTACGAGTGACGTCGTGTATGCAAAACGTTATGAAGATCAGTTTAAAAAAGCGTGACAAACAAACTCACTTTCGCAGTTTGGGTAAAGGTTGATCGAAGTAAAGGACATACAATAAGTAAGTTTCTGCTATAAAGCAGCATAAACATGTATTATGTATGTAGGCACTTTTGACATCAAAAGAAATTATTTAATGATCATGCTCATTAATACACTAAATCAATACTCGTACAGCAATCAAACCATAAATAACCGGCAATGTAATTACTTTTGACTAAATAAATCAATCACACCACAAACTAGGCACGTCGTTCCTCATTAGTAACATAATATCTATGTCTCAATTAGAACGAATTCAACATGTCGATCACTTTACAATGTGATCAACTTGTCTAAAGTGAGGTTTCTCGGTCACTCTCATTCTTTGACAATTTCTGACGAGAGAAACAGGGATGGACATAATCATGAGCGAACTCTTTTTAGTCAAAAGATTAAGCTAAAAATGTTCTGTAATTACTGTTTTTGTTGCTTTGCTTTTCTTTAAAAAGGAAGCAACCTGTAAAATTGTTGATGATATAAATACCTAGCGATATTGTAGTTTGTATACAAACTTTGAGTACCAATATACTATGTAGGTATTGGAGCTGGAGCCGCATTTTGCCGCAAAGTTCCATTTCGGTTGAGTAACCTTGCCGAACGTCACTCAGTCACTCACCGAAAATTTGCTGTGTAGGTCATGTGTTATGTTATAATATCCGCATATTTAAATCGGGGTATATAGTTATTTAGGTATTACAATTTACAGGACACTGCTCATTTAGAGCAAAAAAAATCTAGCGAAATACAGTGATATGCAGCACATGCGGCACTATTATTATGTGACATGACAAAATATTGATTTTATGTCTACTACGTAGCTCAATGCCCACAAATGCGGAACTAGATCACAATCAAGTAACACTTAATATTATGACGGCCATAAGAAGTCAATATATTTTTTACATCATGACTGAGTTATAATCGAATTTACCGAAAGCATTTCAAGGTAATTACGTAACAGCCCCGGTACAAGGTCATTGACTATTAGGACGTTGACTGTACCGTTTAACATTTCTGAAGCATGACGTTTTTGTTTGATACTAAGTACGAGTATTGTTGTTTTTTGCAAGTCATTAGCTTATTGTATGATGGACTGAATAGTTAGTATCTACTTTTAGTACGTATGTTCATCTGAGTCACTGCTAGCCAAGATTTTTAGACAGGTTGACTGGTCACTTGACAATTGACGTGTTCTAGAATATCATTGTACTCGTTACTGCAAACAACTTTTGCTTTTAAACATTTTGTTGTACGGGACTACTCACGTAAAACAGCAGACTGATTCAGCTATCTGAACATCAAATGTCTTCGACGATTATCTCTAAAGCCGGGTCCAGATATGTATCATTTGCCCGATCCGATCACCGGGCAAATGATACATATCTGGACCCGGCTTAAAGAGTCTTCCGCCTAAAAAATTCAAATTCATTCCGAAGGTAGTTTTCGAAGATTTTTCGAAGATAATCGTCGAATACATTCGATGTTCGGATAGCTGAGTTAGTCTGCAGCCTGCTGGACTGACGTTAAACTCAATCGGACATCATAGAATTAGTTCAAACCCAGTTGCAAGATTTGACACAGACTAATAAGGCAAGTTTAACAAAAGCATGTAAAATAGAATAAAAGCTAAATAACTTATATAAGCGACCTAAGCCCTGATTTATTTTGTGATTTTTTATACTGTTTATGCCTTTATGTTATCTTCTGTAAATAAATTTCCACTTGTTTAAACTTTGTTACACTCACGCAATATAATGAGCAACTTCTCTTAAAACAGAAGTTTAATGCTTTTCCCCTGTACCGAGACGGAGTTTCCGTTCAATATAGGTGCCAGTTTTTCGCCCGGCGTACCTTCACTTCCAATGATATACGACAGGCGAGCGTAGGACGCGTGTGGCAACAGCTAATACAATTAGCGCTAATGGACCAACTTGTTTGTTCTTACTCCTTACCACGATACTGGCTGGTTTTAAACTAAAATCGGCCAAGTGCGAGTCGGACTCGCGCACGAAGGGTTCCGTTCCATCATCTATAAAAGCGGAAAAAAATCATGTCTGTTGTATGGGAGCCCCCTTAAATATACATTTTATTAGATTTTGTAATATTTGTTGTTATAGCTGCAACAGAAATACATCATCTGAGAAAATTTCAACTGTCTAACTATCACGGTTCATGAGATACAGCCTGGTGACAGACGGTCTGACAAACGGTCTGACAGACTGATGGACAGAGGAGTCTTAGTCTTAGTAATACGGTCCCGTTTTACCCTTTGGGTACGGAACCCTAAAAACTTAGAAAGTAGATAGAAAGCCTTTAGTAGGTAGGTTTTTAGTAGGCAGCCTTTAAGTGTCGTGTGGGCACGCGCGGATGTTAGTCACACTGCTTTTATAGGTAAACTAAACTTAAACAAGTCCTTTGTGTTTTTGGAACTCATTTTCTTTGCGAGTTTTGAATTCTGTAATTTGGATTTTTTATGTGGATACTTCACAAGTTTAAGATATTAAGGTTATATTTTTTTTTCATTATTTACAATTTTATGTACTTGATTTTATGATTGTTTGTTTTGATTATTGATATTAAATTGATTAATTGTTATTTGACATGAATAAATATTAATTATTTTAAATGTACAATGCGAAAAGTAAAAAAGAACTAAAACTAATTAAATAAAACTTAAAGTCAAATAATGCATGACGATTGGTAGTTGTTGGAATATTAGGCGCATATGGCTGTTTTTTTCGCATTAACATAGGTTTCAAGCAAGAATAACAATATCGTATAACTATAAATAAGGGTTGTAATTTTATTCATATTTAAAAGTCCAATCAACAAGAAACTGAAAGTCATTGCTTGAATGTCAAATAAAGTAAAACACATTAATATAATGTTTTATCTACGGTTCCAAAGTTAATTTCACCGATAGACTCTACAAAGCAAGGGAGCAATGTCCTCATAATGACGTAGTCATTAGGTGAAACTCTAGAATCGTTGAGGAAAACCGTAAAACGCTCCCAAATAGCCGCATCGTAGAATAAGTGGCCCTCTTTCCAGATTAGATCAGAGCTCATTGATTCTTCATAACATTAAAGTCGGTATAAATAAAAATAAAGCGAAAATTAGGAAAATAGGATTTTTTTACTTTTATTATATTTGACTAAGCAGAATATTCACGAATATCATCAGTCTAATTGCATTTCAAAATCACCATACAATATCATTCCTTATATACTGCAAAAAAAATAGTTTAAAAAATACTAACTATTTCGATGTCTTTATTTTTTTTGCATCGTGATTTTGTCGACAAAATAAACAGTTGTCTATTGTCTATTTTGAATGCTCAACCAGTTTAGTCGAGAGCAGGCGTCAAGTTTCGGCAAACAAAAAAATCCTTCCAACTCATTGGAAGCTACTATATACGAATTCCAATGGATTCATTTATATCCTTGTTTGAGCGTACGCACTTATTAGGGTTGTCAATGAGCTCTGATTTTTTAAGCTACAGTTCCAAACTTAGTTGGTCCTTTTTTTCAGAACTACGTGTAGTGTCCTATGAAATAAGCAAAGAACACAGCTTCCATTTAATCATTTTTATTTTTGTCTTACAATAACTATCTAAATCGATTCAGAATATATTATGTAAATTTGCTGTGTTTTAATTTTTTTTAAACACAACAGTAAACTAGAGCAATCATTGCTAACCATCAGATAAAACAGCGGTTAAATACACAAGCCTATCTTTGAAAAAATAAAAAGAATAATATTTATTGTAATGCAAGTTTGCTTTTTTCCATCGTTTCGTTTCTAAACGCTTCTGTAATTCGGTTTAAACGCCATAAAAAGGGGGAATGTAGCGGGTGACAAGTAGTGACAACCCTAAAGTTTGTAAACACAAAGCGTATGATACCGTGAACGAACCGGCTCCCGCGTTAAATAACCTCTCGAGCACGGACCCGATGTTTGATTTATTAATTTGTTCATACGAATGTCATGTTTACTTAGAAACATTGTCGATGATTTCTTAGAAAAGCTTCCTGCTACTTATTTTCGATTGTGTGGATATACCTAAATAACTTATTATCCTTTCTCGTAACTGGTACTTAGCGCACCCACGACTTTTCCAACTTACAAATACAATAATTATTACGAAAAACGTTGTTTGTAGTCTGGTAAGTCCCACAGCTGGGAAAAGGCTTCTTTCCGACTTTTCCAATGTAGCTGGCCTTGAAATAAAATTAAATATTTTTATTATTGTGTCATGTAATTCCTGCCAGCCTCTACGGAAACTTTTGTCTAAAGCTCTCCCAATATGTGATTATTATAGCTGACCCAGTGAACTGGTAACATCATTTTTAACTATGTAAGTTCATATAAAAAGGACGAGCAGCCATATCAAAATTTCAGCTGAATAGGAAAACTGAATGAAAAAGCTATTAAAAATGAGGTGGTTTTAAAACCACTTTTAAACTGAGAGCTTTACAAGGGAGGCCAACTATCACTCACATTTATTCAACGTAACTGGGCCAGCATAACTAGACCCATCGCCACCCTCGCGAAAGGATCTCACTTAACAAATGGCTGCAGTTTTTAAATGCACAGCCCTATTACAGTATACAAATTAAACAGTACTGAAGGTCTTACTTTCTAATTCTACTAACTTTTGAGTACTTTTAGTTGCGTTTTTTTTTGTCAGTTTTAGTTATTTTGAGTACACTACTATTGATTGTTATTCATTTAGAAATCTACAAAACATTTTACGACAATTTTCTTGGATTGTTTGTGCAAAATTTTAATATTGAATAAATGAGTGTCTCTGTGTGCTTCACACATGCACATGGTTTTGTGTGCTCTGTTTTATTTACGTACTTTTTTGCTGCTATAGGTATTCAAGACCGTAATCAAGTAGGTTTTATGTATATGTCGATTGTTATCGGTAGTTCTATCACGTTAGCAACTTCTTCCATAAGAATGTTCTGGCACCAATTCTATTATCAGATACACGTGCAAATATTTTTTCAACTTTATTAAACCTTTGCCTTTGACACGATTTTATTTACTTCTACCTAAAGGTAAACATAAAGGTACGGTAAGGTTTACATAAATGTAAATTATAAAATGCTTATCCAGATAACACGTGCTTTAGGGTGTTACCAGACCAATCGATCGATTGTCGATCGACGGCAACGATCAACGTCGATCGATGTTGATCGACTGGTCTGGTAACTTTAATTGATCGACAGATACTGTTCGACTAACCAATCGATCGATTGCCGGTCGATGGCAACGATCAACGTCGATCGATGTTGATCGACTGGTCTGGTAACTTTAATTGATCGACAGATACTGTTCGACTACTGGCACCGGTCGACGTTGATCGATTAACTCCGGCTATATTCTATCAGTTTCTTTCAAAATGTATTCACAAGAGGACGCGTTGTTGTTGGCCAGTACGATGTTGCTCGTACTATGTATACGATATACGATGTCGCTTGGCGCGGCTGATCAAGCAGCTCGATCGACGACGACTATTCCATTCTACCATCGATCGATGCCGTCGATCGACGATCGATCGATTGGTCTGGTAGAAACTATAGATCGACGTCGACTATTCCACTCTACCATCGATCGATGCCGTTGATTGACGATCGATCGATTGGTCTGGTAGAAAATATCGATCGACGTCGACTATTCCATTCTACCATCGATCGATGCCGTCGATCGACAATCGATCGATTGGTCTGGTAACACCCTTAGGAAAATTGCGTTCCTTTAAGAATAAATCTAATTTACGTACTGTTTTCCGCCGTCACAGGTCTACCAACAGTGGTCTTCAGGAATAAGTGGCAGGTAATCATGGCATTAGCAACGTTGTGAAGTATTAACCCAGATTACGGCCGACATTTACATAATCCTATTGACTTACTTATTTTACTTGAAGACGTTACGTCGTTCTCCCACTGGAGAAATGTGGACGAACGGAACGTCTTTTCCGTTGAAATCATAAGTTGAAGAAATGGAAATAAGCTAATTATGGTTGGGAATGTGATTCCGGAAAGCTTACTTACTTACTTAACATACCTACTTAATAAGTAAGTAAGTTTACTTACTTTGTTTTTTAAGCAGAATAGAAAAAATAAGAATGGACTGCTTTACTTATTCAAGATATATATTTTATTCTATTAATCCTGTTGTGGACAAAAAATTTAGTGACGACTTATGTATATTAGTATGTAGGTAATTGAGTGACGAGACGAGCAAATCGCTCGCCTGATGTTAAACGTCACGTTTGCCCATAACAGGTCTGCGCCACCCAGAATTTTAAATTCGCAGAATTCAAGACCCTGCGCGGTACAGCACTGCGCTCGTCACCCTGAGATATAAGTTGTTTAATCTCCCATTTGCCCTGTAATTTCACTGGAAACAATGCCCTTCCAACCGGAACACAGTAATGTTTGCACATTACTGCTTGGCGGTGGAATATCTGGCAAAGGTGTGGTACTTGTCCAGGCGGGCTCTGCAAAAGAGCTCTACCACTACAAATAGATACTTTAGTCTAGACTAGTAGATACTTTGTGGGTGAACAGTTGGATTTGGCTTAATCTCTCCGTTAGGCAATCCTTAATTTAGCTTTGGATTACGCAAAAAGTTGTATTTTACATAAAGTTACATAAAGTGGTTTTGTATTTTACATAAACCGTATTTACGTTTTAAATTCAAGTAATAGCACGAAAAATGTCGCTATTACGAGTATCAAAGCATGATTAGTTTTACCATTTTTGTGGGTATTTTTCTGGTACCTATTTACCTACATTGATATTTATAAAACGCAATAAATAAATTGTGTCTCGGTACTTAGTCATAAATAACACATAAAAGCAAATATTTATTTATTAAAATAGTAGACTATCAAATAAATCCCAGCCACAATGCTTCTTTTGCACGTGATTGACGTCAGTAAAACAGTTATATTCGTATGAATCATCAAATGTCTAATGCATTTTGTGACGTCTACAATTTATTATTATTTATTAATAATGCCTAGACTAATAGGCACCTTAAAGATTTTCATCGCACTTACTAAGTAACTTTGTTGGCGCAACGACCCAAATTGTGTCTTATATTAAGAGATGCTAATATTCTCTATTTTTCATGACATCATAACTAAAAATTCAATTTTGCGAAAGTTGAAACTGAGTAGCTTATGCTCTTGATAAACACAAGCTTAGTATAGAGGTATTTTATATCCCGGTAATATTAGTTCGTCAAGAATATCGAGGGCAACCGCGGGGCTAAGCTAGTTCATGTGATTTTAATTATGTCAATGTATCATAAATAAAATCACATCCACCAAATTTCAGACGAATAATTACTTATCAGAGTGTTGAATAATGAATAATCCACTGATGAAAAACAGCTGTAGGAAGTTCAGTTTAATTCGAAGCATACTGATGAAATACAAAGCAAGTTTTAAAACACAATCCACTACTTACCCTACTAACAGAACAAAGTTAATGCAAAACTTTTCTACCTAGAAAATACTTGCATAATTTCCATTCCCAACTTGTCTGCTTCTCACCAAGATTGTTTCAGTAACTGTCCCGTAACCAGAATCACGACCAATATCGCCGCCGGATTTCATATTTTCTCCTTGACGCTATGCGACTACGAATTACCTACATAGCGTAGCTGGCGAACTTATTTCCTTGCTTCTGATGATTTTACTTTGCTAGATATGCTATGTTCTTGCAAATGACGATAAAATAAAAAAATAATGTTTATAAATGCGCCAACCTTGTGAGTTCGAGGGTATGAAAATGTGTGTTTAAAGTTACTTCTCCTCGTTTTAGCGGTACGACGAAAATTTATATGATTCTGTATTGAGTTTACACTGGAATAACATATAGGCTTTTACTATTTTTTACTACAAAAAAATAACGGTTTCCGAATGATGAAATTTTAGAGGAAAAACTAAGCTCGGAGTTGTTGTTCCAAAGAACAAAAAACCACAGTTATTAATGCGGATGAATTTCGAATTTCACCGAAAAGAGTGCTTTCAAAACTGAACTATTTTACTTTTTTATTTTAAGTATAAGTAAGCTGTGGTATAAGTAGGTAGGTACATTTTCCTACATAACATTCTACTTCGTTTATATCACTGATATTCCTCGCAATTTTCATACGTATGAACATGAAAGGCCGTTCTGAGGATGCCTACATTTTTCTCCGCGATTAGATCACGCCGGGAGCGTCATAAAGGAAGAGTGCCTATTAGCCTAACAGCCTCTTTACTGTGTCGTGATTACATTAATCATTAATTAACTCCGTTTAGATTTGACTCCTTAGTCCTTACATGAATGTTATGGCTCATGAAGGCAGTTGACAGATCTAAATTACTAAAGTGTTGGTGTCCTTGTCTAATAGACCGAAATGACAAAGACAGCTGTATAATTAACAATTGACAATTGAACTACTCCTTGTTAATTAAAGGCTGTATTATCTAAGTATCTGCTAACATTTAGCCAAAACTTAACAAGACGGTTACTTTTTTTTTTTTTTTTATTCGGTAATAGGCATGCATTTGACCGTCATCTTGCCTGATGGCAAGAAAACTAAATTTAAGTAAAGCTTTAAAAAAAAGATAATGAATTGTGGCTATAGTTTTTAACTTTATTATTCGTCTGGTTAATTACCTCGATTATGAAAAAATAGGATAGCTAAAAATTTCACAGTTTTATTTTAAATTAATAAAAAAGCTTGGCGATACGTCCCATATTTTGTTAGAAATGGATTCACTTCTCACCTCAAGATAACCGACAGTTAGCAATGGATTTTTATAACATAGCTAAAGATTTGAGAGTTATAACAGTAACGCAATCTATTACTTAACACACTTAACGCTGTGATTAAAGAGCTTAAATTTAAAACAGTTTATTAGCAACGTGCTAACTCATGGTTATTCCTAATTGGACTCGTAAATTAATAGCAGGTTTAATTGAGGTTTAACCCAATTCTTGTTTGCCAGCAATAATGTTCCTAATTATTCAGATAAGCTATGGATTTCGTCATTTGAATACCTAACTGCAATGAGCGACATCGCACTGAGAAAAATGGCCATCACAATTTCGATGAATTCACCTAAAGTACGGAGCATACTGATATCACAAAAAGTACGATGATTAGCACGTTTTTACGGTGACAACCATCATAATTATATGATTGTCACCCTAAAAACTGGTGCTAGTACCTACTAGTTAACCGACTTCAAAAAAGGAGGAGGTTATCAATACGACTGTGTTTTTTTTTTTTATGTTTGTTACCTCTTAACTTTTGACCGGGTGAATCGATTTTGATGATCCTTTTTTTATTAGAAAGCTGACGCTTCCCATTTGGTCCCATTTCAATTTAGTCCAGTTCTGATAATGGTATCCATGAGAAAACCATATAAGTCTTAAATTTGCATATAACTCAACTAGCTTCAGCCCACGGCTTCGCCCGCGTGGACTATACCTCGGGAACCGATTTTTTTTCCGGGATGAAATTAATTTATCCCTCTTTTTTGAGAGTATGTAAAAAGCGTCTTACAATGGAAGCAGGGACCCCAAAAACGCCCGGATGCAATAAGTCAGCCCCCTCGAATAATTTTGAAAAATGGCAGCCATTTGGAATCATTTGAATTTTCGCCACCACCATCAAGTAGCCCTTGCTAACTCCTATGACATGTAGTAAAACACCCATCCATCTTCAACCGTTTCGGAGATATAGACCCTCAAAGTTTGTATGGCGGCCATGTTTTTGAGGCGACTATGTTATTTTTATTGGCTCCGAAAAGATCCGAGGTTTTAGTGACTTTTTAGTCTCAGCGCTTTGGTAAAAATGTTTTTAGTTTTCGAGATAATTAGCAGTTCCACCTCGAGGATGTGACTTTTCGAAGGTTTTGGATTTTTTCCGGATGTTGTTTACACGCCTTATGTTTAGTACATCTGTAAAGTTTCATTGAGTTAGCATCAAAACAAATTCTTTCTCCGTACTACATTACCACGCCATTTCACCCCCACAGGGGTTGATTTTCCAAAAGTGGTGAAATTGGTGAAAAATGATGTTCGTCATTTTTTTAAGC
Source organism: Alcis repandata (assembly GCA_949125135.1). Classification (NCBI taxonomy): domain Eukaryota; kingdom Metazoa; phylum Arthropoda; class Insecta; order Lepidoptera; family Geometridae; genus Alcis; species Alcis repandata. The sequence goes on along the minus strand of OX421239.1, from coordinate 7,750,962 downwards.
TTAGTATATTTGTAAAGTTTCAATACCGTGGCGTCAAAAACAATGCTTCCCCATACAAACTTTAACACCCTATTTCACCCCTTTAGAGGTTGAATTTCAAAAAAATCTTTCTTGGTACACGTTTACTCGTCAAGACAAACACACCTTCCATATTTTAAATTTCTACGACCAGCGGCGTAGGATGTTCCTTGTCTGTCAGTGAGTCATTACAATTCTCTCTCCGTACTATATTTATCACGCCATTTCACCCCCACAGGGGTTGATTTTCCAAAAATAATGAAACAGATATCTATTATTTTCTGTAGCTTAGTAAATTTGCAAAGTTAAATAACCGTACCATTAAGAAAAAAATATTTTACAAACTTTAATACCCCGTTGCACCCCTTTGGGGGTTGATTTTCAAAAACCAAAATAATTATTGTCTATTATTTCTTTACGTTAAGTATACCTATTGGCAAAGTTTCGTAACTAAAGCATCAAAAAAAAATCTTCATGCAAACTTCAATACTCCGTTTCACCCCTTTAGGGGTTGATTTTTCAAAAACGATGAAATAGGTGTCAATTATTTTTTTTATTTTGGTATATTCACAAAGTTTGATAATCGTAGCATTAAGAAAAATATTTTTTTCATACAAACTTAAACACCCCTTTTCACCCCTATAGGGGTTGAATTGGGCAAATTTCTTTCTAAGTGTGCGTCCGCTTTTTGATATAAAACTTTTGTCCAAATTTGACGTTTGTAGCTTAAGCGGTTTAGGTAGTCGGTCTTTTGAAGTCGGTTTTTGTTTTTTTGTTTTGTAAAAATAATGTTCTTGTTTTTACGGTGCATTTACTGTCTCACCACTGTACTCGTTACGTGTAATCAACCTATTACCGATTGTCACATTGAAGCTATAATTAAATCGTGACAATGTATTTAAGGCCCAGTCCACACGGACGAGCACGTTACCAATTACAATGTTTAAATGTTTGTTTACACGCGCGGCGTCGTCTGGCAAACAACGAGACGCCGCCGCAGGTCGCAGGTCGCAAATCAAAGCTGTAGCGGCGGTGGAGTTGTAAACGAGATCGTATTAAAGCGAGGTTGAATAAATCTCTGATATTTAGAAGAATATTATAGAAACAATAGATGTTCAGTTGTTCAGGAAAAAACATGTTGTTGAAGTTCTGGGAACAATAACGATCTTACTTATAAATTCTGCTTATAATTAAGTGTTAGTTATTTGTTTGTACTACGAGTATTTCGTCAGCGTTTTTGTCAGGAAGAGGCAAATGTAATGTAGGGAAGTGGTTTGTTTTATTAAGTACAACATTAAACATTGTGGTTATTACATGTTATGATTTAATTTCGTAAATAATAAAAAAAATATTACTAGTAGATTACTAGATTTGACCAAAAAAAAAAACAAAACAACCGGTCAAGTTAAATAAAACTGTTTAAAAAATAGTACTGAGGACTTCATTTCTATATTGCACAAAAGTTAAGCTTGTAATCTAAGCCACGAGTAGGTACGTGTACAATATTAGTAAGATCATTGGTATCAAACTGTCGTAACTACATATTATCATCGTACTCTACGACAAAACGTCCAAAACTGTATCATCTAATCTTTTACTCACTTTATTCATCTAAAGTTGTCGCGACGATGAAAGTCTAAGACGGGTTCATGCTGAGCTTTAGGAAAATAATCATTCTGTAGAAAATTGACTTGAAATAGGGTTCAATTCCAGGAGAAAATATTATTTACTTCCAACTTTGTGCCTGGAAGAGATCGGTCTTAGAGATATGGCTTCTAAATATTGCACTAGTTTTAAGTGTTATGATCATTTTTGTTTGTAATTTCTGGTACAAACAATAGAGTTTATCTATCTTTGTGCTGGTAGACCAATTTTAAGTACAAATTTACGTTAAACTACTTGAAAAGTACTATAGTCTAAGTTAAAGCTCTGCCCTATTAAACTACAGCACTTTACACTTCGCCGGATCTGTTTTAAGATTCTATATGGAAATTGGAAGGCTTTAGCGGCACTCGTAGAGTCATTAATTCGGACCTTACGACGGAACTCCCAGCTTGTATCGGATTTCGGTCTCCAATTTCCATAAGAAGTATTAGATAATGTATTTTTAGTGGTGAGCTTAAGTTAAACGATATTGCTAACGTAAGGAAAGCCTATCTCTTGGCCAAGTAATAGTATTAATTCTTTCGTGCAGTATTTGAGGGCGTTGCTCTTTTTGGTGGAACCATTTTCAGGTTTGGCAGTTTTCTTCTAATATTTTTTATCTGGCCATTTTTATGATAAGAATCTTATTTGTATTTCACAACTTGTGGCAGTTTAATTTCTACATCTATAGAATAACAAGGCTGAATTTTTGCTACTTTAAGTTGTTACGTTTTATCAAATGTTCTTGCAAAAAAATAGAAAATTTACCTTTCTTGGACATTAAAACATGTTTCCTGGTCCTGTCTTTTAAATAACTTTCCCTCTCTGATAGTTTACATTAGTGTTTTACTCGAAAGCTTGTGAATTTATTTTGACCTATTAGATACATAAAATTCTGACGCAACGAAATTAATGGACGAATTAAAATATAACTTACTTCACAGACAATGGTTAAGGAAATTGGTTCCGACTCGTCTTTTTACTTCGAAAAACTTTACAAGGTTTTCGCTTCAATTTCTGCAATGACGTAAATATTAGAATATTTCTCCATTTCTTGAAACCATCTTACATGCTTTCAGCTCTACACGGTATGTATTTCAAAACTTGGACATACTGAAGCGAATAACATACGGTACTCTTGAGAAAACCGAGCGATGCCTGCGGGCATCGCAGCGCTGATATGAGAGATTGCATTGCCTTCGGCCTGCCTTGCAATATTTTCGTTCCACGAAATATGGAGTGTTGTATCATTATGTATTTATAGAGTTGTAAATGTTTGGTGATAGGATAGTTTGTGAAAAGAGATAATATCTAATAAAGAGTCTTAAAAGGTCGGCAACGTATACGCCTCCAGTGTTACGGGTATCCATAGGCGACGGTGATCGCTCACCATGGCATAAAAAAACAGTAATTTATAGCTTTATAAAATGTAGTTCTCTAATTTTGTGAGATTATTTTTTGATTTATTTGTTGCAAGAGTAAATTTAAATTGGTCTTTTAACGACCAAAAGTGACTTATTTAGAATTATTCGATTTTAATTTATTCCAAATCTTGTAATCACTGACTCGGAAAACGATGGGAACCCAACAAATACTATAATAAGTACCTAGTTAGATCAGAAACACATCGTATAATGTAAAAAGCAAATACACAAAAAGTATTTTTGGACCCCGGAATAGGACGCAATATTTCGAAATAGGTAATCGCGCGACGCGTACCTAGAGGTACACAAACTCGTACTACTCTATAATGACAAACCACTTACATATGTAACAATAATCACCGTCGCAATAAATAAGTCCTACCTTTCGTCCACATTGTCCAAAGGTCGTACACCCCAAATGTCAACATTCGCATAGATGTTCAACCGTCCAGAAGCGTCGTCGGCCGCGAATGTGGAGCGCTGCGAGTCCTCGAGATGACGAGGGTCGTCACAGCTTTCATTCCGTGCCGCCGCGCGCGTCAGGGCTGTCGCAACGGTGATTTATCGGACGAACGTAATAAATGTTAACATCATTTTTGTGTTATTTTTAGATATATGAAAATGTGGTATTGCTAAGAATGGAGTTAAAATAAAGGTATAAAAGTCACGTTGAATATCTACTCGTATTTATATCTAAAAGAATAACGTTGGTAGATATTAGTTAGATTTGATTTCAAACGTTAAAAATTACTATATTTTTTGCTATATAATTGAAACAAATAAATGGGAAGAATTTTCTACAGAAATTTATAACATAATTTGTTTACTTTTTCTTTTAATATGCCATATTATATATTCTAAATGAAATTTTTAGGTAACTCTAACTTATCAATATATTGTCGTTTCACTATTTGCGTATAATCCCTACAAACAAAATATTCTTAAGCAAGCAAACAATGTATCATAGCAACCATAACCCAGATACCTTCGTATGACAGCCCTATGATCCCAGTAGGCTTTGGTTACATAATCGTCACTGCTCCGGGGCATTGGGATTCTTAACTCCAACTTGACACGGCCTATTTCTGTACATTCTGTGAAATTTGACATCTTTGCCACTCTCTCCGCCAAGTGTTCAGAAAAGAGCGAGGTTTGTTGACTATGAAAAGGAAGACCGTAAATAATGAACTTGGCTGATAGTGTCATTCAATTCCGTGGTGGCCGTTTTTTGCTAAATAAAAGGTTTAGGTCTGTAATAAAATGTAGTTTTTCAAGCACTTTTTCTGCCACGGTTAAGGCTGGTTATTCGTTTTTTGTTGACCAAAATCGCGTAAATAATTCAGTGGTTTGTCGGCAGCGTATCGATGTATGCCTCAAAATGCAGATACAAACACATATAACTCAGGATTTCGGTATTGTTTTTGTAATTGTACTTGTGGTTTGTATTTTCTGTAACTTAGAAACTTAACATTATTTTACATAATTCTAATTCAAACTAAACTAAACCAAGCCAAAACAAAGGAGTTCTAAAACAAAGCCCTGGCCATTTGCCAGGATACGCACAACAATAAGTTAATTCCCCATTAATTTGAGGCATTTGAGCAAATCTGCGGTGTGTAGGGTTTCTACGTCTCTCGAGTACTTCCCCGATAATTCGAGGACCGAATAACCCAAAATTTCTTGTTATTTACTCGAGCCCAAACTTATCGCAAGTCCTTCGTATCTAAATATAAGATGTCAAAATAAATCGTTCTTGAAACTATTTTCCCAATGTTGATGGGATAAAAATAGTAAACATCATGAACGGAAATAAGAATTGGTATTTTTATTCCGAAAAATATGGGGAAATATGACAACTCACGGATAAAAATAATAGTTAAAAAAAACTAAAAAAACACGCTTTTTATAAAAAACCGAACTAAAAAAATAGAAAATAAAATTTTATAAATTTAAATTAAGAATAGGGTTGAAAATTTCAATAAATATAAATTAATAATAGTGTAAATAAATAAATATATGTATTTTATTTTTAAAAAGCGTGGGGTGCATGGGTCAATAAGTAGATATTATATATTTTGTAGATACATTTTGTATTGACAGACATGAGTAGAGTGATTAGCATTTTGATAATATCTTAGAAAGCACCCCACGCTTTTTTAAAAATAAAATACATATATTTATTTATTTACACTATTATTAATTTATATTTATTGAAATTTTCAACCCTATTCTTAATTTAAATTTATAAAATTTTATTTTCTATTTTTTTAGTTCGGTTTTTTATAAAAAGCGTGTTTTTTTAGTTTTTTTTAACTATTATTTATTTTTCGCTTTTTAGTTCGATTTTCTAACTATTAACCATCCTTAATATGTACAAATGTGTTGGTGTTATCCGATTTTGGCCGTCTGCTCAAGCAAATTAAAAATAAAATTGATGCATAACAAAAAATATTGAGCAAAAAGATTTGTAGCCGCGTGGTTTCGATCCTCAGACCTCATAAAATAAAATTGATGCGTAACAAAAAATATTGAGCAAAAAGATTTCTAGCGCGTGGTTTCGATCCAGGGACCTCTGGGTTATGAGCCCAGCACGCTTCCACTGCGCCACTCTGTTCTCTGACTCGAATGACGAAACTACCACTTGTAAGTTAAACGGTATTAAAAGTAAAAGAAACTTTATAGAAAAAGCGTGTTAAAAAAATTAATAGTTAAAAAAACTAAAAAACACGATTTGTTTAGTGTATTGTCATCGGTCCTCGATATATCTACAAAGTTTGAAAGAAATCTGACCGTTTAAAGTGGGTCAAAAACGCGCTCAAAGGAGTCGGTTACATACAAACATACAAACATACAAACATACAAACATACAAACATACAGGTGAAGCTAATAAAAGCGTGTTAAAAAGGTGGAGTGCTTTTATTTGGGTATAAATTGAAGCCGTATGTATGAATTCTGGGTGGGGCAGACCTGTTATGGGCAAACGTGACGTTTAACATCAGGCGAGCGATTTGCTCGTCTCTTCACTCAATTACATTAAAAAAAATGTATATTAAACATAAAAAATAGTGTTGAAAATATATTAAATACTCGTGCTGTTGTCTGTTGTACACTAGTGAAAACCCAATAAGCTTTGTGAAGGAAAGGAAATGGATCAGCAATTCGTAAGCCAACTCAATAACAATCGTGCAACAATCATTAAAAAGAGCGCTGGCCAAAAGCGTACCGCCATTTCACCCGTATAGCTGTTCAATACCGATATAATTTAGGTGATTTCCATCCTTGCCTAAATTCCTTTTCCAATGCGAGTGTCGCCGCTTTATAATTTACGGCATTGCGAGCTTACCCAGCCTGATTATGGCTATGAATCATTGCGGATCAAACGCACAAATGCGCCCCGGGCTAACGGAAATTTTCATTTTCTAATACGCGGATTTATTTTGTAGATAAAAATAATTAAAAAAGAAATAATTTAGGTGTGCTTTTGGCGAAAGCGTTTATCAAATTTGTGCAAAACTTGTTAAAAATCATCCAAAAATGGACAGTTTTAATAGAATAATTTAAATAGCCATACTTAGCATCAGGTGAGCGATTTCCCCGTCTCGTCACTCAATAGTATTTAAAAAGCATGTCAAACTTCAGGGAATTAATTAGAAAAAAAAACTTTCATTCCGATACATCAAACGTCATTAGCTAAACTAAAAAGCGGTATAAGTTATGTTGATGTTAGTGTAATACAAAACTGCCCATCAAATAACTATTAAACAGTTATCGGTTGACATTCCCAGCTCAGTAGCTTTTCTTAATCGAACAGGTTTAATGTTATGGTCTATTATATTAGACTGAACGGCTGCCGCATTAAAAACTGCGTCGTTACTAAGTAGTTTTCAAACTGGAATCGTTGAGTACAAAATAGGTATCTATTAGAAAACGGAAGACTTCAAGTCGTGATTGACAGGCTTTGTAATAAGTGGGTCTTTTAAGGTCGTCGCACAATAGATATTCCTACCTGGCTACAAACAAAGCATTGAAAATTAAGCAGTAGAGCAGGAGAATTTTATGTGACGAGGATCTTTACTACGACGCGTCGACCACGCGTCGATCGCACGTGTGCTACGCGTCATTCGCAGCTAATTGAGAGCGATAGCGGGGTGTTAGTGTTAACCCGTTAAATCTCGCCCTTTTATTGTCAAAACCTGTTCAAATTAACGCGTATTATATCACATAACGACGCTGCTTTCGACACCATCGCTTTCGCACCTCTAGTCACCCAGATCGAAAACGCGGCCAAATGCTTGTTCGTAAACACAAGATGTAACAGAAAGGCGTGAGAATATTAAAAATTGTGTATGTTTACAAGATTTTCGAATACTGAAACATAAAAATCTAAATAATTTTAAGTACCATAAGTACAAAATTTTAAATTTTTTTTTTGTTTATAAGTATTTATTTACATATATATTTACCTACATCTAAAAGTTAAAATAAGCTAAAATAAAAAAAACTAAAATAACTAAAACAAAAAAAATTAAAAAAAACTAAAGATCAAAAAGTAGGTTTTGCCCGTGTGGCAAAGTACATATTTTAAAATGAATTATTTGTAACTTTTTTGACAACCCTAATGCGTGCTCACTGACTGCGCTTGTCACGCCGTATTCATACCTGACATTTAAAGCTTTTATCATGGTCGTACGCCTTATGATAAGCTTTTAGAGTTGTACCTGGCTAAGTTTATTACATAAGCTTAACTTGTGATGTTCTAATCTAAAACGCTGACGATAAGGAGCCTTACGGGATGAATTCAAAATCAGTCTCGACATGGACTATTTAAGTTTCATCACACCTTTCTGTTACACCTGCTATAAAAGTCATTTATAAAGTTCTCACAGATCCAGTAATAAAATAGAAGCGGTAGTGTTATCGCGACCATCGAGCTTCGCAGTAAAGTGAGCAGCTTTACCGACCTCTCGATATAAACGTAAAACGATCTTGTTGCGACTCTACTGCGCGGTTCCCATTTCCTTGCAAATGAAGTAGAAATAGTTGCCATATGAAATGAGTGGTAAAATGGGTATAAAACAAGTTTTAATTGGAAATGAACTTGGATTTTCTAGGTAAATCTGTTGTGTGGAATGCGTTAATATCTACATAAGTTGGTTTATTTCAGGGCAAATAAGAGATTAAATGACGAGCGCAGTGCTGTGCCCCGAAGGGTCTTGAATTCTAAGAGTTAAAAATACTAGGTGGCGCAGACCTATTATGGGCAAACGTAACGTTTAACAACAGGCGTCTCGACACTCAATAGCATAAAAAAATAACACTTCAGTTACACCATTTCTCAACAAATCGCATTGGTACTTATACTACTTATTTTACACGCCGTTTTCGAAGGCACACGCTCGTCATCGCATTGGTATTTATTTTACACGCCATTTTCGACGGCGCGGCGTTCGTTACGCGTCGCTTCGTTCTTGAGAGCCACGCGTGCATATCGCACACGTAAGCGTACGCGTACTCGATGCGATGCAGTTAGCCAAGGTGACGTATGGCACCAATTTACAAGAGTATTACGTATTTGGACGCCATGTTCACATCTAGATATTTAGCTCTTGGTATGAGAAAACAGCACAATCTGGATTTTGGTTTAGGTTCAATTTCTAGTAATAAAAAATAAATAAAAAAAAACCAAAGAAAAATCGAATAAAAACGAATCAAATAAAATAATAAAAAGACAATAAAAACTAATTAACCATATTTTATCTGATATCATAATCGACCCTGAAGTCGTGTTACTAATGTCGAGTGTCAATGACCTTAAATAACTGTAGACTGTCAACAATAGATATCATTGGTGGGACGAATTACTCAAAAAGAAGCATTCGTCATTTGTGTTAGGTAATTCCCTCTAACAGGAGTTAAGCGATGACTACATGTACCTACTTAGTTTCTTTTTAGGTCGTTGGTATTCAACGTAAAAATTTTCCTGTCTGAATAAAAAAAAACAAATGACTCCACGATTTTGTGTGGGTAACTTGTAGTGTTTACGAGTATTGCAAGTTTATCGTGTGGTCAGCAAGCGAGTCATCTGCATCCGCTTTTGACGCTCAAGTAAAAGCCAGGCTTATAACTATTGTCTAATCTGTGGGCAGGCTAACGTTAGTCGTAGATGTCGGTTACGAGTAGCTATACAAAAAAGTAATGTAGGTATTAAACAGAAAACTACTCCTGTTGGTTATTTTCATTTACCGTTGAAATTTAATAAACAAATTAGTTTTGTAAAAGCTTTTGTCTTTCCTGATCACTTATTCTTGGATGGGATTTTAAAAAAGAATTTAATTTGTCTTCTAGGACATTTATTTTGAAATTTTCATCGTTAGATCATCTTACTGATAATCAATTTAGAGTACTTAGCTGATTATCAGCAACATAGACTTCAGTGATATAGGGTCTTATTATTTTATCAACCTTGCTTAAAATTCTACGTACAATTCTTCAGAAAACTTTCGTATGGGTGTCGTACTCGTATCATTGGATCCATGGGTCTACAATTCTATATAGCGTAGGTACCTATAGTTCTTATACCTACCTACTTTCTACGATAGAGTAGAAAGATACCAGGGTTACCTTCACGGACGTAATTAAAAACTAAGCTGTCAATAACAGTATCCCAGAGATAGGAAATGACTATCGTTATCGCAAAGACTTTAACAACTTCATTTGCGTTTTAAACGTCTCGTTGATGGTAAAATGAGAGTTTTATACAGCTCTGCGGTAAATGGTTTTTAAACCTAAATTAAGATCTGGCTATTAAGTATTAATGTTCACTCATGAAGCTTCGTATAAATCGTGGACTATACGGACTTATGTATCTTGCTTTTCTAAACTTTCTTTAGTTTTTCTTTTTCTAAGATGTTTTGTACCTTATTTTGTCCTGAGAAAGTTTAGATTTTGAGCGTGTTTTTTTTATCAAAGATATTCAAATAGTTTTCATAGTAGAGTTTTAAAGTCAATTCGTATAGACCGAGTGTATCCGTGGTGTCGGATTTTATGCCGTGTAAAGGCCTCAGTTGTTGTAATAGAACAAACAACTAAGGTTGCACTTGTTGACTTAAACTTGAGCAATTATTATAAAAACAATAGTGCTAAAGGCGCCATCTTTATCTATGTTTGCTTTCAAACAAATACTACAAAGTGAATAACGATAAATAGCAATGAAAGTCACGCCTTTTTTATATTATACAAATTTATTATTATTTACGTTCATTTATTATTATTTCAAACTAGTGGCCGGTACCCTTTTACATACATTATACATACCTAAGATAAACTCACACACACACACATACGTAAAAATAAACATACATAATTACAACATAGCCCCGCACTACATCTAATACATACTAAATTTAAAATAGAGGTAACATCTCTCCAGCGCAGCTACGAGTAAACTGTCTCTCCACACCATCCAGTTATTTGTTTTTATCCTTAATTACATCACACAATTAATGGCACGTCATTTGCAATGGCCCGACCAAGACGGCTCTTATTATAAAAAGTTAATTTCCTTAATTTGGCCTCTTCCCTTTCGACGGGCCTATTCTCTGAATCCCGTAATGAGAAAACTCCTGCTTATTCACGTTTTACGTATTCTCTTTCACTTACATTTCTTTTTTCAGTGAAATTCATTGGGAGAGTCGTTCGTTTTATAATATTCTTTATTACGGTTAGCTCAGCTTGTCTTTTTATTTTCTTTTGCTTTGACCACTATAATTTCATCATTACGCTTTCTGCTTTTATGTTTCGACTACGTTTTCTGTTGGAATTAAAGTAAAAACCGGACTGAATACCTTCATTTTAAGATTGCCGAAATTAAATTTTGTTTAAAGTAGAGACTGAAATTCACTAAATTATTTTAATCTACCTTCATTCCCGCCGAAACCAAAAAGCCATACATCAAACTCAATAAAGGTTTCCAAAAATCTATCATAAATTAGGTATCGGTTTTCGATACTAAATTCTCCCACATAATTGGGTTATAATAGATAATATATTCCGGCTAAGTTTTCAATTTCCCAAATGGCGGTCTACGTTACGTTAAATAATTTCGCCGTGTTTCTGCCGCATGACATTATTATCAACCTAAATATGAGTATTTCCCCGAAAGCGAAATACTTTATCAAAACATCTCACCCCTTGCGTGAGTACACGACATATTTATGAAGACTCATAATTACGCCATGTAATATTCATAAAAACAAGCGTTACGGTGTTCCGATAAATTATTATTGCGGAAACTTATGTTTAGGGGATTTTCAGGTTATTATTTGTGTGGTTTGAGCTTTGTTAGTGTTATCTTTTACTAGGGTGCTTTCGAGCACGTTTAGCTATAGTTAAGCCATAATAGTAAGTTCATTATACGGGCTGACTGGTTAGACACTTGACATATCCTAGGTTATTATAGTACTCATCATTATGAGCAACTTTTACTATGGGACCAACCCGGAATTCGCGAAAAAAATATCAGCTGTTCCATACATTTTGTCAAGTGTCATTGACATTTTTCTATGGAACAAAATCTTTTGTTCCATAGAGAATTTTGGAACAAATTTCTATCTTTTTTTTTTTTCATTTTTTTTTTTTTTCTTTTGGGTGCTTTCTAAGATATTATCAAAATGCTAATCACTCTACTCATGTCTGTCAATACAAAATGTATCTACAAAATATATAATATCTATTGACCCATGCACCCCACGCTTTTTAAAAATAAAATACATATATTTATTTATTTACACTATTATTAATTTATATTTATTGAAATTTTCAACCCTATTCTTAATTTAAATTTATAAAATTTTATTTTCTATTTTTTTAGTTCGGTTTTTTATAAAAAGCGTGTTTTTTTAGTTTTTTTTAATTTCACATTGATTTGCGTTTGACCGCTCTCTTGCCTGATGATGAACAATTCAAATTAATTTATTTTAAATGTCACAGATTCATAATCACAAAAATAAGTCCATCAGTCAAATGAAAAATGATAGTAAAAATAATCCAATTTGTAATAACTATTCTGCTTAGTCACTGTGCACAACATACAGCAACGAGAAATGTAAGGACAGTCCAGCCTATCCGCGAGCACGGCCAGCATGCTGTTATGATGATGCGGTCTATTATGGAGCACGATTGCCTAGATGAAACTGATTCACTCTCGACTTGAAGACCCAGATAATACCTAGGCTACAATTAGACGATTTCATTAGACCAATTAATCAGAGGATTGACACGTGATCCTTCTAACGCTAAGCTAAGCAGAATTTCAAGTGACGAGCATCGAGTGTACGAGGCGTGGTCAAGGCATTCACTCAATACTCGTGATTTGTTCTAAATGATGGATAGATGCTACTACCAGTGATTCATGATAGTGATTTCATCAATTCAGTTTCTCCGCCACATTGATAGTATCATAATTGTTATTTTACGAGCACAAGCGACCTCCGAATTCCCAGATAATGTATGCGAACGGCCGACGATCGTCAGCTTTGTTTAAACGGAGGACGATAAAAATGCTATAAAACAAAATGCATGGAACGTGCAGCTGAATTACTCGTTACTAGTTGGGCTTTTTACGTCCAAGTTTGGGGAATTCTCTAAATGTTCGTATCCGGTATTTTTAGAAACAATTAGGTAACCAGTAGGCTGATTCTTTCAGAGATTTGTCATATAAATTCGATTTTTTTCTGAAGGTGGAAGATTTCTCGAAGATAATCGTCGAATACATTCGATGTTCGGTTTGCTAAATATCAAATTCTAGTAAAATAGCAACGTGAACGACAACCTATTTTATCATCCCATTATCTCTTTTAAAATAAGTAACCTATGAGTTTATTACGCTCCAAAAACCCGTCTATAGATTTTCTGGAACATTACGACCAACCTACTTCCTACGACGCAAATTAAATTCCATCCATGTTATCAGCAGACGTTTTGGCAGATTTAGTGAAAACTGTTACGTTCTTATTGCAAACACCAGAAATAATTGGGAAACGCGTCTAGGAGAATAGGTATTCAATTCAATTGGTTTCATTCTGGTGTCGTTCTGACGTGTAACGATTCCTTTTTCAACTTGATCAAACCAAGTTCAAAAGGTGTGTTGGATTTAAAAGGGAGGTGTAAAGCTAACCTGCTTTACATCATATATTGGAGCTAAATCCAAATTGTAAAGCAAACACTGAAAACAAAATGTGTATGAAACGTTTTGAATTTAATCAACTGCACGGAAGAAATGTTGGCTTGATACTGTACTAGAGCAATTCACGTTATTTCTGTCTCCGTCACTCACATGTCAATAAGGGTGACAGGTACAGAAATAATATCTTTTCGCCGAGAAGATACTTCGAACAGGTGCAGAGATCAATATCAGTGAGTAGGTATTCTTCATCAAGTGAATAACAACAGCGATCGGATGAGCGCCCGAGGCGAATCCCGTAACTAAAAACCTGGGTGGCCAATGTTTTCGTTGATTACGTTTGATTTATTGCTAATAGTTTTTCTTATGTATAACATTGAATATAATGTAACATAGCAACATAATATTTAGGCTATCTGAAGGATTTGTCTGACATGATATGTGTTATCATCGTCATTATAATCAACCGTTTTTCACCCACTGCTAATTGTATTTTCTTGATTTTAGGGTTGATCCCATAGTAAAAGTTATTCATAATGGTGAGGTACCATAAGCTATTCGGCTTACCATACCCTTTCTTTATAACCCTGTATAGGTCTCCTCTTCAGCGCGTCATCTTTTATGGTCCTTCGCCAGTCTCATCCACTACCTTCCAACCTTGACAACATAATCCGATGTCTGCCATGTGGTGTGCAACCAAGTAAACATTTCGCTAACCTTTTTACCCCTTCAGTAACACGAAACTTGCGTAAAAACCCTCAAAATACATATTGACTCCTAAATTGGAGCAAGACAAAAGCCTACGCCTGTTACCGAATAAAATTTCATAGAAAGCTTAGCAAACAAACCTGATGGAGCGCGCCATTAGGAGCCATGCATAAATTGTTAGTTCAGTGGCAGCAAACACGACCCGTGTTGTGCTTTCCATTGTTTTTGATGATCATATTTTTGGGACGAATATTGTGACATTATTTTTATAACGGGGGAGCGTTGTTTTTGGATATTGCGAAGTCTGAAAGTGCTTCGAACCAGTCTACACAACTTTTGGCTTTTGTATCCTTCTGAGATGGTAACAAAACAGGTTCTAAGCAGGTGGTCATATACCCTCTACTTCATACATTCTACGCTCGTAAAACAAACTGTGCATTTTAACTTCTTACAAAACAATACAAATTGTAGCAATACAATAAATTACTATGCGACATCATGTCGAAAGCAGAAGAACAATGTGTGTTCCCATTATTCAAAACAATAGTGGATTCAAATGACAATTTTAATCTACATTCATCTATTAAAGTCTTGGCTTTACGAAGAGATGCTTTTTCGAACCCTAGGGCGGTGATAAATCACTTTTGCTACTTTAAAACTAATTGGATATTCTATGATTTATCGATTGTGTTCTCTAACACATAGACGACCCCCGTGGTTAGATAGTGTTAGAAGAAAGAACTAATAACACTAAATTACCTTTTTGGAGCAATTCTATTATGCTTGTGGTAAAATGCTTGTGTATTACCTAATTTATAGAGAGACAAGTATATAGATTTATCATAAAATTTCGTGACCAACTATTTTTCATTACATTAATAAATAACGTTGTAGTTTATCGAAAAAAACAGAAGTAGTTCCATACCTCCGCTGTTGGGATATAAAACTATGAATAGAATCGCTTAGTGCGGTTTTAAAAAAATATCCACCGTATTTCTTCATTAAACAAATATGTCATTCAAACATCTGCCCGCCGGGAATCGAATCAGAGAACTCTCGGTCATAAAGCAGACGTACTACAATTTCGCTAAACTGGTGGTCATTAATCGCAATGCAACGGTACTAGATGCGAGAATGGTGGAACCGTAAACACCGCATTTCTTACGCAATCTTAACATAAAACCTACAAAAACTATGAATATCCATCTTAAGGAAATTGGAGAGCTGACACGTCCGGAAGATTGATAATGCGTTTTAATCACTACAAGTGCTGCCTGTATCAAGTTAAGCTATACATTACACTGTTAATAAAAATATTGTACACATGATAAACAATCTTTGTTTTTATTTCTTCGCCATAATTTTAATGTTATCGTTGACTTGTTTATTCGAGCTGCTGAGTTGTTTCAATGTTATACGGCTATTGTTTGACGTAAGTTATAGATGGGTTGGGTAGACTATGATGAATCATATTGTTCTTATTGCGTGGACATCAATCATAGATAGCGTCTTCTTCGTAAGCAATTTATAACAAAGGCATGCTTGACAAATCGTGAGTAGCAGCAGGCGCGGATACAAGAGAAAACGAGTGCAATTCCCCCCCCCCCCCTCCTCCTCCTCTTGAGTCACGGCTAAGGTATGTACCTACTTTATTTTCCATTTTAATCGAAAACATCTCAAAATGTAGCACTCGCTTTGCCCGCGTATTCTTCGAAAGAAAATGTTGCCCCTCTTGAACGAAATTCTGGATACGCGCCCGGTGCAGTACCGCACTGGAGTAGACTAAACCACACAAACCGCTTTAGTTACCAATTGATGTGTCGACAGTTACGCGCTCGACATCGCTTGCGTTTATAAACAATGTCGACTTTATTGTGACGTTAGTCACTTATTTCCCTTTCGCTCCCACTGTCTTTTACATTCACATGAAAGAGACACAAAAAGAATTACGAGTGAAAATAAAGTGAAGTCTTGAGTGTTTTTACTATTATACTATGACAGGGTGATGGGTAAGTATATTGTTAACTGCATTTGGGCATCCCATTTCTTGACGGTTTTACTTCAAAGTTGTCAAAATGCCGTTGTTACAAAATTGTGGAGGAGCCCTGTCTTTGTTTTCCAATAACTAGCCTGAGGCTACCGAGATCGATCACAATGATTTAGGATCGAAAGCTCTCTGGAGGCATATTGCGTATCCAAGAGTTGGCTGGCGCTTTCATTTGCAGAATTAAATTGATGATAAACTTCACCTCCCATGTATTTGCTAGAGCTACTTTACAAGGTGGTTAACCTACTCTACTGAGTCAGTAAAATTGGAAGAGTTTAGAAATCCACGTAAAGGGAAAATGTTATTTTAATATTTATTTATATAATTTATGCACATAGTTGGGGTTTCTACGTAGCCTCTTTGGAGTCAAAACAGGTACCTATTCTACCTATACCTAAAATCCGGTAACTTTTCCAATAAGTATCTACTAAGTACCCATATACGGATACATTACGGACAGATACCAAATGACATAATACGAAACTGAGGAAATCCCGTCAACGTAAACCTCAAAAATGTACCTAAAAGTTATAAAGTAGAAGTAGGTACTTGGGATGATTCATTACATGATTCATTGAATTTATTGAACCCTGTGCATAAAATCCAACAGTTAAACGATAAGTTAAAATAGGTATTGCCACTTTTGCAACACTATTTACAAAAGAAAACATAATAATTATGTTAACATACTCTTTACTTTATTCTTCAAGTTACCTACTTATTTTAATAATGATTACGTACCTGCACAATAATTATCGGAAAAATGTAGGTATGCATTTAATGACTCTGGCGACTACCAGGTACAGCATTCTTGCAATCCAAGGTCGTACTGCGAATTATTTTCGTTAAAACTGGTCACAATATTTCGATATATCTCTTGCAGCCATCTGCGAATTAATAATTAAGTTTACCTTTCTGTCGATATTGATTGATACTATCCCATTGTTTCGAAGTTTATTAAACGAAAATTATAATTTACATTTTTAATCAACGGCTACACGTGAACATTTCACGGTCGGTCTTCATTAACATTATCAATTATTGAAATGAAATCAGTGTAGAGGTAGACCTACTAAATATTGTGAATTTGCATAAGATATTTATGAAATTGAACTCGACTCTTGCGTGAGTGGAATTGGAAATAGAGAGGTTTTTCATCTGATGGGCGATCAATTGCATCGTTAGGATGGGATTAGTGTTGTTGTGTTAAAGCCTATCGATAGTATCGTAATACTATCGTGGCCTTGAAAATCAGTCATACTATCGATAATGCTATCGAAACTATCGACTCTTGCCAATACCATCGATACCATTTTACTATGGAAACTAACGTGGTTTTCACACATTTTTGTTATAATGAACACGGGAATACTCACGTAAAAATTAAGTCATCTACTACGACTAGGTAAGGTCACATTCGATGACCTTCATCAGGTGAGTTTACAAACATGGTGGTTACTATCGATACTGTCGACTAAACAGCAAAACCAAAAACAACAACTTTCCAAACAACAACAACCACGTTCTAAACTATTGCATGATTTTCGATACTATCGATAGTATCGAGAGTATTGCTGAATATCGATATTTTCGATAGAACTATCGATAGTGTAACTGATTTTCAAGGTTGACTATCGATAGCGAAACTATCGCTATCGCAACAACTCTATGGGATATTGGTCGCCCACGCGCGCAGTCACAAGAACTTAATTAGTCGGCTTCAACAAGTCGTCCAGCTTTATTTATTACCGAATACAATCCAGCTGATTGTGAGGAATACCTCCTAAGTCGACGTCCTAAGAAGACGAATGCACCCAACGTCTAAAGAAAATAATTACTGAGCAGCGATAGATCACGTCACATAAAACGACTGAGAACTGTTAATTTATTTTTTGTGGCGATCATTTTATTTCTACTTGGGAATCATTCAATGTTTTATGTTAATCCGTGAGATAGTTGCGGGTTGTAGCTAAATCTTATAAATGGTAAATGATTGGATTAAAAGCTTTGTGAAGAAAAATTAAGTAAAATTTAAGTGGATACTTACATCTTATTGATTGTCATAATTATGATCATTTTTTTTGTATGTATCTTTTTATCCCCCGACATTAATTGCAGGAGTTTAACGTACATATCTGAGTATATCTGTGGCATCGTAGCTCTCAAACGGCTTAACCAATTTTCATGAATGAAATGTCGTTAGATTCGTCTTTATTGAGCGAATGTTAGATATACTTACAAATAGTTTTTTGTAAATGTCGGATTTTTTATTTGTTTTCTGTCGGTACAATGCGCCGAACTATTTTTGTATTACAGAAGTCCAGTTGTTAACATTTATTACTTTATTTTTAAGCTCTTACCTAATATTATATACTAATTCGTTACATTGTTCTTTGTTTTATGTTTTGCATAAAGTTTCCGTTGAGTAACGCGAACATGTTTTCTATTTATTTCGTGTTGCTAGAAACTAAATCCTGTATTGACATATTAAGACACCTATAGACTAGTCAGTTATGTTATAGTGACTTACTTAAGTACTAGCTGTGCCTCGCGGTTTCACTATAGCTATCTTGCAAAGACCATTAATTGTTTTTGAGATTATTTTAAAAGATAAAAAGTAGCCTACATGTTAATCAAAGTGTAAACTATCCATCCAAATGATTTCAGCCGTTATTGCGTAATTGAGCAACAAACATAAAAACATAAACTTTCACATTTGTAATTTTGGTAGGATAGTATCTGTGAACATAAAAATGCAGGAAAATTAAATGTATGTTATGATATGTTATGTTATTATATGTTATGTTATGTATGTATATTATGCAATACAGCCGATATTATTGGCACTTCGCCCCGCGACAGTGACGTGAGACCGGTTGGACAGACACTAATATTTTTATGTATTGAGACTTGTATTGAGATGTTGCTGTGTGATTAACTAATATTCATCCTAAAATAAGACAGGCTTATACAGAAAGGGTATGCTAAGTCGAAACAGGCTCATCGTAGGTGCTTTTCATTTTGAACAACTTTTACTATGAGACCAACCTTAAAATGGGAAAAAGTCGACTGTTCCATTAAAAATGTATGTCCAACGACATTTTACAAAACGTGTGTAACAGAAAGTTGTGAAAATAATTATCAAGCAGTCCATGCCGAAACTGACTTAAAATTAATACTTAAACTTAAAATATTTTGATATTTTGGTATATGATTAAATGCGATAAAAATGTACATACGCCCATTTCTGACGCACGTCTAGTATATTTCTTCCTTAAGAATCAATTCCTACCACATCAAAAAATTAAAGACATTAAAAGTAATATCACAAACGATTAATATTTCCATTTTATAAGTCAAGATAACTTCAATTAATGACGTCATTAATTTTACACGCACCGCGTTATAATCAGCACTCGGGGTATCAGGGACCATGGGATAAAAACAAACCTATGAGGAAACATCAAAATTAACGATATGGAACCTAATTATTATTATACATAAGTACACATTTTAATCGTTATATTCCAGATGAAATTAGTGATAATCGAAAGATTATGATGATCGTTATCGTATGATTTTATTTGAATAGTAGATTATTTTTTGAGTTAAAGACAACTGTATGTTTAGTCGTAAATCTCAACTCTACCGGAAAAGTCGGTAGTAGGTACTTAGTCTCAATTTTAGTCGTATTTAAGCCTCTTAAAATGCTTAGACAAGACCTAGTATACTAAGCATTTAATTTAAGCAAAATTTAAAGCTTTCTAAAACTATTTAACATCGATAAGAATACTTTATATAACTGGAAAACATCTCTACCAGCAATAAAGCTACCAGTTGTCAGTTGTTGCCAGAGTTTTAAACGTTTAACGATCTTTTTGTTTTTTTTTAAGTTATATTATTTTGAACTCCAAAGCAAGAAAAAGGTTTTAATAAGTTTAACAAGAGTGGGGTGTCATAGGTCCGATACGAATAATAAAAATGTACCAATTTTGATCTTTTTTGTTGCATAGATAACTATATCGGGAGTGTGTAATTCAATAAAATGTGTGTTAAAACTAATCAGCTCCTTTATAGTCAGAGGTTTTTAAATTTAAAATTTAATTACTTATATTTTCATTTATAGCAAAAATACAAACACAAGCCATAAAATAAGAAAACATGAGTTAAAATAAAAATCTGAGTAAAAACGAGTTATCTCAAAACTTATTATTATTCCAATCCTCGAATTAGAAATACCCGCAGTCGTACGAGTACGTACATTGTACTACATTATGTACCTACTCACTTGTCCGTTTTAAGGCATGTCGCTACCCATGTAAATTCTAATTTGAACATGCCAGTAAATTGTTGTGATCTGGCTCCACGATGTAGGCGTACAGAACACAGTCTCAATGAGCTCTCGTAACAAACTACATGTTTCTAAAATTAAATGATAATGACTCTATCAGACCCAGAGTCAGAGATTATTAAAATTGTAGATGCAACATTACCAATAAGTACTCTAATTATAGTGATTATATTATGGTTTCATCCGCTTTTCTAAATTGCATAATTTGACCAAAAACAAAACTAAACTTGTAATTGTTGAAATCGGTGGAGCCTTTTTCAAGTTTTTGCGAGACTAACGCACGGCGATTTGACTGATTTTGGTTTGTATGGAAGACGATTTTATTGAGTTCATACTCGTAGCTATAATTCGAAAAAAGCCATTTTAAAATAATATTCTCAGATTGTCAAGGACTTTTTGAACTTAAACAAATGAGCGACAGTGAAATGGCGTGCTTCCCGACAAACACTAACGATAAACACTGCATTTTGTTGTCGTTTTTGAGGTGTTCATGTTGAATCTATAGTTTCAAAGATCTCAGACCGGAGCCAACTCAATATCAGCGTGGGCTTTAGAACAATTGCGTGCATTCAGATAATTAGAAGTCGGTATTGTTGTAAAGTATGTATTTTATGATGAAAGGGCGGTAGAGTCAACAGATAGAGTTATTTTAGACTCTCATAGATATTTTGTTCGATTGAACTGTAACTCTGTCGATAATAATATAACTCAAGACTTGAGAAACCAAAGTAAATAGTTTTACTTAAAGATGTTGTTTTAAGTAGCAATGTAGCATCTTATATTATACCTACCTATCTTCTGGTTAAAATAATATTACTGGATGTTGAATCTAACTTGTCCTATAGGTTTGAGTTTCTATTAGTTTCACTTAAAGCAACACATAGGCCAAAAATAGGAGATTAAACATATTATATCTCAAGGTGACGAGCGCAGTGCTGTGCCGCGCAGAGTCTTGAATTATAAGAATTTAAAATAAGGACTCAAAATAAAACCAGCAACTAAGTAACTAGGTAGTGCAAATAACATATAAAGTAGAAATCCTACTCAATTTACATTTACACTACCTAGTCCTTACTGCACTCGCACGAGGCCCGTCACGGACACTTAAGAAAACACTAAATCTTCGTCGCTGCTGTTTTTACATTCCACCTGTAAACATTCGACGTTTTACGACGCGTCTTAACACCGAGGAAAATAGGTAGAGACGCCAGTTGAACGCTTCTTCATAAATCTTTCCCGAGTAGCAAATTAGCTGTCTTCACAGTAATCCCGACACATGGAGAGGGGATCGCGGAATTGAACAGACGCTTTGTCGCTGGATACTTTATAGGAGCTTTTGAGGAAATAAGGATTCACTGATGATTATGCAGGGTGTAGCGTTGTAAGTTGTTTGGCAATGAACGCAGATTTGCTCGGAATTCTGACGATAGCTTACAATCTTTTTGTTTTCATTACACGGGACTAAGTCGTGCATGATTGAGTCGGATACTTCGAGTATAGTTTCGATGATAACTGGCGATATTTTTCAAGGAGTACAAACAATTTACAAACGTTACGCGCGCGCATCATAATTTTTACTGCGACTTAAGAATATTTTTGTCTCTATCAGAAAGTAAAAATTAAGTAATTACGTACTAATTACTTTTGCCAAACTTTTAAATTAGTTTAATAACAATCTTTGTGTTAATGATCTCCGATTTAATTATTGTATTCTTTATTTATTTTTGTATATAAGTACTTATAATGATTTATTCTCAAATGTAGTTGCTTGCTTTTACATAAGCTTGTCTTATAAGTACTACGTATGTTAACACAATTATGTAGGTTCGAATTCGAAGGTACGTGTCTGCGAAATTTCAAATGAGTTTTAGAACTTTGAGTACCTGAATTATTCATTTTAGCAGATTAAGTTTTGCTTCAAATGTTTGATAATATACAAGGACTTTGTCTTACTTTGCTTAATATGTTTCGTTAAAATGTACTTATTCGAAATTTTGCTACACTAAATTTAAATATTGATGTCTATCTTACTTTAAAAAAATATTTAAGAGACAAAAAATAAGACTTAATAAATAGGCATTAGTTAAAACAAAGCTTTGTGCACATTTATCTAATTGTTATACTAGCTAAAAGGATAAATACTAATCAAGGTCAAGTATGATCTATCGATTTATAATAGTAAGCTTTCGAGGTATTGGTCTTTCGATGTTACGGCCCTTCAAAGTTATCCGTCGATGCAAACCCTCCGATATAGAGGAACTATTCTCAAAGCAACGATAATAATTGACGGTACAGACCTGACCGGTATAAAACTAGTACTTGTGTGTTGTATTCAAATACAAAACGTTTTAGTTGTCCAGTGGAATCACATTTGATTGAAATTAGTATAAGATTAAAACTGCGTTTTATGTTAGTAATAGCGCAGTCCTAACTTCACCCAATCCTAAATTAAAAAACAAACGGGACAAGTTTATCATAAAGATTTAATCACGACATAACTCAAAGATACTCAAATTAAGACATCAATTAAAAGTGTAATTTCTAATGTTTAACAGCCAAAAGATAACGATCTATTCACGGTTTATTATTGCTATAAAAATCTTTATAAGAAGACAAGATCCTAAGAAAATCGTAACTTGACGTTGTGGGGTATTATAAAAGAGGGTAGTCTGAATTTTTGACATCTGTCTTTGAAATATTGCCGCGGGCCGTAATTACATCACCCTAATCATTAAGCGATGGAGTGGAAAGGTGGGGTCGATAACTCTCCGTGTCGCAAGTTTTGTCATCTGTCGCACCTGATTCCACCCTTGGCGGCGTTATCTACTGTTATTTATTAGGTGGTTGAAGTTGCTCCGGTATTCCGGCATACTTACATTATTACGCGAAAATATCAGCGTGTAATGTGTGGGAGTACGAAGATGTGGGTATGTGAATTTGCGTAACATTGGTTATGTAGGTAGGATGTGTATTTAAGGTACGATATGCGGGTAGGTAAAAATTCTCGTTGTTACAAAGGCGGCTAGGGATTCGTGATATTGTACGTGATACCAACTTTGATCTCAGATTTTGTTATTTCGCTTATTTTAGATTTGTTATATGTTTCGTTTTTATATTTACATATTAATGTATTTATTTAGGTACCTAAGTTATACAACATGAATATTTTTTCCAAATGTACTTATGACTTTTATCTGCTGATGCTCTTTTTTGTTTTTATTTCTATTGTTTAATATCAAGAAAGTTGAAGCAGGATAAAAGCCTAAAAGTAACACTGTTTTTACAAACAGACTAAGTTTTTGACACCAAAGCCGCTTAGCCTAAATAAACTCACTTCCATAATCATGGCAGAATTTTCGAAATAACCCACATATTACTAGGTAAAACCAAAATGACTTCAGGTATTTCCATGCGGTAGCACAATAACCCTGAAAACGGCACGCGATGGCATTTTAATAGTTTTTAACGCATAATTGCATGTAATAACCACGCATAATGGAGATAAAGAGGGGAGTTTCAAGATCTCATTTCATGATATTGCCCCTTAAACTCAGGGACCGAAGTTCATAAAAATTGTGGTAAACATTTTATACGTAGGTACCTACTACCTACGTACTACTTCTCTAACTACCAATTATAACTCGAAAAGTATTGCATTCATTTAATCTTTTTATCGTTTATAGGTCGTTAAAAATTATCTAATTTAGGAACTGAATAATTTTAGAGTAACCTAGTAATTATGATATGGCGCATAAAAAATATCTACAAATTTTATTTACGAGTACATCATGGTTACTTATACGTATATCATACATAGATAAAATTACTCTATTTTGAGTATTTTCATGTTGGTAGCTGATAAAAGATTTCATATATTTAGTAACCATCGTCGAAATATATTTTAAGATTAGGTATAGTAATCTTATCTTTTATGTAAGAAGAGGAAGTGTGTATAATTTTATCTGAGAAATATTTACCTACTTACTTTTGCCTCTTTTTAAATAACATCAAACTAATTCATCTGACTTCTCTCCAAACTTCAGGCTTTCATATCCTCTTTTAATACCGGTTAAATATAATCCAATTGTAGTTTCGGCCCCACCATGGTTCTACCTGAAACGTTCCCTCGTGGTGCAATAGAACACCGCGGTCTGTATGTGGGGAACATTATGGTACACTTGATCCCTTATTACATTTCATAATTAATTAAAACTGTGGGTGATGAATTTAAAGTCGCTACGGTTAATTGGGTACGTTTATGAGGAAAGTTAGGGAAATATGGTACAGCGGTTTAGGATTTAGGATGCCTAATTGCCAATTTAGGGAAAATAAATGTTTTGTGTAATTTTAACACAAACGTATGTATCCGTATCCAATTAGGAAAGTTTTGAATAGTACTAGTTTGATCAATCAATTTTATGAAATATCCATAGATCCGACTTATAGATAATTGATTTTGTATTGGAAATAGTTTTTAATTTTAGTTAAACAGAACACCCTTTCATTTAGTTAAAGCTTTCCGTAGAGCTAATTTACAACCGATCCCTGTTACTGAACTAAAAGTTTAGGCACCTATTAGGCCCAAGTTTGAAGGCTTTTTAAGATAGATCTAAATTTTCTAAAACAATTGGCATCCTTGTCTAATGGCTTGCAATGATAAAGACAGATATATTTTTAGTTAGTTTAGATCTGTCTTATAATGCCTTCAAACTTGGGCCCACTGTCTTATTATTACCTACTTATCAAATGCCCTTTGTACTATGATATTCCACCAACAAATTAGGACAGAACATTAAGCAAATGAAGTCCATAAGTGCCGTTATGGCTTCGTTGTGCCGTAATATAAACGTGGCGTGCGAATATTTTCGACGTTGATTAATAGCGACTGTTCCAAGTCTATTTGTAGGTACACTCTGCTCGACGTTTTACGGCAGTCAATCAGACTCTATTAGCGCGTAGTGGACAGTATTGGGAGGGAAATTATTGATTTGCGCCTAATTTCCGGTTGATTGGCGCCTGTGCTGGGCCCTATTCTGGCGCGCTCTAGATCAGCTCAGTCACCGTCGTTCTGATGAGTTTTCTAACGAGGAGGACAGTGATGGGAGTAATATCGAGTGTATGAGAGTAGGCTCTTGGGCGGCACTGCCGGCGGCTAGGACAGGCGGGCCGCGGTGTAACCCGACAGGTGAGCATAAATGAGCACTGCCTACTCCCTGCCTTCTGACTGCAAGCTGCCCTGACGCGCACTAATTGCCAATCGAATTTCACACCGGCGTGCGTTAAGCACCTGCCCATGTGTGACGTAGCTGCAGGCATAATCCTGCTGGGCGAGGACTCAGTCTATTGAAATAAATAAATAATTGAATATTGGAATGGTTCTTTCAATTAAGTATTTATTCTGTTCGAGTAAATAATGGATGGGGAACCTTTAAAGTAAACGCCTGACTGTGAATAAAATACGTTAATAGACTTATGCTTTTAACTCAGGTGGGAGAAACAAACTAAGTGAAAATTACCTTTAGATATCTAGGACTAATAGAGAAAAAATTGTTTAGTCCGATCTCAAAAGTATCTTATAAGTTTTTGCCGAAAATGTAACTAGTCTGTAACTAAATAGTTCTTTTTGACATTTTGGCAGAAACATTTTTCACGAGTCGGTCGACCCAGCAACGGTTATGAATAAATAATATGACCCGACTCCCGGAATTTACAGAGGCAAATAGTGAAGGTCCAAAAGCAAAAGAACTTTTACAAACAAGGAAAAATCGTAAACAAGAAAAGTTGTTTGTTCGCAAACGCTTGATATTTTACCGCGTCGTTTTCCTAGTACTAACTGGCCCGTTAATTAATTCCTGCCAGAGATTTAATCTCGCGAACGACCCTAAACAAAACAACTACCTACGCGAGGGTTTTAAATAGCTTATGCTGTGTTAATAAAGGATGCGAAGTGCTATAAAAGTGAAAGCATAATAACCGTGTAGGCGCCCTCGCATGCCCAACCCCAGTTAGTTTCGCGAAAGGTTAACAATCGGGCGAAAGGTCGAAAGTTAAAAACCGGTCGTGTATGTCACTAATTAATATAAACAAGGGAGCATCGCAACGACGCAAGGCGCATTTTTTAAACTACTTTTTGCCTCTAGACAGGTTTTCAGCTCTATTAAGGCATAAGGCCTAAATTGGCAGCGAGTCGATCGCCTCTCGGTAAAGTCGGTTAAGGTGAGAGATTCGAAAGTTCACTTTTAAGGTCCCTTTTCCTTCTGTTGTTTTACTTTTTATCGACGTCTGCGAAGTTGTAGGCTGGTGCTAACTTTAATGAAAGTTAATTACTGTTGTTGTTTTGTTCTCACGAAACATTTTTAATTTTAACTGTAGAGGCCGAGTTTGATTTCACGCTCTACTGCAAAGATTTCAAAAACATTTATACACATACGAATGCGACCGACGAACTAATAAAGTACTCAAATAATGTCGATAACTGATACAAGTTATGTTTCATGCTATCATTAAATTGATAAAGAACATCAATGAATCATTCGAAGATAATCCCAGCATATCTGCCGATAACAAACTACGAGAGCCAATCCCCTCTCGGCGATGAAAAAACATTTTTCGCTCGTTGCCGAGCGCGATACAATCTACATACAACCGGCGAGAAAATATTTTAAAAACAATGAAGGGCATTCACTTTTATCAACGCATCGTCGCCGGAGGGTGCGGTGAAAAGGAGGCTTGAATAGGAAATCCCAGCGGCAACGCCGGCAGGCTATCAGTTCCGTGAATGGCTATTAACCACCTCGGGCGGCGATAACGATGAAAGGAGTCACATTAAGCAGTGTTTGCGGCGGGTGTTTACCTCGTCCCTGGGCTGGCGCTGCGTCATCGGCGGCGCCACGGGCCGCTCCTGCACCTCACTGACACTCACTGCACTCGCGTTCACTGGCGCGCCCTCGATCTCCAGCCACGGCACGTCGTCCTCGAACACGGCCACGTTCAGCAGCCGCTCGCCCGAGTGGAAGCGCCACGGCAGCTCGGGCCCGGCGCGCCGCGCCCGCCGCCGCTTGTGCCGCACCTTGTGCCGCGTGAACCGCCCGAACCCTCCGCCGTGGGCTTCCTGCAGCATCGCGTCGTACAGCGAGTTCTCGTCCACCCTCAGCTTCCTGGGCTTGGTGGGCCTGGGTGCGGGCGCGCCGGTGGTGGCGGGCGCCGGCGCCGGCGGGGCCGCGGGCTCCCGGCTCAGGCCCTCCGCGTCCCACAGCTGGATCCGCAGGATGTTGTCGCGCGACGGAACGTGTGCGTGAACGGCCGCGAGCGCGATAACCGCGAGTGCGAGAACGAGCGCGCGCGCGGAACCGTCCATCTCTGCCGGCGGCCGCGAGCCTACTGAACAGACTCGGAGGCGACCGCTGCCGGCGCGATTTCCCGCGCTTTCCCGATAACGCTCGTAGAGGCAGTTTCCGTACGTAGCAAAGTTCTACGAGTAGAATAAGTGTTAGTTTCTGCGTGCTACGAGCGAGCTTGCACGCACGTCGACTCGCGGTTGCCGTGCTTATCGCTCGATGATTTATGTAATAACAGCGAACATCGCACTTACGTGTTGTGTTTAACGAGCCGGTTAACTTCCGTAATGGTAGACATCACTCGTACGAATCGAGTCAATATTGATGAACCAATATAGCCTTTGATTAAACATGATCTTGCGATTTACAATTGTAATTTTCAATTCCGACTATTAATTATACAGGCAAACATGCTGTGTAATCATTTCTATCTACAGGTAACTTTGCTCAACCGAACGGCGCAGCGCCAAAAATAAAACAAAATCTCCAACTAAATAAACTCTATTTCCCATTATTTGAAACCAATGTAGTTGACAGTTACAAATAATTGTTTTGTACTACATATTGGAACAGAAATGCTCGATCTCAGTGTTTGGGCGTATCCAATTAGCAAGCGTCAAAACAAACAAATTCGAATCGAAACATGTTGTTGGCACTAAATAAACGTATTTAATTCAATGAATTTACACAATTCCCGTATTGACTCTACATAATAATATAACAATTGATATATACAATAAACAATTTATACAAGTGCAAATAACTGTTTGTATAGTTTTTACTAAGCTAACTGAACTATTAGATTCTTATTTTCTAACTCTTTATACATAACATAAGAAAAAATGCAGGACAAAGGCATCAATTCTGTTATGCTTTTTTTTAACTTATCTAAATTTGACATGTAAAATTATTGCCTTTCTCACATATTGAAATAACGCAGAATAATTTTAGTCCTATCCAGATTAGTTTAGTGGCAATACAGAATCGGCAGCAATATTTAGAATTTATAAGTACGCGGTACATTCATAACTTGGTTTTCCTTATTTTCATAATAAATTAACTTAGGAATTAAGAAACAAAATTGTACTAATATTGGCAAGTAAAATACTAGGTACTTATCACATGACATCACACTATTATTAATGCGAAAGTTTGTGGGTGTGTTTGTTAGTTCTTTACTGAAACGGCTCAACAGATTTCTAGTGTGTAAGGAATGGAGATAGATTACACGCTGGGTTACTAAATCAGCTTAAATGTTTAATTATAGGCTTGTACAGGGTTATAAGGAAAGGGTATGCTAAGCCGAATAGGGCTCGTCGTACTCATCATTATGAACAACTTTTACTTTGGGACCATCCTGAAATTCGCAAAAAAATTAGCTTCTCCTTGCTCCGTACATTTTGTTGAGTGTCATTGACATTTTTCTACGGAACAGCTGATTTGTTTTCGCGAATTCCGGGTTGGTCCCATAGTATAATATGTTTGTAATGATGAGTAGATACTATGAGATAGCCTAGAATATCTAAGGTGTCAAACCAGTCACCCTGTATAGTTTCGAGACAATATTGACGTTACTATCACGTCATGTCATTTCTGGAAATCAGAAATCGTTAGACTATTCTGGCGCGAGAGATATTATCTCGATCACTGTACTGTGGCTTTCGTCGGAAATATCACGAGAATGAAATTGATAATCTCGAGCGTTCAAGAATAGGGGTCCCTGAGGCCTTACCGACCTGTTTGGCTCAGCGGTAGTATATCCGCCTTATAAGCCAGATGTCCTGGGTTCGACTCCCGGCAGGGCAGATGTTTAAATGATGAATTTAAATATCTGTTCTGGGTCTGGGTGTTAGTTGTCCTTGTTTTTGTGTGTTCCATGGCATCCCGGACACAGGGTATCCTAGTGGGGAGCTGTGAGTGAAATGTTTATTTATTTATTCTGGTACATGCGATATAAAAAAACGTTTCACACTCATACCTCCCCACTAGGATACTCCGTCTCGGGGATGCCATGTATTTTGTCACTCACTGTATCTCTCGCACTTTACATAAGTAGTCCCGTGTCATCATCATCATCATTTGTCTACTGTACAAATAGGCAGATTGTTCCAAATACATTAATTAGATAGATAGATAGATAAACTCTTTATTGTTCACACCATAAATTACAAACAGAAGGATTATAGCACCTAAAACTAGTGCGACAACTGGTGGCCTTATCGCTAAGAGCGATCTCTTCCAGGCAACCTTAGGATGGAGAGGATGGATAAAAAAATATTAAAAACGGGGTGTGCAATATAGAAGAAAAACATCATCATAATTATAAACCTACATAAAAAATAATAATAATAAATACTTATAAATACATTCAAATACTAAAACTACCTATACTTGCGAAAATATACTAAATCATATAAAAATAATATATGTATAAATATATACTAATAGGGAGAAGAATAAAATACAAAACAAATAAATAAAAACCAAAACAAAACAACAATTTGTGAGAAATAATAAATAAATAATCACTGAGAAAATGATCCCTTCATATTTCTCGTGTAAATTATAACAATACGATATGTACAGGCAAACCGTTCCAATTGCATTAATTGCATATTTTATTTACTCAGTTGGTCATTGTGATGCTAAAATCGGTGTCAATAATTGTACAATTGATTTTAATGTGGTTAAGCCAACTAGAGCGTTGTATTGTAATAAACTGATTAACTATTCACTAATACCATATTACTGGGTGTTTCTAAAGATGACGGCCATATTTTAAAAAGGTGTCCAGTATCCAGTATATTTTATACTTTAAGCCTAGTATAAATTCTAACGTAAAATACGTAGCGATGATTTTTATAGCGAATAAATCCGCATTCGAGCATCAACTCGCCTGTTGGTAAGCGACGATGTGGTCGAAGATGAAGCACGCATTAGAAGATACCTATTCACTCTGACCTTGAATATCCCAAGATTATCCGATAAACAAAATGGGAGTGTGTGTACCTAAATGGAAAGAACATAATTATGTTTATACATTTTTCTATCGAACACTCGCTACGTATTTTACGTCAGAAAATATGCTAAGCCCTAGCATAAACTAAATGTGAAAAAAAAACAGAATTTAAATTTACCTGTCTAAAAACTTATAGGTACAAACGGGTGTTTATCCGAGCAACCGTATGTACGTGTCTATGAACACTGAGAAAAATGGCCATCAAAATTCCGATGAATTCACCTAAAGTTCGAAGCGTACTGATAATTCATCAAAAAGTACGATGTTTAGCACCAGTTTTTAAGGTGAGAACTGAGAACCATATATTATGATAGTTGTCACCGTAAAAATTGGTGCTAATCATAGTACTTTTTGGTAATTATCACTATGCTTATTACAATTACTTTAGGTGAAATTTTTCTCAGTGTACTTACCTTACGTGAAAGATTGGGCCGACTGAACCGCGCGGCTCGCGGTCGACTGTCGCTAGAGTATGCATGACTTTTGAAGTTACGGCACAAAACTTTGACAACTACAACTTTTTTCACCTCTTTATATGTTCGAGTAAATTATTAAGCTATTGCATAGCTTCTATCGCGGGCCTTGAACGTGGAGACCGAATCCAGAAATTCCGTAACGAAAATAACCTTACACTTTTTAGTGATACTTTTTAGTTTTGTTGCCATCTATCGATGAATAGCAGAACTTTTAATGACTTTTTGAAATATCACGCTTGTCTCTTTAGTTCAGCAACTCGCCTCTAGGTGTTGAGTGTTAGATTTCGATAAATAAATTATAATTGCATAAGTCGATAAAAAATGCTATGCAATAGCTTTACCGCGGCAGTCCCCGAGTGCCACAAGTATTTTTTTTATTTATTTGTTTTCTGTACCAGATTCGTTTGGAGAGACACCCAGTATAAATGCGAAAGTGTTTGAGTAAATGTACTTATACCTACTTTGTGTGTTGGTTACTTTTTCACGCCAAAACGGGTCAATAAGTTTCAATTTGAAATGGAGTTTTATTTTTAATTTACATATTCATCCTTTTGTTTGTATTTTATATAAACAAAAGGAGGAGGGGGTTCCTTTTGTTTTTGTTTGTATAATAAAGAGTTTATCTATCTATCTATCTATATTAAGTACTTTTATCCCTGCAAAAATAACAGTTCTGTAAGATAGTGGGTGAAATTACGTTCTGCTAGCATCGCATACTTTTTAAAGTATTTAGTATGAATAGGAAATCAAATTAATTTTATAATTTTGCTTTAAATTAACAGAGAGTTGTGAACAAAATAGATTAAAGTGTGTAGGCGCCTCATAAAAAAGAACATATCTACATAAACGAAAACAGAACGTATAGTAGAAGTAACATAATGGACGCCAATTCATTGCTAACAGAAATCTTTACATAACATTATAATCATTACTAATCATAATTTAACGCATTCATAAGAAAAACCTAAATAACAGTTGCCAATTTAACCGTCTATTACAATTTAATTTCATATTTATTGCAA
Organism: Alcis repandata; assembly: GCA_949125135.1. Classification (NCBI taxonomy): domain Eukaryota; kingdom Metazoa; phylum Arthropoda; class Insecta; order Lepidoptera; family Geometridae; genus Alcis; species Alcis repandata. Next base: position 7,718,735 of record OX421239.1, on the reverse strand, counting down.
TCTACAGCGTTAATGAACAATATACTAATAGACTAAATAAAAAATAAGGCCAAAATTTATTCCAAATTACAATACAAGTTTTTTATTTCAAAATTAGAAAAATATAGGACGGGGCATTTTGGCTTTTAAAATTACAATATTAAGCAACGTACATGGTTATTGTCAAATACATGAGCTTGTTTTGAGCCAATACAATTTTCCGGTTTAAAGCTTCAATTTCTAGAAAATATATTAAATTCTAGTATAGCTCATATTTTATATATTTATGTACCTAAGTCCTAAGTAATATTGCATCAGGATTAAAAACATACCCCAAACGAAAAAAATACCTAAATAAAATTAAGTAATTTTTAGAAACCTTTTAGGCGGCAAACTCTGACATTGACATCTGAGCTAGCTAGCTGACATCAGAGCTAGCCAGTTGGTCTAAATGAATTTACTACTTAATAATAAGTTAATTTAAAAAAAAACAAGCTATTATTGCATTGTCATCGGAATTACACATGTAGGTATACCAAATTTCAGCTCAATCGGACATCGGGAAGTGGATCAAAATTGAGCTCCAATATTCCACCGAACAAACATACATTTCAAATAAAATAAAAGCTTTTAAAAAAATAATGTCGTGTTAATTTCTAAACTTTTTTACCGTTATCGCATAAACTGTAAATAAAAAGATAAAAATAATTTGTTAACACAAACACCGGATATGTAAAAAATATAAAAAATCTATGCAGGTAATGTAACTTTATCCACTAAATGAGATGCGATAATATACTATTTTATACATACAGAAGCACCTAAGATTTATAATATATAGGGATTTAAGATTTTAATAAATACAAAATATTATTTTTTCCTTCACCGAAAAGCCAGCGGTATATAAATTCGTACGTAAGTTCCGAAGAACTCATTGAATTCATTTGGTATGTGAATCCACCAATCTGCACTTGGCCAGCGTGGTGGAATACGGCCTAATCACCCTTCGAGGGTAGACCTGTATCCCAGCAGTGGGAGGATTAAGGGTTGATGATCTTTTTATTATTACAAACTATTATTTATAGTATGTTATACGCAAGAGGATAGATAGATATATATGTACTCGTAGATAGAAAACTAGTAAGTATTGAGATTTTATATGCAGTAAAAAACTTTCATTCATAATAACTAGCCAAAACCATAAGACGCTATAATACTTTTGATATAAATATTAATAATATTTTTTGTCATAGTTTCATAGGATACGCACTTATTATGATGTTAATAAATAAGTTGTAATACGATTTAAACTATATTGCAGCAGTGAAGTGCACTCCTAAGGGATCGTCCATTAATCACGTGAGGCTCGGGGGGGAGGGGTTTAGGAAAACATCACGAAATATTACAAGGGGGAAGGAGGGGATGTAGTGAGATATCACGTGTATTTATTTTTCGTTAAATTCAAGTCTATTTGCACCAAAAAAATACACACGTGATATTGGCGGGGGAGGGGAGGGGGGGGGGGGTAATTTAACATACCTTACCATGTATCACCATAGGGGAGGGTAGGATGAACAAGTTGCTAAAAACGTCACGTGATTAATGGTCGGCCTATAATATTCGTATTTGGGCAGCGCCTCTTAGTGCCTAACTTCACAGTCACCATAAAGTTTATATCGGATTTTACCATTTCAATATACATTATTATAATATATGTATTGCATTTACAATGTGATCATTGAAATAAATGTTCTAACAATCGAGTTATACCATTTCACTTTACACTAAAGGTACATTATCATAAAATATTGCATATAACTATGTTACAATGGAAAGGAATGTCGTAACAATACTTAATGTCATGTATGTATTATACTATTTGTCTAACTACAAAGAGCTCTATACAACTTTACTATTTATTATTGTACTAAACAATCACTCAGTTACTATATTATTATTATGCTAAAATCGATTTTTCTAAAGACATAAAGGAAGTGATAAGTTTAAGGCAAGTTACGATTTATTTGTAATAAACGAACCTACCAAAAACATTTGAAATATTATTTTATTTTATGTTTATATTTTTAGAGATATATTAATGCAATCGTAGATATTAATGGTTTTTTCTAAGAACAGCCACAGATGCAGCTTACTGGTATAATTATGTAGACAACTTCTAACAGGTTTTTAATTAAAAGCGGATTTTGCTATTATCGAATCTTACAATAAATACTCGTAAAAGCGCGCGTGCGGTCAAAAAAAAAGAAGAATGAAGAATGAAGAAATTTTATTGTTTTATTAATATGTATGTTAGTTTGTAAGGTATTTATTTTCTATGGGCCTCTGTAACTTGCATTGCATGCAAGTTATATTGCCTGAAATAAACGGATTATTATTTATTATTATTAAAATGTTGACTGGCGACTTCGTAAGTTGTCCGGGTTATTCGGTTTCGAAGCTAATAATAATAATGAAACACTTACAGTCTTACATAGCTGTACTAAAATTGTGGACCGTTTTTAAATAAGCTACCATTCAAAAATCAACCATATTGCTTTACTGGAACAAGTTATTTCTCAAATGCGCGACTGATGGTGCGCTTCCCGCCTATGCTAGCGCTATATTTCGCTTCCATGTTTGACGCATCAATGTTGAATCTATAGTTTTAAAAATATTTGTAATGTGGTATTTACCCGTTTTAAAGATCCCTGATTTGAGTAAAACGTTAACTTTTAGGTACCGATTGTAAATCATAAAACAGTTATTAGTCCACGTCACAGGCGTCCAGACGGCTTAAATAGGTACACTACGGCTAGCCATTGAGAACTCGAGATACGGAGATAAGTACCCACCGCTTTTTTCTAAATTGCCTTAATCACGACCAGCTATTAAATGAACAAACCCTTAACTTTATTATTACAAATTATCACACGTTCCTACGAAAAAACGAAACTATCACTTCCGCGTCGCAATCTCGAGTGGCTTTAATCCTAATAAAAATGCTACAAAAAAAAACGTAGGAGACAAAGCGAGCGCCTCAACTCTAGCTAAGAAATACGATGGGAATAAAACCAAATTAGGAATGATTGCATTACACTTTTACGACTATCACGAGATGCCATAAAATCTGATTAGCACCTCCTTTGATATTATTTAGCGGCCTTTCTCGGAGTAACTGTGTTAGAGAGTATAAGAGGTTTACTTTATTAGGACTCTAGTTTATGGGCACGCGTTTAGTTTAGGCGCCGCGAATATGATGAATATCTTGCTGTGTGTTAGGTACACTGATCATAGATTTAGTAAAATGTAGATGTTGGATCTAGCACAAAAATCACGGGAGCGAAATTCGCTCCGAGAATTGTCATACAATGTAAAAGTGCTGAATAACATTAACAAACTTTCTTTTATAAACGACGCTTAGATATACAAAATGTCTTGTAACTTCTGTGCAATACAAAAACACGAAGGTTCTTTCCCAAAGGAGGTTCAGAATCCTAAAAATGAAGTGCGCAGTACAAAAGAATGTCATCTTTGTTTAAGTAAGTAAGTGTCTTTTTGTTTTTTCTGTAGTACATATATCAGGTACAATCTGACTTCAAAAATTTTGCAAAAGTGTTGACAATTTACGGTTTTCATTTAGCTTTAACAATCTACTACAGCTACCAAAACTAATCACAGCGTGAACCGATAAATATAACAACAAAATTAAACTCTTTAAATACATATTGGGCCCAAGTTTAAAGGCTTTTTAGTTAACAGATTTATTATTAGGCTTAAGTTGACTTAATTTTCTAAAGTCGTCGATGTCCTTGTCTAATAGGTTGCAATGACAAAGACAGATATATTTTTAGTAAGTTTAAATCTGTCAAATAAATCCTTCTAACTTGGGCCCATTCTAAAACCATTAGAAACTAAAATTAAAACCAGGCGTAGAAACTACCATCTATTCTGTGCCACAACCACAACCTTACACTATATCACTACAATCGTCCTTAATCTAGTTTCCTCGTGGCGCTCGGCGTGCCCGGGATATAACTCTTTAGTCAGTCGATGCTAAGGTCGTTGGAGAAGTGCCTGGACAACTTCGCGACGTCTAACCCTGTGAAGTCTGTGAAAATGTCGGTGGTCGCTGTGCTGGGTTTGGGCCGGCTCGGTGATCGGCTGGTAGAAGGCTCGTCTAACGCTAAGACCAGCTTGTCTTCTTTGCTGCTCACTTCGAATGATTCCGATACGCCTAGGAAAGTTTTGTTGTTTTAAAAGTTGGTCTTGTTCTCTCTTTCTGTCGCTTTAATTTACGACGTATTATCTCTCTCTTGCAAAACTTTGAAATGAAACACAAACGGCTGCGTCAAACTTTAAGTACAGCGTGCTATATAGGTCGTTATTCTTAGGTTAATTTACATCTTCTGCTGTCTATTAAATTTTTTGACTTTTATAATTTAAACGCGAACGATTGTGTCATACTATAATTATGTTAAGTGCAGTGTGTTATAGTTCGTTATAAAACCTTACTGCGGCTATCTGGCAAACTCAACTTTGTTTTTTTTAGATGATTTTAGATTGTGGTCTAAGCGCTGGACTTCTAGGCAGGCTCCATCGCAGACCGCATCATTGCTCACCATCAGGCCAGATAGCAGTGAAACGCAACTCAAACTCAAACTTTGGAGTTAGGCTTATCGGTGTGTTATCTTACCTAAGACACTCCTGACATCGTTATTAGGCTGACTGAAGTATATGAACCGGTAGAAGCCCGCTCGGGGAGGCTCACACTTTAGACTTAGGCTTATCGGTGTGTTATCTTACCTAAGACACTCCTGACATCGTTATTAGGCTGACTGAAGTATATGAACCGGTAGAAGCCCGCTCGGGGAGGCTCACACTTTAGACTTAGGCTTATCGGTGTGTTATCTTACCTAAGACACTCCTGACATCGTTATTAGGCTGACTGAAGTATATGAACCGGTAGAAGCCCGCTCGGGGAGGCTCACACTTTAGACTTAGGCTTATCGGTGTGTTATCTTACCTAAGACACTCCTGACATCGTTATTAGGCTGACTGAAGTATATGAACCGATAGAAGCCCGCTCGGGGAGGCTCACACTTTAGACTTAGGCTTATCGGTGTGTTATCTTACCTAAGACACTCCTGACATCGTTATTAGGCTGACTGAAGTATATGAACCGGTAGAAGCCCGCTCGGGGAGGCTCACACTTTAGACTTAGGCTTATCGGTGTGTTATCTTACCTAAGACACTCCTGACATCGTTATTAGGCTGACTGAAGTATATGAACCGGTAGAAGCCCGCTCGGGGAGGCTCACACTTTAGACTTAGGCTTATCGGTGTGTTATCTTACCTAAGACACTCCTGACATCGTTATTAGGCTGACTGAAGTATATGAACCGGTAGAAGCCCGCTCGGGGAGGCTCACACTTTAGACTTAGGCTTATCGGTGTGTTATCTTACCTAAGACACTCCTGACATCGTTATTAGGCTGACTGAAGTATATGAACCGGTAGAAGCCCGCTCGGGGAGGCTCACACTTTAGACTTAGGCTTATCGGTGTGTTATCTTACCTAAGACACTCCTGACATCGTTATTAGGCTGACTGAAGTATATGAACCGGTAGAAGCCCGCTCGGGGAGGCTCACACTTTAGACTTAGGCTTATCGATGTGTTATCTTACCTAAGACACTCCTGACATCGTTATTAGGCTGACTGAAGTATATGAACCGGTAGAAGCCCGCTCGGGGAGGCTCACACTTTAGACTTAGGCTTATCGATGTGTTATCTTACCTAAGACACTCCTGACATCGTTATTAGGCTGACTGAAGTATATGAACCGGTAGAAGCCCGCTCGGGGAGGCTCACACTTTAGACTTAGGCTTATCGGTGTGTTATCTTACCTAAGACACTCCTGACATCGTTATTAGGCTGACTGAAGTATATGAACCGGTAGAAGCCCGCTCGGGGAGGCTCACACTTTAGACTTAGGCTTATCGGTGTGTTATCTTACCTAAGACACTCCTGACATCGTTATTAGGCTGACTGAAGTATATGAACCGGTAGAAGCCCGGCGTCCGGACCCCGCTGCCCACCGGGAAGCTGAGCGTGAGGGCGCGCGGCTGGCCGGAGGCGGGCGCGCGCGAGGGGAGGCTCACTTTCGAGACGTACTCGTATGCTATGTAGTCGTCGAGGTTGTGGAAATTGGCCTAGAGAACATAATTGGTTGTAATAATAATTTAATAATAATAATTTGAGTTAAGGCTGCAGAGTGAGGTTCCTCACACAAACTTAACAAACGGTAGCTTGGGCCCTGCCCCGCTGCCGGCGGCACTCTAGTTTTTAAGTTTTTTTTATAATATATTGTTTTTTATATTCTATATAGTCATGCGGGGTCTATTACGACTTTTGTCTATAACTTATGTACCATAATGTTTTATCAATAACGACATCTATGGGCCACTTCTTTTTTCTTTTTCTACTTTCCGCCCATAGATGTCGTTATTGATAAAACATTATGGTACATAAGTTATAGACAAAAGTCGTAATAACCCCGCAGACGTAATAGCCCCGCATGACATTACATATTGTAAAAAATTAAAAAATCAAGAAAATAAATAAATGATGTGTATAATTAATTGACATAATTTATTGACATACAGACAGAGAGACATCGAAGTCTCGCCTTAAGGGCTCTTCGAAGGAGGTTCAGAACTTTGGAGACGTACTCATACGAGTATGCAATGTAGAGGTTGTGGAAGTTAGCCTGGAGAACGAAACCTCGTAAAACATACAGACAGATGGACAGTCGGACACCTAAGTCTTACCATAAGGTAGGGAAGGGTAAAGTAGGGTTACTATATAAATTTCACTATGGAAGCTAACATGGTTTTATATAAATGTTGGTTTCTATATACATAAAGGTTAATTTATTTACATCTGATGCTCGGGAATCTGTATAAATATACACCTATACAAAATTAGTAAATAATTCGTTTTTTTTTCCTATCCCACTTAATACGTTTTCCGCTTAAGACGCGTGTTTAGCTGAGTTCCTAGGAAATCGTCTTAAACAGGTTAAACATATACACAGGTTTTACAGGTTCTTATGTTTTAGGGTTGGGTTATATTGTATTTTGTATTGTATACTCACGTCATAGATTCCGATCCAGTCGCTGCTGTAAACTTCCACGTCGTGCGAGAGCGTGATCTGCGTTCGGAAGTCTGCGTCCCCGATGTACCATATCCGAGACATCGGGGCGAACTCTACCGTCTTTTCCGTGTAGTTGGCGAACGCCTGTACAGAGAACCATTTATATTATAGCAGTATGGACTCTGTGTGGTAGGAAGTAAGATATAAAACCTTTTGAAAACCCTGTGAGTATGTATCTGAATGCAATGAAGAAGGTTTCAAATTAACGTGGTCAAAAGTAGAACTAAAGCGGCCATGTTTTTGTCTTTGATGTGAAAAAGAGACAGATAATTATATCAGCAGCACTCTCAGCCACGTTTAATTAAACCTTTGTAGTAGAAAGAATGAAATGAAGAACTTTTAGTATTGTTAGTTATTTTAACATATTGAGGATACGCAGAAATGGAGTGTTCTTAATAGGTTCTATACCAGACTTTACATATTTACCTCAGAGTTACTCTAAAAACCTACGATCTGATTTAGAGCGAACAATAGACCTGAATTGGCTGATGATTTTTTTTCTCATAAATATTCTCAGTTAATATTTCTCGCTAACAAAAAGTTGGACACACTTTTTACGATAGATCAGCTCATTGAACCTTCCTGAATAAAATATGTACCATTGTACCTACTACCACTTAACAACCTTACGGCTTACTTATAAACCTTTCAACAAACATCAAGCGTGCAGCACTAACTAACACTTACTCCGGGCAGTTTTTATAAGACCCTAAGACTACAAACTAAGGCTACATTCAAAACGGCTACAAAAACAAGCACAAAGCATACTAACCGCAGTAGGCGTCGTAGGCATAAAGTCAGCGTCAGTGGGCGTTTCACTGGCGTCAGCTAACGCTTCACTGCCGTCAGCTGGCACTTCACTGCCGTCAGCTGGCAGTATAAGCGCCGAACGCATGCGAATACCGGTCGGCGCGATCCGCGGCGGCTCAGATATCATCGAGAGAATGAACCCGTGCCGGATCTATACGTGCAATATTATAAACCGATTTTTATAATTTTCCAATAGCAATGGTCCCAAGTTTGAAGGCATAACTTGACATAATATCTAATTTTTCTAAAAGTATTGGTGTCCTTATATTACAGGTCGCAATGATAAAGACAGATATATTTTAGATCTGTCAAATAAAGCCTTCAAACTTGGGCCCTATGTGTGTTATAATTTCAGGTCACAGTGACAGGTTAAAGTGACTCGTTATAAAAATTGGCTTATGTTTTGTAGAAACTGTGCGCTGTGGTTTTATCCGTGGCGATACAGCGTCAACATCAGTGCAAGCATTAGCTGGCGGTGCTAACACTGCTAACAGATCTCATGCTACAAATATTGAAAAGATATCGGTTACGGATATCATCACGAAATCGGTCGAGTATTATGAAACCGTACCGTATCTATACTATTTACAATATACATGCGACGATACAACTCTATTATAATTAGTCACCTGTCTTTGTCAAAAATTATAAAGACTACCAAGACTTGGCAAATTACAATGTTTGAATACCTACAAGTGACTAATAACATGCTATTTTCTCAACAGTTCAATTTATTGCGTTCAGTTCGAATAATATGTTTGCAAAACTAAAACAAGGCGGTGTGTTCTACAGACATAGCATTAGCATCTAGCGTTATTAGAGTTAGCATCGTTAGCAGGTTATAGCAGGCCTTAACGCCGTGCCTTATCTACACGTGCAATAGTGATAAATCTGAGCATTAATTCGTAACCACCACGACAGCGAGCTCTCTACTAACGTTAATTTCTGCATACAACAAACCATTTCTGTACTATTCGAATACACAAAGTGTCACGAGTGGACACTGACTGCTAATTAATTAGCATCGAAAACAAATCTACTGCTATTTCGACCACACATTTTCGCAGAAATTTGCTTTTGTAAATGTTATATAACAGCTTCTCTAATAGGTTTTTCTGGCAACAAGCAGCGCAAGACCGAGATCAATGTTTTTCTTCAAGGTAGGAGGTCAAAACGCGGTTTCTTTTTTTTAATGTGACTTGACTCAGAGCGTTTGTAGCTTTTTTAGTTACTAAATTAAAACTTGTACGCTTCTCATCTCTAATTACTTGTACGTCATTTATTCCGGTCCTGTGCCAATCTTATTTAGCTTGTCGTGATTTTTAGTACATCATCGACACAAACTGTGTCAATACCACGTCAGTTTTCATAGTAAAATTGTTAAACTCTCTTTTTAACCGACTTCCAAAAAGGAGGAGGAATCTCAATTCGGATGTTTGTATTTTTTTTTTTTATATTTAGAGTATTTATTTATTAAACTAGCTGACCCGGCAGACTTCGTACTGCAATACAGTACTTCTCTATGGTACTGCCTAATTAAATATAAACACAAGCTGCAATAAAGCTCGTTTTAGTTAGAAAACGTTTGTATGGGAAAAAGAAAAGGGCTGTTTTTAGGGTTTTTCAATATTTCTGAAAGATTTTCTTAATATTTTTTTCCGTAAGAACCTTCTCCTAATAATAACAAATACATCAAAAAAAGAATTAGTGAAATCGGTCCAGCCATTCACGCGTTATGCCGTGACCAAGGAAAACGGGTTTCATTTTTATATATATATAGATAGATGCATATATGTACAAAGCTTATGTCTATCACTATTTCTATCTATTTCATTACTATTAGACTTATAGTTTATCTAACTACGACTTACCTTAATATTAAACATTGCTATGACAGGCTTGTGGTCGCTGACGGTGTAGTGCGGCATGTGGTTGTAGGAGACGAGGTCGGCTCGCAGAGTTATGTTCTCGTAGTTATTTGCTATCACTTTGTAGAGAACCCTGTCCGTCCAAGAGGGCTTCCGTCTGAAATTGATGAGGAATGTTGAGAAAGAAAACCAAATTATCTCTACTAATATTATAAATGTGAATCTGAGTTTGTTTGTTACGCTTTTACGCGAAAACCACGTAACCGATCATCATGAAACTTTGTACACATATTCTTAGAAGTATTAGAAGTGACATAGGATACTTTTTATTAAAAAAAAATACGAAAGATTTATACGATTCGAGCGAAGCCGCGGGTAAAAGCTAGTAATATATAATTATGAATGAACCGTTTTACAATTCCACAAATTCATTTAAAAAATTAAACAGTCGATAAATCGATTAAATAAGTCATATTTTTTATAACTTTTAGGTACAATTACAGTTCAGTGGCTCTAGCACAAGTTGACGATACTACGTAGACGCTAGGTAATATTACGCAGCGAGTCGGCGATACGTCAATTAAAATGCGAGCATATCTTCTCACGTCTCCGTGTGCGTCAATACGTTAGTAATGACGATAGCTAATACGCAGTTGAACAAAATGAGTGAACAAAATGAACGATTTCTTCGGTTTTTTATTCTGTGCAAGGAAATAAAAAAAAAACAAATGTGAAACTTTTGGGGGGAAACTCTTTTCAGTTTTGACACCAATTTTATTATTGTTGAAAAGTAATAAATATAATAAATCAAAATATTTTTTTGGGTTTTTGCTGATGGTGATTTGGTTTTATGGTACCACAGGGCCGGGCGGACACCGTGTTTTCTACCAGTGATTAGCTCTTGTGAGCCGGTGGCAAAAAAAGAACAATGCACAACATGGAACCCGCAAAATATAGCAAATGAAATACATAGTGTACCTAGTAGAAATGTTTTAGCTTATAGTCTAGCAAATAATAACTGAATTAGTGTAGAGAGATATTTTTATTAAAATTCTATTATTTTATGCCGAAAATTTGTTTGATTGCTAAGTTTTAACTGTCCTTTTCTTCTGATTCCCTTTAGAGAAACTGCAAGACTTCTTTGCGGTGTATCTCAGTTTAAACTCCGTTTTTCTAATATACATAGCATCATGGCATCATAGTTTTTGAGTGTGTAATCTGCAATAAACCAGATAATTAGTAATATAAGTAAAACTTTACATTTTGAAGAAGTCAAAGAGTAAAGGACATAATAACATGTGTGTGTTATGTGCATATTCATGACCTTTCATAGTACGCCTATTTATGTATTGTAATTATTGCAATAAATATGATATTGAATAGAATATGCACTTTTTATTGTCCTTGTTTGTTGTAGGCTTGTAGGTTATTGTATAGAAGCGATTTTGATTACAATTTGGTTCTGACTGATTTCCTTTGAGCTCATTACTTAGATTAGAGATGGAATAAAATTGAATCCAAAGCCATGAAATAAACTACATACTATTAATAGAACTTAACAAAGCAGTAAGCAGCATCATATATGACTGTGTTAATTGATAATTTTACTATGGTAACAAAATAAAATGATACCTAACCTATCTATCCGGTTTTTTTATAATTCAACTTAATTTACCTTAAAACGTGTGGCTGATTCTGTGTCATAATTATTAGTTGTAAGAAGCACTTCCATTAGTATTAATAATTCGTCTATTTCAATTTTTATACATTTTCACACGAGAATAAAAGCGCGGGTTTGCTTTTTGCTGCCGAACGTTTCTGTACTATTTTTTATTTTGTGCTTGGCTTCTGCACATACTTTTATTAATTCATATGTTCAAAATAAACATCCTGCTAATTTTACAATGATTAAAAATATCCCGTAAACCTTAAAATGAATAAAAAATCGAACTTTAGTGTTTACGAAAGTTTTGTCACTGAAAAATGTTGGGTGACATAACTTTCGTAACTTCTCACGAGCTGGCTATCGTCCATCTGTCAAAAAAAAAGATATGCTACCAATTTACGCAGAATCCTAAGGGATCATCACGTTAGCGTTACGTCGCCGTAACGATACGATAGTAACTAATACTCGTGCTACCGATTTACGCAGTTTCAGTTTCCATTTACGGACGATAGAGGCGCTGACCTATTTTTCATACATTTTGCTATCGAATACGTGGCGATAGTTTTTTCGAAAGTAGTTATGCTAGAGCCACAGTAGTTTATAAAATACACGCAACGATGTCTACAATGACCTTTGAAGATCAAGTGATATTTTCAAGATAACTGTTCAGCTTATCGAAGCACTAACCCAGCTTATACTTGTGGTATAGTACGGCAGTTTGACCGCCATCTCACCTGATTGATGGCAAGCAATTCGAATATTTTTATGTTTCAAAGAGATGCGGTCTACGATAGAGCATGCTTGCCTAGAAGAAACCGATTCACTCTCTACTCAAAGACACCCAAATTACAACTCTTCGGTACTCACTTTAAGTCGTAGTCATCTGTGCCGATATTGAACTTGTAAGTCGGTGGATATCTAATCTCAGGCTCCGCGAACTCGGAGAAAGCTTCCCCGGTCTCCATCACCGCTCGCAGCTGGTCGTGTTTCAGGAGAGAGTTGTATTTGTCCTGGAAAATTGAGATAAAATTTAAATTAGTATGACTTAAGTAAATACACATAACGTTTTAGAACTTGTTGTAAATTATAAATAATAACAGTCGAAGATAACCGTCTTGAAATATCATTTTATTATATTTATTTATTTATTTATTTATTTGTATTAAGGCACAAACGGTTTACAATAAACTTAAAATAATAGACACAATTAAATACACACACCAATCAAGCTGCCACTAATATATGCAATATATAAAATAATAGTTAAAAAAAAACTAAAAAAACACGCTTTTTATAAAAAACCGAACTAAAAAAATAGAAAATAAAATTTTATAAATTTAAATTAAGAATAGGGTTGAAAATTTCAATAAATATAAATTAATAATAGTGTAAATAAATAAATATATGTATTTTATTTTTAAAAAGCGTGGGGTGTATGGGTCAATAGATATTATATATTTTGTAGATACATTTTGTATTGACTGACATGAGTAGAGTGATTAGCATTTTGATAATATCTTAGAAAGCACCCCACGCACCCATTTTAAAAATAAAATACATATATTTATTTATTTACACTGTGGCGGCGCATGAGCATTCGACGTGCGCACCGACTGGCAGCGCGCCGCGGACTGAGGGCCGCGCGGGTGCAGGGGGTTTATTTATACAAACGCGCTCGGATGGTTCTGAGATGAATATTTAGAGTATTGTGTTAGATTTTGATTAAGTTAGTTAATTAGTATTTAATAAAGATTTGTTAGCGTTGTAGTTTTATTCCTGGAGGTTTAGAGTTATTATAAATATGTAATTTGAGACGTTTGTGATTAAATACTGTTAAGGGTTCTCGGGTAGGTAAGGATTAGACCTAGGTTAGTAAATTATCATTATTATTATTACTGTAAGCTTAGGATAGTATATAAGGTCGAACTGGCATAAAATAAATCAGTAAGCATTGAACCGCGACTTTATTTCGACATCCTGCAAACTGCTATTTTCCTCGACCAAGACCAAGATTACGGTGGATACAGTGACTCCACAATTGGTGACCCCGACGTTTACTCAACAAAATATGGAGGACAAATTAGCAGAGGTGAAAAGCGAACTGTCATCCGTTTCGCTTCAAGCACGAATTCCGCCTTTTTGGCGAGAAAATCCACGATTGTGGTTTGCACAATTCGAGGCAGTCGTTGCTGTGCAGAAGATCGGCGAAGATCAGAAATATAACCTCGTGATTCCCGTGCTGCAGCGGTCGGACATAGAACAAGTGAGCGACATTATATTGAAACCACCTGCGACGGGACGGTACGAGGCGCTGAAGGATCGGTTAATAACCGTATATCAAGAGTCGGAGCATCAACAACTTCAGAAACTTCTCAGTGGGTTAGAACTTGGAGACCAGAAGCCGACTCACCTGCTTCGGCGGATGCGAGATCTGGGCAGCCACAAATTTCCGGACGACGCATTAAAGGTTATGTGGATGACTCAAATGCCCACTCAGATTCGCGCCGTGTTATCAGTCAATCAAGAATCATCACTGGACGGTTTAGCTAACATGGCGGACAAGATGATTGAGCACACGGGGAGTACTTCTATTGCCGCCGTGAGCACTACTGCATCCAGCTTAGAAGCCTCACAGTTCGAGTTTCTCTCCAAGCAGATGGAAAAACTTTCACTAGAGATCGCAGAGCTACGTTCAGTACATCTACCATGAGTTGCCATCGAAAACTTACTTCAGTCGGGACCGAATAAACGCGCATCGGATTGTTTTGTTTTAAAACGGCACCATGAGTTCCATAAAAGTTAACTTGCTTGCTCGAGTTATCTCACTCTGTCGAGTCGAGTACATTTTGATATCGTTATGTTGGCAGCACTACACCGTTTCTAACTTCACACCGATTATTGCTCTCTCTTTCCAACTAATACTCACAAGACGGAGTAAGGGATACATTGACAAAAATCTTAGTACTTTAAAATAACCCTGCTAATTGAAAGCGTCATAGAAGCGAGCTTGAGCCTGAATAGTTAGTGATTTTAAATTTATTTGGTTAATATACGGCCAAGGTCAAGTGCGTGTCCAATGGGCAATGGTTTTAGATTTCGTCAGTGTTTGTTTACGTAGCTAGGTACTCGCCGGCGTAAATTGAACTGCCTAAAATATAATGGTGATAACTGTGATGATACATTATAAAACCGGCAAAGTCGTGGAATGTACATTTTTGGATGATTTATAACTAAAATGAAACTTCCATAAGTAAGTACCTATCTTTGTTTCCAATAAGATCCTTTGTGTGGATTTCAAATCTTGTATATTCACGAAATAAATCCTCAAAAGTATCCCTATGGAGCATAATACATATTCTTTGATATAAAAATGTCTTCCTAAATAAATTCATAATAAATTTTTCAAGTATCATTCTCATGCCAGCTTAAGATTTTTCTTGTTCGCGCCTTAAACATTCAAGTTTCATGTAAAATAACGTTTTATCGACACTATTTAGACAATATAACTCTCTAAATTAAATTTACTTTTACAAAAACTGGAAGATCGAAACAATTTCACGCTACAATTTGTAAGTGAGTAAGTTAACTACACTCGAGACGGTATTTCTCGATGGCATCTGTCAAATTTGTAACTCATGGTGCCGATTTTGTATGGCAACGGCTTAAAGACGTTACTCGCTGACATTTAGTTCTCGATACGATGTTTACTCAGCGACTCATGGTGCCGATTTTAGTTCTACGAGTAACCGCTAGGGGCGCTGTACAATTTGCCATACAAAATGTTAACGCGGTCGATAGCGAGTAAAATGGCTAAAAACTCATGGTAGATGTACAGGTCAAAGAAACAGCGCCCGCTCGAAGGTTAGGCGGTAGGTAAGGATTAGACCTAGGTTAGTAAATTATCATTATTATTATTACTGTAAGCTTAGGATAGTATATAAGGTCGAACTGGCATAAAATAAATCAGTAAGCATTGAACCGCGACTTTATTTCGACATCCTGCAAACTGCTATTTTCCTCGACCAAGACCAAGATTACGGTGGATACAGTGACTCCACAACACTATTATTAATTTATATTTATTGAAATTTTCAACCCTATTCTTAATTTAAATTTATAAAATTTTATTTTCTATTTTTTTAGTTCGGTTTTTTATAAAAAGCGTGTTTTTTTAGTTTTTTTTTAACTATTATTTATTTTTCGCTTTTTAGTTCGATTTGCTAACTATTAACCATCCTTAATATGTACAAATGTGTTGGTGTTATCCATTTTAGGCCGTCTGCTCAAGCAAATTAAAAATAAAATTGATGCGTAACAAAAAATATTGAGCAAAAAGATTTGTAGCCGCGTGGTTTCGATCCTCAGACCTCATGAAAATAAAATTGATGCGTAACAAAAAATATTGAGCAAAAAGATTTCTAGCGCGTGGTTTCGTTCCAGGGTCCTCTGGGTTATGAGCCCAGCACGCTTCCACTGCGCCACTCTGTTCTCTGACACGAATGACGAAATTACCATTTGTAAGTTAAACGGTATTAAAAGTTAAAGAAACTTTATAGAAAAAGCGTGTTAAAAAAATTAATAGTTAAAAAAACTAAAAAACACGATTTGTTTAGTGTATTGTCATCGGTCCTCGATATATCTACAAAGTTTGAAAGAAATCTGACCGTTTAAAGTGGGTCAAAAACGCGCTCAAAGGAGTCGGTTACATACAAACATACAAACATACAGGTGAAGCTAATAAAAGCGTGTTAATAAAAAGAACAGGACGATAGGTACTCAGAAGCGAAACAATGTTATTAACAAAAAAATAAAAAATCATAAGTATAGAAAACAAATTAAAACAATATAAAATAAACTACTTCTGAACAAATAGGAAACGAATAGGTAAATATTATAAGAGTGAAATTTGATGTATAATTGATTATTATTTTTTGCTCTGACTGCCTGGCAAAGGCAAAGATCTGGGTTGGCCACAAAGTGAAAGTTGTTCGGTATGATGAGAACTACGAGCCCTTTTTAACCGACTTCAAAAAAGGAGGAGGTTATCAATTCGTCTGTATGTTTTTTTTTTTATTTTTTTTTTTATGTTTGTTACCTCATAACTTTGGACTGGGTGAATCGATTTTGATGATTCTTTTTTTATTAGAAAGCTGACGCTTCCCATTTGGTCCCTTTTCAATTTAGTCCAGTTCTGATAATGGTATCCATGAGAAAACCATATAAGTCTTAAATTTCCATTAAGTACGTGCGCGACAAATAGATGAATAACTCAATAGTCGGTCTCTTGAAGTCGGATTTGTTTTTTGTTTTGTAAAAATAATGTTCTTGTGTTATAACCCTGTTTTCGTTACGGTTCGAAGACAATAATTAAAAAAAATGTGCTTTTCAATTTTCTATGCGGTTCTGGGGCCGTACCGCGAACTCTTTTTTTTTTTTTTATGTAATTGAGTGACGAGACGAGCAAATCGCTTGATGTTAAACGTCACGTTTGCCCATAACAGGTCTGCGCCACCCAGAATTTTGAACTCGCAGAATTCAAGACCCTGCGCGGCACAGCGCTGCGCTCGTCACCCTGAGATATATAAGTTGTTTAATCTCCCGTTTGCCCTGTAATTTCACTGGAAACAATGCCCTTCCAACCGAAACACAGTAATGTTTGCACATCACTGCTTGGCGGTGGAATATCTGGCAAAGGTGTGGTACTTCCCCAGGCGGGCTCTGCAAAAGAGCCCTACCACTACAAAAACTACTTAGCGCGAACCTAACACTGGATCGTCCTGGCTTTCGTCTCCCTCTCTCAACTAGAAAAAAAGACAAAAACAAACGAGAGCCAATTTACTTAGTATCGTGCTAAAAGTTCGCGGTACGGACCCTGAAGCGCGAACTTACTATTTACAAGTAAGTTTTACATCAAACTTACCTTCTCCACTTTCTGCAACGTAGCGACGATCTCCTCAGAAGTGGGGCTGGAGCCGGCGGGGTGGTCGTTCCTGAAGTTCAGGTCACCTATCCAGAACACGTAGCTGGAACAAACATTTTAGTATATCAGTAATAGTAGCTAAAAAGTAGGTAAATGGGTTTACAAGTAAACAGTAGACCTAGTAATTCGAGTTTTCGATAGAAAAGTGTAAGCCATTTACGCCCGTCAGTAGTCCCTGAGACAGGCGTTAATGGCGTACACTTTTCTTTAGGTAGTAGGTAATAGTAGGTTCTGATTTCCAGTAAAGAAGCCTACCTACTCAGACTACAGATCACTGCATCTGACAAGACAGGACTTCCCTAGTATGCTCAGGGTTCATGTCCAATTTAAGTTAATTGGAACAAGTATGAAGACGTTACTTGACAGAGCTATTTTTTCTAAAAGTATTGATTTTCTTGTCTAATAGACGATAATAAAAATTGCAATGATTAAGACAGATATAATTTTAGATCGTTAAGATCAGTCAAATAAAGCCTTCAAACTTTGGTGTTTTGTGTACCTAAAACTTCCCACTGACGGGTGACCCACCCGGCTCGTAACTGGTGCCAAGGTCAGCTACGAGTAAATCTATCGAGCCGCCAATGCCATAATGGCTTTGCGACGAATACAATCGGGGTGGATTATTTAGTTGTTTTTTATTTGTAATTTTTTTAGTACCTATCGTTTATTTTGAACGTATAAGCACAGGTATAAGTGCTAATTTAATGTGCTAAACTAGTAATTAAGTATATCATTATAATATAATATGTCTGACTAAAGCAATCAATAAGTTTTGCACATTAGATATCTACCAACTAAGTACACAAACATTGCACATTGTTCAAATAAAAATAAATTGTTAATGATAAGTCCTCGGGTGTGAAAAACCAAAAATGAATCAAGGCGGAAAATCTTTGCCGGCCTAAAATCAATGTCGTGAAGGCCGCGATACATAATCTCACTTTAACGTACTTACACCTTATCTGATTTAAAAACTCACTGTGTGGCTACAACCTCAAGGTTAATTATAATAGCCGGCGAGTGATTAACGCAATTCGTTAATGAAGAGCACGATGAAATGGTCGTCTACATGTTCGATTTTATTCTGGGGTCGTACTGCAAACTCTTAGCGCGAGCTTGAACCGAGCTCAAAATTCAAATTCTTTATTTTGTACGATGACTAAACTAAGCTAAAACATAGAGAAATGATGCCGATGACGGGTTGTCTTTCACCCATTTTTATCCGTGCGTAGATGTGTCAAAGCTAGAACGTAGATAAGTTCGTCTCTTTCTCGCTGAATCCAAGCTGTGGAAATACAGTTTGTCCGCGGTCCGTGCCTGCTGAATGCCTTTGGCTTGGCTTGGCGGTTGTTTTTGCGTTTTATATCCTACTATCCCACTAATACTATAAACGCGAAAGTTTGTGAGTATGTTTGTTGCTCTTTCACGCAAAAACAGCTGAACAGATTTACGTGAAATTTGGAATGAAGGTTGTTCATTGTCTGGATTAATACATAAGCTACTTTTTATCCCGGAAAACGCGGGTGAAACTGCGGGGCGCAGGTAGTTGTTGTCATAAAAAAAGGGTCATCCGATTCACGGTGGTTTGCCCTATAATGACAGTTGTTTAGCGTATTTCCGCTGCGGTTTTCTGACCGAATATTCGTCGATTTTTTCCTTATTTATCCTTATTCTTCATTAAGTAGTATTTCTTCAACTTCAATATCCCTAAACCCATAATCCGACAGTGCATTTTAATTACTACCTACTACAGACTATCGATAAAATATACTGATTGCAATTTGCAATATAATCGAATAAGATAGACATCGATCGACTAACTTTGCAGATATCTCGATTTTATTCTGAAGTTACACCACTATTTGTAATTCTGCCTAACCACTGGTTTCCGGAAATTACGAAACGTTATCAGTAGGTATCTATAACAAGCTTCATATTATCAGTCGGTACATAAAATACTATTGATCGACGAGCCTTTGTAATATTTACCTTTGAATCAGGTAAATATTACATTTATGTTCAGGCCAGTAAGCAGATAAAGTCGCGCTGCGACTAACTTATTGATAAAGTTGGTTAGGGGAGTCACCGTCGCATTATGAAAACAAAATCTTGGAAAGTTTTAGTTTCGTTATTTAGCCACCTGCTTCAGATAAGTTGGTCGTTCCAATGATGTCAACCCTACGGAACGATAAGCCGGCTGAGCCTAATGGTAATCTTGGTAAACATATCGGGTATAAGGAAAAAAGTACTGTGAAGAATTAGAGTTACTAGGAACTTACTCGGGAATTTTAGTTTTTTGATAACATTGCGGTAAGTTTTTTCTATTTAAATTTTATATTTTTCAATGAGAAATAAATAAAAACGTTATACATTCATAGCTCCCCATTAGGATATATATTGTGTCGGGGATGCCATGGAACACACAAAAACAAGGACAACTATCACCCAGACCCAGGACGGATATTTAAATTCATCATTCAAACATCTGCCCGGCTGGGAATCGAACCCGGGACCTTTGGCTTATAAGGCGGATATGTTACTACTGAGCCAAACAGAAATATGAGCATTCTGATGCTTTAAACGAGATATGCACTCAACATAATTGTAATGTAAAGAAACTAATGGCTCATACGTTATGGGTAATTTAACTGTGAACTATTTTTGTACAATTGGTTAAATGGCTTGAGAAATCTCTATTCATTTTGTTCTAGATAATGAAGGCACATTTTTGTATAGCCTGGGAGAACACGAGTAAAAAACAGGTAAAACAATTAAAAAAGTACGAGTAAAAACGGCACTATATTAGACTAAATATTTGCCAGCGATACCTTTATCGTTTACACAAGACTTACACGGGCAAACTATCGCATAACCACAAACAATTATCAATGCTATGTTGGAGAGAAAAAATGTCTGTAACTTGTTATCCCGCCAAAAACATAAATGTAAAAAAGGACAGCCAAGTTCAATACAAAAAGAATGGAGATCTAAATGAGTGCCAAGTTTGATGGTCAGTCCTGAAATTTATTTATACTAATATAAAATATCATTTTTCTTATAACTTAGGATAATATATTGTAGCCTAAGGTTTGACTTGACTAGTTCTCATAAACGAATTATTATGTTCGATGGCTAGTTTCTATCAGCAGGCCAAATTTTCGAAATAATAAAATAAGAACCGACAAGTAACAGGTTTATAGAACTTGCGAAGCCTATAATATACCTGTAATTCGTATATGAAAACTAGCCAAGTCAAACCTTAGGCTACAATATATTATCCTAAGTTATAAGAAAAATGATATTTTATATTAGTATAAATAAATTTCAGGACTGACCATCAAACTTGGCACTCATTTAGATCTCCATTCTTTTTGTATTGAACTTGGCTGTCCTTTTTTACATTTATGTTTTTGGCGGGATATCATTACTTTTTGTAAAGAAAACTAGGCAGGTATAGAGATTTAATATCGAGTGATTTAAGTACCTACAAGTACCTTAGGCTCAGAACTTTTCAGCCGCCCCTCGTAAGTATAAGTTAAGTGTTCCAAAATTATAATAAAATGATACAAATTTACATACCAGTTTCTGATTTTTTCCTTTGTTTTCACCTAATTACCTATCTGTATGCCAAATTTGAACTTTCTAGGTCATCTGGAACATGGATATAGTTTTAGTCTAATTAGATCAGTGATAAAAATTACGATTTTTAGACGTTAATATCTAAATAACCGTTAGAGATGTGTTTATGAAATTTGGATCACATATGTATCTCGCAAGTCTTAATATATGAGCCAAATTTGACACGTTTATGTGAAATGGTTTTTGAGTTATGACGAGGTCAAAAGTGCCTCCAAATGGTTCGTGTAATATACACACGGTGCTGCTCGCCAGTTCTGTCACTTGAACTTGGCTTGACACGCTACCGCGTGTCTAGATTTCACCTTTATATCATTAAGTTACAGGACCTGCGTTTGACCCTGTTATGGGCATAACGGAGTCAGAAGTCTTCGACCGTTTAATTTAATTTATATGTGTACATACACTAATTAATTTACATGATTATAAGGCAAGTATGTTAAGCCGAAAAGTATCTACTTATTACGAACAATTTGAGTCTGGAACCAACCTTGGGATAGGTTAAAAAAATATTGATAAGGGCTGCAATTACAGAATTTTCTGTACTCAGTATTCTGACATTAGATAGGTGAATTAAATAGTACCATTTACTACAAACAACATCATAACACACCACAGGGTATCCTAGTTGGGAGCTATGGGTGTGAAACGTTTGTTTGTTTTTATTTTATTTTTTTAAGTGTCATTTGAACAAAATGATGATAGGTACCTTATCTACCTACTAAGTAGTGGAATAGCCAGAACTTAACTGGCTGGCTGGCTAACAACCTCTGTAAATACGATTTCATCTCCCCCATTCAACCGACAGATAAGCTATTCGCTATAGGATTTTAAGTTCTACTCACTCGTGATAGAGTATATTGGAAGTCTCGGAGACGTGGTAGGCATGCTGTTTGATGATGGTGTTGTAGTCGTTTATCCGGTCCGCGAGCAGGTGCTCGTGTGCGGTCAGGTGGCAGTTGACCAAACAAAAGGAGCACCCATATAGGTTGAAACGGATGCTTACTGCGCCTTTGTTACCCTGTAACAAGATTAAATTGTTTTGTTATAATTCACACACGTACAAACATACAAACAAACATACAAGTGAAGCTAATAAAAAGCGTGTAAAAACTAAGTCGTTTGCTACGACTAGTCCATAATAAAAAGATTAAATTGTTGTTTCTTTTTATCTGTTTTGGTTTACAGAATTATAATTGTACCATCACGGACTATAGGTAATAGGACTTTATTCTGGACTGCTACTTATCTTTTTGGGGGGTGATGTTAAATCGATCGACCGAGAAGGTCGCACAAGTTACAAGATCGGTAGATCGGTTGAAGTCGTACCGATGCAGACCAAAACAGGAACACGAAACTTGGTGTATACCATAATATCACAGCCTATCAAAAGTCATTAAGGCGGCTTAAAAAATCTGACATCAGAGTTAGCCACTGGGCCTGTTCTAATTTACTAACATTTTAATGTAGGTAACATACAACCAACCCAAACATCCTCCAGATTTGCCGCAAGAATGCATTAGTAGAGAATATTTACAACTTTCAACTCTACAGATATACCGGCTGACTGGTTAGACACTTGATATATTCTAGGTTATCATAGTACTCATTATTATGAACAACTTTTACTATGGGACCAACCCGAAATTCGCGAAAAAAAAATCAGCTGTTCCATACATTTTGTCAAGTGTCATTGACATTTTTCTATGGAACAGCTGATTTTTTTTTTCGCGAATTTCGGGTTGGTCCCATAGTAAAAGTTGTTCATAATAATGAGTACTATGATAACCTAGAATATGTCAAGTGTCTAACCAGTCAGCCCGTATAACCTTGACTTCTACATTATACTGGACATAATATATAACATCCTTGAAAAACTTGTCTCTACTCTGATTATTATCTTGATCACTTAAAAACCAACATGAGAGCCAAGTTTTAAGGCAGAATTATTATTGCATAGACAGTTCAAGCTATCGATTTTTTCGTTTTGCCTTATTGATGCTCACAGATATTTAAAGACTCAGGGACCCTACTCTGAGGCGCCCGAGATTATCTCCGTCACTCTCACTCTCATGACATTTATATACAGGGTTATTCATAAAGGGTATGCTAAGCCGAAAAGGACTCATAGTACTCATCATTATGAACCGCTTTTACTATGGCCCAACCCGGAATTCGCGAAAAAATTCAGCTGTTCCATACATTTTCTCGAGTGTCATTGACATTTTTCTTCGAATTTCGGGTTGGTCCCATAGTAAAAGTAGTTCATAACGATGAGTACTATGAGCCCTTTTCGGCTTAGCATATCCTTTATGAATAACCCTGTAGAGAGCGACAGTGACCGAGATAATAACTCATTCGCCAGAATGTGACGATGCTCTTATACCGAATTTAAAATAATATAGTCAGGCGTCAAGCAATAGTCGGTATTTTAAAGTAGATATAATTATATTCAGTGCGTGTATTTGATAAGCGCATCGTATCGGTAAAGGTTCCATGTGATATTAGATAGGGATCCAATGACGTAGATACCACAGGCTATTTGCGGTTTTACTATGTTGGTATAATTTATCTGTACATAGATAATAGATATTGATAGTGGATGCAGAAAATGGCTTGTCGAGTGTAAATCAATGAGCCGTTTTTATTACTCGTTCGTACACTATTTTTATTTTTGTACTAGCATGCCCTCGGTTTCGACCGCGCGTTTATGTTGAAAAGTAGCCTGTGTGTTAATCCAGCCTGTGTGTGTTGTTATCTCTATCCTAAATTTTATCAAAATCAGTTTAGTAGTTACTGTGATATGTGGTAACAAACATATACAGTATTTTACATGCACACAAACTTTCGCAAATATAATATTAGCAGTATATGATTGGAATCCATATTTTAACATATAACATTATAACATATTTTTATAATAATGGTTAAACGCGACGACGCGCGCGTGACGTTTAACATCAGGCAAGCGATTTGCTCGTCTCGTCACTCGATTACATAAAAAAAAAATTAATTAAAAAAAATGTTAATCATGATTATCCTGCAGTCTGAAAATGCTGAAATAGTTACAGCTACTAAACATTTAACTTTAAGTTTTTCACAATTCGTAATAACTGAAGTTTTCGTATTAACATCATGTTCGAGACTTACCCACATCCCTCCGAGTCCTGTCTTGGTGTACTGCGCCTCAATATCCCTTAAATGAGTGATATGTTTCATCTGAGTATACACTAGTAACAAGATCCCTTGCAGCCGTGTGCTCTTTGCAATGATATAGCCTTGTCGGCAGAGGATCTTGTTGAAGGTAGTCGTCCATGCGTCGGAGAAGAGAGAGTCCATCAGCATGTTCTGGGGCTGGGACTTGACTTCTTGAAGTCTGTAATGACAATGTCACTTAGTTCTTGTTTGACTTTACAACCCTTTAACTAATAGACCACTTTTTTTTTTTAACTTTATTGATTAAGTAGGGTTTGGTCAGACATGACCAATGACCATGCCACCTTCATTGGCCAAACCTTAAATGTAAAACAATCATCAATGCACATATTAACTGGTATGAACAGCAATCTGGCCTCATCCGATAAGGAATAGACCACTATACATAATATTTGTTATGTAAGAAAGACATTAAAACACAGCTGGCAAATTCAGTTTGCTTCTATGATTAAAATGTCAATTTAAAATCGTACTTATTCATTCATCTCGATCAGATGGTTTCACAGCAGTGATGTAATAACTGTTATGAAATGTGCGATTTCATGCAGTTACATTACACTGATTGACCTCAAAAGAAAGGAGGTCGGTATTAATGTTGTACTCTTTATAGTAGTACTGTTTTTCTTCTGTAGTTGTTGTTCAGAATTTATATGGATTTCTAGATCCTATTCTAGATAATTCTAGAGATGCCAGTTCTTAGTTTTCTTCAGAAAAGAAGTATTGTGCACCCATTACGATGGCTGAAAGATGCTATAATCTAGCAAGAATGTGAGAAACTAAAAAATCACGTTAAAAATCATAGGGTGAAGCTATTTAGTTCACTAATAAAGATACAAATAATGTGCTTATGTATGATCTCACCCAATTACATAGAAGTCCGGCAAGGGCTTGTTCTTGTTGAATTGCGATGGGAAATCCAACAGTGCATTTAAATCTTGTCCAGGTGCCCTTGTGGCCACGTTCCAGGTCACAAAATAAAACCTACAAAAAGTTTTTAGTTCAGTAAGTTATAATAAGTCGTTTTGAGAATAAATTACGTATGGGCAATTGGTCAATGATAAATAAACTTGTTTCAGAAAAAAATGTTTGCGTTTGTTTATGACAAACTATTATAAATAGCCTTGACTCCGTTTGACGTAGGTAATCCAGCTACTTAGCACTTCGAAGGAAAATAAAAACTCACCTGAGAGTATCCATTGTATTTCTTACTAGAAGTATTTACCACATTCAACGCACGCTACTGTTTCCTGGCTGATCTACAATCTAGGTAACTAGATTTATCGTAGACACTTTTAGGTAGGTTGATAAGATAAAAAAATCAAGAAATATAATACGAAAATATTATGACTAAAACCATTTAGGTGTAACGCACTTTACTATTCATGGCGTTTAATTAAATGGTAGTGCAGGATAGTTAAGACCGTGGTAAGATTTTTTGAAGATAACTTCTTTTCTGTTTACGGTTAATTATATCGATTTTTTTACACTGCCTGCAAATACACAAAACCTTCCTCTTCAACCCAAAGTGAGAAACGAAATCAGAATCAGACTAGACAGACATGGACAATGACTTTGACAGTGACGTAATTTGAGTGAACTCTGTGATGGTAAATGACAATGACTGCTATTTTCAACTGACGGTGACATTAACATTAAAACGTGATTTGACATGAACTAAAAAAAAAAAGAATGAACATTTTAACAGATTATATAGAAATAAAACAACTTTAGTCGATTTTAAAAGAAAATCGAACCGCATTTTGACCTTCACACTTCTAATTCAAAAATAACATCAACAGAAATAGCGGGAAAGGGAATGTCATGTCTAATGTTGTAGCAAATTATTATTGTAATTATGATCGGCGAGAATAATTATCAGTGCCAGTAAAACAGTAATATTCAACAGACAGATTTTGGTTATAAGGTTTAGTGCATATATTTAGTTTTGTGATAGCGGGTGCTTGTAAAATTTCAAGATGAGCGGTCAAGACCAGGTTAGTTTGATAGGTAACTAAAGTTTTCAAATGAGTAATCGAAAACATCGGTTAAATTTCTTTTTGGCTTTAAAACCTATACATAATTACATACATTTCAGGACTCGACAAGAACTACACGACGATCGCTCAAGATTTTGCAACGTGATGCTTCTGATAGAGAAAATTTAGTGGGTAGACCATCCAAAAGTTTGAAGCATCAGCTTGCTAGTCAAGAAACTTCCATGTAAGTAGTTAACAACGCATTAAAACATAGTTCTACTATTGTTGTTATCTTTGCTTAATATTCTTGTTGTTCTAGTGATGTTGAGGTAAAGAGGAAGAACTTGTCTTCCAAAGAAACTCAAGCAAGTATTGATAATAAAGTTACTGTTGATGACCTGACAAACCCTGAAGGTGCTTCGGAAAAGTATTGGCAAATTCTAGCTGAAAAGCGTCAGTGAGTATTGTTTTTCAGTTTAATTTACTTTATTTGTATGTTACTTTATTAGGTATAAGCAAGAATGTACCATTTTAGATGCAACAATACATTTGAAAAGCTTATTATGTGCTTATATTATATTATGAAGAACTCAAGTATGGTTCTTCTGATGTCTGCCCACTTGGAGTGTATTATTATTATAAGTGAAAGTAATAAAACATGCACTGACATTCTGCTTGGGATGTATTGAGAATTTTTTCTGCTAGTTGAACCTTACCTAAGTCTCTCCGGCTAAAGTATTGCAACATGTTAAAGTTTGAGAAAGTAGGTATTGTGAAATGGTATAAATTAGAATTAAACAAATATGTTATCATTGGTATGACATCAATTTTAAACATTCTAGAGTTGCCCTACAAGACGCTTTGGATGAAAATGAAAAGCTCCGCAAAATTATTGAAGATCTAAAAGAGGAGAATGTTTTGTACAAGCAAATGTTGGATGAAGCCAATAGCTTTGTTGAAGTTATAAAGGTAAGCTATTGAACTTAGTTACACTGGGAAAACGACAAGTAGCTTTTTTTATTTTAAACTAAACTTAAGACATCAGCTTAAGCTGCCCTCCTATAAATATAAAATATGTAATAAAAAAAAAACTAAAAAATCTAAGGGAATGTCGATACTTAACCAGATGTAATTTCCTTTTTGTAAGTTGTTTGTTTTTCATACTGATAACTAGCAGTCACTTTCATCGCCACTCTAATTATTACAAAAATTCTAGGATCAACTTGTTTATGTAGCTTCAAGCGCTGATATGTTATTATATTTTGGATGTTACTCAAATCAAGTCTTCTAAATAGAAACAAGATACCCATATGATGGCTGTAACAGAATTTCATTGTACACATTTCTTTTTCAGGAGGAACTTGCAAATAGCAGTAACAATGACACTGGTATTGATGTGAATGACGTCAGCACTGCTGACACCACAGCCACTGATACCAGCACGCTTGAAGCAGCTGAAGAAACTGAAACTCCCTCCAAAGAGTAGAATAATAACAGCACCTGTGTCAACGGTGTGGATTTTTTTGTGCCAATATACAAACTAAATTTGGTAGGATCTAAATGTCCATGTCTTAACCTAAAGCAGATTGAAATGAATGAATTGTTTTCGACCTATCAAATTTGGTTTTATTAATGGTGCAACAGAATCAATGACATCCAGATCACAATTAAATTAATTTGATGTTCATTGCGCCTTTAGAATTAAACTTTGTTTTAGTATCAGAAAATTAACTGCGTCTAATATTCCTCCTGAAAATCTTTGCTAATTAGCTATTACTATGAAATAATTAGATATCAGTATATTTTCCTGATTTCATCTGCCTTTCTAACAAATTGCTATTATAATGTATATGTATGTGTGCTAATTAGTATGTATTGTTTTCATTTAGTCTCTTTTTTTTATTTAGATAACAAAGGTCAGAAGAACTGATAGTACCTACTAATAATAAATAGTAGTAATAACAATCTTAGATAGATTAAATATGCTAGTATTTTGTCTAGTTTTGTAATTTTTATTCAAGGATAATCAATAAAACTTCTTAGTAAATAAATACATGATTTTTATTATTTAATTTATAGTTTGCCACATAAATCAGGTACAGGCATATTGCTAACAAAAAGACCCAAGCAACAACCAATCGGAATTCCATCTCTAATAAAATAGACCCCTATTGAATACATCCTACTAGAAAATTAAATAAAATTGTAAAGTACATTCATACATGATCAGTTAATTTTAACTACCTACATAAAAACTAAATTATAAAAATTTCACTTTAGATTTAACTGCATAAATTCGTAATAAGGCACGCTGGGTTCAATTACATATATCCAAAAAGCTAAAATAAGCTGTAGTATACTGTAAGAATGTTGGAGAGTATTATTTTTTCAAAAATGCTTGGAACTGTTCATCAAAGTTAGTTTCATAAGTCCATGGCATCAAGTCTGGGTACATTACAATCCTCCTATACACCTCTGCAACTCCGTTTTGAGGTAAAACACTTCTTACTTTCTTGTTCAAGCAACCAGTCGCATGGATGTAGTTGTTGACTATCAAATTATAGATGAAGCTGACATATCGGTGATCCAAATTTTCTGCTGTGTTCGGTATATTAATGTTATGTGATGTTATTTCGTCAAGATAGCCAGGAGTGATAATTGGTACTATAAAATCAGCCTGAAAAAGATAAGAACACATTTATTTTTTTCTACGTACACCATATAATTTCACTTAAAATTGTATAAAAAGCAGGGTATAAGATATAACAGGAATGTAAATGAATACTAAGGAATGCATGACATGGTGATAAACAGGAAACATCTTTTTAAGTAAACATAGGTATGTATAATTTTACATACCTTTTCAAAATACTCCCTAATGAACTTTTCAGGGTTCTGATAGATCTGTTCTCGTCTACCACCAAGTGTGATGACTTCTACATCAGGAATATCAGTCCAGTTTTCCACATAATCCTGTATGTTAATAGCTGTCGGCAAACCATCTTGAGCAAATGTTAGGAACAATATGGGACGGTCATTTACGGTGGGCTCATTTTCTGTCACTGGAGGCATCGGTTTTGGTTTAGGTTTTTCTGGCTCTTTTTCTCTTGTAGGTTTAATTACAATATGCTTGTTTAAAGCTGGGGGAAGATCATTGGGAAGGTTTTTTAAGCTTACAATTTCTCTGTAACCGGTGCTTTTTTCATTACTATGGTATCCAGAGTCGTCTTTGTTGAAATGTTGAGCTACGTTTGACAATGGGTCTTCAAGAGCTTTCAAGATGTCATATCTTTTCATTTTTATGAAGGCATCTAGGATTTTATCTATTGTAGCTTTATCATTTTGTCGGTATACTTTTAGCACCATGTCTGCTGGGTCATCTTTTACTGAAGCCATTATGTACTGAAAACAATTAGAATACATTTTAGGATGTTATAGTAATATTGGGCATCAATAGTAGACTGGCATTGATTAATGTACATGTGGTATTTTCACAGAAGTAAAAATTATATTAGCAAGGTAAGTCAGACTACATGATTTAGTATAATATTTTGGTTGTGAAAAACAGACTAAAATACTTTGCACAGTAAAAAACCACCGCTCTCAGCTAGTAGATAACCACAGACCAATCTCGGTGTTGATAACAAGATGTTGATAAATATTATGTTTATAATCAACTTTTGTCAATTTACTGCGGCTGGTAACATTCACTAGTGTTGGAAGGAACACAGAAGGAAGAGTATATCTTCATGGATTTAGCTATTTATAAAACACCATACTCACATCCAAATCATCCTGGCTCACACCTAATGCATATCCAAGGTCTCTCCAACCATTTGGAGTTCCTCCTACTTTCCGTATCATAACTCGCCATGCCTCATAACAAGCTGACCCAATTTTACTCTTAGGATTTCGGTAGTACAACAAGTCCGTGTGTAGATAGCAAACTTTCTTGCTCAGCGAATGTAACTGTGTTAATTCTCTTTTTCGTTCGTCTTGAATTAGCTCTTCAAGAGTTAGTGTGTCGATACTGGCGGTTTCGTCATTCCCAAAATCGTGGTGATCATTTATCACGTTCCTAAAAACAAAATTAACACTAAAATAATTAAAATACCACGACCTCACAAGCAAGATTTCTATCAGGCTTTCAGATTTTAACACCAAATTAACTGGGTGTAGATATTAGAGCACACTTACATTTTGTTTAGTAACTGACTAAATACAAACGAAAATTAATTTCTAATCAAAACATTAGAATAACTCCACATGACTCCACAAAGATAATTAAAAGAATGAGGCAATGAGGAAAACAAATTCAAAAAACATTGACACTTGCTTGACGATTAACAAAAAAACAGTGCTGCCAGACCCTAGGCCCTAGAGCAACTATTGAGCTTTTGACCAGTTTGGGTAAAAATATTTAAGTAACTCGCTGCAGATGAACCGTTTTATGATAGCTCTTTTATTATGTTCAGTTTCTTGCTTCATGCGCAGTGTAGGTAAAGAAGATATGACCAACGTTGAATAATTTTTAAATAAATATTTGTTAATTACATCATATTTTGTACTGGCCACATTTTCTCGAAAAAAGTATGTGTGGGTTCTGTAATTGGCCAGTTTTATAACAAAAAATAAAATATTAACGCGGGAAAATGCAAACAAGTTTTGCAAAGTTAGAAAATTATAAAAAAACTAGCAAATTTACGTTACAATAATCGTGAATATTTTAATGGAAGATATTAACCTGTAAGTACTTATCTTACTACTTTTGTATTGCATTATTCAGTGATAAAGCTGTTAATCCACACAAATAAACTTTCAGTGCTAGTTTTACAGACTTATTGGGCGATGAAATAGCCAACTCACAGGAGTCCCAGCCCTTATCAATTTCCTCCGAAAATGATCTATTGGACGATCGTGTGGTCAATAATCTTAAAGGTTTTCCTATCTCTCGTGATAATGAAACGCAAAACATTTCGAGACCAGCAAAAGGAACCGGCCAATATGGACAGTTTCGTAGTGTTGATGAAATAGGTATATTTTATTTTTCTTGGCATCGACACAGCATTTTTTAAGTATACGTATATACCACCTAATTTAGCAATAATTTACGATGAAATACATGTTTTATTAGTTATTTATTAATAAGGTTAATTACTAGGCAGTCTGCCGTATATAACTACCCACTCCCAGTTTTCAATTATTTATAATATTGGATATGGTATAAGGGTATAACATATCATAGAGATTTTCTTAATTCCGTGCGCATTTGTTGCGGTTAAGAATTTTGTATCATCATTCGATTTCAGATGTAAAATACCGCGATGTGTTTAGCTACCCATTCTTCAATTTAGTGCAGTCAAGCGTCATTGAAAATGCTTTGTATTCAGGTAAGTATGCGAAGCTACACGAAAACATGACTCACTTTTCACTTATAAACGATATAA
Organism: Alcis repandata; assembly: GCA_949125135.1. Taxonomy (NCBI): domain Eukaryota; kingdom Metazoa; phylum Arthropoda; class Insecta; order Lepidoptera; family Geometridae; genus Alcis; species Alcis repandata. The sequence goes on along the minus strand of OX421239.1, from coordinate 7,686,944 downwards.
CCGATCTTAATAAAATTTGGCAAGAAAGTAGTGTACAATTAATCGTGCATGTCAGATGATTTTAGGGCATACAGGCATCTGACATGCACATGCACTGACATGCCTAAAGTTTAGGCGCTCCAATAATTTTGAAACTAGGGCTTACCACTTAGCTTATTACGAACTTTTATTTACGTTCAGTTTAGATGCAATTAACATCATATGTTTCCATTTAAAATAAAATATGACAGTTAACCAGCTGGTTCAGTCAGTTTAATACATTAATTTTGAAAGTCTTAACTCCTAAACTCTTTTGTAATAATTTAAGATAACTCAATGGTGGTGTGTGCTCCCACGGGGTCTGGTAAGACAGTGGTGTTCGAAATGGCTATAGTGCAGCTACTAATGGAGTTGGAAGACAAGCAATATATGGACGACTTCAAAATTATCTACAGTAAGTTTGTATGCCACGTCTGAACCCATTCGGGTTCTAGCCTGTTATATCAAACTAGCTGGTGCTCGGGACCTTATGCCCAGTGCTACTCAGCTTTCGCCCTAGCAGTCTGTAAAACATCTATACTAATATACTAATAATATATTATAATATAATTTAGTATAATATAATATAATATAATATAATATAATATAATATAATATAATATAATATAATATAATATAATATAATATAATATAATATAATATAATATAATATAATATAATATAATATAATATAATATAATATAATATAATATAATATTATAAAGAAGTAAAGTTTGTGTGTTTGTATATTTGTTAAATTGTAAGGGGTAATCTCGGGATCTACTGAACCGATTTTAAAAATTCTTTCACCAATAGAAAGCCACATTATTGCTGAGTGTCATAGGTTATATAAAAAACCGAAAAATAAAAAGGCTTTTACGTGGTAGTCCGTTTTGCAAAGTGAATAGGAGAAAAAACGGTCCGGACGGCGCGCGATGGCTTCGGGTTTAATTAACATTATGCCCAACGAAGTGGGCAAGGGTCAGCTAGTAGTCTATATACTTAAGAACTTACTTTGCTCTCTTCTCGTCTGGTCGAAGCATCACGTGACCAAAATGCTGGCCTCTATCTCGCCCAAAGGGTGAGCATCGCCATACAACGTGATAATAGGGCCAGCATTTTGGGAACAATTCCCGCAGGCAGCGGCCTTTTAGATTAGTTTAGTTTTATTGGTTTAGTTTTTTAATTTGATTATATTGTAATATTCATTTGTAATCTCTTAAGAACAGTCAAGAACAATATTTGAAAAGTGTTTTTTTAATAATTGGACCAGTAGTTGCGAAGATTACGCTCTACAAAGAAACATGCAAGCCAGGGGCGTAGCTACTGCCGTATCTGCCGTATCAATTATACAGGGCCCCCGGAGCACAGGGGCCCCCGACGTGCGTAAGGAAAAATTAATAAAAACTTCCCAATTTTTTTTTATTTTAGAAATGACAAAAGTAGTCGATAATTTAGAAAATATATTTGTATCATAATGTTATATCTTTTTTCGTCTATTTTGTTTTCGCCATACAAAACGCCAATTTCATAGGTAAGGACCTAATAAATTAGTTTGCCGAAAAACAGGCAAGGAGAGTATATTTAGTTTGAATTGTTAGTAAAAAAATTGGAAAAGGTGATAGATGATAATTATAATTAAATATTTATTTTAATTCTATGTTAACATTTTGTTTCTTTTGTGAGAAACCTTTACCCTTCGTAAGGGCCCCCAAACAATTTTTTTATACAGGGCCCCGCCAAGGCACGCTACGCCACTGATGCAAGCCTTATGTAGCTTATAGCTTATAGTACTAGTATTCCAGACTAAATTCCAAGTTAATCTAACGTTCACAATAACTAATAATTATTTTTACAAAACAAAAACCGACTTCAAAAGACCGACTATTGAGTTATTCATCTATTTGTCGCATTTACTTAAGACTTATATGGTTTTCTCATGGATACATCAAAACTGGACTAAATTGAAATGGGACCAAATGGGAAGCGTCAGCTTTCTAATAAAAAAAAGAATCTTCAAAATCGATTCACCCAGTCAACATTTATAAGGTATATAACAAACATTTAAAAAAAAACATACCTACAGTCGAATTGATAACCTCCTCCTTTTTTGAAGTCGGTTAAAAATGACTAAGTTTGTTCATACAGTGGCGCCTGTAAAAGCCCTATGCACTGAGAGACTAACAGAGTGGTATCCAAAATTCACGAAACTTGGCCTTCTCTGCATCGAAGTCACTGGAGACACGGATGTCGATTTTTCGCAGTTGAAACCTTACAGGTATTACGTTCGACGTATTACGTGCTATACAATTACAAATAGGCGGATTCTTTTAATATGCACTGTCCTAACTAATAAATGCAAAATGCTGTCAGGCGCTTTAAAAACCGTGACTAACCCTAAACTCTCTAATCAAACTTACTTACTTTTTACACGGTTTATATTAGCTTCACTTGTATGTTTGTATGTTTGTTTGTAACCGACTCCTTTGGGCGCGTTTTTGACCCACTTTAAGTGGTCAGATTTCATGTAGATTTGTCGAGGACCGATGACAATAGGTACACTAAACAAAGCGTGTTTTTTAGTTTTTTGAATTAATTAGTTTATGCTTAAGAAAACTTCAAGCATCTTGTAAAAACACGGTAAAATATCTAAAATAACCACTTTTAGAATAATAATAACAACTCCCGAGAAATGGGACATGGTAACCCGTCGATGGCGCGAACATTCGCAGCTGGTAGAAGTGATCAAGCTTTTCCTGATCGACGAAGTGCACATACTAAATGACCAGACGCGCGGACCCGTGCTCGAGGCTGTTGTTAGCAGGATGAAGACTATTGAGGTGCTCTCTCTTTCTCTCTTGCTAGAAATATGTCTTTCTGTCCTACTCTCACTATTATGTTTTGGTTGAAGTGATCAATCTTTCTCATACCAGGTGCTCGATGCTTATGTAAGTTATTTTCTCTTTCTAGCTGATTCAATATTTCATACTCTCTCACACATTATTTTTTCTCGCTGTCCTTTCTTTTTCTCTAAACAATGAGATAGACCTAATACATGGCATCGGTTTAACTTAAATTTGCCGTTGTAATTGGATGAAAATAATAGAAAATGGATTTAAAATGTTTTTATTTCATTCTGTATTGTTTGGGAATCTTTATTTTTTATTTTCTATCTTTTTTACTTTTTTTTCCGCTCTTTTCATATTCTGTTTCCAGTCCTCAGCTCAATCCGTCCACCGAATCCAGCAGCTCCAGAAGCAGTATCAAGGCATTGAGACCAATTGCAAGGAGTCGCCTCCTAAGATTAGGTTCGTGGCTGTGTCAGCTACCGTCAGCAACCCTGACGATGTCGCGGCTTGGCTAGGAACTACCGACAAACCGGCTGTTTACCATAAGTAAGTGGTGACTTGGTTATCTTCTTCTTCTTAAAATATACAAATTACGTGTCACGTTGTTTGTCCGCTATAGACTCCTAAACTACTTAACCGATTTCAATCAAATTTATTTGCACACCGTGTGCAGTTCGATTTAACTTAGGAGATAGGATAGCTCACATCTCAATTTATAGTAAAAAAACATGAAAAATTAGAAAATTTAAAAATACTTAAACCATAATTTAACTTTAGCGCTTTGGACAATGTAACCTTTTTTTAATGTAACTTTTGACATTTGACATAGAATTGACGCAATGGCTTTTGACAGGACAACGTCTGTCGAGTCAGATATTAAAATAACAGAATAGAATAATGGGTTGATTACATATAACGAGTACAGTGGCGAGACAGTAAATGACACACTCGGCCGAGAAAACAAATCTTGGTTTTAGTGACTGTCTCGCCTCGTCAGAATATTTACACAAACCTAGTACTTGGCAGAGGGCGGCGAGTGCCTTGTCTCGCCACTGTACTCGTGACGTGTAATCAACCCATTAAAGTTATTTAGAGTCTTTAAGAACTTCATCCTAGTATATTGAGAAATTTGAAAATAGATCTAAATGTAAAGTGGTCGACGTGTTCATGCTGTTATTAAATGCCGACACGTATTTACTGGAAAGACGCAAAAGTTGTCTGGAAGAAATTACTTTCGGCGATAAGACTGTAACTATGTTTGCTCGGATGGAATCTTGCAACTCAATTTTGAACCACTTCCCGATGTCAGATTGAGCTGAAATTTGGGATACGTGTGTAACTCTGATAACAATGCAATAAAAAAATTAACGAGAAACTAAAACTTAATTATAATACTTAACTTAACTTTAACTTAATTTTACGTGAGTATTCCCATGTTTAATTATAACAATAATGCAATAAAAACTTTTTTAATATTTATATTAGGTACGTGTATTTTTATAACTAACTAGCTGTTCCCCCTGCCACGCTTCGCTGTGGATATGTTACTTTGGAATAATGTAGCATTCGAATGGTGAAAGAATTTTTGAAATCGGTCCAGTAGTTTTTGAGTTTATTACACACAAACATACAAAAATACAAATCTTTCCGCTTTATAATATTAGAAGACTTATTACTTCAAAGTAGTCTAGTAGCATTTCTTTACAAACCGAAAACTAGTCAATTCTAGTAAGCTGTACTCTATTCTTTTTCTCCCGTTCTACCCTTTCACTCTATCAAAAATTCAAAATTCATTTTTTTTAACCTGAGAAAAGTTGGTTAAATATGTAAATATAAGTTCTCCAGACCCCGCCAGTCAGCTTACAAGCGGATAGGTACTTAAAATCACTAATTACAATAAAATGATTCAAAATTAAACATAAAATAATAAAAAAATCCATCTTTATCTCTAAAATGTTTTCTAGGTTCGGCGATGAAAGTCGTCCCGTAAAACTAAAGCGGATAGTAGAAGGGTACCCGTGTCCTGAAGGCACTAGTATATTCAAATTCGACATCATACTCAACTACAAACTGTGGCCCGTTATCCAGAAATATCACGACGGGAAACCTACTTTGGTAAGGCTTACTATTTTATTTTATTTAAAAAAAAATAATGAAAAAGATTTATAAATATTATGCATAAAAATTCCATTATCATTTATACCTTATGCTAGGGTGCATCCGGATTATTTAGGAGGTTTTGGAGAGGTGGGGGGGACGTTGGCGGGTTTTAGAGTGGGGGGGTTCCTCCCTCTGAAACTCCCGTAGTGGCCTGATTCTGCTTGACAGAAAGCACCGGGATTTCCATAGAAACACTTCAAGATACCTTGAACAATATTAAGATAAATAAAGTAGTTCCGTAAATTGTTACCTTTACTTTTAAAGCCTTTTGAATCTTCTTCTTCTTTTGCATTATCTGAATCCACCATTCTAGAGTTCACAAAAAGGTTTACTCTTATATTATTTGAATCATGATAGCCATTTTGCCGGTCATACGTACCTACAGCGTAAAAAAATCTTAGTTAAATTATTAAAAACCTTACGTAAAGGCATTCATGATGGAAATTATTATCACTAACAATCAAGAACGCAGGACCAATCCCATAACACCCACACAAAAATTTTGATCAAAAATCTACTTATTTGTAGATATTCTGCAACACCCGCAAAAGTGTAGCATTGACAGCGGAGACTCTATCTAAAGAGCTGACCGTCTCCTTCAGTCCGGAACAAAAAGCCAAGCTCACTGCTTTGGCTTCTACTATCAAGAACAAAAAATTGCAGGTATCTTGAATTCCTATTGAAGGAAATAACTTATACTAAGAAGACTATTGCTTGGAAAAGATCGCTCTGACCGATAAGGCCGGTTGCCCTAGTTTTAAGTTATTATCATCCTTTTGTGTGCAATTTTTGGTGTGAATAAAGAGTTTATCTATCTAGTTATCTACAAAAAAATAGTTCTTTCAGGTTTCCGTTAGAGGCGTTTTACGAAAATGTATAATAGATAGCTTTACAATTTGAACGTATTAAACATTTTTGAAAATTTAATTCTTACTATTTGGTAAAATTTGATTTGAAGTTTGTGTCGTTTTCTTTTCAAATCTCTTCTAATTTTTTGTTACAATTTATTCAAAAATAATTTCTTACTTTAAGCTTCTAGTTCTGGGCGGAGTAGGATGCCATCACGCCGGCTTGCTCTACGAAGAGAGGAATAACATCGAACGAGCGTTCCGGAACAGAGACTTGCCCATACTCATCACTACCACTACTTTAGGTATGTAATTAGTTACTTAAGTAATTCTAATTTTATTAAGAGGCGAAAATCGCGAAAATTTCATTAACATTTATTGGTAGCTAGAAGTCGGAATATATTAATTAATAAAACATACACATTGAAAGCCTAGCTTCGAACAGCTTTCGTTGATTTCTGTTCTAAAGCTGCCAAAATTTTAGATCTATCTTCAACTCTGTGAATTCTTTATTAGGTTGTGGTGGATATGAGTTTTCGTTAAATTTCATTTAATTGTCATCTAAGAAAATTATGCCAAGGATTATTCAGTTAAGTAGGTAATTGTAAACCGTAAATTTTACAGTAACGTTCAGAAAATCACTGTTTTTTTAACCGACTTCAAAAAAGGAGGAGGTTATCAATTCGTCTGTATGTTTTTTTTTATGTTTGTTACCTCATAACTTTTGACTGGGTGAATCGATTTTGATGATTCTTTTTTTATTAGAAAGCTGACACTTCCCATTTGGTCCCATTTTAATTTAGTCCAGTTCTGATAATGGTATCCATGAGAAAACCATATAAGTCCTAAATTTGCATGAAGTACGTGCGCGACAAATAGATGAATAACTCAATAGTCGGTCTTTTGAAGTCGGTTTTTGTTTTTTGTTTTGTAAAAATAATGTTCTTGTTAGCTATGGGAGTGAATCTGCCGGCTCATCTCGTCATAATCAAAAACACACAACAATACGTGAACGGAGCTTATCAGGTAATTTACTGACAATACTGCTACTTCCCTACTCGTTAATTCTTACATAATAACATGTCATTTCTATGTATAATTCTTCACGAAGGTACTTTATCTGACATTGCGAGAAGGTTTGAAAATATAATATTTAGTTACTAGCTACGCCTTGCAGTTGTACCCGTGATTTTTGAGATAAAAGATTTGGTCAGCCTCCGGACTTCTAAAACTATACGCAAAAACTATACTAGGTACATGTGAAAAATTGTAGTATTTTTTTTTTATACAAATTTACTATTTCAGTGAGTTTTATAAGCGGGTTTAGCTGCAATCAGCCAGTTAATTATAATCAGGATCAGTACTATATAAACTCTTGGCGTAAGTCTGATCCGAATCGTGTTGGCTTTTGTATCGCTTTTTCTCTAGTCGACATAGCGAGAAAAAGTCAGAGCTATCCAGGTTCAGGCTTGCGCTAAGAGTTTAAAGTAAGGCTGCTGGTGTCAGAATTTATTAATTTATTCATTAGTACCACCTTTTTTACTTTTCTTTAAACTGGTTTGATATTTGATTAATTTAACTGAATTTTGAACACTTCTCGGTGTCCGATAGTGCTGAAATTTGTAGACGTGTATAACTCCGATGACAATGCAGTCAAAGCATATATATATTATTTTTTAGAGTTGTTTTTAAGTACCTTGTTATTTTTAAATATATGTATGTAATATAGGAATACAGCATGAGTACGATTCTCCAAATGGTGGGGCGCGCGGGGCGGCCGCAGTTCGACACGGAGGCCACCGCCGTCATCATGACTCGCCTCGCCGACAAGGTCAGTCGCACTCACGATAAGCTGAAGCATAATCTGATCAAAATCGGGTATGGGACGATCAGAATTAAAAAAAAAACAGTAAAAAAATATTTTTCATCAAAATTTAAAAAAACTCCTAAACTCCCAACGTTGAAACGGCTGGACCGATTTTCATCAAACATACTTATGAACACTCTCGACTAATTGATATGCATACTTGATCGATTGATGCCACAGATAGACACATACACACAGATACGTCAAACTTACAACACCCCATCGTTTTTGCGTCGGGAGTTAGAAAAGAAAAGGGATAAAATAACGATTTTGAAAAGTTAGTTCTTATTTATTGCAAATATGCCAAGATCACATGATTGTAAACTTTCGTTTCCACGCGCTTGTCAGATCAGGTGACAGTGGATATGGATCTGGATATGGATCTCATCTGAAGTCATTCGTAATTTAATCGACTGAGCAGGGCATATGACCACCCATATGTGTAATGTAGAGTATTGTAGTAGATGTACAGAAAATAATATACTCGTATGACATCTCGACAGCTATTCATGTCAGCTATTCGTGTCATTATAAAAGTTGTCCCGTAAAAACTGGTGCTTATCATCGTACTTTTATGCTCCGTATATACTTTAAGTGAATTCATCATTCTTTTAGCGGATTTTTTTCTCGGTGTAGGTTAATGTAGTCATTTATACTGAAACTGAATGTATTTCTGTACTTACGTCTCATTTACTAGCTGTAGAAAAATAAATAGCTTAAGACGTGTTTGCTGTTCCTAATTCAATAATAGTATGGGTCAAATTACGCTTGGAAAAGACATCAACGCGCGCTCTTTTTCGTTTTTATCGAGTAGGTTTAGAGTAGGTTAGGATAGGATAGGTTTGGAGTAGGTTTAGAACCAATTATAATACTACAAGCACTACTTACGGTAAATCTTATTTTGTATTTACGTAATAAAAGGAGATTAGTTCCTAAAAGGTTCTCAAAAATAAATAAAACACATTTTACTATTTCAAATTTAATACAAAGTTTTATCAAAAACTACATATTACATTGCTATTAAATCTAACGAATAAGTATAATAATATTCATTTATTACAAAAAAGAATATTCTAAGCTAATATAAAAATATTTCGTTACATTAATGGCAATGATGATATCTATTTTGTTAATTTCATCACAGATATGGTAACTCATAACTTTGTAATGATATTTTATGATCTAATTAATGTTAGTAAGAAAGGAGGCTAAAATATATTTGCATATTAAACTAAAATCTGAAGAAATTAATGTCTTAACTACTTACATTAATTTAAATGGAAGATTAGTGCATATAAAAGTATAAACATATAAGTATAGTACTACACTTAGTATGGTTTTGGTTACAGAACGAAAATTACAGACAAGATTAAACAGAGTCGTATAGTTCAATTTCAATAGAGATCACTTTCATTTTTAGTTATGGAAGTTTGTTAGTTCAGTTATTGATGAGTTACTTGAAATATCAAAGTGCCTGTTTTCAAGTTTAAATTCCGTGCTATAAAAAAACTTTTACGACTTTTACCTTTAGGAAAAAGTTTGGTGTAAGTGGAATGTCTTTATATAAGAACGGCGTGAATGTGCACCTCCACGCTTTATTTTTGTAGTGCGATAACTCCCGAACCAAATAATCAAAGCTAAATAAACATAAACAAATGATGAAACAAAAAACTTGCAAGTAAAACAATGATCTCTTTTATTTTTGCGTTATTAACATGTTGCTTAAGCGTCGATTATGAAGTCCGGAAAGACTTTTCCAGCCAGAATGAAGTTACTTACAATAGTATACCTACTGTTAAATTCTTCATAGCACGGGATTCTTATGTACAATCGTTTGAACTACGAAAAAATCTGTCGCATAATAAAATGTAAGTCAAGAGTAACATACTCTCTCTATCTATGAGTGTAACATCATCATAATCATGGTTTCTTCTAAAAAAACGAAGGCGAAGGACATTCGAGACAGACATTCTAAATTAAAAATTCAGGTTTTTCTAATTAGGGAAAGGCTACTATTTTCTTGACGGCACAAACCGCTAAACTGGGTGTAAGATCTGTGTCTTAAAAGTCAGATCCTTCTATTTATCAAAATGTAAATAACATGTAAAGTTGTGTAGAATGAAGTCTAATTTGCGACAGATCCAGTTCCGCATACATTTACTTTCCTTTACCGAAAGGGTTGGCGTTATCCTCAAAGCTGATCTTAGGCACAAATCCGCTGTCTCCCTCGACGGTGTACTCAACGTTCATGAGTCGGCCGTCAGGGAGAAGCACGCGGTATCCTCCAACCACCTTGCCTTGTGCGTCCCCGGCCTCGTTGGCGCCGAAGTAGAGGAGCTTCTCTTGGTCTTCTACGTCGTATTTGTACTCGTACTGGGGAGAAAGAGGAAAAAGATTGATTGTTTGAAATGATGTCAAAAGTGAGGTGTGAAAAAACATTACACAAATTATACGACTAGTATACTAGCTACTATTACCAAATTACAAAAAAGGTAATGCTACTACTCGTGTACTTCTTACTTTAAATTTTACATAGATTGTAGTGGTAGGGCTCTTTTGCAGAGCCCGCCTGGGGAAGTACCACACCTTTGCCAGTTATTCCACCGCCAAGCAGTAATGTGCAAACATTACTGTGTTCCGGTTGGAAGGGCATTGTTTCCAGTGAAATTACAGGGCAAATGGGAGATTAAACAACTTATTATATCTCAGGGTGACGAGCGCAGTGCTGTGCCGCGCAGGGTCTTGAATTCTGCGAGTTCAAAATTCTGGGTGGCACAGACCTGTTATGGGCAAACGTGTCGTTTAACATCAGGCGAGCAATTTGCTCGTCTCGTCACTCAATTACATTAAAAAAAAAAAAAAAAAGATAATTGTAGCATAATCTCGAAAAGTAATATTGAAAAAAAAAAATGAAGATGAATAAAGATATTATGTTTTTATTAATATTATGAAATTGTCTCAAATTGCCCCAAAGAAGTCTGAGTAGTGAAGCTTTGGTCAAATATTATCAACTCGATATTTTATAAAGAGTTTTTTTTTAATCTACCAATTGCAATTGTATGCCAAAGGTTTTAAACCTCCATAACTTTTGTTGAATCGCGTGCGGCCATCTAAAGATGAGCTTGTATTGGTCATTACCCCATTACCCTTGGTCGTAAGTTACTCGATCCGTGCCGATGTAAACCCGCGTGTCCAATCACCGCATAATTCGATATACGATCTGATGATATCCAGTGTCGGATCATAAACTATGTTTACATGATTTTTTATGAGGCGATTATAACTTGAAACTTTGAAGTGGGTGGTAATAGAGTTAGCTTTGTAGATTAACACATCAAATAAATTATTATTTCCAAAATTTACACAATATAAAAATAATAAAAAAGTCAATACCAAAAATTAAAGGATAATAATCGGAATATCTTTAAACAGACCTTATTGTTTATTTCTAGTAATGTTACCAAATATTTGTACTGTTAGAAATCCAAGGAATTTAGTACCAACCAATGTTATTTCATAGAAATTATTTTTAAGTTTGGAAACAAAAAAATAAATAAATGTAAGAATTAGTATTAGCAAAGAACTAATTTATTCATAATACTAATTTAATCATATGGAGTAGATTGTGGACTAATGTTACTCGACTACAACAATTAAAGCCTACATTTCTAGACAGCTTAGGAAACAGCTGAAATTATACTAATAACGAATAATGCCTTTATTATGACCGAGCATGACATCGCATTACCATTTTGCAACTCAATTTTAATGCGAGTACAAACGAGAACAAACATCTTTGCTATCTGGAACGAAAAATTAATTTGTAAATTTTGTAGTTACTGAATAAATTATCTTTTTGCAATAGCTAATTTACCTATACATGGTCATAAGCTACGCAGAAGCATAAAAGGGGACATAGTATTCATCATTATTAAAACAAAGTCAGCTATACGTTTTGTCGAGTGTCGTTGACATTTTTCTATGGTTGATTTTTGTTGGCAATTTCAGGATTTGTCCTTTTGTATAAACTATTAATATTCATGAGTACTATGAACCTTTTTTGTTGGTTTAGCATAAGTTTTTGAAGTTGAAGATATTTGCCAAGTGACTATATTACTCAAGAATCACGTGAATAAGTTCTCAGACGTTTTAATTTTAGTTTAATGATCGTGGAAGTCAACCTTGGAGTTATTCACATTTGAACGTTAGTAAGATAAGTTTAAACTTCATTTTTTGTAATCATAAATTACCTTAAATTCACACTAATAAGTAAATGTGGATCTACATTTGTTCCACAGAAAAATGGCAAATTGGTCAAGCGCGGTTTTATTCGCAACTAGCTGTTCCCTGCACCGCTTCGATGTGGATAAAAAAAAATATAGCCTAATTATGTTACTTTGGGATAATGTAGCATTCGAATGGTGAAAGAATTTTTGAAATCGGTCAAGTAGTTTTTGAGTTTATTCCACACAAACATACAAAAATACAAATCTTTCCTCTTTTTTATATTAGTATAGATAAAAAACAGATTTAATACTTTGAATGTCTGTTTTTGCTCCTACTAAACTTTGTTACAACTAAATGATGTCGGAAAGAATTTGTCTATGGCATGATATAGCTTAGTTTATACCTATCCTGAATTTAGACAAAAGCTGGAATAACCTGGAAAACTTTACAGTTCCTGTAGAAAAACAGGTAGGTATCACTACGGGGCGCAGCATATTCATAATAAATTATTTTTCAAGCTAATCAAATGTTTTTGCTGAGTTTAGTCCTAAATTGAACAATAATATTACTATAATATAATATAACGTCTTATCTAGTTACCTTACTACGAATTTATACGTCACGTGAATTAATTAAGTTCTCATCCAATGCAATTAGCGTCCGATTAAGGCGACGATACCAGCTTATAAAGCGCACAAAGCGAACGCCATTGCGCCAATTTGCGTCCAATTAAGAGTTTAAGTTTGTTTCACATCGTTAACATAATGGCCGATGCACCGATAGCATGCGCTCGCGCCTAGTGCTCTATGACTGAACAATACAATAACGTTACAATGACATACTTTTATGAGAATGCAGTTAATTGTTTATTCTAGCGTGTTTTTTTTAGTTAGTGAGTATGTAATCACTAATCAAGATGCTTTGGATCGCGCGAGGAGTCTCGTGCTATTAGCATTTAAGCTTCAGGAATTTGGCAAATTTCAGACCAGACGTTTTTGGAAATATTGATTCCCCAGATTGATCGTTTCGGGAAGTGGAGTTTCGGGAAACATTTTGAACCCTAAATCTTTTTATAAAGGTCATGTCTGATTTTACTGAGAAAAGACTTCAACGCGCGTGCTTTTTCGTTTTTACATTCTGGTAGCTAACTAAAGTAGGTACAACGAATGCAAACGTGTTACTTACTTTTTTGCTTAGCAAAATCATTTGAGTCTAATTGAGATTTAAGATTCTTATCAATCCATCTATTAATCACTTATTATGAACTTCGTTAAAATTCATTCGACTATCAGATATCAATAATTACATCTGTGCAAAGCAGGAGATCTATTGTATTCTTCGATTTTAAATTATTAAATTAATTGTACAATTATGTATTTATTACCTTCGTATTTATTTTTTCTTGAGTTGGTACCTATTTAATTTATTGAAATGTAATGCGAGACGGACATACCGCGGTGGCCTGACATCTTTTCTACCGCAAAAGGCAAAGTTCATTCAAGGCTTCACAATAGGCTATTTGACAAGGTTTTGTAATCCATCTCAGATTATTTAATGGTGTCTAAGGAACCCATAAAAAATTGTTATTTTTAATTCTGTAATGTTTTCCGATTAAAAATTCAAACTTAAAAATGAATAGTTTAATTATCCCGCTAAAACGTTAATTCGAGCAATATGGCGGCATTACCCCCCGTGACGTCACAACACAGTAATCAAAACACACTTCAATAGTTCAAGTCTTTCCTAAGTGCTTTGGTACTGCTTTCGTTCTACTGTTTAACAAGAAAATGAGTTATAAATGGTGTGCAGTGCCAAACTGCACCAATACGTCAATAAAAACTCCAGAAAAATTGTTTATTTATGTGCCGAAGAATGCCAAAATGCGTAAAAAGTGGTTACAACTTGCTCGCAGGAGCCCTGATGATGTAGTGGTTAATTCAAATGTTTTCTTACAGTTTTCTTACCTCTAATGTAATTAAGAAACATAATTTATGGGTACCAAACTGTTTGAGGTTAGAATACAATTTTATGATGGTCAGTGAGATCATTATTCTTTAAAACCTAAAAAACTACTACTGAAAGAAAGACTATTATTTCGCCTTCGCAGGATTAAGGTTACTTACGTAGTGTTATATTTATGATTCTTACATTGCTGCTTTTACATTTCTCAGCTCTGCAGAATAAAAATCGGAGTTATTTTTGAAGAACATTCCAACCATGATTGCGTCCACTTTGGGCAAGTTTCTGCTATCTGCTTTCACAAAATTGACATCCATGACGGAGTGAAATACCAAAATATACAATGAAGATTGTAAAATACCACAAATTTTCACGTTAATATTTCAAAATCTTATATAAACAGATCAAAAATCGTAAGACTGCAACAATGACAGATCTCATTACTGTGTTGTGACGTCATTAAGCCAATCCTGACCGTTTTGTATCACGTGACATAATTGAGAAATTAATAACTTTTTAACAAGGGTTTTAAAATAAAATAGCCATTATATTTAAGTCGGATAATTGCAAATCCCTTTAAAAAATTATAATAAATGTGGATAACAGCATTTAGCACTTTATTGTTCATACTGTCAAATAGCCTATTGTGGCTTTATGCTTATATGTTGCGTATACAGTACGTCATGGTGAAATAGTATGTAATTTTAAAATAAACGTATTTTTTCTTAACGTTAAACGTCTTGTTTTTAGTTTTGTTAGATGTTTAAAAAAATCAGCCATCTGTTTTTATTATAAGGTTCAGGAAACGAAAAGAAGACATAGTTTGAAACAAAGCTTTCATTCAAAGCTGCTACTATAATTTGTACCAGTTTAATTTCAAAATGGTTTGATGATTTTAATACTAAAATTTTTATCAGGTATTAAATTACATTCTCCAAAAAATGGGTCCATTATTACCTTTAAACTTTTTCAAACTTTTTTCATACAACTAGGTACTACATAGTCTACATTTTAGGCGCTTTATGCTTCACTTGTTTAGATAGATAGCAACAGGCTGCATAAAATTTAAGTCTTTAAGTTTGCCCCATAGGTCAAAGGTTTGTCATTATAGGCAAAGCCTGACGCATCTTCAGTTCGTGTCCTTTGTATGTTAAGGCAGGCAACTTTTAGTTATGTCTTAAGAACAACTGCAATTTAATGTCCATATAATTGGCTATTTAAATGATGTGTTAAATGTCTATGAAAATATAACCAACAATTGACATGAGTTAACCGTTTTTTGACATAGTATAACACGTATTTTACTACTAAAGCTACTATGAAAACGATCTAAAGCAACTCCGGGTTTTAAAGCTGAAAATAGTACACAAAATGGGTTCGCCGAACCAATCCTAATGGCCAGTATTGGCCAGAAAGGGGTTTATCAATAAAAAAATAATTAAAAGAAGCATCTTATGTTCAACGTTAGTAGGTATGTTTTAAATTTTTACTCCAATTTTACGCCTTGATATATTTATTCTATGTTTATTAAAATATGATCTATAAACTACATCGTGAGGTACTAGCGCCGAATGAGTCATCACTCACGAGTGACCTATCAATGATTCAGTGATGCGGTTCGCGCATCGCGGACAAAATGTCAAAGATGCACTTCTATGCCTATTTGAAGAGCGCTGTGTAATTAATTGAAGAACTAACATTCTTGAAGAAGCATCTCGAACGTACCTGTTACAAGTGGAGCATTAAAGGGTATTAACTAATTCCTGTAGCATATTTTATTTCTATGGTGTTAACTAGTGCGCTTATTTATGTAAGGAGAAACATTTGTGGCGTGGCCTTTTTGGATGTGTGATAGGGAATAGGGATTCTTTGTCTAACTAATTAAAACTACGTTTTGTGAAGAAAAACAAAATGATAAAAACCAGACTATTTACACTGAGAAAAATAGCCATCAAAATTCCGATGAATTCACCTAAAGTACGGAGCATAGTGATAATCGCCAAAAAGTACGATGATAAGCACCAATTTTTTCGGTGACAACTATCACGTATGGTTGTCATCGTAAAAACTAGTACTAGCACCAGTTTTTACTATGCTCCGTACTTTAGGTGAAATTTTTCTCAGTGTACGTATTGATCCATAGCAAAAACTATGTCTTTTTTTGTAACTGGCTGCCTAGCTTTTAACCACAGTGCACTTTATCTTTTAAAACATCATTCAAATCCGTCTCATGCACATATTATGTAGGTGAAGTGTAGTCATCTTGTATGTACATTTATGGCAAACTTATGTTGAAATACGATTTCTACGCGGAAGGAACATAAAAGATGTAGATATGAGTGCCTGGGTACTCACAAAATAATTTTATATCCATCTACAAACCGCGGTTTCACCCATACTTAGAAACTGTTTTCCGGGGTTACTGACGCCAAATTTTATTTAATATTCGTATGATTACCACATGAGTGGAAAATAATAAAAAAAAATGTAGGTAATGGAAACCAAATCTCATGTAAAACTAGAAAGACCAGAGAAGAACTTCTTAGACCAGAGAAATGGAAAACGCCTGAAAATTATTCAACGATAAGAGCTAATTCTGATTGATTGATAACTTACTGGCATAGGTGGGTAATTTTCTTCCTGCGGCGCGGGTGCACCCATCGATTGTCGTATGCTTACACACACGATCACGAAGGCGCACACCACTAACTTTGTTGAAGTCATCTGAAAAATAAAAACATTTGATTAAAATGGAAGTTAAACACCTATGTAACATCTGTACCGGTAGAATACATGTTTTAAACCAAAAAGTAAAAGAAAATTCACTTTAAATTGGTTTCTAGAGCACGACTGACATATTATGTTTCAAAGACGTAGGCAACTTATTTTAATAATTTATCTCTAGAACAATAGCTAAAGTACCTAATAAATAATATGGACAGGACAAAAGATAAGAGACTCTAAAAATACCAAAGAGCTTATTGAATTCATCCACAGATTTATCATTAGTCAAAGTAAAAAGTACAAAAAGTTTTGAAAGATTTGTGGCGGTGCCCCAAGTCCCAAATGTGTTTATTTTGTGTACAAACGACTTCATTATACACTGCAGTGGCGGATTAAAAAAAAGGCTTAATTTATTATTCTACTTTTCGAAAGGGTCTTAACCCTTACGAGATAAAAAGAATTCATGAAAAATCCGCCTTCATTCAATAAAGTTATGCTATGCTTTTCAGTGTTAACGAAGATCTCACTCATATTTTCAATTGTATAGTATTTTATTGTATTGAAGCCATTATGATAAACTCAAATGAAAAAGTACCACCTAAGATTACAGAAATCTTGGCTTACTTATTTCTACTTCTTACATTTAAGTTAAATCACCTTGCCCGTTGAACTTATCTTGGTACATGCATAATTCATAGATTTAAATTATTTTGTAACTTAGCAAACCGTTACATTTCCGCAGATTCATCATCTCATAACAATACTTAATTAATAACCTAATTTAAGTCAAGAATTTTGGTTGAAATATAATTAGTGATTTTATTATTACATGAATAGGTTTTATGTGCGCAGAATTTTGAGTTTACTGAATGAAAAAAGTCTAGTAGGTAATTTTGGTACTGAGTTTTGACTGTGTGAGTAAAACTATAATACCTATTATTTAACGAATGATGAAAAATATATATTTTTTATTATTATTCGTTATTTTATGTACTTAGTTGAAATATTTATCTATAAAGTATCTTACATGAAATTGTACAGTTAGCTGAAAGTATCAGTCATTACCATCTTACAAAGTTGTCTTATTTCTTGACCGCTATACACTAGAATAACACAAAAGGCTAATTATCATGAGTAGTTATTGATTAGTTAGAAGAATAATGGTTACAAATAATTAACTCTATTTGAAAAAACTTTGATGTTTACCTATCACGTTTTCATAATTAGTTTTAAGGGAATGTCTCATTTGTTTCTTGATACGTTTTTACATTACCTAAAAACTGAAATATTTAAACCCACAAATACGTACTTCCATAGATAACTTAATATTTGATTTAGTTTAGTTATTTATTCATTTATTGGAAGATTTAAATTAATATTTATATTTCAATTGCAGTTTAAAATTTAAATTAGATTTTATTTTAGGAGTTAGGTTCTACTAAAAACATTTTAGGTACTTTTTTTTATTTTCTTATAAATAGTTCCCTTATCTGGCAAAGAACAAAACCAAGTACGATAAAATACAAGAATGAAGTAAAAAAGTAGATATCTTCATTGCGATATCGCATGACAATACAAATCGAAGCTATTTCAATTTGAATACATTAGCAGTTCAACAAAAACGATGCAACCAAATGAGCTGTAAAGTCGAGTTGGTAATTCGTATTTTCTGAACAAAGCTGTCAATTTATCGTCGGAAACGTTTAATTCCCATTATCATAGACAAGATACCAAATAGCCAAGAGTCACATAGTATAACAAGAGAGAGAGAGTCCTATATCAAACAGTGAGAAAGATAAACCTTTGGATAAACACGATGATCATATAATAGTTTATATTTTTTTTAATAACCAAATAAGGATTGATAACTCTCTGTACACTTTTCAAACGATTTATTAAAAAATCTTAGATTCCAATTATTTGCCATTACCTAGTAAAAACAATATTGTAGTAATCTGCATAAACGTTGAGATAATCAAGGCTTGGCCTTGCATGATCGATTCGTAGAAGGCTTCGTATCACAAAAATCTAACATGCAACTACGAGTATGTGATTGCGATGCTTTTCAATTGGATTTTAAGGGTTACTTACGAATACATACCCAACTGTTTATACTGTAAATACCGAATATTACGTAAACAAATAACAGAGAGCTTCAAACTTGCTGTAAACATGTTTTATGAAAACTTTTTAAAGTAATGTTTCAACTTTTGAATGCGGATCTAGCAGATTAGCGACGATCGTAAACCTAGACCTAAAACAAAAACCTAGACATTTTTCATATTTAACAATTATCCATAAATTCGTTGAATATTTTTTACACAGAAATTAGAGTGACCAACTTAAATCGACTAAAGCTTTTCATGGCACGTTATCTGCAGTTATTAAGTTATGATGTATAATTAACTTTTTGTTAGAATTTAAACAAATGTTTTAAAGAAAAGCTATTCACAATTTTTAAACTTTCTATTCTGTTAAAAATTGTCACAAATTTTTATTGACCTCCGGTATAGTTTAATGAGGTATCATTAAACTATTCATTACTCTACTTTTCTAAAATTCCATACTAAAAAACATCAAAGCAATATTATATAGCCTATATTTGTATGTTATGCGCCAGGAGTTTTTCCCGAACTCAGCAACACTTACACCGTGAGAAAAGTCCAGATACACCTCATACGTAAGTAATGGGAAAGAAAGAAATTGAAGGCGACGACATTGCAATATCGGTATTCGTTTACTCAAGTTTCAATCGGTATGCAATAAATCAATATATTACAGGGTTGCACTCACACGGTTTTTCTACTGCAACAATGGGTTTCATACATTTCTCGCGGAGACATGCGTGCAAGTGATAATTTCAAGTTAATTGATAGATATAATTAGCTCTTATTAGATTTAATGACCCAATTTAAAAAAGTAGTATTTGATGTTGCGTAAAATATTGAAAAGAAAATTTTACTTGAAATTTTGAAAACTGATTTATTTGTAGATATTACAATGATTTTAATTCAATGTTTTCATTATTTAATTTATTACTTTTGTACATACTAAAACTAAACTAAAAATATTTAAATCATATGACATACGTATAATCTTATTTGACCTACGACGTTTCATCTACGTTCGTTCTATCGTTGCACTTACCTACTTTTGATAATCTAAGAACTCACCTTTGAGAATACACGAAACACAAATCTCACGTCACTACACAAGTCGTAGTTAACAATGCTATTGACAATGATTGCCGTATAGCGTACTGGGCAGGACTGGTGGCGCGCCCCAATGTCCTCCTCCTTTTATACCACCCCACGGGCCGAGCCGCGCGAAGATGCCGCAATGTCGCCTTATCGTGATGGATATCCCTACACGTGCATATCCCTGATCATGCATCAATAGCCGTGACTAAACACCATTGTGCACCGTTGTCATACATTGCTGCCTTAACGAACACCATCCAACCCCACTCATTGTGCTAGCCGTCAATACAAACAATTCTCTCGCGTGTATGATCTTCACCAAACATCTTTTTGCGTAATATAAACTCTTAATTCACGCATTTGTTGGCATTGTAGATGTAATTATTTCGTAATGTTTAGGGCTCTTGCCTGATTTCGGTTATCAATCGTTTATGGTATTAAGCAGCTGACCGTGAACTTAGGCTCAAGTGAACCTAAATACCAAATACGTGTGTATTTACCTAAATCCCATTGACATAGAGTAAGTATAAGTGTATTTTACTTCATAAGAATCGGATGGATTAATATTTCAAAGTATATGGTATCTAACAAGTTCACGGTGTATACAGACATACTGAAAATACAAGTTAGCAAGTACTGTAGGTAACTGTCGTTAACTCAGTCGTAAAGAACCCGCGCTACTACACTGACTCGGCCACTCCGAATAATAGTCCGCTAATCGTTAATTTGGTCAGCTATGATATATCTGGTAAACTATTAGATTTAAATCATTTCGACTACTATATATAGGTACACACTACATATATACACATTTATAGCACTCAGGATAGTGTAGCTTTTCATTATTGAAAGGATTTTTAAATCGGACCAGTAGTTTCAGTGTTTACCCTCTACAAACATACATACAAGCTTTACCTCTTACTAATAATACTAATAATATACTAATACTGCATCAAACTACACGAGGTCACATAGGTCTAACCTACTAACAAACTGACTTATTTAAATAACTATCTCTTTGGCTATCTCTATTTGAAATTACGCACAACACACACAAATTTTCGCACTTATAATATTAGAAGGATTTGTTTATAAATACTTATTCTACCTATCGAGTAGTTATCGTAAACATAGTAAGGGATTACAAACGAAATAATGAACCTATGAGGAGCAGCTACAGTAGCATCCCGCCGTACTAATACATAATCTTTGATGCAAGAGGTGAAAGTATCTGTCATCCTCAGTTCACGACGAGGAAGTATAGGGCTATAGAGAGGTAGGTACATATCGCTATGTGCTTTTGTTGCCTCTTCACGTTCCATAAATGCACGCCTTTAGCCTATACCTCTGCATAGACAGTATAATGTACCTACTTTTCTGTGCTTTCCTCACAAATTTTTGGAGACTGTTTCTCTTAGCGATAAGGCCAGCTAACTAGGCTACATTAGTTTTGAGCGTCCTTTTCTTTTTGCTTGAAATTGTGTAAACAATACAAAAATAAATCTATCTATTCATTCAGGATTATGAAGAAAGGGTATGCTAAGCCGGAAAGGGCTCATAGTACTCATACATACATACATACATATTATCACGCCTCTTCCCATTGGGGTAGGCAGAGACTACATCCCTCCACTTGCTACGATCCTGACATATGTCTCATAGTACTCACCATTATAAATAACTTTTGCGACGGGACTAACCTTGAAATCATATGTTTCATACGTTTTGTCGAGTGTCATGGGTATTTTTCTGTGGAACAGCTGATTAATTTTTTCGATTTCAGGATTGGTTCAATAGTAAAAGTTGTTTATAATGATGAATACTATGACTTCTTTTCGGCTTAGCACATCCTTTTTCATAACTTAGTATGATAGATAGATTCATTATTTTTTAAATTGTTAACACAATGACAAGCAAAAAAAGAATGACTCTTAAAACTAATGCAGCAACTGGTCGCTCAAAGAAACAGTTTCCATAAATTTTAACCTGTGCATACGATGGTTACAGTAAGACCAAGCCATACCTACATGCTCGGCTTTCGGCCTCGCATATATGGAGCTCTCAAGTACTTATAGGTACTTATCAAGCCGCGACAGTTTCATCGCTACTGTGTGACTGCAAACTGCGAGCTAGTAATTACAGAAAAAAATTTTGATTGTGTCAAATTCTTATCACATAATCTAGTCATGAGTATCGTTCAACCTTCCCACCGCCACCTATAACTCGACAACAATAACGCCATGCCAAGAGCAAGGTCGTCGTGAATAATAGATGCAAATTAAAAATATAGACTACTTTATTCCAATGAAAATACACACTGTAAGCTAAAGCTATTACTAAAACTAACAAGCTTAAAAAAACAAATAAATAATTCTGTGATTATTATTGTAAGTCTACGATTTACCCATATTAATCACAGAACGAGTAGGTACATTAATTTAAAGTAGGCATTATTAGTAAACATTCAGTGTAGATTAATTATTAAATAAGTTTAAGTTATTATAAATTACCAAATACGAGTACATGTAAGTTATGGACATAACAATATCAACAATTAAATTAATGAATTATCAACTTAAGAAAATGAAACTAAAACTATAAAATATTTTAATAACGAATAAACTTTCTGATTTCCAAGTTCCCATCAACTGCATGTGGCTGAAAGGATGCTTTCGGTGTTTTCAGTTTTGTACAGAGACACTTTTTTATATCAGGTAAACTAATTTCGTCAGTTCTATGTAATTGTTGTTCCAGAACTGCATTTTCACGCTCTAGTATAATTTTCTCACGAATTAGGGCTCTCTTGGATAGTTCTGCTTTTGAAATGCGTTGCCAGAGTCTAGTCAAGACGCACGTCGACGATAATTCATCAGTTAACAATGGATTGTCGGAATTTGTACGCGCGTTTATTTTTATCGGTTCGTGAGGTATATCTGTTCCGAATGGTATAATTTTTTCCCGTTCTGTTTCATATTTTCTGCACAGATTCGCCATCCGCAGGATCTTTTCACACTTTTTTTGGGCAGCTGAAATATACGCAATGGCTTCGCTTGATGCGGTAACTAGCCTATTTATTTGCTTGATGTCGATTTTCTTGCCTTGGTTCATACAGTTTTTCAATCGAGAATACGCCTCTCTGTGTCTGTTTCTCCGGTCTCGGAAACCGGCCTGTTTTTCGCCTAATTCATAAGATAACAGCTCTGCTCGAAGACGTCTGATTAAAAACTCGCTACTGATTAATTTCTTAGCTTGGGCTGCAATGATGTTAGACATTATCTGCTCTTTTTTACGCAAAATCTTTAATTGCTTTTGGTTTAGAGCAGTGCTATGTATGTAATTTTTAATAGTATTTTTGTATTCTTCCCATAAAGCCACGTAGTTGCCGTCCAAGACATATTTGAGGGTTTCGAATATTTCTAAATACGTACTAGCATCTTCAGCTCTCCTTACCATGTTTTCTCCTTTCGTATTCCAGGCTATAGTATCTGCAGCTTCGTGGCTGGTATAAAGTAGCAATTGTAGATGTGTTTCCGATTTTCTTTTATATTCCAACAAATAAGCGATCTCAATTTGGTTTTGTCTGAGTATATCTACAGTTTTAGTTTCATTCAGTTTGCACATGTCTTCTAAATCTTGTAAGAAATTATTAATCATATTTCCGGTAACTTCGGAAAAATGTGCGATTGTGCGTGCGTATTGATTATTTGCGAAAACTCTTAAGTACATGATGTGATCTCGTAAACCATCTTTTTTGTCATAAGTTCGATCCAAAGTATGCCACATAGCTTCAATCTGCTCCCGAAAAGCGGGTTCCTTCATTTTGAGTATTGTATCTCGCCAAGTCTGGTCGAGCTTCTTCCGCCATAAGGAATGAGCAGTCGTCTCGCGCTCCAGTTCATCATATTTCAACTTTCTTTTAAATGCCTCTGCTGCTTGTCTCTTTGCTTCGAGTTTTTCCTTCCTTTTTTCTTTACCCATACTTATTATTAAATTATATCATAAAACATAAGAAAAAAAAAAATAATATACTTAGGTACGTACTAATACCGATCTCTTATTAAAATTTCGATTAAATTATTTTAGACTGAATTTTTTGACTAATGACTAATGTTTGACTCGTGCCATACTCGAGCATTACAGTTGTTTTTTCTTCGCTTTACTCTTTCCAAAGAGTATTTAGCTCTCCTATTATACTATGCTCCAAAGCGTATTTTAACAGTATTTTCTCAATTTTTTTTCTTTTCTCCAATACAAAGCTTTCTTTGGCTAAAAAAAATCAAATACCATCAAGGTAAGTATTAGTCTAAATATCAATAGCTATAATAATAAATAAAAGGTAGTTGAGCTGTACTGAGGTACTTTTTAAACAGAAGCTGTTACGTGTAAGCCACCAAAAATAAAACTAGCAAGGTACTGAATGTACTAACAAACCACCACGTCACTTTTTTTTAGCCGCGCTACCAATCCTTAGTAGGCGGTAGCGAGCCTCTCCAAAGCTACCTCCACAAAAGACTGGCTGAAAACCTGAACAGCGAAGCTGCGTTGGGTACAGTGACCGACGTCGCGCAGTGCGTGCAGTGGCTGCGCTCTACCTTTCTGAACGTGAGAGCAGCGCGCGATCCTAAGAGGTACCTAAGCTTGCATTTTCTGAAAGCATCAATCCCACTTTGTTTTGGAATGAGCAGAGTATTTTCAAACCAGCGAATATGTCTTCATATTTATAGGTATAAATAAGACACTATTTTATGTAGGTAGACTGGTAGAGCAATATAATAGAGTTTTAGCTTTAGCGTTAAAGTAGGCTAAAGCGTCCGTCTACGCTATACGATATAGTGAAGACATTTTCTTTGAAAATTAGTTACCACAATCAACATAATTTATTACTACATGCTCAAAGATTTTTTGTACTTTTGACAGGTATCTTGGATTGCCACAAGCAGCGCCACAGCAGCAAATTTCGAAGAAAATTGAAGGTAAGCTCAATCCATTTTGTATATTTTGTTCCTATCAAACTATTTAATTTAACGAATGCTCGAAGTAGTATAATATGTAGGAAACATGATAATGTACCCACCTAAACAGCTATATTATTTTACTTGTAGTAGGTAGATATAATGCGTGTGAAAGATGATATTTATGTTGTCATCAGCAGATTAAATTATTGCGGTTTACCCTTGAACATTGTCAGTGGATGATAAATTTATCTAGGACTTATTTATTAAAAGATACGGCTCATAAGTAGATAGATAACCTACGCTATAAAATGTGTTTAATTGAATTGTTCATTCTAGATTCATGCCTGTTCACTTAAACTGGCACTCCGAAATATCTAAAAGTACATTACTATTTTTATTCGAACTTTTTTAACTACATTTTTTTTTGCGCGAAATTATAGTCGGTCTATCCGACTCTGTAAAACGTACCTATATGAAATATACTTTCAGGGGCGAGTCTACATGCATGGTAACCAAACTACGTAGATAAATATTAATTAAATAAACACATCTACCTACGTAAAAGTTATTGATTAAGTTAATAGTAAAATTGTCTATTCATTAACGTAAATTGCCGTAATTCAAAGTTCAACCAACGCGAACGTTCTATGATTTCCTTTAATAGTCATTGTTATTAATTTAACACGGTTAATTAACGCACATTTAATCTATTTGCTACAGCGCTGTTTACATTATAAAAATACCAATTAAATATAAATAAATATGCCTAAGTATGATGATTGCGTTCCGGGTGTTTTTTTAACGGCGTGAAGATATGTATTTTTAAATTATAATCGTATAACAAAGAATCCGGTCGCATCATCGTAGCATTCTACATAACTCGTACAGTGACATAAATGCCAGTCAAAGTATAAATTAACAGGGGTTTATGAAAAATGCTGTGACATTAGAGTACTTATTTTCTACTAGCTGTACCCGTAGTTTCACCTGCAATCCATCAGGATGTGTTAATTTTTTCGGGATAAAAAGTAGCCGGTCTAAATCCCAGGTTTAAGCTACCTCCAAACCAAACATCTAGATGCGTTTGGCTGTTTTTACGTGATTGACTAACAAACATCCTGTGGGGCTAGCACAACGTTGACGTAAAAATACGTAGCGAGTTTTCTATAGAAAAGTGTACGCCATTTACGACTGTCAAGTGTGCTCTTGACGGGTGTAAATGGCGTACACTTTTCTATCGAATACCTACTCGCTACGTATTTTTACGTCAAAGTTGTGCTAGGCCCACTGACATACAAACTTAGTTACTTAACTACCTAAGGCCTAGAATAAATAAGAATACTGCCTAGTCTGCCTACGATAAGTAGATAGGTACTTATTAAATGCCAGTAGTTCTAGGTTTCTAAAATTCTTCTAGTACTTATCCTTTTGTGTGATAAAATGTCAAACCGACCATAAACACAGCCTTGAATGGCTTTATAGCTTCTTCGATTTAAACGTACTGCAAGTAAGTACAAGGTAGGAAGGTACATAGTAAAGTCGATAGACACACGCTATGCCTACTGTGACGACCTAGCGTTACCAATACTATACTTCGACTCTATATTAAAGTTAATTGGAGGCTTTAGTTGACACCGACAGATGTAAGTTTACTGAAAGTGTTGATTTCCTCGTCTATACTATGACCGCAATCACGAAGAAAGCTTTATTTTTAGCAAGTTTAGATTTGACTTGACTATCCTCGTATTCTATAACTAGGTATTCATGAATAACAGCATCATTGCAGGGTCATAAGGAAAAGGTACGTTAAGACGTAAAGTGCTCATAGTACTCATCATTATGAATAACTTTTATTATGGGACCATCCATGAAATTGCGAAAAAGAAATCTACTATTACCATACATTCTGTCGAGTATCGTTGCCATTTTTTATAAAACAGATGTTTACTTTCTCAATTTCTGGGTTGATCCCTTAGTAAAAGTTGTTCATAATGAAGAATACTATGAGTTCTGGTCGGCTTAGCGTACCCTATCATAACCTTGTATATCGCGATTACTTTTAACCTTGTTAAACAGCGACTAATTTTTAATCCAAAAAAAAGTTACAAGTTAGAATTATTGTATTGTTTTGAAACATTGCGCTTGATCTAACGATAGCATTCTACAAGTGCTTCTACAAGCGATTGCGATTGGTAGGCTGTATTACTGTATTACGATTACGAAGGCTGGACGATTATCCCAAAGGATTATCCCCGGGTTTGCGTGTCACACAAGTTGTCAGCGGATCATCAGTTCCGGATCGTGAGTGATGAATGGCTCCGAGATAGAGCGACGACACAGTGATCCTTCGAGATTGTCGTCGCACGCGATCTTTGCGCGTTTGGCGTAAGGCATTAGCGCGCTGTCTAAAAATGGATTAACGATTTTCTAATACCATTTTCTACTTATTCCAAACAAATAGGTCATGCTAAAAGCAATGGCATTTCTTTTTAATTATATTTATTTTTTGTTCCAAACAAATAGGTGACATTTAAAAAAATTATTGAAACACATATTTGGATCTTTTTGTTAACTATCAGCCTATGCTTTTATTAGTTTTTTAAAGAAATTATCAACAATATAGAGCAAGTTGATATACTGTACTTGGTAAAAACACGTCGCTTGTCACACGGAGCACAGACTATTTCATGCCCTTTACACATAAAGCTATTTCTGATGCCTTCGAAGACACATAATGACTACGTTTGTGCTAAATTGTTATAAACGTTCGTAAATATCACGTCATTGGAATGGCAATTATATTTATAAATACCTACCTGCCTATTTATTTTTCCTTTTCTATGTAGGCATACGTATCTATCTACTCGTATTCTGCGATTATTTCTTTTGTGTTTGTAAATGTAAAATCATTTATTCAGAAGATGTCGAGTCGACAGGGTTAATTATAAGGAAAGGATAAGCTAAGTAGAAAAGGGCTTATAGTAGGTACGTACCTACTCATCATTTTGAACAACTTTTACAATGGGACCAACCCTGAAATCACGAAAAATACAGCTGTTCCATACATTGTGTCGAGTCGAGTATCAGTGACATTTTTCCATGGAACAGCTGATTTGTTTTTCGCAATTTCAGTTGGTCCCATGGTAAAAGTTGTTCATAATGATGAGTACTATGACCCCTTGTGGGCTTAGCTTACCTTTTCCTTATTGCCCTGTCTATATAGTATAATTATGTCTTTATATGAAAACTTAAAATACAATTTTATTCGAATTCCATCTTCGGATTAGTTAACTATTAGCTTATTTAAAAATATGTTGGCATCTCAACTTTGCTTTTCATTTTTAAATATTCAAAATTAAATATTGAAGATCATGCCTAAATCACTAAATTATCTTGCATTCACTAAACATAAAAAAATAACAAAAAGTCCTTTTGCAAAAGACCTACTTAAAAGCGTTTAAGTTCCGTTGCCAATCACTAATTTATTTATCAGTATTCAATATCGGGAGCTCACAAATCCTTTCTTGTTGTATTGCTTTTAGATTCGGAATTTATTTTCATTTTATATTGCATAAAAAGTGGGATCGTGAGGTTTACTTTGCCTTTCAGGGTAACACGCTACATTAGGTATTGAATTAATGATAATAATTTCAATGATTCGTCATTGGTCGATCGTCTAGTTTTTTCAAAGCTTTTATTTAACTTGCAATTTATGTAAGAATGTTTGTTTAGGACGAATCTTGCAACTGAGTTCCCGATTCCCGATTGAGCTGAAATTTGGTATAGATACCTGTGTAACGTAACTCTGAAGAAAATGCAATAAGAGCATGTTTTGAAAAATATATTTTTAAGTACCTACCTAACTAGTTTCGTTCAAGAAATACGGTAGTTTTACCATCTATTAATACCATTACGAAAACATTTAAATCTACTAAGCCTATCATATATCATTTTGAACCTTTAATCCTCCCACTCCTGGGATACAGGTCTACCCTCGAAGGGTGATTGATTAGGCCGTATCCCACCACGCTGGCCAAGTGCGGATTGCATACGCCATTAAATTCTCCGGATGTATGCAGGTTTTCTTACTAAAGCCTATAATCTTGTTTATTTTAGAGCTTTGCATTAAGGCCATGAATGGCCTAGCCAGCTCTGGACTGATAACGATGGACGAGGCGTGTTGCATCGAATCAACTGAAGCAGGCCGACTCATGTCCGTATTTTATCTGGACTTGGAAACTATGAAGCATATCATGAAGGTTGGATGGATGGATTTTTAGATTTCCAAGACATCAAAATTTTAAGCAACTTTTTACTGTTTTTAGCCAAGTTACCTCTATGTAGCCCTATTTGCGACACTTTTTCAGAAGTGTTTTGAATAAATTTGTATTCCAAATCATTTATAAAATTCGATCAAAAGATTTATGCAGCCAAATCTAAAAGCATTTCCAGGGGCACGGTAGTACCCCCGCCAAGTCGCGCTTTAGCTATCAAATCTAAACTTACAAAAACGAATTATTTTTTCTTTGAATAAAGCTGTCTTTCTGTCGAGAACATCGATATTTTTATTTTTTTTTAGATATGTTTACTGTGAGCCTAGCATAACTTCTGACTTAAAATACGTAGCGAGTATTCGACAGAAAAATCTACGCCAATAACCTAAATAAATAAATAAATAAATCAATAAATATATTTTTTTTATCATTCTTAATATCTCAGATAAGTGGCTCCGAAACACTCGAGCGTCTGCTATGGGTTATCTGCGAAAGCCACGAGCTGGCCGACATGCACCTCCGCGTGGACGAGCGCCGCTGCCTGAACACATTAAACAGGAACAATAACGCCGCTACCATCCGGTTCCCTATGAAAGGCAAGATCAGCACGAGGCAGATGAAACTAGACTGGTCAGTTGTCTAGAAATTTTGTTATGCTATTGAGTGACGAGACGAACAAATCGCTCGCCTGATGTTAAACGTCACGTTTGCCCTGCAGTTTAGCAGAAGTTTTAGCAGGTCTTATTTTTTCATAAATAGTTTATTTTTTCGCAGTTTGGATTATTTTTATAAATAGATACGAATACTTAGTACTTAATTAAATTTATTTTATTTTATTAGGAATTTTAGTAATTTTTTTTAAATTTAAATTTTGATATTATCCAAGTTTTCATGTTACAGTAGTCAAAAAGATTTTGCTTTCGAAGTTTTTATAAACTATGTATTCAAGCAGGTTTTGACTAATTTTCAGTATAATCCAAGCAATACTCGGTTGCCTGAATATCCCGGACCCTTCTCTCAACCAAGAAGCCATGAAAATTATGAGGATCGCCGACAGAGTTTGCAAATGTAAATATCATTGAACAATTGGCATATTTTTTGTAACAAACACCAATAATAAAGGGCTATAAGGACAGGGTATGCTAAGCCAAATGAGTTTATAGTAGGTACTCATCATTATGATTTTGTTTACCGTCAGACCAAACCTGAAATCGCAGAACAATCAGTACTTAGTTCCATACATATTTCCGAGTGTCAGTGAATTTTCTATGGAGCACATTTTTTTGACAATTTCAGAGTTAGTCCCGTAGTAAAAACTGTCCATAATGATGAGTAGGCACCTACTATAAACCGTTTTCGTCTTAGCATATCATTTCCTTAAAGCCCATTATATTCTTTCGACCAATAAAAACCCTTTACCACAGGTCTAGTGGCCTACGTGACCCGCCCCGCCCTGATATCACAACAGCCCAAACACTACAGCACAGTACTAAACGCCCTGATTCTCGCGAAGTGTATCGCAGCTCATCTGTGGGAAAATTCTCCGTATGTCAGCAAACAGCTGAAAGGCATCGGGCCTACATTCAGTACATTACTGGCCAGCGCGGGGAAGGTCAACTTTATGTTGCTAGAGGAAAGTCATCCGAGAGACTTGGAGAGGGTAGGTATAAAAACTTAACTATGCCATGAAAGGAAAGTAGCAAAAAAATCTAATAAGGCGTTATTTTGGTGGAAACTGCTCGAATATACATTTTTGAGCCTTGCAGCTGATTTTGCGGTGAAGTGGCTAATGGACTAAATTTGCCTATGTAGAGAAAGCCACGGAACCCATACAAGGATACTGACAACTAATTAATACTCTAAACTCAGATTGTTATATTTTTTTCTGATCATAATTACTAAATAATAAATCTCTTAATCAATTTACTCCATAGTTAAAACATTAATAGACAAATAAACTTTACAGATAATGAACAAAGGCCCACCAGCCGGCAACATCCTTCGCAAGCAAATCAGTCTACTCCCAAAGTATCAGCTAACGATGACCCCAATAGACGAGAAATCAGTCACAGTACAAGTGACGCTGCTTAATCAGAACCATTTGTCAGAGAACATGAATCAGCTAACTGCGGGCGACACTCATAAAAGCTACGTGCTCGTTGGAGATTCTGAAAACAATATTCTGCTATTAACGTCTTTTAAGTACCTACGCTTCTTGCTTTTTAGTTAACTTCAATTAAAATGATGAATTTCTCTAATCCTCAGTCCTGAGACGTCGTAACTCGTATGTTAGTTTTCTGGATGTATGTTTCTCTTAGCAAAACATAAATAGTACTAATGTTTAAATGAATTACAATTTGCAGAGACAAGGATTTGATAAGAGTCTACGATGGTGTTATCACTCACCAAATCATTAGAAAGCACAGTTTTGAACACAAAATGTTTGTTCATTGCATTAGTTCCAGCATTGGTAAGATTTTTTTCTCGTTTGTCCTCTAGTGACTTGTACGTATCAATTAAGTGCCTACTCGTAAATCATAAGGCAATGCTAACGTTTTTCTTACTGATTTAGTAATGATTTTCAGTTGGCATCGACGCGCAATGTGAATACTTGTTCAAAGATTTAGAAGCTGTCTTCCCATCACATCTGACCATGAATGATGATTCTGTTAAGAAGCCAGCTACAAAGCAAACTAATATAACTGACACCTTCAAAGAACGCAAGAGGAAAAATGCTTCAGACAATGATATAACGCAGTCTAAGGAAAAGAAGAAACGAGATAACGCTCTACTAGAAAAGTTAAAATCTCTAAAAGAGTCGTTTGGGAAAACTTCTAGAGAACTAAAAGAAGACTTGAATAAATCAGCAAAGATGTCAGATACAATTCTACAACAGTTCGCACAGTTGGAAAAACCTATAACTTCCACGGAGACGATAGAGCAACCAAGTAAAAGGGCTAGAATAGAACCCCCTATAAACGATTTTAAAAATTCACCAATACCAAATATTACTGAAAACAGCAATGAAAAGTCAGATATGAATGATGAAGAAATAAACAGCATTTTGACCGAAATTGAGAATGAAATATCAAAAAGTAACAGAGAGTTTGTTGGTCTACCAAGTGTCGACCTCGGTGTTAACAAAAACATAGGAAATGTGCAAAGCTCTTATGCCTCAGGATCATCATTAACGAATATACATGCCAGAAACAATGATTTCTATAAAGACAATAAAGGACAGAAAGCTCCCAGAGTATTGAATAACACGAGGAAGTTTTCACATAAAAGCACAAGATCAAATTATAACTTTATTGACTTGCTAAACAGAAATGAAAACTTGAGTGACGAAGAAGATGAACCTGTTAATGATGAAAATAGTGGATTTTCTGACACAATTAAAAATCAAATGGAGAAATTTTTACTACACACAAGGAATGTTACAAATTTTACAGACAAATCTATTGCAGATCTTTTAGAAGTCAATGAAGAAATTGAGAACAAAGATAAAGTAAATCCATCTAACGGAATTACTAAAATAGAATCTGAGGACAAAGATTTTAATATTCATATTTCAGTAACTAAAGATGACGAAGAAACAGATACATTAAAGAGCAAGGGCAATATTGATTTTGTAGAAGTCAGACAAGATTATAAGCTTAAATCTGAAAAGAATAAAACAGTAAATGATGTAGAAGATGGAACCATAAAAACAAAATCAGCAAGTCATATGGCTGACACTAACCAAACTATACAAGTTTTAGACAATAATTGCATTACAGAATCTCCAAATTGTTGCTTAGATTTAAATACGAACATCACTACAAAGTCAACAGATCAACGTTCGAGTTTTATTGAAAAAAACAAAATATATGATAATGTCAATAACCAATTAGAAAATTACCATAAAACCACAGGTTTATACAATGACGCCAATGCAGCGTCTGGACATAATGAAACTATAAACAGTTCAACATCTCTTATTCCACACTGTAACAATTCTTCTGAGAAAAACAAAAATAACCAAAGTACAATAGAAATCCCAACTACACTCGTTCAACTACCTTATTCAACACAATATCCTCTGTCTAAATTTCCGGAAAACTGTGAACCTCAAAGACAAATCATTCGTCAAACAAATACGGATTCTAGAACATTTGCAATGCAAAATCAGCCAAAGCTCTGGGATGCAAATCCAGAACAGCAAATTCTAATATCTTCAGACAGCCCCGATTACAGTAACGACTCAAAACTGTACAATCAAAATTCAAATATAAAAAAATATACATATTCGGCGACAAAAATTGATGTAACAAATAGAGAAAATTGCGTAACAATTATAAGGAAAATAAAAATGGATGTTGATATAACTGAAATAAGTGGTCAAAAGAACAGAGAGATGCAATATATAAAAAGTAGAAGAAAAACCGAAACACCAAACTATATCAAGAATCCGGAAATTGAATGCATCGATCTTGAAATACTTGAGCCACAAGTTGCAAATAAAGAAAACAAAGCTGCTGTAATAGCTTATAATAGACAACAAGATTTAAACAATAGTAATAACGATGAACACAACAAACCGGCAATTGAATGGCCAGATTATGAAATGGTTGAACCATGTCTTGATACTGAAAAAAATAAAAGTGCTCTAAAACCTTACCACAAAAAAGATAATATTAAGAAAGCAACTATCAAAAATGACGCTCAATGCGGGGAGGAGCAGAGGCAGGTTTTTACGACGACGCCTTCCCAATTTAATCTGCAATGCAAAAATACCACACAAAAAACCTGCGATTTCAATACAAAAGTTAATTTCACAGACAAATCTAGCAACAATAAAAGTCCACAAAAAGAACCCAATCGAATTAGAAGTATTCTTCAGAAATATACTGAGATCCTGAAGTAAATACTTATCTGTTTAAAAATAAAAGTTTGTTGATTGCTAATAACTATTACTAATATTCTGATACATTTTAGGAAAGACGACGCCGAAAACCTTAGTGAAATCCCTACTCAATCTAAAGTTTTGAATAACAAATCCAATAATGCATTGCCAGAAAAGCCGAAAAGACCATTCAAGATTACTGATATTCATAATGTAAAAGCTCCCCTACCAAAGTTACAGCTAAGTAAAATAACTAGAGGTGAAAACTTGAACGAAGTTATTAATGCGACACCTAATAGAAGCAACACGCCTGGGATACGGATCCTCATAGAACAAGAATTTCCTATAAAAGAACTACCAAATGAAAATGTTCTTAAGTCTATCGAGCTAAAACAAACACGGCAAGATTTTAGTCAAATTCGTACCTTAAGCATCGCTCATAATGAAGACATAGCTAACGATTTTGATGAACTTTCTAAATGTAAACTACAAGATTCTGCAAATGAGGATCTGGAGCAAAGTGCAGAAATGGATTTCAGTATTGACCAGCCTATGTTTAACCCAAAAACACTACTTCAATGTTTTAACAAATATGAGTCAGACATAGTGATTCCACCTCCTCCCGAATTTTGTGATAAAAATGAGCTTACGGCTCAAGAATTTTCGGTGCCTTTGGATTGCTATGAACCAATGCGTTGGGAACAATTCGATGGTAAAAATTTAGAAGAAAGTATTTTTCAAGAAGACGACATAGAACTAACGCCACGAAAAGAAATAGAAACATGGACTTTGTCTCAAAATGATGAGAACAATCAAAATCTTGCGACATCCACTTGTTTCAATCCCAAGCAGTCTTTCACAAGTATGCACACCCCAAGGCAACGTGGCAGCTCATTTCAGAGCGTCTCTCTATCGACACAAAATAAGCTAAGGCAGTTTAAAAATTGTCCTAAGAAAAACCTTAAAAAAGTGTAATTACATTTTAAGAAATAAAACGTACTTACCAATTACAAACTAGCTTTTCACTACGTAATTACAGGCTTTTCTTCTAATTTGTCCGTGGGAACGCGCAGGTTTTTATCCTTAGATCTAAAACAAGCCAAGATGCTCTTAATTAGTGATGCTTGCAGGAGTAGAAAAACCATGCAATGAAAAACTGAAATATTTACCTTTAGCCACATAATTTAAATTTCACTGTTACATAACACTATCATTGCTTTTTCTTGATACTGGGAGTGTATTAGTGTTCCCTTGCTAAAGCATTTCCTAAACATAGCTTTGACCTATTCATAGTCAATCAATCAATATTACAATAGTCAGCTTTGGGCCGCTGCTGACAACCTTCGATTTCATTTACTACCTAAGGACGGGATTCCCTGCAGTCTGTTTTACTGAGAAATCTAAGAGTAAATATGGTACAGTGCGCTAGACAGAAGATTATATTGATAATTTTGACCTACACCAAATTCGCAAAATTAGCGCCAGATTCTGACTTAAATTATTATGAAACCCTAACAAATAAGGAATGTATTTAAAAAACAAAGTATTTTAAAAGGGTGATGACATTCTAAACACTTTGCAGGTATATAAACTAACCTATACAAATAATCCATTAGACATATGTTTGAAATAAAAGATTTTTTTGTATGTAAGCGACACCAATAAATTTATTACACGAAGTTAGAGCAGAAACAATGCATAGCAAAAACTAAAATATTACGTTTCATCAAAATATTTCATGAGCATGTGTGAAATACAAAATATGTTAATGTTAGTGACGATAACCTACGATTAATATTATTATTCTTGTAATATCCACAAGAACAAGTAAAACCAAGACTCACTAAACACAAAATAATAGGTGAACTACATGTCCCGATCGTCGAACATGCCATTATTTAGTCGGTCTTGGTTGAACAGAACTCCTTCCTTTACTCGAGTAGTCTTTTCTAACTTGAACAGTGCGATGTTTTAACGAGGGCAGGTTGAACTCACACCATTCAATTTAAAAGAAACTGGGTGTGTGCAGGTTCCTCGTCATTGCCCGGGAATGGCGGCAAGCATCGACGACGACACTGTACAAATGTTACAACCTCTATACTTTGCATTAAAATAATGCCCATTTTCACAGGCAAGGGATCCTAACATCTTCACCACTAATTCCAGTGACAATTTCATCCTAGCACTTGGTTCTCAGCTTCCCCGCAAAGTTTTCAATCGTGAAGTCAAAAGAAAACCTAGGCATCACTGGTATAGAAATAAAAACAATCTACAACCCTGCCTCTATCACTCAATCCTTAGTTTTTCCAACCCTTGCACTTTGTAAAAAGTTCATTGAAAGTTCAAGTGAGTTAGTCGACTGCACGTCGGAGCTTGTTACAAAGCAAAGGTCGGCCAGTTCGTCAACAAGACAAACTCTAGCTGAGAATATTGTTTCCGTTTAATGCTCAGCATGTTTGAGTAGTAACTCACAACACTTAACTAATTTAAATAAAACAAGTAGGTATAATTATGCCGGTTACAACATAATAATTATTACAATGATCGGCTATGCCATGATTATAATATTACATTAAAAGCTAAGACTTTGATTTGGATAAGTAGATAAATAGATACAATTGATTTTAATACAAATGCAAAAACATGCCTAAATAATGCTGAATATTAAACTGGAAATATAGTCCACACTTTTTTTTACATTTTAAATATTTTATTGCTTTTTTTGTATTTTTACATATTTTTTATTATATCAGTAATTTCCACGCTGGGAAAATTACACTAATTCTATGCAAAGTATAGCTTGTATTATTTTATATGACCACTCCATACTTTGTTTCTTTATGTTTACGGGCTATGCAATTTACGCTCGCACATTGGCAGTCATAGTACAAGTGAAATATCACTTGAAGAATATTTAAACCGAAATGAACATCTACGACAACATAAAGCGTGAAAACTCAGATCGACAGCATTAGGAACTCCAACGAGAAAACCAATCACGAGTAAGATACTGCAAATATGCCAGTTATAAAGCATAGCCCGAAGTGCTGGAGGCACTCATACATAATGCCATTATTCAAATGGGAAGTGGTGATTAATATAAGTTTTAGCTCAAAACCTGGCGACATCAACCGCGAGGTAGCGTGCTATATCTCATTGTGTCATCTCCCGGTCGCGCGCGGTCGCGACGAGGAGTGCCGCGTTGATGTCGCAAGCTATTGAGGTATTCACTTCTTGGTCATGATCTTGAGGTACTCGAGCGCGTTCTGCGCGGCGGAGGCCTGCGCGTCCT
The DNA here is from genome assembly GCA_949125135.1 of Alcis repandata. Classification (NCBI taxonomy): domain Eukaryota; kingdom Metazoa; phylum Arthropoda; class Insecta; order Lepidoptera; family Geometridae; genus Alcis; species Alcis repandata. The sequence continues at coordinate 7,649,686 of OX421239.1, read as the reverse complement.
TGCTGGTGAGGCCGGCGCCCTGGCACACGGCGACGGGCAGCGTGGACAGCTGCACGAGGCACTGGCACAGCCCCGTCATGGAGCGCTCCTCGATGTCCACGTACGTCACCTCGAACGACTGCTCCGACGCGATCTCCTGCAGGAATTGCACGAAGTTGAAGTCCTTGTTGTTCAAGGGTGTCGACTGCAACAATTATCCAAACGTTAAAGTGATTCTCTTTACAAAACATAGATCAGGGATGGCGAACCAATGACACGCGTCAAAATATTTGAGGCACGCCACCACCCAATTATCACTAGGCAAAATTATTTAATGGCACGTCTAAAGCCAACATCAAACATTTCTTTAGAAATATTTGCACGTTAAATCACAAAAATTCGCCACCCTTGATGTTAGAACTTAATGATAAACAAGCAATCAACAACTTCGTTTTTCTTTTTTGGCTTTTTTTTTAACATTATACTTGCAGTATGATTATTCATTAATTTAATTTTGAATATTATATAAATTTCATGCTTAGTATTAAAACTGTGTCGTACCTGCAACTTGGCCAAGTTAGGGCCGACCGACTGTTTGAGATGTTTGTGGAACTGGGACACCTTGTGGCTGTGACTTGTAGTCAAAGTAGCGATTTTGCTATCTTTCAAGTCAGCGTAGCGCGACGCGAGGCCACCCTAGAACATAACACGGAATATCAAACACTAAAATTTAGACATGTGACCCTTCTGACCATCCGTAAAACTCCTGGCTAATGCTTTCAGGGCAATGCCATTCAGTGGTGCATCTCTGGAACAGAGCCGGTTTTAGCACTACCAGTGTTGTAGGCCAGATTGTTCCCCTACTTTCTGCTATTTGTCAAACCTGTTTCTTAGTTTACAAAAAAATTCAAAAAATATGAATTATTTTACTTTTCCGGCTATCCTTTCGGAATTACGACACTACAATAAACATGTTTTTAATTCTTCAACAGGATGTATCTCGCATATAAACTATTTAGGTAAATAGCTTCATAGGTGATTGTAACATGTGTACAACTGGCGTGAATATAAAAATTACTCTAGTCTGTTTTCTGCAATTACCGATTGAAATAATCAAACGACGCCTTTTGAACTTAACCTAGTGTTGCCACTTTAGTGATCTTATCACCAAATTTAGGATATTTAACACTTAGACTGCGGCCAATAATCACATGCGCTTGCCTTAGGTGCGGCTAATAGATAAATGCGTTGTGTTTCACGCGCCTGGCGTGTGTAGCCGCACTCGCGTCGCACAAAGGAAAACACATACAAGGTATGTGTTTCCCGCAGTCAAAGTGTTAAGATTGATTAATTAAGCCACTCATACGCCACGACAACCCTTCATATGTGGCGCCCAACCGGGCCCTACCCTAACACCGCTTCTTCCATTGGTGAAAACAACTACTATTATACTAGAATAAAATCGATCTGTAAAATACAGGGTTATACGAAAAGGGTATGCTAAGGCGAAAATAACAGACTCATAGTACTCATTATGAACAACTTTTACAACGGAACCAAACCAGAAATTGCAAAAAAAAAAAAATTTGGCTGCTTCATAAAAAATGTGTATGGCACTCGACAAAATGTTTGGAGCAGTTGATTTTATTTTCGCGAATTCCGGGTTGGTCCCATAAGTTGTTCATAATGATGAGTATTATAAGCTCTTTTCGGCTTACCATACTCTTTCCATATAACCTTGTATAGCCTATGACAATCCAAATACAAAGAGGAACCTAACGCATAACGCACCGAGGTGTCATAATCGAAATTGGTCAAGCCGTTTAGGCTTTAGGGTCACATAGAAAACCACAAACATACAAAATCACTTACATCCGAAAAACATTACCTTTCTTCAAGGCAATCAAGAAAAAAAGCACAAATTTTGAAAAGGATTATTACATTCGTTTTCATGTTTTTAACAAATGAAACTTGTCTTATAAGTAATGTGTGAAGTACAATTTTACTATAAAAACACATGGTTTTGAAACATTTTGTTTTAATCAACTCGGGAACACTCACGTCAAATTGAGTTGTTTCAATCTAACTCGGTGACTTAATTTGAGGTGAGTATTCCAGTGTTAATTTACAAAATGGGTGAAGTACAGTTATTCAATTCAGTATGGATAAAATCAAATCATTTGGATTCAGAAAGTATGGATAAACTTTGTCAGAGATTATTTGAATTTTGGATTTCAAAATCAGCCCATAAGTGACGATGTAATCTCGTAATGTACATACAAAAAAAATGAGAACCGTCTCCTTTTTGGAAATCCGTTAAAAAGGGAGTGAATAAGGGTAAGATGTTAACAGTTAATCATTTCAGTCTAAGAATCAGCAGTTAGTTTACCTCTTCCTCGGGCTGGAAGGACTCCGGAGGGTTGTCCTGCAGAGTTTGCCACATCTTGTAGGCAGCCTGGCGCTTAGCAAGCTTCTTGGACTTGCCCGTGCCAATCTCGCGCCGCTTTAGCAGAGTGCAGATGATAGTAAACTGGCGCTCGTGAGGCAAGCCTGGAATAATTCAAATAGAAAAATGTTAACACCTCAAAAAATACAGTGAGATCCATCTAAATCTACCACTGACACGTAATGGGGGGGGGGGGGGTCGAATAAGTGTGACATTCTGTGACATGGGGGTGGGAGGAGATTCTAAGTTTTGTGACGTCACATTTAAAATCTAAACTATCTAAAAGCAAAAATTGTAAAATTGCGATAAGTTTGTGACATCACACTATTGTCTCACAAATGTAATCAGCTGGGACAAGGACGATGAAGGGTCAAAACATGAAATTCGACGTAATTTATGGAGCCCCCTATCGTTTGCGGAGGCTACGCACGGAAGCAAAAATTATAGCTCAAAGAAGTTTCTACAGTAGGTAGGAGCAGTAAAACTAATAACCTAATGTAAGGTAAGCCTGGGCATAACATCTAGCCTGTGTTAGAACTTAACAAAACTTTAACCTCTGCAATACACAATTAAATGGTAATCATCAGAGAACACACAGGAAAAGCTTTTTTTTTTTTGTTTCTTTCTGCTCCATGGCAATCTGTTAAACACAACAATAAACCACTATTCTGTCTGATAGCTTGTATCTGTTTTGGGCATATTAGCTTGGTTGGACACTTCTTATGTAGGTGTCTCAATCCATATTGATAAATCTCTCTTGCAGAGTAGGAACGCTGTGCTTTTCAGTCTTCTATGTTGGGAGCCTCTATCTCCACTTAGTCTAAAGGCGAGCTCATTTTTATGTTTTGAGAGTCTTTTCTGGTAGTTATTGCTATACTTCATTATCTCCTGTTTAACAGTTGGTACTTTAAAGTCATGATATATATATATAATATATGTTTATTACTTATGTGTTGAGAGATGTTAAAGATGGCTCTAAGTGTCTTGGTTTGGAAACATTCCAAAATCTCTATATTACTGTTGCTGGCTGTACCACAAAGCTGGATACCGTAGGTCCATATAGGTTTCAAAATGGCTTTATATATTGTCAGCTTACTATACATGCTCATTTGTGAGTGGCGTCCTATAAAGATAAAAAGATAAAGAGCGGGCTCTTTTTCCGCAACTAGGCCGGTAATCGGCCCTTTTTGCGTGAACTACATATGCAGGTTTCCTCACGATGTTTTCCTTCACCGAAAAGCCAGTGGTATGTAAATTCGTACATAAGTCCTAAAGAACTCATTGGTACGAGTCGGGGTTTGAACCCGCCACCTCAAGAATGCGAAGCGGCGGTTCTCCCACTTGAGCTACCACGGCTCGAGTGGCGTCCTATTGGCCAGTACATATTGCGTAGTTTTAAGTCTAGCTGCTTTCGCTTTGTCCATATATGCTTTTGCCATGTCAACCTTCGGTCCAAATGCATGCCTAAGTATTTTGCGTTGTCATCTTGAGGTATGTCATCATTGTTAAGTGTAACAGGAGGGCATGTGTCTCTCCTGAGAGTGAATGTCACATGTGTTGACTTGCTTTGATTTGCCTGAATTCTCCAAGTTCTGAGCCATTTCTCAATTTTGTCAAGATGATGTTGTAGGTGTTCCGATGCAGTTACTGGGTTCGTGTGTGAAGAGAGTAAGGCTGTCATCTGCATGTTGCAACCGTAGTCTTGGAGGACACAGGAAAAGCTGACCAACAATATATTACATTACAATCAAAACGGATCCGAGGTTTAATGGAATACGGTTTTGATTGATTCACAGGGTTTATTAAAATACTAGGCCTCCGGTTTTATCGGCGCGGTGATAACGAAAAGTAGTCTTTGTGTTGATTAACGGTATAAGATATCTCTATTCCAAATTTCATTCAATTTCGTCCATGCGTTTCAGCATGAAGAAGTAACAATCATACATACTAACAAACTTTCACTTTTATAAAATTAATACAGGGTTATTCATTAAGGGTATGCTAAGCCGAAAAGGGCTCATAGTACTCATCATCAAGAACAACTTTTACTATGGGACCAACCCAACCCGAAATTCGCGAAAAAAATCAGCTGTTCCATAGAAAAATGTCAATGACACTCGACAAAATGTATGAAACAGCTGATTTTTTTTCGCGAATTTCGAGTTGCTCCTTTAGTAAAAGTTGTTCATAATGATGAGTACTATGAGCCTCTTTCGGCTTCGCATACCCTTTATGAATAACCCTGTATAGTAGGATACCTATAAGCAATTCGATCAGATTGACTTACGTCTGTTGACAGTATCATCATTCTCAGCATGGTAGTTCGGCGGCGGCCAGAAGCGAGACATGCAGAGTTCCTGCAGCCAGCCCACGGGGTTGCCGATGAGCTTGTCTTCAAACGTGGGCACTACAGGTGGAGGTGGCCTAGAATCACATAATAATAATAATAAATATGGGCGAAAATAGTGGCAAATAGGAGATTAAACGTCTAAAGCCGGCGACTGACCTGTAACATTTCGTCGTAACGTAACGTTGCGTTACGACGAAATGTTGCAGGTCAGTACAGCGAGCCGATCCGCTCGCTCATAGCGCCGCGTGCTCCACCACGCTCGCTTCGAATGCTACGTTACGGCAAAATGCTCAGGTCAGTCGCCGGCTTTAGAGTTCGAAATTCTAAATGGCGAGACCTCATCTAGGCATTAGGCAAGTCAAATAGGAACAAACACACTCGAAAACCATCGCCCTTCCTTTGGGCAGTCCGATAATAAATAAAGGCAATATATAAGGTAATAAATAAAGAAAGGGTATGCTAAGTTGAAAAGGGCTTATTCATCATTATGAATAACTAAACACAAAAGCTGTTCCATTGAAAAATGCCAATGACTCTCGACAAAACGTATGGAACAGCTGATATTTTTCCGCGAATTCTAGGTTGGTCCCATAGTAAAAGTTGTTCATAATGATGAGTACTATAAGGCTTTTTCGACTTAGCATACCCTTTCCTTATAACCCTGTATGGATATAACTTATAAAAACATACACATCGGGTGCAGTGCCGTTGGTGCTAGCGTCGGCCGGGGTCGCGCCGGTCAGCTTGTCCAGGAGAGCTTTGGCTGCCGAGTGCTTAGCCTCCTTCTTGGAACGACCCGTTCCCATAGCTGTTAAATATAAATCATATTTATTATTATTTATCAGTTAGGTAGTTAAACGGATTACATTCAAACTTTAATACTTTGGCTGCGGCTTGTAATCACATGCGCTAGCCCCAGGCGCGGCTAAAAGTCAAACGCATTGTATTTTACGAGCCTGGCGTGTGGTCCCGCACTCACGCCGCGCAAAGGAAAACACAGGGTACGTTTCCCGCAGCCAAAGTGTTAAAATATCTTGACGAAGTTCGGCAAAAAATATACCTTGACACATTTAAAGCTGTTTTAACACAATATGTGCACTTATGCTTCCACAATCACAACATAAAACTACTGTAAGTGATATTCAAAAACGTTTTATTGTTTTCTTGTTATTAAGCAGCACCCCTAATTAAATATTAACTTTGTATGGACGTTTGTTACTCAATCTCCCTAAATCAACACATACACACATATCCTGGATTATCATACATGCTACTTTATATCCCGGAAAATTTAACTATACCTGTAGGATAGCGGGTGACACCGTCGGAAGCGGCTAGTCACAGAATAAAATGACGGTAGATGTAATTAAAAAAGTTTTATATAGTTCATTGCTCTTAAGAAATTTAAATTCCAATTTTGAAAAATTTTATTTCAATTTCAGCAGCAAACGTTTGAGAATAATCTTACCCACGATATCGGCAACAGTGACACGGTACCGGAAGGTGGGCTCATGGATCATGCCCTCGATTTGCACCAGCTCGTACTTGGGCACCGTCCCGCGCCGCGCCAGCAGCTCTTGTAGCACCGACACCGGAGTCTTCATCGGCAGAGATTCCATTTCCTGTATTAACTTATTTTATCAATACTTGAATTGTTGAAAAGATGTTTTACATCTTTGCCAATAGTACAATTTGTATCACAATTCCAAACACATGGGCTTTAGTACACTATCTGCTGCTTTCCAATTTGTATGTTGAGTTACTAAAGTCAGTTATGTTAGCCGTAATTAATTGAGTACGTCACTAAAATTAGCAGGCATTTTTATGGTTGCTTCAAGCTGGTTAATCTTTAGTTAGGGTTGATCGTGGTAGCAATTCCTTTTATCTCTATTCAACATCATTTCAGTAATCCCTAATTCCCTAATCCCTACTAATATTATAAATGTGAATGTAAGTTTATTTGTTACGCTTTCATTATCATGAAACTTTGTACTTGGAGGTATTAGAAGTAACATAGGATACTTTTTATAATCGCAAGTAGTCTTCTCTTATAATATTATAAAGAAAGATTTGTATTTTTGTAAGTTTGTAATGAATAAACTCTTTCTCCAATATTTTTTTTTTTTTTTTACAAAAATTTTTACAGATTTTAAAAATTCTTTCACTAGGAAAAGGTCTCCCCCCAATTTTTCTGTTCAAAATTGAGAGTAAATAATAAATTGATATTTACTCTCTTAGCGGCCTCATCCAGCGGCAGTCTCTCCAGGTTATTGTTGGGCTTGGGGCGGTTCTGGTAGCGGCGGCGCGGGCCGTGCGGCGCGTGCTCCCCGTCCGGGCCGCCGCCGTGCGCCGGCAGCCCGTGCACCACGCCCGGCATGCCTGGTACCACCGGGTGTGGATGTACCACATTGCCGTCCATCTGGAAACAAAAGTTAACTATATACTACATTTCTATTTCTACTATATTTTGTTTATGTTAGACTTTAGGGTATTTATTTTCACGTTACTTTCGTGTAGGCATTAAAAAGCTAATTATCTGATTGAACAAAGTCTAACTAAAATAATAAAATTTGCCTTTTTAACCAACTTCCAAAAAGGAGGTTCTATGTTCGTGTTTTTTTTTTGTTTGGTTCAAAGTAACTTTCTTAAAATTTTTAGATATTTCTGTCTAGTGATTTATAATCTTAAAGAAGTCTATTGATATTGATAATTGTTGTTGCAAACTAGTCATTACTGATCAATCAAAACAAATCAAGATCAATAAGTTTCATAGGTCACCGACTCCATCGAGAGAAAATGGCTTCAATTTGACATGTTTTCATTTCAATCAGCTGGAGTGCACGCAGCACGTACATGTATGGTTTATATAATTACTGAGAGTTTCAGGATTTTTATAACGATTGTAGCCTACATTTGAACAACTGCTAATTGTCAAAGTCACTGTGAAGAAATTATTAGGAAACCGGACACGCTAGACTGAGTATTGCAGTTTTGTACCGCACCTACCTGCATCGTGTGGAGGGCGTTGGGTCTCATATGCCGGTAGTGTACATACATCATTTGTTTAGTTATTTAGGAGGCACAGATATACAGTCACTTCTTCACTTGAAAATTACCTAAATTTCAACACTAATTCAAGCACTGTAATGAATTAATTGAATTGATAAAACATGTGATCAGTGACATGGCGGCTAGCACCCGCCGGCCATTACCTACGTTGACTTAAAATGGCTACGCCGCATGCCGGTTTCGAAATAAAAAATGATAGTTATTTAACGCAAGTAGCTAATAAAATTCAAGATTACTCATTTACACAATATCAAATAAAACCAGTTTTAATAGCTAGAATAAGAGAAAATATCAATCAAAAGGTTTAACGGAGATAGATAAGAAATCGATGAGAAATGGCCAAGGATAGAACTTGTAACTTACCATCCTGAGTAAGCTATCGATGAACTGCAGATTGACCCTGAAAGGGATATGAAACGATAATTATAAATAGGGTTATCGAGAGTATTTGAATATATCAATAAAATTTTAAATAAAACACACCACTTTATCAAACTCCTACAATGACGAATTGACGAATGAAATGAGCTGGCTGAATGAACAGAATGAACAAAGAACAAGTTAGAAAAGGTAGGAAAATGTAATCAAAGAGTGACAGTTTTTGACAGTTGGTAACAGAGTATACGTAAAAAAGGAATCAAGGAATCGATTTAATCGACTTAATTCAGCTGACATTTTCTAAGATGTCGCAACTCTACACTTTTTTTATCTGTGACATTACAATTTTTTGCTCTCTTTGTTTCTTGCTAGGTATTTCTTTTTCACTATCCTACTACTATTATAAAGGCGAAAGTTTGTAAGTATGGATGTATGTATGGATGTTTGTTACTCTTTCACGCAAAAACGGCTGAACGGATTTACATGAAATTTGGAATGAAGGTTGTTCATGGTCTGGATTAACACATAGGCTACTTTTTATCCCGGAAAACGCGGGTGAAACCGCGGGGGTTCAGCTAGTTAAAAATAATGAAAAAACAAAACGAAAAGTACTTAATAGATTTTGAAAATTGTGTAACTTTTTTGTCCGCGTAGAGCAATTTGAAAATCAAATTAATATTGTATAAACTACATTCAAACTATTTTACAGATTAATTTCCGCATTGAAGATCAAGTTTTTGTATCAAAAGCAATATCAGTAAAAAATCCAATTTTAAGCGTGTTTTTTTTTTTATGCCTTATGTAGCAGACAAAGACAAGCAAACGGGCCGCCTGATGATAAGCGATCACCGTCGCTTATATATACCTGTAACACTGGAGGCATCACAAATATGCTGCCGACCTTTTAAGATTCTATTTCTAGCCGAGCCCGAAATTGTAGCATTGAATTGTTTGAATGTGGCTTGTTTTTAATCATTGTTATGGCAACACTTTTATTGATTTTATTTAAAATGGTGAAAATGATGCGGCGGCCGAGGCCGAGTAATAAATGCGAACTATAGAGGATTAGAGCTAATAGTTGTGGTCGTTAACTTGTTATGTAGTGCCTTAATTCCTCCATTCGCATTAAACTTTACAAAAACAACAGACAGGAGGTAAAACTTTTATAGCTTTGTTTTGTTTTGTATAAGGTAACTAGCTGCGCCCCGCGGTTTCACCCGCTGTCCTGCAAGAATAGCGGAAAGCCGTTCAATTTTCTGGGGTAAAAAGTAATCTACATATTACCTAGGGCTTAAGCTACCTTCATACCAAATTTCGTCCAAAATCTGTTTAGCTGTTAAATTGTTAAATCAAATTGTCATCCATACGTCCATTACATAGCTGTCATTTGCGCAAAGAGTATAATAAGTCGTTTTGTTATTCCAAGTCTGATTCTTTTTTGTTATAGTTTATACCTCGTTTGATAGTGACTGATGTTTTAAGTCAATTCACACTTGAATGCTATCGAATTTATTTAATAGAAATAAATAGTAGTATAATAGGAATAAATAGTTTATTAGGAATAAATAGTATCCTATGTGCGTTTCCTGGCTCTAAGCTACCTCCTCACCAATTTTCAGCCATATTGGTAAAGCCGTTCTTGAGTTAAAAGTAGTGTAACTAACACGACTTTCTTTTATATATATATATAGATTCCTAGGCTTTATAAAGTATATAATTGCAATTTTTCACATTAATTTATAATCCGTCTATTATCCACAGGTCCCTGCCGTTTTAAGCATACAGTGATCTTAAAATATGGATAATCCTGCAGCAAGTTTAAAACAAGAAACTGAGAAGGAATTGTTCAATGTCCCAATAAGTGATTATAAATCAGCACAAGCATTCAGTTTAAAACTGTACTCAAAAGCAGACACCAGAGAAAAACTACACAAGTGTCCAGTGTGCGACTATCAAACAATACAAGCAAGTCATTTAAAACAGCATGTACAGTCACACACCGGAGAAAAGCCATATGAATGTGATATCTGCCATTATAAAATGGGACATCCGAGTAATCTAAAACTACATATAAGAACACACACCGGGGAAAAACCCTTTAAATGTACTATTTGTGACTATAAAGCAGCTCAAAGCTCAAGTATGAAACTACACATGCGTAAACACACCGGAAACAAACCACACAAATGTCATATGTGTGATTTCAAATCCGCACGTGCCAGGGATTTGACAATACATATAAGAAAACATACCGGAGAAAAGCCATTCACATGCCATCAGTGTGACTTTAAATCAGCACGAGAGAGTGGATTGAAATTACATTCTAAAATACACATAGAAGAGAAATTGTATACATGCGATTTGTGTGATCATAAATCAAGAACGGAAAAGCGTTTGAAACGACACAAACAAAGACACACCGGGGAAAAACCATTTCAATGTGACATGTGTGATTATAAATCAGCGGACAAAGCTCATTTAACACGACACATGCGGTGTCACACCGGAGCAAAACCATATGCATGTAATATATGTGAATATAAAACATCGCAAAAGAGTATATTAAAAGAACACATAAGATTACACACCGGAGAAAGACCATACCAATGTGATATGTGCAATTATAGATCAGCACGAGCCAGTAATTTAAACGATCACATAAAGACACACACAGGAGAAAAGCCATATAAATGTCAAATATGTGACTTTCAATCGGCATATGCAAGGCCTTTTAAACGACACTTAAAAACACATACTAGAGAAAACCATTGAAATTTGATTTGTGCGACTTCATAACAGCTTGTGAATCTACATGACAAAATCACTGGAACGTTAGTAATATGGGAGGTACAACATAAGCTGGTAACATTGGTAAACAAAACAATTACTTTACCTAATTAAGAACCTGATGCTGTGAAATTTTTAATCCTGATGATATTATAAACTAGTTGCACCCGTCGGTTTGACCTGCTGGTTTTTTTTACTTTTAAACTTTCCCTGTATTAGAGCGAACAAAACAAAAAAAGAATTACTTGGTCCAGCCATTCTCGAGTTTTAGCCAGACAAACGAACAGCGATTAATTTTTATAGCTTTTATGTAGGGATGGGGTGTTTTGTGGGGAGGGAGTTTGAGCCCCTAGCCCGTCCTGGATCCACCACAGTTATGAAGTAAGATTTCTTGTAGCCGGAGCTTTTTCTTGTTCATGAGTTCACTATTACTATTTTATTGGCAACGCCCATTATACATGCAATAGATTAAAAGCTTAGCCTAACATATACAGGGTTATTCATAAAGAGTATGCTAAGCCGAAAAGGGCTCATCATTATGAACAACTTTCACTATGTTCAATAGAAAAATGTCAATGACACTTGCAAATCACGAAACAGTTCGCCAAAACCGTCGACAAGCGCTGAAGTTTTTTCACCAGAATCTGTCAAACCTTATCCTAAGGCACCACCTAGTAGTCCAGTCATCTTAGGGCAAATTAGGTGGATATCTCGTAAAATACACCTAAGAATGTGAAATACATTTTTTACGAATAAATTAATACACAATAAATTAAATGTCAAAAAACCAGCAAAAAACTAATCAGCGCAAAATCTGATGTAAAGACAAGCATTTTTCGTGGTGGCGCTTACCATGCGAAGGGCGTTTTGACAATTGAATATTGTCCATGCATGTATATAAAAACGTTAAAGAAATAAAGATCATTGAAACAACGCCATCTAGTTTCATTCGCTTCGAACTAAAACATGTTAGTAATTCGTCACCTATATTGGTGACGAATTACTAACAAATATGTATTCTATTTAAATAAATTAAAATTCGTCACCAATATAGGTGTATTACGTTATTTATAGCGTTATGCAAGAGTGATTTAATTGTAATTGCATTTTATTACACCTAAAAAATAGTAATTCCTGGTCGGTAACACCCTGTTGACAATTGGGAACATAAAATTACTTCAAAAAAGGACCTTGCAATTGATACAAAAATAATACACTGAAAGGTAAGATTTACGCGGCGGTCTTGTCGTTATGTAGGTACTAATTCATCCAGACATCCTGTCGTGTTTTGTATAGAAATTATACTAATATGGTAGAAGTAGATAATACTGGTAATATATTACATAAAAATGTTATTCACTTAACCAGACTTAGGTAAAGCTCCTATTAAGGTAAAGACAAAAATGCACAAAAGTTGGTGCTCAAGATTTTATTACTTTTACTTAATGATCTCATAAAATCTATTTTGATTTATCAAATTGTACTAAAATAATAATATACATCGCCGCAGCCGCCAATGTCTGAAAAAAAAAGAATAAAGTAGTAGTTCTGCGAACAACATTATTAAATTTATCTCGGTCGCTTGTCGCTTAAAAATGAGCAAATTTTTAAAATTCTTATTTAAAATTAAGTAACTACTAAATGTTTCTGCCAATCCCATCCCGATCAAAAGGGGTATCTCACTTCAATAAAGGAGAAAGTTCGATTGTTTTATCTTACTAAATACTTCAAATAATCGGGGCAAATTAGACCAAAAAATAGGAGTAAGCTTACATTAATTCCCACCCAGCTGAAAATTGGTAGGATTGTTCAGAACACCATCATAAATGAAACCTAAAAAGTCCTCATCGATCCGATACGTGCAAAAATTTTTACTCCGGGTAGAAGGTCACCAAAACGGGTATTTCGTGATTTTCTCAAAAACGGTACAAGCTACGAGGATACTGTTCAAGACAAGTATGTTCACTATAACATTTTCTATAGTATTGCTCTTAAACGCATGTTGATAGAACTTATGGTTTTCGAGATATGTCGATATTCATTTCAGACCAGACCAAAAAATTGACAATTTCTCTTAAGATACCTCAGTCAGCAGTAGATCATATAACAAGTTTGTAAATGAGTTTTCCCGAAGTTTTAAACATTGTTGAATCCGACAATCTCAAGAAACACTTTGAAAAATGACTCCTTGTATCTCAAATCGGATAAATGATGATGATGGTTGACGGAAAATTGAACCCCTCGTATCTCGGAAACGGAAAGAGATAGAGGGGTACACCTGACTTTTAAAATTTAGATCAAGTATGGACCTTTCTAGGGAAATGATAAAAAAAGATAGCCGCCATACAAAAAAGTTTGACAGTCATACAAATAAACAAAAAAAAAGGAAATGCTCATAGCTGTGGAACCGCTGTAGATAGATGGAGTGTGCTCGAAGAAATATTATAGAAATTCGTAACGACAATCGAGATTCAGCAACAAAAATCCAAGATGTCGGATTTCATATTTCCGTCAAATTTCAATGGATCTTCCAAATTTTAAAGTGATCCTAGGAAGGTGTTATTTTGGATATGGAGGCTCTGAAGGTCCTTAAATCCATTCCTGAAATGATTTTTTTGATTCAGCCATTTTTTTAAATGGCTGCCATACACTTGAAATTTTCCAAATACCAATTAGTTTTAAATGCGGTTATTGAAAAATAATGATGAGGTCAAGGTTGAAAAATTTGCTTTCGTAGGTAGGTAATTAGTTTTTAACAGTTTCCATACAAATTGGTATTTGGAAAATTTCAAGTGTATGGCAGCCATTTTGAAAAATGGCCGAACCAAAAAAATCATTTCAGGAATGGATTTAAGGACCTTAAGAGCCTCCAGATCCAAAATTACATCTGCCTAGGATCACTTTAAAATTTAGAAGATCCATTGAAATTTGACGGAAATATGAAATCCGACATCTTGGATTTTTGTTGCTGAATCTCGGTTGTCGTTACAAATCTCTATAATATTTCTTCGAGCACACTCCATCTATCTACAGCGGTTCCACAGCTATGAGCATTTCCTTTTTTTTTGTTTATTTGTATGACTGTCAAACTTTTTTGTATGGCGGCTATCTTTTTTTATCATTTCCCTAGAAAGGTCCATACTTGATCTAAATTTTAAAAGACAGGTGTACCCCTCTATCTCTTTCCGTTTCCGAGATACGAGGGGTTCAATTTTCCGTCAACCATCATCATCATTTATCCGATTTGAGATACAAGGAGTCATTTTTCAAAGTGTTTCTTGAGATTGTCGGATTCAACAATGTTTAAAACTTCGGGAAAACTCATTTACAAACTTGTTATATGATCTACTGCTGACTGAGGCATCTTAAGAGAAATTGTCAATTTTTTGGTCTGGTCTGAAATGAATATCGACATATCTCGAAAACCATAAGTTCTATCAACATGCGTTTAAGAGCAATACTGTAGAAAATGTTATAGTGAACATACTTGTCTTGAACAGTATCCTCGTAGCTTGTACCGTTTTTGAGAAAATCACGAAATACCCATTTTGGTGACCTTCTACCCGGAGTAAAAAATTTTGCACGTATCGGATCGATGAGGACTTTTTAGGTTTCATTTATGATGGTGTTCTGAACAATCCTACCAATTTTCAGCTGGGTGGGAATTAATGTAAGCTCAGATGTCTAAATTGCCCCGGTTAAAAGGTAGTTTTGATAAAAAATACTTTTGACCTACCTTAAATGTCAAAGTAGCATCAAGAGGAAAAAGTCCGTATGCGGTCAACTCGGTTCCGTGAAACGTGATCGCTGATGAGAAATGCTGCACCTGAAAAAGTGAAGCCTTCATTACTTATGAAACCAGAGGCCTAGATCAGGCAGGTATTTGTAATACTTACTTACGCTGTAATAAAACTTACTTCCATCATAAACCGCAAGTCAAGTTTTTCAGTCGGAATACTGTGTATAACTTTGCCTAGTTTCAACACCTGAAATAATAAAGTTACGTTAAAAAATAAATAAAAGACCCACTTATTAATAAGAGTAAAGTACTGGGGTGCTGCTTTCAATATAATTATTCTATTATGATATGATATATTCGAGTCCCACGATCTCATCATCACCTTAGACGCGTAGAACTACGCTGCGTAGCGTTACGCGTCTACGACTACAGTGCGGCTACGCGGCGTAGCCAAATTTTTTCGCAGATGCCTACGTACTTTTACGCTTTGTTTACCTCTACTTTCAAAACGTTGCCAGCTCTAGCGACCGCATAGATCTTCATTAGCTGATTCACGATCCACACAGAACAATTGACAATCACGTGTGTCTCCATATCGCGCTGTGCAACAACGCCATGGTATATTATAAAAGACTCGCTGACCATCGAGTGGAAACATTGCATGAGAGTTACCAAGATCGGCCCTTCAAAAACGTGATTCACAATTCTTTTTACTTCTGCCATCTCCATATAAATGATTTCCATTTGTCTCAACGTCAACATTTTTCGGTTGGGATCTACATTTATTAACCCATACACGTAAATCTTGTTTTCTCTTGCGATCACCAACGCTTGCTCTCTGATGTTCTTCAAAACGCCGGTTATCATCATTATGAGTACGTAGAAAAAAGCGAGAGAAGTGAACTGGATCAGTTGCGGTAGATTGAACGTGAAAACGACCAGGAACATTTTCCACGTGCTGTCCTTCCTGGTAAAGTTCACGCACACTTGCATCAGGCACGTCAGGCCGATCCAGCCTATTGACACCACACAAACCTGGAACCGAAGAGCCAAGAGTACCTTCTCGCTATTGTTATTCGGCGGATCAATCCGAGAGGCGAGAGCATTCAAAATCTTCACATACTTAAATCGGTGGACATAAGCAGATACGTATGCGGCGATGCAAAAAAACACCAGGTTTAACAGTTCGGTGATGTAGTTTATTTCCGTCATAATAGCCGCGGTCATGGAGCTGGTTTCAAGAGAGAAGTAGATATGTCGAAGATGCATCGTTATGAAAAAACATAGAATGAAAACATAGAACAATGCACAAGTTGAGTTTAAATAAATAGACTTGTGTATGATGGAAAAGCGAGAGCTGTTCTCCTGTGATCTGATGCTGTACGGGAAAAGTCCCAGCAAGGTTAAAAGCAAGTACAAAGGTCTGAAAACGTCACGCAAGCAGGTAAACCTTGCATAGTTTTTACAACAGGGTTGCTTTAATCTCCACAACATTTTAAAAGAAACGAATGGTAATGTGTCGTATGAAGTTGTGATACGAATAAACGTACATACACGTATGAAATGTTCGTAATTACCACTTTCATGCGGTGGTTTTAACTAATAATTTATTCATATGTCGTGTCGTGTTTATACATTAGCTAGCGAAAACATGCTTAAAATATCGCTGAAATAACGCCATTACGTCATGTCGACGCATCAACGCTGTAATCTCAGTGCTGTGTTGGTGTTATGGCGGTAAAGTATAGGGTAAAGACGATAGTTAAAAATCAACCAGTATTATTATAGGCCACTTAGCTTGCCATCAAGCTAAATTTGTACTAGAAATAATCCATGGCTTCGGGGTAATTAAGACCTTATCTGGCAAAGTATCTGAGTCTATTAGGTACATTGGCAACTGGTTGAAGAGAAACTAAAAGTATAACACACTGTTTAGTGTAGCAAATCCTGTTATGTGCTAGAATCGAAGTGGCGGCTATTGAGTTTGCTCTACGCTTGCAAACTCTGTAGACAAAGAAATCAAAGTGTGTCAATCAAATAAAAACATTATCATCTATCAAAACACGTCAAATTCTATTAAAAATTAGCTAGTTTACATACATTTGTCTTAATTACAAAATTCCAAAAAAATCTAAAATATAGGTACAATGCAGCTTATAAAAGCTGCTCTAAGAACATATTATGGTTTGGGTCGTAAAATTTTAAGAGCGTCATGGAACCTTACAAATCATTTTAGCCAACAAACTAAAAACTCGAAGAAATCATACAGTACTTGCCCCAATGGCATGAAAGTTTGCATCGTTGGGGCCGCAGGATGCACAGGTACTTATTTATTAGATGCACTTCTGCACTAGCCTAATTCTTTCCAGTTTTCTGGCATTTTTGTAACTCCACTCGTGTCTAAATGCACCGGTACTAGAGTCATATCTAAATGCAGTCGCAGTTTTTGCAAGCAGATTGGGTTTGCAAAGAATGGGGTGGCAGCATTGGACGCTAGAAAATAATCATCTCTTGTATTACTTACTAAGAAATTTATGCAGCAAATTAGGTAAGAATTAGTAACTTTTGTAGTCAGGTGTCCTTGATTTTCACTGCCTCTTTAAGAAATTTCTATTCCCTCTTTTTTTACTGCTGCTTGTTTGGATTCGGTTTTCCAGGTCAACCGTTAGCACTTCTGCTGAAACAGTGCCCTCTGTTGGACGAGATAGCGCTATTCGACATCTGTGCCACTTGCGGCCAGGGTATGGAGCTCAGCCACGTCGATACCAAGTGCAAAGTGTCTTCTTATTCCGGCCGACACATGATGTGCGATGCGCTAAAGGTGCGATGGGTTTCTAAACTTTATTGAGGTAACTTGAGGATAGAAGAAGCAGTAGATTGCGCCTTTTAATACTACTTACTTATCTACTCACTACGCCGAGCGTATAACGAAATGATAAGATCGGGCAGCTCTAAAATACAATTTGCGCCTAGGGTTAGCGAATTATACGCGATCCAATAGACGAATTAGAAATAAAATTTTGCGCATAACTATTGTTGTTGGCACAGAAGGAGGCTTTTTTGGTATTATAGCCTGTGAGGTTCTATATAATAGTTTTTATTATTTTCCACTAACAGAAGAAAATAAAGGACTTAAATCAATGGGATTTGCAATTTCCAAATTAAGATTGTACAGCCTTGCTCGTGGTGCATTATTTTCTTATCATATTACATCAACATCAGTTAAGCCGTGATAGGTAATAATATTGTTAGTGTACCTAACTAGTGCGAAAATTTATGATTTTACCGCAAATACTTAGTTAAAACGATATTCACTTTGAAGTAACTATGTAATTTTCTATCTTTACAGGGCTCTAAAGTAGTGGTTATAGTAGCTCGAGACTGTTGCGACACTTTTGAGAACAGCGCTCCTATTCTAACCGAAGTTACTCTGCAAATATGTAATGCCTGTCCACAGGTCAGTGTGCAAAACTCATTTTGACAACCTATAATTTATAGGTAGATATGTATTTACCACTAAAGTCAAATTTTCCATTAAGGTAGGTACCGGAACCGATGGTGTCAATTTACGGAAACCAAACTAAATTTTCTACACCAAAATTGTTGTCATTCTTTTTCTCTACCTACCCTATACATAATACCAAAATAAAAAGAACCGCAAAGAACGTAGTGCTGTCGGATTAATTGACTTAATTAAGAGATAAGTAGGACCTTCAGAAAAGCATAAGAATATTTTTCTCTCACCAGTTTTAAATAGAAAATAAAATAAAATAATTCCAGGCTTTCACAATAGTAGCAACCGAGCCCGTGGACAGCATGGTGCCCCTCGTCGGGGAGATCCAACGCCTGCGGTCGGTGTACAACCCGCGCACGTTACTAGGCTGCGTCGAGCTGAACTGCGTGCGCGCGAACACCGCACTAGCAGACTTTCTACGGACGCCGCCTGAGACAGTCCGCGTGCCTGTGATTGGTGGAGCCACTCCTGCAACGATGGTGCCTGTCCTATCATCGGCAGTGCATCCTTGTATTATGAATCAGCAGCAGGCTAGTATTACTAATTTACAACATAATTATCGCTCTTATTTTATCTCTTCCTCACCTTTAACTAGAAGATATATATCAAGTTCTATAACTTGAATGAGATGACTCTTAGTACCAAGTTACTCAGTTGTTCCACTAGTTCTAAACATTATTTTCCTATTGCTTGTAATTTCTGTTACAACAATAAAGACTCTATTTATCTAACTAATATTTCCCCTTATCTAAAAGTATTATTGCAAAGATGATGTTTCCAGGTGGAATGCGTAACGTCTTGCATAATGAGCGGCACAGAAGCAGTGATCAACGCCAAGTGCTGCGCAGAGACGGCGTGCCTCGCCGGCGCGTACTCCGTCGCGCGCACCACCATCAACGTGGTGAAGGGGCTGCAGGGCGCCAAGAACGTGCAGCAATGTGCCTACGTAGACAGCCTGGGGACTTGTGCGCCTGACTGCCAGTTCTTTGCTAGTGAGGTAAGTCAATTAAAGCTGTGCTGGTGAAATGTTTTAATCAATTGTCAAATATATTCACACAACCCAACGCACACATTCCCCACTTCCACTTAGAATTTACTCGACATTTATTCCAAAAATTGCATAAATAGGATTCAGCAAATTATCTCTTTAAGTGTAAGTCTTTTGCCTATTTGACTGTTATCACCGGCCAAGAATCTCTTGGATTATCATCATATGTACCATCTGCAAACATTGATGCGATCTGCGTTTTTCATTTCAGGTATTGCTGGGTCCGTCCGGTGTCGAAAAAAATCTGGGCGTTCCAGAGTTGTCGAAGTTCGAAAACTGTCTCCTGTGTAATTGTTTGCCGTACATCCGAAATGAGATTGCTAGAGCTATCTGGCTGGTATGTGATGCTTATTACCAATTTCAAAAATAACGTTATTTTACTTTACTCTATCTCAGTTTCACCGATGATTTTGTCTGAATGCATAAATCAGTTGTAAAAGGTAACAATTGCGAAGATACTAATGACGTGTGTATTGTACACTGTACAATTCTACATATCTTCTTAATATATAAATTACATGTCACGTTGTTTGTCCGCTATAGACTCCTGAACTACTTAACCGATTTCAATCAAATTTGCACACCGTGTGCAGTTCGATCTAACTTAGGAGATAGGATAGCTCACATCTCAATTTATAGTAAAAAAAACATGAAAAATTAGAAAATTTAAAAATACTTAAACCATATAGCGCTTTGGACAATGTAAACTTTTTTAATGTAACTTTTGACATTTGACATAGAATTGACGCAATGGCTTTTGACAGGACAACGTCTGTCGAGTCAGCTAGTTATTAATATTTTAAGACTTTCGTGAGCTTGTCATGACGAGACTTATTGCGAACGTACTATCAAGATGTTAAAAGTGTTTGTACATAATTGATTATATTAAAATCTATCAATAAAAATATCTAGTAATAAAATATTATATACCTATAATATTATGGGCCGAATACGGCATACAATGCGCAAAAGCAGGTTTTTTTAAAAGGGCCCAAGTTCCTCGAGACGAATATGGCATAAATCGTTCTATTGTGTTCCCAGGTGTACACAATGTGCCAGCAGTGCTGCTGCGCCACGTGCTACGCGCACCCCAGCACGTGCTACTCGGCGCCCGTGGTGCCGTGCGTGCCGCCCACCAACTGGACCTGCGACTGCCCCGACGCGTGCCGCGACGAATACCTCGCATCGGTATGATCACTCTTTCCTTTTGTTCTACACCACACATTAGATAACACCGACTACATACCACATTCCCCCTCGATAGGATATCAGCTACGGCGTAGAAATCCCAAAATTGCTACAAGGTCTACGAGGTATCTACGTCGTAGCAAACTCGTACATTTGCAGTTGTTCTACGTACTTCTACATCACAGTTTTGACATAGGTTCTAGAGATACGAGAAATACGAGAAATCTATACTGTCCCAGATAGTCTACGCATCGTTTCCTACATGTCGACGACGTGTTGTAGAATTCACCAAAAGGTTTTAAAAAAAGTGTTTCACGCCATTGTATTGGATGCTCAAATACTTTGTTTTGTTATATTATGGAAAAATAGGAAACAAGAAAAAAATGTAGAAAAACAAAACCAACAAAATTTCGTAATAAACACTAAACAACTGTCAACGTAGAACACGTAGAACTAAGTGTATGAATGTGTGTGATGTGGTCATATACTTATATCTACGTGTATGGCTACTTAAAAAAACAATCGTCATTGAGGACGCCATTTCTACAACTGACAGTCCAATGTGTCCAGATCTGCCGCGAGATGACCTGCACCTGCGGCTCCACCGACCTCTGCTGGCGGCCGCGCGAGGCCGACTACGACGCGGCGCGCGCCGCCAACCTCACCCACCAGATGCCGCTGCAGTGCGCGCCCTGCTGGGACTGCAAAGTGCCCAAGAGCGTTCGATTCGAGAAGCAGATGAGGGAACACGCTCGAGACTCATAAGTTTACTAGCGCTGACTCTGGCGTGACAGGAGTGGTCGCAAGGGCAAGGGGCGCCAAAATGTGATGTGATTAAATTCCAACAGTGAACAACTTTTGTGAGCGATATTATTAGCGGAGTTGATTGATAGGGCGAGCAAAGTGATTGCTCTACCCTGCGCTGAGTCTTAGTAGCGGATCCAGGACGAGAGGGAGAATTTTCAGACCCATCCACCACCCTCAACTTGAGTTCATTCCTAAATAATGTTTACCTTAGAAAATCAAATCCTCACCTAAGTCAAGCCCAAAATCTGGCTGAGTCTCATAACATAGCTCTGGATCATTAAATGCGCAAGCTTCTACTTGTTGTTATTTTTTTGTTGAGACCGTACATTGAACGTACTATGTCAAACATTTCAGCCTTATCGTCTAACTAAATGGTAATCGGAATCAGCTTTATTTTGACACTTGCGAGCATAGTTGGCGGAGATAAAGGTTTGCCAGCTGTTTTTTTCGTGTGTTTATATAAAATCCATAAGTAAAATTATTAATTAAAATTTACCATTTAAACTGTATTGATACATCTTTAAATAAATAATATTATTTTCTATTTAATAATTTTATATCTTCATAAAAATTTAAAAATGCGCGAAAACTATAGTTCTGGTTCAGTAATCAAGTAATCAGTCAGTAATCAAGTGTCAAAATTAAACTGATTTCGATTATCAGCCAGTTAGGCAATAAGACCACTGATCAGAAGTCGTAACTGGTTGTGGGCAAAAAGAAATAACCTAATAAAAAGAAAGAGAATGTTGTTCACTATTTTTATGTATTTTTGTTTTTGGCACAACGTGTGTCAAAATTAACACTAAATTTTTATAAATATAAGAATGATTATAAAACTGCTTTTTTATTTTGAAAATGATACGTAAAAAAAATTAAGAAATATATGCAAAGTAGACAAATATTATGAAAAAGTATTTTTTATCTTGTCGGCCATAGTTGAAATTTTCTCCTTCAGGGTTCCAAGAAAATGTACATTCTGGTTATCTTGAACCTGTACCTGTAATAAAGAGTAATTACATTATAAAAAACATAGAACTCTTGACAAAAAAAAATTAAGTCTTCAAACAGCTGGTCAGATTTTTTTTGAGTCATAGCTCTTACTCTCAATAGCTTTAAGAGAGTAAACCTTTTAAACAAAAAACGAAATCAAATCAGTTAAACCACGGTAGCGCTTAGTTGTAAATGCCACCCATCCGAAGATTGACCGTGACGTCCGTTGCTGAATTTCGGTGATCGGTTACAAACACCTAGTCGAGCTACGCTACAAGCCATCGCCGTTAATACAATGGAGAGAACCTCTTACACATTCCATGATTCCCTTCCCTCCCATAATTCCCTTCCCTCCCATAACCCTTCCCTCACATAAATACCCTCCCCCTCCCATAACTGTGGTAAGTAACGCGTAGGTACGTACCACGTTTGGCGTGCTCTTCCTCTTCCGAGTTAGAATGTTGATGTATGGTTCTTGGTAAATCGGCTTGTTTATCAGACATCTCTACAATAAAAAATGCAAATTAACCGTAAACCATCGTGGCGTTCGTTTTGGAATCAGTGGCAAAAATTAAATTTAAATGTTACAAAATCGTTTGCATGTAAACGATTGAGCAAAACTGGCGTTTTTGACAGTTTGTTTTGTTTTACCCAAAACGAACGGGGCCTAAGTGGCCAAGTTACTTTTTATCATAATTATCTCCACTTTTCACCGCGCGGGTAAAACCGCTGAACTCAGCTAGTAGGTACATAGGTAAGTTTTAAGAGTTTGACCGAACAAAATGAACTAACCTTTGATAACGAGATATTTATGATCGATTTCGCTGGCTTGTTATCTTCTATTTCAGGGTTCGTGTTTCTCTGAAATGATAAATCAGAAATTCAAGAAGAGAAGACATTTTTACTAAATACATTTGGAATCACCTAAGTACTAGGATGTAAAAAATGGCAAATGTTACAACAAACGCCTAATGGGCATTCAATATACCCAAGAGCATCTCACCTTTGCTAAGCATATAGCTATTCCTGAAGGCCTGCCGAAAGGTGCTGCCACGCGGAAGCATGGGCCAAGAGACGATTCGTGTTCCACTACACTGGGTTTTGCTGTTGCGTCCTGGGAAATAATACATAAGCATTAATAAATATCTTCCTGGAATGTCGACTTTATCGTCAAATTAAATTATCTGGTTCACTTAATCCTGATGTTTTTTATGCTTTGTCCTTCTCAAATCAATAGTTAGAAAAATATAAATAACGTAAAAACGTCTAAAAATATATCTTATTTTTTAATAACTAAGATTTTTTTTTCTTTCTTACTACTAAGTGAGTTTTTCTGAAAGATTCATGGCTACTTACCTCAAGTTTCACCTTAGACAAATATTCCTTATCATTCCATGAAACATCCTTTTTCTTGCTGTTTCCAGTCTTATTAGTCTACAAATTAAAGACAAAGTATAAAAAACTAGCTGTTCCCTGCCACGCTTCGCTGTGGATAATACATATATATATATATATATATTTATAGCCTATGTTACTTTGGGATAATGTAGCATTCGAATGGTGAAAGAATTTTTGAAATCGGTCCAGTAGTTTTTGAGTTTATTCCGCACAAACATACAAAAATACAAATCTTTCCTCTTTATAATATTAGTATAGATGAAATAAATCATAACAAAACAATAAGAAAATAATATAGAAACGGTGAAATGCATGTCCTGACTCTTGCATAGTAGAGTCTTGTAGCAATGTTAAACATTTGAAGCAGGTGTTATTGACGATTGAGTTGTAACTTTGTATTTGCGATACCAAAAGGCGGGCCTTGGCTCCAATCCCAAACCTACGCAGGTCCTATAAAATCAAGGTTATTAGCAAGATTATGAAAGTAATAAAAACAAATACTTTCAATATCTAAGTATGTACAGCAAATCAAAGAAATATTAATTAAAAAGATCGATGAAGAGAAAATATTTTATTTTATAATAGTGCAGAAATATTCCCTAAACAATCGCATAATTTGTATAATAATGAATAAGTATTTTGGCGCAACTTGTCACAACATTCAGCTTGCAAATTTATTATTACTAATAAAACACTTACAATGCAGCTCAAATTGAAATGTAAAAAAATTAAAACTGTGAGGTTCACACTGAGTAAATAGGTACATAATATCGTTTTTAAGAACGAAAATTATATTTATTAGCTATTATATATACACAACTATGTACACACGCATCGTTCACATGCAGGTTTTCCTTTTGTCCAGCTGGCCATTCCCAAACGCCGACGAGCGCAGCGATTGAAAATGACCAGCCATTGTGACATTTGCAGTCGCAAACATGGATCTGTGTGGACCGCGGCCGTACACCCGGAAGGCCGCGATTATATGACGTCGCGCTCGGTGCGGGGAGATATGTTGTGCTCGGAGGGGGGCTCCAGGGGCATGCCGCAGCAGAACAGCTGACGCACGGCGCGCGACATACGGGACGCACGCGAGTCGCTGCGCGGCAGCCCGCCCGCCTCCTCCTCGTCCGACTGCAACAACAAACCCGGGTCAGCTAACGCGGTCTGGCGTACAAGCTACTCTCGACAAGCTTACTGTGGCCATCATTCGAGCCACGATCAGGGAAGCGAGATAAGGCGTGCGGGCTACCGCGGCGTTACACTGTCATTGTAACACTTCTAATCTAATATATCTACTATATAAACCTTTAAATCCTCCCCCTGCTGGGATACAGGTCTACCCACATCACCACAGGTCATGGTTGCGGGAATAAATTATTTATAGGTACGCGTACTTAACAGCGCCAGGTATGGTCTAAATAAAAGTACCTACCGTGACATGCCGATGAATGGACCAACGAACATGGCAAAAGTATAACTCACCCATTCCGAAGAGACCTTAGCCACTTCAGAATGCTTCTCTGCCAGGCCAGTGTCCTCCTCAGACGGCGACACTTGCGCAGGAATGGGCTGCGATGGTGTGATCGTATTTTTCTGAAAACAATTTTTTATTCAATATCCACTTAAAAGTACAATCACTGTAGAACATGTAACTATTTAAAACGGGCTATTAATCATGCGATAATAACAGTAGATATTATCATGACAGTGCAGGAACGGAATGCTTTTCGTACCAGGTTAGCATGATCGGATGGAAGGTTCATTGGCCGCGCATTCATGTCGACAACGAGCGGAGTCAGCGTGACGGTCTCGGGGGAGCTGGAGCGCCGTTTAGTAACCGATGATAGCTTCTTAGCGACATTATGCTTTAGCTTCTCAGAAGACACCGCTGCAAATCGTATTCAATATTTAAAGCCACCGGCTGAGCACACAAAATATATTTTCGTAAAAGTCTGGAGGACTCTTACCGCGCTCATTTTCTGTTTTTCCTTTGCTCTCAATATTTAAATTGTCCTCTGTTACTGCTGTAAATAAAACGAGTTTATTTATTTAAGGCACTTCAGAAAACTCGGAATAAAAACACTTCGACTTTAAATATTTGTGTAATGAAGTGATAACGCGTAGTATTACGTCAGCGTCAGTAGTGGAACACTATATTACAATTGACATACATGGAACAGCGGGTGCTTTGGAGCGCTTGTGCTGTAATTCCTTGGGCGCTTCTTCCTGCATGTCGATGGGGCGGAAGGATTGCTTGTGTCGACTGGCGGCGGATTGCTCTACCAGTACCACCGATAGGTCTGTGGTACTACTGCTATTTTTCTCTTGCTCAGTCATGCCTCACGATCACACTAGATCCATACGTATTTATTTCCGCAGAACGACCCTAATTTGTCATCCAAATATTGAACAACAATTTTTTATTGGAAATTCACAAAAAGGCTAAATGTCACTCTTTGTAATTTTGACAGTTGTCTTTCGTATTTTCCAACGTCTTCTATTTTTGAAATAAGGCGTAAAAAGTATTTTATCGGCTTCAAGTAACTCCGATGGCCGCAATGAAATCTTAGCACTGTCTAGATTTCAATGATAATGACCGCCGCCGGTTCGTTAGTTACTTGGACAAAGAATCACGAAAACGCCTCATACCTACTTGGTACTCATCATTCATTTTGAACAACTTTTACTATGAGACCAACCCGGAATTCGCAAAAAAAAAATCAGCTATTCCATAAAAAAATGTGAATGACACTCGACAAAATGCATGGAACGGCTGATATTTTTTCGCGAATTCCGGGTTGTTCCCATAGTAAAAGTTGTTCATAATGATGAGTACTACATAAGAGCCCTTTTCGGCTTAGCATACCCTTTCTGTATAACCTTGTATTGGTGAGTACCTATACTAAATTATTATGGACCTATATAACAATTTCTCGTACCCCTTCATAAATCTATTTTGATAACTTTAAATCGGCATAATTATTTGGGTTTAAAATATAAGCCCAAATAATTATCTTTTCAAGAACAGCTTAGAAATATCGAGTGTACCCCCACACGTTCTATATAGGCTTTTAGTTTGGTGTCCTATTACCTTAGTTACATTTAAGCCAAGGCGACTACTGGCAAATGACACCTTAGAAGTTTAGTGTCTATTTTCTGAGCCAGGGAAATAAAAAAAAGGGGCAACGGGAAATCAGTTGGAAATGACATTGATAGGGTTGTGTCGATGTGTTATCCACACAGTGTAAACAATGTTTAATAATTCGTATATTTGCATTTATGGTCCAAAATATAACTGGATATCTTGTAAAAATTAAGAAAATAATCTTGGGCTCATCAATAAACACATGGTTTAATTAATATTACACAGAAAACTTCCATTCAGGTAGGTATGTATCAGTTTTTACGACAGAATATTTCCTATTAGGTACTTTTTACAAAGCATCGCTTATAATAAACTTTCACAGAACTTTAAATAGGTTTAATAATTTATTACTACTTTAGCTTCGAATACTTAAAAATTGACTAGCGCTTAATAATTTACAAATAAATATTGAACATTGTTTTGTTTACCATGAGTGACGCATTCACACTTCTGACCTAATTGACATTAGTTAGACGCTACTTTTTGATTTTTTTTGACTAAGGTAATATAAAGCAATGATCCAGTGGATATAAAAACACAAATAGATTAAAAAATACGTGTTCGTTATTTTAACGCATTTCCATCCTATTCGATACAGAAGGTAAAAAATTAAATGTTATCCAAGTAATATATCCAAAACCTTTTTCAATATCTTACTAACACGGCAAACCAATTTAAGATCTTCGACCTTTTGTAAACCAGACTAGAAATTTTAGGTAGGTAACTTGGAAATATATGTTTCCAAGTACCTATCTAAAACATTTAAGTGGCATTAAACGGACCTTTATACCTAAATACAAGCGCTGGTATGCTATCGATCGTGTGTGGGAAGTGAATTACCCACACACATGAATCATCAACAGCATCGATATCTAACTTCTAATTATTTAATTGGTCGGTCTAGCTCGGCGAACAATACATTTGATGTGAAATATAATATATCAATAATTATGTGAAATATAACAATATCGCCACACAAAATGAGTTAAGTATGAAACTTAAATTCCAAAGAAGTGTTAAAAAAAAGTGTGAAATTCTATGTGTTGTGTTTAATATAGATAAGTAAGTATTTGTTAATAACAAGATATGGTAAGAAATAAATTGTTTTATGACAATTAAAGAAAAGTATCGAGGATTCAAACTCAGAGAATTTAATTGCGTCGAAGTATACATAAATCGGCCTAAATCTAGCGTGAGTTAACTACTAAATAGTTAGGACCACTCATAGATAGAGATACAATAAGTATGTATCTTTTTTTTATAGCTTTCTTGGCATAGCAAGAGCTAACAAGACTGAGTAATAGTCAAGGAACTTATATCCAACTTATATTATACTTATATTTGGATATAAGTTCCTTGGTAATGGTCACCCAAACAGCAAGAGGGTTAAAATGAAAAAAAGTTTACATACAGAGGTTTTAAGGAATACCATAAACTATGAAAGATTTTGAAAAAGAAACTCGCTCACCATAAACTGCCAATCAGACAGAAATTGCATTTTTTCGTTTAACATTAAAACTAAATTACTGTTTTTCTCATAAATTTTCTGGTAGTGAATATTATAACTATGCAGGGGAAGAAAAAAATAAAATGTGATGGAAAATAACAAGTCTCCATCAAAGAAGTTTATATCCATCCAAGAGGAGAAATTGATACGACAAGTAGATTATCTTGCAGCCTGCTTGGCTCGGCAGCCTAAAAACCCATTACCTATTGGTAATTTTTACACTCTAAATACCTACTTCTCACTTCTGTTTTCCACCACTTAACGTTTAAAACACCTCATTTTATTTGCAGATTTAGAAATATTACAGAAAAATCCGGCTCCTGGACAGGGCTCCCAGAGGGTACATGTTTCAATTAAATCACGTGCACCAGCTATCAAGACTTTATACCGTGCAGAAAAGAAGCGTTTAAATTCAAAAAAGGTAGTTTTCTGATTCTGTGATGATTTTACGAAAAAAATTACTATTTCTGAGATTTAGCTAATCGTGATTTTTAATTTTAGGGGGCAAGTAAATCGGGTTCGCATCTTGCTATAGGCGATCATTCGTCTAGTACAACTCGTAAGTTACTAGGTATTATTCATTCTTTGTGCTATATTTATTTTGCTTTTTGATTCAAAAAATCGAATTCTGAGAACTAATTTTATTGCAGACTTGAGTGAAGACGAATCGGATATCGTACGCTCAGTCGCCTGCGGTGTTGATCTTCCAGAGAGGAAAATTGAAAACTCGAAAATTATATTACCTTCGGTCCTAATTCAAGTTGAGAGTTCTGTGTTTAGCTCGCAATGCTCACAAGCTGAGAGTCCGCTCAACGCGAACGTTTATAATGATAAGCCAAGGGCTCCCGAAAAATGTTACATTTACACACAGCCGAATATGAATCGTCCTAAGCTCGAAGTTAAAATTAATGCATCTACATTAGGTCCGAACAAAGTGGACATTGCAACATTGATTGTGACTAATACATCTTCAGAAGATTCTGCTCTTCCAATCAATAGCATAATAAATAGTTTGAGTAACAAAATCGGTCACTTAGAAAAAAAGATTTTAAGGCAAGAAATGGTTTTCCGTGCACTTGATCCTTGCATCACGGCTACTTCTTCTGATGACGACACTAGAGAGAAGGTTAATGAAATGATAACTTGTTCCGGGAATGCGCGGGCCGGGTGCAGCTACATCGAACAGTACAGCCACGTCCCGGAGACGTCAGCCTTCCAGAGATACGCGCACCAAGCAGCGCCCTTGTCACCGAGCAAAGCTACTACGATTGAAAAAGAACATAACTCTGAACAATATGGTCGTGACTTCACCACATATGATGGAATAACAGCGCGAGGCCGCCGGCAGTGCGCTTCCGTGCCGTGCAAACGCGACGATATTCCCAAACTGGCTGCCGAACGAGTGCATAAAATCAGACATAAGCTGAATCCCGTCCGTGACTACAGGCTCATGGACACAGTTCACTATTTGGCTCAAGGAGAGTTTGCCCCGCGTGATGACGGCATCAAACTGACTCCCTCTCGAGAAGCCGTTCTCAGTGACATTATTTACGAAGATGTGTGTCGGACGCACTGGCCAAACACTCGATTGGGTCGGAGGGCTCACGCCGATAGATGCAGTACTAGAGGTGAGCTGCAGCGACTCATCGACAGTATGCTGAGAGAACGAGTCGCACACGTCGAACGAAGAAGGCGACGGCACTACAGAATAGTTAAACTGAACCACAGGCACGAGAGTTGCCGGCCGCTCGGGAAAACTGGCGACATCATCGTAGCCAGCCATAAGAACAGACCGGGTAGTGAAGACGCGGCGGGCAGCGACATAAACCCAGGCACTCTCTCAATATCTGATAGAAGGAGAGAGGAACAAACACGCAGGAGTCATGTAAGTCATGATATGCCGATACCAGAATCAAGAACCAGACGGCGGTCTCGGGCAGACGAGTCTTCTTCCCCTGGTCCGAGCTACGCGAAACGGTCGCCATCTACGAGAGAACCAACATGCTGCTACCACACATCAACGAAGCCGGATAACAGTAACTGTGCTAGCGAACACTCAGCAAATTACAGTAAGAATGACGACACTAGACGACAGGATCTCACAAGTGGCAGTAGTTCGTCCGGTTATAAAAGCAAAAATCCGCGTCTCGTAGTGAAGAAGGATGGCAACCGCCGTAAACAATCGAAAGAAGAACCAGATCTTGAACATTACATTTTGCTCCCGACTTTGGTCGTTCGTACACCTTCCAACATGAAAAGGCAGAAAAAGTTCAATGACCTTTACCATAAAATACTGAACGTGCAATTGTGCAATTAAATGATGGTATGTTTTCTCTTGTTAAACTTGACTACTTACTTTTAAAGAAAAGAATCGAAATCGTATCTATTTTTCATTAAAAAAAAATTATTTTATCGTTTTTATTTTATCTTTTTATAGGAGCAAGTGGATTAGAATCAAGAGAGCAAAAGCCTGATAAAAATATTAATAAAAAAGACATTGGCTTTAACATCAACATTACACTCTCGTGCAGCGAAGAAAATATGACCAAAGAAAAATATCTGGACAAGACTAAGTAAGGTAGTTTAGTTTTTTAAATTATAATGTTACTTTAATTCTTGAATAATGTCTGAATAAACATAATGCCATGATTACTTATATCACTGAGATTTATATTTATTGAGTATTTTAGTACTTATGTGAATATATCTCGTACTATGTGACTAAGTATATTACAGATATTATTGCCTTAATTGAAAGCTGACCTCAAATAAAATCAATCAATGAACATAAAATCGAAATCTGTCCAAAATAATTAAGTAATAAGTTTTTTTTTTAAAGTTCAGGGTTGGACAAACTAACCCTGAAACTACGACAAAAATATCAGCTGTTCCATTGAAAAATTTCAATGACATTCTATGAATGTATGGAACAGCTGTGGTTTTAGTATGCCAGTCTCTTGCTTTCAGGTCTAAGAAATTAATTTTGGCTAAGTAATACTTATTTTTAATTAAAATCTGACTAAGTATCCCTGCATACCGCATCGCTCCATCATTAATCACGTCGTCGACACGTTGTTGTGACGATACGGTTTTTATTCAGATACTTTTGCTGAGTCAGGAACACTAACGCTATCAAGTTGGGATAGTAAAAAGTAGTACATATAGGTTGTAAAACACTTCGCACTAATATTATAATAAGTAAGTGAGGTAGGTAGTGAAACGGTTGGAGTGAAATTTGGAATGGTGAAAGCCTATAATAATATGCCCTCGATATGTTCAATGGTTACCTACACCCGAGGTACTGTTTAAATAAAAGTAGCCACTATATGTTAATTCTGGTTACACTACCTTTTAAACAATTCCATTCACCCATTTCACTGTGAAGAAAAAAGAAAATCACAGAAATAGCTAAGTACTCCTAAACTTTTTTATTTATAATATCAGTTTCCCTTCTTATGAACGATACATTTGTAATAGTGCAAAAGTAATTCAAAAAACAACATAATAGGTAAGACCTTTCACATGGTATAGCGCATTTATTTTAATTTTCCAGCGTCTTGCAGTTATTATTTTGCAAGGTTGAGTTGAATATCGACTGCTTTTCAAATCGATGTGATCGGACAGCTGATCACTCAGTATGGCTAGTTCCCATGATATTATCTAGGTAATTCTTGGTAACAACTTGCGGCCATGACTGTACCTATTGTCATTGGATTCCCTGAAACGCCTCAAGTGTAAACCAACCAGTTGGCTAAATTGTATCGCTCTGCACGAATGACTGCAATATAAACTCAAGCGAAAATATCTGAAAATGTTTAATGAAACTACCTGTTCCGTGTTTTTTTTTAAACAATGAAAAGTGATGAAAAGTGTTGTGCTTTCGTTTGGTGGAAAGAAACCGTTTTATACAACATGCATAAGCTTTTTCTCTAGTAACTGTTACTGCATTTATCTATATAAAAGTTTAACGATGGCATAGATACGAGTATTTCAAATGTTTCACCGCAGCGGCTATTTTCCGATACAAGGCCAAGAAAATTGTGTCAATCGAAGAGCGAGTTAATATTTTATAGGAAGCATTTGCCATCGTTCCCAATAAAACAGACTATAGGTACTTATTTTCTTTATCGATTGACATTATATAGAAGTTTATACCCGAAAGTTTGTACTACTTGTACATTATGTACATTTAAGTGAAGTATAATTGTGACCGTGTAATTGCTTCTGTGATGGAAAGTATCAAAAAATGGCTCTCAGAACGAAATGTGAAGAAAAACGGTGTGTACGTGAATTATAGTCCACCAAGATGTAAGTACCTACCTACTTGAATTGCGTGCACGATAATTATAAACCCTTACATGTTTTTCAGATAATAAAATATACCTTACTTGTTTCCAAAAAATACTACCTGAGGTAGTATTTTTTGGAGACGGAGAGAAAAGGAGAAAGGGTGTGACAAAAGTCAACAGTTCAGTTCAGACCCGTGCTAAGAGTTCCTTGGTAGGTAGTACGGTAGTAGGTATTCCTTTGTAGTAGTAGAGTACGGATCTTGATATTTTTGTCATTATCTCATAAGTTTTTTCACAATGCTTCTGCTTGCTAAGGAAAGCAAGCTAAAATAATAAACAATAACAAACGATACGTACATTACACTAGTAAGTAATGAACGTTAGTTCCGCTGGCAGGACGAGGACATTATGTAAACATGTCCGCCGAGCCTGCCTGTCTGGACGGCGTCGCGTGCCGGGAAAATAGCCCCAAGGGCCTATTCTGGCGAATGAGACTTTACCTCGGCCACTGTCGCTCTCATTACAAATGTCATGACAGTGAGAGTGGCCGAGATAATCTCGAACGGCCCAGAATACCATCCCAGAACGTTCAACGTGTGGATGGCAACTAAATGGGTTCAAATTGTAGTTTTTCCAGAATCGTGTCTATCTATCGTTATAATGGCTCGTAGGTATTTTGCGTTCTGATGCTGAAATAGTTAGAATTTCATATATCGTCGATAATACGAGTAGAATCATCCGGATATTGATGAAAACTTGGTACGGTGCCAAACGATGTTTACTCGTATGAACGACTGCTACGTCTCTCGGTTTCACCCGCTACTCTACAGGAATCGTTAATATTACTGGAACAAAAACTAGCCCATGTATTAATACCTACAGAGTATAGACAAAACAATATTCGAGCAAACCTGTAAAAACGGACAAAAAAGTATAGTACCTTACGACAAAAAAGAAAAACAAGTTTAGGTTTTGCATAGCGCTGAACAGTGATTTGCACGGATGGACACTGTGATAAGACCCGCGCTAGGGGTGAACAGCATATGGAAAAGTTTCACTTTCGTCACACAATCCTTATCCACCGTTGTTAAAATCTACCATAACAGTGTAAGTAGTTATTAAACCAAAAGTCCAGTAAACCGTGCCGTTTATGCTGGACGCGACCTTAGCGTGACAGCGTCAGATTTTTTGCACCAAGTGCCGTAAGCATTGCAACAGTAGCACGCCAAGTGCCGTACCCATAACGTTATTAATCAAAATAAATTATACTAGCTATAAACATGCCTACATGCATGTGATAAAATGTACGTAAGTATGTTAGACAGCGGCTTTACCTAAGTATCGTCTGGCTCACCTACTTTTACTGTGCCTACCTAATAAAGGCTCTGTTGTACTCGTACCGACTATACATATTACATGAGATTTCATGAATAGATAGATATGAGTAAGCATGGAATAGAGCCTACGCCGTTAATATAGAAGTCTGTTCGTTCGTGATTCTGATTGTGATAATGATCGTGTGTGGGAAGAAGCACGCATGGAGCTAGTAGGTTGGCCCGAATGGGACAGTATGCCATCACTATCACAATCAAAGTCACGATAACCAGCCTTTCGTTTCAAGAACGAATTTGGCAATTTCGATATAGCTAAAATGTCGACAAGTCTTTACATCATCATCACCGTTTTACATCATCACAGCGCGAGCACGGGGCGCAGCTAGCATAGGTAATATTTTATACGTATAATTATTTCAGTCACTCGCTTAGTTTGTTCCATCTATAATACAAAGGTGAAGGTATACTTTTAAAAAATATCATTGCATCAAATTAAGGTGTCGTGTCAACCGTGATGGTGTGATTACGGTATAAAAATAAACTAAGCCTGTAAGCCATCGTGTGCAGCATGGAATATGGACACCATGGAATATTGATGGGGTTCACTGACCATAGGCTGTTCACCCCCATGCGACCTATCGAATTATCAACGTACAATTGTCCATCGGAAGGAGGACACAGTGTTATAATTTAAGGCTTAATGTTAGGCGTTCCGCTTTGACCAATTTGTGATAGTTAATTAACCGGGTTAAACTGTTTGTTAGCCTATACTCTGCAGTGAGGTGAAGAAGGGTATGGATGAGGATTGTTAACGTAGCTTTACAAATAACTATGAGCCTGCTATGGTCTATTGACAGTATTGAGTACCAAATTTATAAAGTAATAAAAATCTCATTACTTACAAAATAAAATATACTTCCCATTCCTGAAAATTTAGTTGTAAATTCTCTGACTATCAGCATTACTGTTTCAACACTCGTTAACTTTCCATAAAAATTGCTTTCACTCGATTAAAAAGTAGAAGTATGCAAACAGCTTGCATTTGCATAAAAATCTCGCTGAACGTTCCAAGAACTTTAGAAGCTCTAGCTAACTGGATCCGTACCATGAGCTCTTAGCACGAGTCTAAGTCGCATCGCTCGGGCTTCCATCTTGCTCTGTCAGCTCAAGAAAAAGTGAGACAAAAGCCAACGCGATACAATTCGTGTTCACGCTAAAATCTCATAGTACGGGTCCTGGTCAGTAGGGTTGCTAGCAAACAATTAAACGGTATATGCAAGCTTAAAGGTGTAAGGTCAGCAGATGAAGCGATAAGCCCAAGTTGTTAGCGTATAAATCTCTCGTGTCTTGGAGGGGGAAATAGCCATGACAAACAGGCTGTTTTCACGGGTTTTTGTATTTCACCTTTTTTAATTAGTTACTTGTAATTAGGTATGGTCGATTAGGGTCGATACACATCTGACGGAAAATGCGTCGCGTATTATCGGTCACGTAACGCCAGAACAGAGAAATGTTTAATAAAACATCCAACCTTTCACACTTAACCGATGATGCGCTAGTGCGTCAAGTGTGAAAGGTTCGATGTTTTATTATACATTTATCTGTTCTGGCGTTACGCGACCGATAATACGCGACGCATTTTCAGTCAGATGTGTATCGACCCTTATTAGTCAAGGCATCACATTAATATTATAAATGAGAAAGTTTGTGTCTTTGTTTTTTAGTCAAACATGCTGAAACGGCTGCACGGGATTGGATGAAATTTGTAACCTGGCGTAGTAGGTTACTTTTTGGGTTCCTGGGTTGTATCAATCAATGGAGCAATCATTCTATAGAGTAGATGAGTTTCTGCCTAGAGTATAAGCCTATTGCATTGTTAGAATTATTTTATTTTTGTTTTTGAATGTATTAATTTTTTGTAATTGTAAATGTAATTTGACATGTGCTTTATTGGTACTAAAATAAAACTATCTTACAATTAAAACGGACGTGATTTTTATACGATTTTTATGCATTTATACGCTTTTTAGCAATGTTTTTCACCTAATCTTTAAATTATCTATACATATTTTTTACTTTTTTAAATGAACACCATGTAGTCTGTAAAGTAATCAGGAAATCTTTTCTGTTTATCGCAAGAGACGATAAAACTTGGAACAAAGCTTCGGAACACAACCAGTAGCGTATCACTTTCATTAGGTCAAGTACTTCGGACCTTTTTAGTCTGCTGAAAAACTGAAATTACTATTTTTAGACCCAAAAAACTTTTTCGAAAATTAAATTATCTTCCTTAGAAGGCGGAAAAAAATACCAACGGTTTTATTTGTAAACTTCTTTTTTATTTATATTTACTACAGTATATTTTTAAACAATGATTAATTTCTTATACACCTGTTAGCAAGATCTTTCGTCTCGTTTTAGATCGTTAAATTTAATCGTTAGTGAGAAGTTAACAGATTATTTTTTTTGGTGTATATAGCTTAAAAAGTTAACGATTTTCATTTGTTTTAATAAGTGTTTGTGCTTGTTTTGTGTTTCGCTACAACTGTAAATCTTCATCACAATAAAATATTGTGCTTTCAAGAAACATGATGTGAGACTGAGGTAAGCTTTCCTAGCCTTAGCATTGAAATTGAATTTGGTAAAAAATCATCATCATCATCATACCAGCCTGTAGGGCGTCCACTGCTGGACATAGGCCTCCCCCATAGATTTCCAACGGGACCGGTTGGAAGCGGCCTGCGTCCAGCGTCTTCCGGCGACCTTAACTAGGTCGTCGGTCCATCTCGCGGGTGGACGTCCTACGCTGCGCTTGGTAAAAAATACCTACTTTTAAAGTCTGCTTGCAATACCACTAGTGTAATAAATACACATACTTCGACTAGATTTATAAGTTTCTGCATAAGAATCGTGCTAACTGGTGAAAAATAGCTTAACTTTTTTTGGTAACCTTTCCAGAGTCATTGCCAAATGACGCCAAATGTATACCATACGTAGGTACACTTTCATAGTGCAGGCTTTAGAAAAATACAAATATTCCCACTGGTATCCACCGGTACTAGCTTTTTTGAATTAAGAGTACGTTCAGAGATTTAGAAAAAAAACTTTTTTTGTTTTTAATTGCTTTATATCTTTACATGTCTAAATAAAGGGAACAGATCCTGACTCGCTGATTGACTGACTGACATACAACGCACAGCCAGAAGCGGATAAAAACCTTTACCCAACAGTAGGTTGATATGGGTTGACGATGATGCCCTCGTTGTGTCCCAGTAGTAGGCGTGGTGTCAGCGGCTGATTTTATATTTTTTCAATTTTTTTTTAGCTTTGCAATATGATCCATAACAATTACTAAACTTACTTTTTTTATAAGTTTTGTTCAATGGATTGTTCCATAATAAAATAGCAACCCAGTAGAAACTAAGATACCTCTACTACTTTGGCATATACGTACTGGTTATGTCCCAGTAGTGGGCGTGGTGTCAGCGGCCGAGCTGCGGTCGTGGGCGCGCGGCGGGCCCGCGAGCAGGCTGGAGCGCGCCGTGCTGGCGGGGCAGGGCCGGCGCCTGCTGGCCGCGGCCGCGCTGCCGCTCGCGCACCACCTGCCCGCGCTGCAGGCCAAATGCGACGCGCTGCATGACGCCGTCGAGAAAGGGTCACTGCTAGAACTACAGGTAAACTACCGCTTTTTTGATCCACACACTAGCGCTCGCACAAGACTAGTAGCTTTTATTTATTTCTGGCTGCTGCTTTCGCACTACCTGCTTGCACTACAGGTCAAAAGCGACGCGCTGCATGACGCCGTCGAGAAAGGATCGCTGCTGGAGCTGCAGGTGCGAACTACAGTTTTTTTTTTAAAACCCTAACCGCATTACAAGACTCTGAAGAAAAGGGCTTTCTGTTGGAGCTGCAGGTACATTGAGAAAAATGGCCATCAAAATTCCGATGGATTCACCTAAAGTACCTACGGAGTATAATCACCAAAAGTTACTAAAAAAAACTGCATTTTTTTAATCCCCAACGCAAAAGAAAGATTTTATTAGACTAACGTTTGTTTTTGCGCATCTATGTGCCTGTGACATCATGGCTCCTGAATGGCTGAACCTATTTTGATTTATTTTTGTTTAACAGGGATTCGGCTTGAGTGTTTTAGATATGATTTAAGAAAATTGGTCCAGCTGTATAAACGCTGTACCTTTTTTGTCGTCGGAAGTTTTCGAAATTGACTTGTTTATTTTATACTAGGCTTTGACTGCCTTCTCATCATTTAAGTAGCTACGTGTCCGTAGTATGCTACAAAAACTAGTAGCGAGTTACGGAATTGTTGTAGCAATAATAAACTCCTGTGTAGCAAGCTACGCAATCTTCGTAGCAAGCTACATGATGTCGTAGCAAGCCACGAAATTTCTACAGCCAGCTAAAACACAGATGTAGTAAGCAATAATGCATGACTATGACTGGAGAAATTTACAGCAAATTGCATTACCAAATATCGGTGTAGCAGGCTACGTTTCTGTAGCACGCTACGTAATGTCGTAGCTAGCTACGAAGCATCTACAGCAAAGCTACGAAATCACGTTCAGCAGGCTACAGTATCGTTTAAAAAGAAACATTTCTGTTTTACGTAAATCTACCTACCTACCTACCTTTTTATGGTACAAAATGATAAAAATAACGGAAATGAAACAAAAATTCTAAACTTCGTTGATACTTTAGTAGGTGTTTTTAATGATTTTTTTTTCTGTAATTGGGCATCGCAGGATCTTTTGGAAGCGGAGTACAACCGTCGCAAGTTGGTGATGTGTCGCGACGAGACGAGCGTCGGGCTGCTGCACAAGGCGGTGTACCACGACTTCATGGACATAGCAGACTATCTCGTCAAAAACTACCCGCAACTCGTGCATATGAAGGATTCGGTGAGATTGTTCGGAAATTATAAAATCTAATGTTAGCCTAAAGAAATGGTTTATCCAAGAATGATTAGTACTAAAGTTTAACTTGAAGGAACAGTATTTAAAGACAAAAAGAATGACAGATATTTATTTGACACGAAGAAAGGTTTAAAAATAAAAATTAAGGACTTATTTCATTGAAAGCTTGGCTTGGCTTGGTTTTTCTCAGTGCTGGCGTTTTCTCGGTACTGACGGTTAGTCAAGCTAATAGTCATCAATAATGTCGTCAAGGAAGGTCGCACGGCGCTGCACTACGCCGCGCTGTGCCGCGACCCGGCCGCGGCCGCCTGCCTGCTGGAGGGCGCGGGCGGCGCGCGGGCTGCGAGGGACGCGGCCGGACACACGCCCGCCTTCTACCGACAACATCGCGCATTGCTCGTCCTACCCTCTCCGCCGCCGGACATGACTCCAGAGACCAGGAGCCCGCCTGGTAAGTACGCATACGACAAGAAAACGGTGTTGCAGTACGCTGCGCTGTGCCGCGACGCAGCACCGCAGAGTGCCTACTCGAGGCGCGGGGCGCGGGGCGCGGCCGGCCGCTCGCCTCCTTCCACCGCCAACACCTCACATTGCTCGAGCTGCCCGCGCCGCCGCCGGACATGGCCCGTCAGAACAGGAGCCCGCCTGGTAAGTCCACATTTCACCCCTCACTATTCAGCCAACATCCACTGCGAGTAGAGCGGACTAACGTGCTGCAACTATAATGACTGGTGCGTAATTTTTCAGTACTTTTCTCCCTTCGGTTGCTTTTGATACTAAGCTCCATCTTTTAGTTGTTTTGTGTTAGTTTCACATCATTCTGTATGGATAAATCTACATGAAAGTCTACCAACTTATAAAAAATTCTTAAGCTAACTTTTCTATTTTCTCTCTGAAGGCATTTGTATCTTGACCCTTGATATTTTAGTTTTGTTATCACATAATTTTATGCTACTCTTCACAATCAGTCAATACTTTTTTAAGCTTTAGCCATGACTCGCTCAGTGAGTGGAGATGCTCCTTTACATACTACGTAACACTTTTTTTGTGAGAAGCGTTGAGTTTATGGCTCTTAAACTTTGTTGTGAATGAGTTCTTTGTAGAAACAATAACTATAAGTTTTCGTTTGTAAAATTCATAAATATCTTTCTTAACAATTCAATTTCATTATAATCCAACCAATTTTAAAAACAACACTAGATGTTCGTGTTTCAATAAAACAGAATTTAGAACCCTTTCAGAAATATTCGCCGGTAGTCAAATAGAACAAACCACGTACCAGTTCGAATGTTCTATTATCTATTAGATCAGCTATTACCCATCAAAGTGACCGACTGTATGACTGCGTCACCACACGCCACTTCGGACCACCACCAATTAGTTGTCCTATTTATCTTTGTGTTGAAACACTGTTTGCTTTGTACTGAATCACTGGGTCCACCAAGTTTAAAGGCTTTATTTGGTAGATCTGAGCTGACTATAAATACGTTTATCTTTGTCATTGCAACCTTTATCTAGAACATCATTACTTTTAGAAAAATCTATGCCTTTGCAAAATAATACAACTCGAAGAACACTACTTCAGAGTTGTATTTGCACAGGAGACACAGAATTAGATCTGTAAACTTAACCCTTCAAACTGGGGCTCATTGTCAAATAATTACTTTCCTTGACGAATACATTATGGTATCTGCGAGCTGTCCATTCAGATGATGGCTTCAGGCACATTAATTTCATTAGCATGGAAGGCTTGGCCAGGCGGGGTCGGTCGCGTGCTCATGAATATTTATTTTACGAAAGGCTTTCAATTCTGGACCTGCCCACGCTCTCATAAAGTTTATTTTTGACAAACAGTTGTTTTTTAAAACAATGGCACAGGTCATCTATTAATGCATTAATTATGGAAAAGACTTTCCATTTCAACTTTATTTTTGATCATTTTAAACAATGGCACAGGCAATCAATTTGTGTATCAAATATGAGACTATTCACAGAAAAATAAAAAACAAATCGACTTTATTTTTACAAAAAATTGTAAAATTTGATTGTACGCAGTTCAACACAGTTGCGCCACAGTTGAATCATTATTACCTCAAATGATTAATTATAG
Organism: Alcis repandata; assembly: GCA_949125135.1. Classification (NCBI taxonomy): domain Eukaryota; kingdom Metazoa; phylum Arthropoda; class Insecta; order Lepidoptera; family Geometridae; genus Alcis; species Alcis repandata. Next base: position 7,608,674 of record OX421239.1, on the reverse strand, counting down.
TTTCTTGTAGGTGTGATAAGTTGTAATTTATTACCTTTATATCTTATCATATAATCAAACAGAATTTTTTTTCATAATCTGAAAATCTTTGAACAAATTCAAATTCACTATTCTTAAATGGTAATCAAGAAAATTTTCAATATGCTTTTCAATGCAATGGCTTGAGTGCCATTCGCGTAAATACTCTTATTAGATTGGATTGGTGTTAAAAATTGAACATAAATAAATTATTTTTTATTTTTTTGCTTTTGAGTGGAGAGACAATTTGCTTACCAAATCCAAGTTTAATAAACTAATTGTGTAGCAGCACCCGCTTTCTTATAGAAACCAATCATTTTTTTTCAATATTAATACGTAGCACATTTTGACGGTTATTTACGGAGTTTATTATAACAAAATGTGTCAAAATCACGTTCGTTTATATATTAATGAAAATCAGATTGAGTATCAATCCCGATATTTTTCTTATTTAACTATAGGCTTGCGTTAGGTCGCTATCTCGTCTGATGGTAAGCAATAGATACGATCTATGATGGAGCACGCTTGCTAAGAAGGAACCAATTCACTCGCGACTTGAAGACGCCTAGATACCAAATTACGTTCAAACTCATTAAGCCGTCTCAGTGTAAAAAGTAACAAACATACACACACTCACTCACTCACCCTCCACTAATATCCGCATTTATAGTAATAGTTTGTATATTACACAATCCATTGTATCGCTTTACTTCAAGTGGGAGCTTAATAGCTTTTACCTACGATTTCGAATTCGCCGGAGTGTTCTGAGACTCCTTGTTATGCTAATCTGGGCTGGCACGCAAACTTGTTGCGTTTGTTTTATGGTATTTACTGTCTGTATACAGCTTTATGAAGTCTTACACGTTTATGTTGAAGGGTTATGGTTTAATTTGTGATGTGTTTTTGTTTGCTTCATAATCTTCATATTAACGATATTATGTCAGTCGTAAAACTTGAGCAGATCTTTGCAAGTGATTCCTTTATGTAGTTTTGTTAACTTATTTTATATTTTAGTCTACTTGATATACTCGTAATTATATTGTGGGAGTAAGTGTCTAAATGGTATCTTAATTATTCACTACGATTAAATATTTTTTTTGTAGAAAGTATCATTTTTTTTTTAACTATCTTTAGATACAAATTATACCTAACTGTAAAATCCTCGACATCAATAAAATGTATAAAATCTAGATATTACATACTCAGTACCCAGTCAATTAAAATCTATGATTCATGGAGTAAACAGTCATACAGTTCATACAGTCAATTAAAATATTAACGGCAATACCTTGTATCATGGGATAATACTTACAAACACCACTTGGAGTTAAATGGCATTAGTTTGTACTGTGTACTTCAAATTCAAATTCAAATTCAAAATAATTTATTCAAATAAGGGTATATTTATAATTATAATGTACACTTATGAATGTCAAATACAATTTTTATGAATAAATTAATACGCAATAAATTAAATGTCAAAGAAAATAATATTAGTAGAATGTCACAAAATTATATAAAATAATTGCAATGTCAAAAAATCAATGTATAAAATAACTACAATAGTAGGTATAATTCATATACTTATATGATATATATATATAAATATATTTACTTCATTTTTATATTGCGCAAACGATAAAAATAACATTATGTCAATACAAGTCAACAATACAATAATTATTTATAAGCAACTTTTGCAAGGCAGCAACGCGTTACTCGTTTCTTTAGCAACGTCTATTAACAATACCGTTAAATACAGCTTTTTAGTTTTTCGCAGACGTTAAATGACGTTCAACACTTCGCCTATAATTAAACCTATTATGTTATACTACATTCTAAACATAATTTATATTGAATATTGAAAAGAAAAACAAATGTTGGCAATAACAAGGAAAAGCTCACAATTTCCCCAATTAGCACAAATTTATATATACATATAAACTGCACCACGCGGTTTCATCCGCGTTTAATAAAATAAAAATAATAGTTAAAAAAAAACTAAAAAAACACGCTTTTTATAAAAAACCGAACTAAAAAAATAGAAAATAAAATTTTATAAATTTAAATTATGAATAGGGTTGAAAATTTCAATAAATATAAATTAATAATAGTGTAAATAAATAAATATATGTATTTTATTTTTAAAAAGCGTGGGGTGCATGGGTCAATAGATATTATATATTTTGTAGATACATTTTGTATTGACAGACATGAGTAGAGTGATTAGCATTTTGATAATATCTTAGAAAGCACCCCCACGCTTTTTAAAAAATAAAATACATATATTTATTTATTTACACTATTATTAATTTATATTTATTGAAATTTTCAACCCTATTCATAATTTAAATTTATAAAATTTTATTTTCTATTTTTTTAGTTCGGTTTTTTATAAAAAGCGTGTTTTTTTAGTTTTTTTTTAACTATTATTTATTTTTCGCTTTTTAGTTCGATTTGCTAACTATTAACCATCCTTAATATGTACAAATGTGTTGGTGTTATCCGATTTTGGCCGTCTGCTCAAGCAAATTAAAAATAAAATTGATGCGTAACAAAAAATATTGAGCAAAAAGATTTGTAGCCTCGTGGTTTCGATCCTCAGACCTCATAAAATAAAATTGATGCGTAACAAAAAATATTGAGCAAAAAGTTTTCTAGCGCGTGGTTTCGATCCAGGGACCTCTGGGTTATGAGCCCAGCACGCTTCCACTGCGCCACTCTGTTCTCTGACACAAATGACGAAATTACCATTTGTAAGTTAAACGGTATTAAAAGTTAAAGAAACTTTATAGAAAAAGCGTGTTAAAAAAATTAATAGTTAAAAAAACTAAAAAACACGATTTGTTTAGTGTATTGTCATCGGTCCTCGATATATCTACAAAGTTTGAAAGAAATCTGACCGTTTAAAGTGGGTCAAAAACGCGCTCAAAGGAGTCGGTTACATACAAACATACAAACATACAAACATACAAACATACAAACATACAAACATACAAACATACAGGTGAAGCTAATAAAAGCGTGTTAAAAAGTACCTATATCCTATGTTACTTCTATAATTTCCCCAATTGGCACACATTTATATATATATATATATATATATATATATATATATATATATACTAGCTGCGCCACGCGGTTTCACCCGCGTTTAAAAAAATAAACAGTATCCTATGTTACTTGTAATATATGTACTTCCAAAAATATGTGTACAAAGTTTCATGATGATCGGTTAAGTAATAGTTTTCGTGTGAAAGCGTAACAAACAAACTTACATTCACATTTATAATATTAGTAGGGATATATTATATGCATACAAATGTACGTTTCCCCATAACATAATCACATATGCAGGTTCACATCGGCTAGAGCTCGTTTCTAGAAGGCGTAGTGTGCCTAATGTTCTTTTGAAAGCCTACGTATATCGATCGATGGCCGACTCATTAAACATTAAAACCTGTCTGTCTAACTCCCAGCCTGAGCAGTATAAAATACGGCCTTGGCATGGCTTAAAGACCTTCTATGTCACTCCATGACATACACGCTTGACACTAATATATCATTGTTTATGTAAACCATAGTATTAGATCTAGCTACGCATTTATTTAAACCTAAAGCTAGGCCTAACTCTAACAAATTTACAAACGCAAATTTAGTTCAACTAAAATTTAGTACAACCGATTTAGTTCAACCAACGCCAATTTAGTTAAACGAAGCACCCTGATATGATGTACTATATAAAGATAAACTTTGAAAATTAGGTAAATTGTAAGTTTTGGTCGACAGATTTTCCAAAGAAACTTACATCTGTTAAAATATGTTGACTACCATAGAAATATAATTAAGTGTCTTCGACGGGAAACAAGAACTGTATGTATAGGGTATAGGTTAGGTATACCCAAACCCAAGTTGAATTAATTACTTTGCTCTATGCCACAAATACATAGTAACTACCAATCGATATTTTTTTTAATTATAGTGGACGAAGCACGTAGTCTTACAAGGTTTCCATTCAATTTGTTCACAACCTTAGTTAGGGAATTTAATACAATAGACAAATATTTATTTACAGCAAACATATATATTAAGATAACTAAACACGAACGAAATAAATACACGAGGGTTCCACACCGCTATGGTGTGGAACGCTTTGCCTGAGTAGGTGTTTCCCGATAGTTATTATCTAGGTGTCTTCTAGTCGCGAGTAAATCGGTCGGCAAGATGGCGGTCAAATGCAAGCCTATTACTAAATAAAATAGCACTATAAAACAGCATGAGGTATTTACCGATAATAATCCAAATTGTGTAAGTACAAAACTATTATACTTGAATACTTAGCATAATACAAAGTTTAATCGAGCAGCAAGGTTTACAGTTTAACAAATGCCTAGTTTAAAGAGTCGTGACCCAGGACATGAGATTAGCTTGTTACGTTGCTTTGAATTTATTACACAGAATATGTATAAACAAAGGAAACTGCTTCGTTTATCAGAACTACGTTCACAGAAATATAATAGGCTACTAGCTAATATTTAATTTACAATAGGAAATTTACAGAGTTATAAGGAAAAGGCGTGCTAAGCCGAAACGAGCTCAAACCTCATGGTACCTACTCGTGTTTTATGTTATGAAGTATATTTTATCCCAGAAAATAAAGGAATTTACGGAAATTGCCGTCGAAAACACAGATGCAGCAGTTTTATTATGCATACACTAAATCAGCCCCCGGTTTCACCCGCGCTGATGAAAAACGGTGATAATGAAATGTAGCCTATAATCCTATATATGGACCTACGAGTACAGGTATTGTGTTAATAGGTAAGGCTTAGGCCTTATCCAGGTCATAAGCTATCTTCGTTCCAAATTTTAATAAAATTCGTTTAATAGTTAGTGAGATGCGTGGTAACGAACATTCGCAGACACACACAGACACACTTTCGCATTTGTAATATGAGTTGATTATAATTCCAGTGTCCCGGCCATCCCTGGGTGATCAGGTTGATTGACACGCACCCAACACCCACCTCATTAACGTAACGACCTCAAACTTTTACAATTCTATCCACATTTAGCTCGTCGGAACAATTCCATTTCTTTCAATTCGATTGGACGGATATAGAATAGACAGCGGTAGAATCAATAAGGGCCTTACAAGGCCCAAGTTTGAAGGCATTTTAAGACAGATCTAAACTAACTAAAAATAAATGTCTTTATCATTGCAAGCCATTAGACAAGGATGCCAATAGTTTTAGAAAATTTAGATCTGTCTTAAAAACCCTTCAAACTTGGGCCTACATACGGTTTAAAGTTAAGGAGATAAGATACTGCGCACTTCACTATTATTACTTAGTAGGTACTATTAGTCTCTATTTTTTAACCCCCGACGCAAAAGAGGAGGTGTTATAAGTTTGACGTGTCTGTTTGTCTGTCTGTCTGTCTGTCTGTCTGTCTGTCTGTGGCATCATTAATACTGCTCATAAGCTTTTTCTCCTTTTTCGAGTGTTTGTGGACCAATTTTGAAATGTATCGAATTCCAGAGTATCGTATCGTCGTAATATACGAGTATGTGGTAATGATAAAAATACATCGCGTAAGTTAGATTAAACCCACTTTTAACTTACCATATGAAGTTAACCGTAAGACATGTGAAGATCTTTTTTAACTGATCGTTACTTCATTTCAGTTTTAACCAAGGTATTATAGAGGTAAGGTGAGGAGTAGGTAGGGAGTAAGGTGAGGTTATATTGAAAGGCGTCTATTTCTATCGTAAACCGAAATATCAAAATCAAAAGCAACTTTGTAATACAGTTCCTTTTACTGAAAATTCGTAACCCTTAGATCAGATCACTCATCAGATCGTAGTCGTACTCGTACATGACATGTGATCACCTTAATTACGGTAGTTCTCCTGTAAAAAGCTTTTGTTGTTGAACCTGGCTAGGTTTAGGTAAAAGTTTTACTTCTGATAACGCGTAATCTAAAATACTGACGATAAGGAACTAGCGGGGCGAGTTCTATTATAAATCAGTCTCGGCATGGACTGTTTTTATCACACCATTATTTTTTACCCTTTATACAAAGTTGGTTTTTAAATTTAAAACCAATTTGACTTGTCTACAGTGGAGTTTAGACCAGTAACAATTGAAATGCAAATTATAAAACATAAAAATAAATATTATTTGCAGTAGGAGCCAAAGATTGCAGAATTGAGCTTATCGCAATTGTTTACTACGCCAACAAGTAGAAATCAACTCCCTTTTTCTAGCACGCAAACGCTATCTCCCTTGCAGGCGAGCGTGTCAAGTACGGAGTTTGTATGGATAATTAGAAATAGACAAATAAGAAAGGATACAAGCGGCAAAAAAAAACTAGTTCAATTGAACACGAATATTTAATCGAGCTAAGTAGTAATACTTTTACGCTCTTTACATTAAAGTCACTTATGTTGTATTTTTCCCAATCTTATGCAAGTATCTATTGTGTCCTTCCAACAATAGCTTCAGGGACCCTATTTTAAGTGGTGCGATATTTATCTCTGTGACTCTTTCTCTCATGACTTTTGTAAGGAAAATCAAAGATCTAAAGTCAAAAGCAAAGATCTGAACTCTTGTGTATGCTGTTTGCTTCATAAAAAAGACCCGTTTACGTCAGCGCCATACTAGCCCATCTAAATTACGATCTATTACGCATGAATATTGGATACTATGCAAAGTAAAAAAGCCATTTCACCCTATACTTTTCGCTGAATAATGAAAAGCGATACCATTTTCCCACTTTTCCCCTTTCCCTTTGAATGGCAACCTTGAACTTTAGCATCGATTGCGATTCCAACAATCAGTGAACATACTGTCTCCACTGGAGTGGAGTGAAGGTGTGGTTATACGACTCGATTATGTAGGTCGAAGTGAGTTGGTCAGTTGACATCGTAAGGGATAGGAAAGCTGAGGAAAAGAATGACAAAGACTGGAACGGATGTCGCGCGTAATGGGTTGATTACACGTCCCGAGTACAGTGCCCTTTATTTAAACATTTTGACGAAGCGTGACAGTCACTAGAACCATGATTTGTTTGCTCGGCTGAGGATAAATGGACATACCATTTATTTACCGCGTCACACCACTGTACTCAACACTGTACAGTGCGGAAAATATTAATCATAGTAATTCTACAATTTGTATTTGTAGAATTAAAAACTCGAAAACAGCCGACTAAGCTTTAATTATATCTTTTTCCAGGGCTCGTGATAAAACGCCACAACATACGGATATGGTGCCACGACTGCGACATGTCGCGGCTGCAGCGCGTCGTGTGGGAGGGCCACGGGACGCGGCTGCTGAGCGAGGTCTGCAACCAGTCGGTTGTCAAGAAGTTCCTCGAAGCTGTTCCCTACATAATGGCACGTATCTTCTTATTTATGTTTCATCATCATCATCATTCTCAACCTTTCATCCTCCCACTGCTGGGATACAGGTCTACCTTCGAAGGGTGATTAGGCCATATTCCACTACGCTGGCCAAGTGCGGATTGGTGGATTTACATATGCCACTGCATTTCTTCTACGGACGTACCTATGCTGGTTTCCTCACGACGTTTCCTTTTATACCAGTTTTTCTTTTTTTTTACAATTGAGACGAGCAAATTGTTCGCCTAATGCTCATCATCATTTCATTCTTGACCTTATACAATAAGGGGGAGATAAGTCCCGCACCCGTGTCCCGCAAGGAGTGCATTGTGCATGTCCCCCTTGACAGCGGTCACCAACTAGCTTCGTACCATGGCACGCATCATGTTTTAAACTAATGTTAAATGCCTGGGACTTCATGCCTGGTGCGGTGAAAAATATAGCCTATTATATATAGAACTCAGTGACAGTGTAGAACTGAACATTGATTTTTAATCGGACCTGTAATTTCGATTATTACCCTCCACAAACATCTAAACTTCACGACTTAATAAAATTGAGTATTGATATAGACATGAACGTTCTCGAACATCTATGCTTATATTCTTGAAAAAGTACAATTGTATTCAGGGTTATAAGGAAAGGGTATGCTAAGCCGAAAAAGGCTCATTTAGTACTCATCATTGTGAACAACTTTTACTATGGAAGAAAATCAACTGTTCCATAGAAAGAATGTCAATGACACTCGACAAATGTATGGAACAGCAGATTTTCTTTCACTAGTTCCGTGTTGGTCCCGTAGTAAAAGTTGTTCATAATGATGAGTACCTACTACGAGCCCTTTTCGGCTTAGCATACCCTTTCCCCCTGTATGCTGTACCCTGTATGCTTGATCTCGATAAGTAGGTTCAAATCTAATCAGTTAAATAGCAGGCACAATCGCCACAATCGAATCGGAAGTAGTGCGGTGTTTCCTGGTAGTCCATAATAGTTCATAGGGGAAGTTGGGAAACCACGGGGAACTTTCTTTGTAGAAATGTGTAAATCAAATTAAAGCGCTTGTAGAGCCTTAACGATTACGAGTGCTAAGCCTAAAATAGCCTTTAATTAGCCACACCTTTGACCTGTTCACATTTGAGACCGTCTATAAATATTTTGGGTCTGAAGTTATAATTAGTTATGTTATAATTATGTACGGTATATGGTTTTTAAAGTACTGAGTATTCACAACGGCAAATTTCAGTACTCGTACCTTGTAGCGTTTTAGCCCAAAAGCCGTACCTATATTCGTTTATCATTTCACTGAAGCACTGCAAAAAACAGGCACCAAGTATAATAGTAGTGATGTTTAAAGTGCAGGTACTACTGAAACCCCAAGTTAGTCGACGCCCGATTTCACAAAAAAAATTAGAGTGTATGCTCTATTTTTGTTTTGTTGTACTACTAGTTAACATACGAGTAAAACCAAGGCCATCCCTTAAACTGCTAATAAAAAAGTTATTTCGTACACTTTTTTATGTACAACTAATATTTTATACCCGATTCCAGTAGTAGTACTTGTAATGGGAAGTTAATGAAAATATTATGTTGTCTTTATTCCAGAACACGATCCGAGACATCCACCAGGCCGTGGTGGACAACGACCTGGAGGCGCTGATGAAGCACTCGGGAGACCCGGTGCCGCCGCAGGCTCTCTCCAGCAGGGACGCTAACAACATGACCGTCATGCATAAAGTACATATTATCGTCATCAGATCCTTTCAGACAGTTTTGTCAAATGAATTTTCGGGTTCCGTCCCAAAATAGTAAAAAAACAAACTTTATAGTGAGAATCCAGTGTGTGTGTCTATATTGTATAGCCAATAAGCCCGAGTCAAGCTTCGTCAAGAGTAATAAAAAAATTACCTACTAATGCGAGCAAACTCAAATAACGCCTGAATTTCTGAATATTGCATTTTCAAGTAATTTTAGATCAAGCAAGTCCAAGCTTCTTAGCTGAACTCGACAAGTATTTGTGCAGATGTGATCAATTGAATGTGATCAATAAGGAAAATTGCTTAATTTTATGATTTTACAGGCTGCTGGTCTAGGACACGGCGGTATTCTCAAATACTTAGCTGAACGGTATCCACAAGGAATCAACGATGTAGACAACGATGGCAGGACGCCACTCCATTATGCTGCAGCCATGAGAGACGATCAACACACATACAACACGTTGGTCGATCTCGGAGCGGACGAAAGTGTAGTCGATAACGTAAGTAAAACCCATGTACTCATAGATAATGTAAAAACACAACTAATAAGTAATTATAAACATCAATACAAATCAAATTAAATCGTTTTTAGATTTACTTAAATGCATGTTTCTATTGTAGAAAAATAAAACACCAGCTTACTACGTAAATAGGCCTCAAGAAATAGACAAAAGTTTGTTCAAAACAATACCAGATGCGCCAAGAACGCCTTCTAGCGCGTACCCACCGTCTTGGGACTGGAAATTGTTGGACAACTACGTGATAACAGATGTAACTAAAAAGCCTAGAAAGAAAAATTTCAGAGCATCAACTGAAAATATTTCGTCAAAAGCTACTAGTAACACAATATCTGATAGTACAGCTGATAACCGAGCTGGTGCTATGAAAGCCAGTAGTACGCACGAATTCATTAAAGACTTGCCCGAGTTAGACGAAGGAAAAACTACTAATACTGAATCTGAACAAAACTCAGAAGAAAAAGAACATGAAAATAGTAAGGTAAGTAAATGTCAGCGCACGTCACAGTAATTGATTTTTGTTTGCTTGGCTTGTTGATCAACATTTGCATGAACATTTATTTTATGCGTTTTAGGAAACCGAAGAACACGAAGAACCTGAAACTAATAATGACGAAGAAGAAGAACAAGTTGAAAACACTACTGATATCAAAGATACAGACGCAGGTGAGCTTACCGAAGAAGAAGCTCATGATCATGAAGACAAAATTGAAGATCATGAAGAAACAAGAGAAGATCACGTGGAAGCAGGAGAAGATCATGCGGAGACGGGAGAAGATCATGCGGAGACGGGAGAAGATCATGCAGAGACAGAAGAAGAACATGCGGAGACCGGAGAGGATAATGCGGAGACGGGAGAAGATCATACGGAGACAGGAGAAGATCATACGGAGACAAGAGAAGATCATGCAGAGACGAAAGAAGATGACACAGAAGCTGGAGAAGATCAGGCGGAGACAGGAGATCATGGTAAGGCAGAAAAAACAAGTGAACATGCACCATCTGATACTAGTGAAAAAGAAAATTTTGAAACCAATGAAAACCTACATGAAGACCATAAAGAAAATGAAAATAACAGTCAGGAACTGGGCGCTAGAAACGAGAGTCCTTATGGTATAAAAGAAAATGGCGACGCTGAAAATAGCTCAGTAGATAAGAATGAACCTAATATCGAGAACATTGAAGATCCATTGGATACTAATAATAAACATAATGATACACATGTTAAAGAGGACCATCATTCTGAAGAGAACGGTCATGAAGACAGGAATATATCACCTACTAAAAAAATAAAAGATGAAGACGAAGACACCGCAGCACATGAAGGTAATAACAACAGTAGCGCAATCAATGAAGACGACGATGACGTTCAAGTACCAGGAGACACTAGTTCCGAATACAGCGAATATAATCTTAAAAGCACTGCAGAAGCATCAAAAATTGGAAGTGCCAAGATAGGTAAAAACGAAATCACTTCTGGATCTGCACACGAAATACTCAAAACATAAGTCTTACAATTATATACCAATAACGAGGGTCCCAGACAAGTTCAATATTTTTCATTTATTTTGCTAATTAAGGACGCGAGGGCAGCGGCCGAAATACTCAAGAAAGTCTAATTGAAGGCATTATCAATGGTGAAGCTGAAGAGGATTCTCAGGATGCAAGTATAACGCAGAGAGATGGATCGGTTCACGGAGAAGTTCTTGTTGTAGTAAGTATATTCATAAAAATTGTTCCGTCAACTAAGACCATGCGACAATTTATAAAGGTAAAGCGTAAATTAATTAGTTGATTGTGGTGTTCATTAGATTAGTTAGAAGCATCATTGTAGCACTGTGTACTTTTCACAGGCACCTTGTAACACCACTGTCATGAATTGATTTGCTAGCTTTTTAGTATCTGTTTAAATCAGTAACTTAGACCGCGAGTGCATTTCACAATAGTAGTGACATTTTTTTGTTATTAAGTGATTCACAACAATGTCTATGTCCACAGAATAATGAGACAGATCCCGAAGTGTCAGATTTGATAAATAATGCAAATATGGAAATGTTAGCTACGTTGGTTTTAAACGGCGAAGGGTCAAGATTGATTGGAAGACGATCGGGGAATGCAGAGCTGCAAGGGTTTCTGGATAATGTACCTTCATATATGGTAAGTAGAGTTTACATTACCCGTTTATAATTTTGTAAAATTGAAACTTAATATAAATAATTGAGTAATTGGTTTTAGCAAAAGATAAATCAAGTGCACGTAGCAGCGCGAGAGGGTAACTTAAAAGATTTACAGTCTGCATTAGACAGGCGGAAATTCGCCATTGCACGAGATCCTATGTCGATAAACGGAGCAACCCCAATGCACGTAGCTACTGTACATGGAAAGACGAATATCATCAAGTATTTAGGTTCGAGGTACGAGTTCGTCTAAATTTGAATGTCAAACGGTATATTATATTAAAAGAGTAATTTTTATAAACCGCAACTTGTTGATGATAGGTTTCCAGAGACGTTATCCGCAGTAGATTTCGAAGGTAGATCAGCTCTGCATTATGCTGCGGTCCTACCTGATAATGGACATTATTATAACTTGATGCAGCAACTTGGCGCCAATTCAAAGGATTTAGATGACGTAAGTATACTGATAATAATTTGAAGATATGACGATTTACGACCAAGACGAATTATAAATGTTATCTTTAATTGTTCTTTAATTACAGAATGGAAGTTCAGCTGAGGATTACGTAAAGAACCCTAGTTTACTTCCTTTTGACCAACTGTTATCAGACTTTGAAATTAGCAAGGAAGCCGCTCAGACTATGTTTTCTGACAAAGGTAAGATTTTCATTAAACATTACATAAGATGTCATGTATAATTATGAGTAGAAATAAAATACATATGATACAACAAATTAATTTGAGCATAGTGCCTGAGGATCGCGTATCATCTCGTCGGAGTTTGGAAGCACCTGAAGCTTTGGATACCTTGGAACGGTGTTACCGTCTACTGTCTTCTGCAAGACCAGCGAGAACCCCACTATCAGCATCATCTAATAGAGCAACACCTCCATTTGTTCTTGGAAGATTTCTAAAAAAACCCATATTTGATATAATCAAACACAGAATCACAAAACTAGATCATGATCTGTTCGATGTAATTTGGCCAGCAGTAAAGAAACTACCAGATAATAAAAACCTTATTCAAACAGTAGAGGAAGATTTTCCAGGTGGTATAACAGCTCCTGACTCCTACGTGTATACAATTTTCAATGAATTTCTAACACCACTTATTAAAGATCTTCATAACATGAATGTTGGACCTGATTTGCCAATACATCCACCGTCAGACTTTATCAAACCATCAACATCAAAACTATCAAACGAACCACTAGAGGAATTAAACATTGACCCTAACGACGACTTCGTACTGTCTGGGACGATTGAGTGTTCAAGAAATTTAAAAGATTTTGAGCTACCTCTGAATCTCAAAATCGGAAAATTAGAAACAATTGAAAGAATTGTTACAACAATACTGATGGAGGAAAATTTCACAAAGATCAGCGAGCATCCAAATCCCGAGGCAGATCAAAAAGGCGGAACATATTACACGTTAAATGAAGTTTTGGAGAAACCGTCCGAAATATGTGCTTTTTTGGCTGCGAGTGGTTTATTAATAGCATTGTGTGAAAGAGACGAAATCGACGATTGTGCGCGTTTGCATGGAAGACACTGGCCTTATGGCCGAGGTGTATTCCTTAGCGATGATAAATCAATTGCAATATGGATCAACGTTCACGATCATATACGTGTTCTCGTGTCAACTGCTACAGATTCTCCGGGAGAAATTGGCTTACCCTTCAGCAAGCTTTCTTATATCATGACCTTTCTCCACGACAAACTCGAGTTTGCTTGGGATGAAAAGCTCGGCCATTTATCGAGTAGACCGACATTTCTAGGCGCTGGAATAAGATTCAGTTTAATTGTTAGTTTTCCTGGGCTGTCAAAAGATCCTGATAACATGAAACAACTGTGCGCTATGAGGGGTCTACAGTATCGAGAAACTTTGAGTGCTGGCATTGCAAGAATCAGCAACTATCAGTGTTTGAGTGTTACGGAGACCAACTGCTTTAACGATTTCTCGACTGCCTCATCTAATCTTCTCCATTTGGAAAAAGACTTGTCGATGCAAAATTCAGCGCACATAACAACGATGCTGACAAATATTTTCCGGCGAAAAAGGAGCAGCTTAGTTGATTTAGACAGCCCAGAGAAACGAGAGTAGCAGTAAAAATATTTTATTGTCATACTAGTTTTTAATTTCGTAATTTAATTAGCATTCACAATAGAACAGTCACCATTACTTTTATCGAATGTTGGAAAGATTATGCTGAAAGAAATCAAATGACTGCAATTGAGCATCGACTTTTAAGATGTTTGGGTCAGTATTTCATATTCGTTTTGTGCATATTTGCGTGGTGTGACGTGTCTGCATGGATTTGTTCTTTTGTGATGTAATTGCAAAGTAATCGAGCTAAATAGAAGCTTTAAATTTTCCTGCACGCAAATCACCAGCCATTTCTTGTCTTTCCAACATTAGATACACGTGTGACGTCAGCTCATAATAATTGCTAATATGATATTTTATTTAAGATTCAACGGACTATGCATATTTTAATCATATTGACCTGGTTTAAAACAGCATAAAGGCAGTTAGCCAGCGATCGATACCAAAGAGGCCATATCAATCATGGCTGTCATTTGTTAATAGAACGTTTTCTGTCCAGTTTCCGCCACCACCCTTCGCCCCCTTTTAATAGCCTGACCACCCCACTCGCAGGTGTTTCGTTCTGTGAATAAAGGCACATGTACCACGTGTTGTATCGACGTCACAAAGCAAACTGAAGGCCGCTATAGTAAATAATTGATCGCTTTCAGGGCCGGCCGTCCCCGACAATGGGCATATGGACATTCCCATCTTTCAAACCGAAGAGGGCAGATATCTAGCTAAGTGTACGCTTTATTTAAATATTTATTAAAGTGAAAATGGAAAATATAGACAAAGATTTTTATACCAACACTGTATTCGCAGCTCTCGGCGATCCTTTGATCAAAGGTCTGACCGAGGTGGCTAATGTGAAGCCAAAGGATCCGATAGCATTCCTCGCGAGCTTTCTTCATAACTTTCCGGAGCACGAAAAGCCACAAGTGGGGACGCCGCAGGTGAGAACTGGATCAGCTAATAACTGTAGTTATTATTAAATAAAACTTAACGGAACTGAAGATCTGATCAAAACCTAAAGTGGATTATATTATACAGCTATTTGTTTCGTGTAGGTCCAGGAATCTAACATCGTCGTAGCGGAAGAAGCCGAGGTGGAGAACGAGCACGCTCCCGTGCCTCTGGCAGCGGCGTTAGTAGCCAGGCCGGTACGAAGCGCTGCCCGCACTGCCACGCGACCCCACCGGCCCATCGACGTTGTTACCGTGGATCCACAACCGATGACCAGTCCAGATGCGCCGGAGACCGCGTTTAGCAGTGCCAAAAGAGTGAGCATTTTACGACGAGTGGTTGCAATATAACAGCATGAAAACAAAGCAAAGAAGTAGCCAGAAGCGCCATCCCTATCGATTATTATACTAATCTTATCTTACTATTATAGGATGAGCACGGGCAGTCAATGCTGCACTTCGCAGCAGCGCGGACGCACGCTCGGAACGCTCTGTTCCAGCTGCTCCAAGAATCGGATGTCAGCATTGGATACAGAGACGAGCTGTACAGAACTGCTCGCGACGTTTCCACGCAAGCCAACGTGCCAGAGAACACCAGCGAGATCGATAGATTCGTGCTGCATTTGGCTGCCAGGGGTAAATGCTCGACTAGATTATTTTAAAAACAAACAAATTGATGTTTAAATCCCAGGCCCGGGTTTAATAGTGTAGTGGTGTAGGCTTAGGAGAGGTCTGCGAAACAAGAAGACTCTAATCTCTGTAAGAATGCCAATCTACAAGTACAGATATTCTCGCACATTTTCTCCCACCAATTAGCATACTCGTATATGAGACTTTAATGACAATTGTTTTTAGGAGAAACCGACAAACTCATGGAACTGCTAATGGGAGGGTACGACCACATCCTGGATGTTGTAGATGAAGAAGGAGCGTCGATCACTGACGTCGTGGCGCAGCGAGGAGACTCTCAGATGACAAGTCTTCTCGCTTCTATACCTGCTTTTGAGGTATATTGCATTCTACTTACTAACAGAGATTCCTTTAGAATTCAAATACAAGGTTATAAAATTCGTAATGATTTTTAGTTAGTGTCGAAGCACGTTTTAAAAATATTTGCGTATGTCTCCTACAAGGTCACAGAATCTTGTTTACCAGCAGTTTGGTCGAAGCTGTACCCGACCCTACGCTTGTTAAATAGTGTAGATTTAAAACTCTTTAATGTAACATTGTTCATAGGAATCTCGTGATGTCCTCCTCGCAGCAGTGAGACGCGGTGACCTCCCAGCTGTCAGAGCATCTATAGAAGCAGAGGGCGGACGTACTCTCGTCCGCAGCCACAACTCCTTCGGTAGAACCGCGCTCCATATCGCCGTTTTGGCAGAAAACGAAGAAATTACCGGTTATTTGGCACAAAACTACCCAGAACTACTACGCATCGGGGATAATGTAAGACCCCGTAAACTGCTTCAATACCATCTGATAAAAATAATGCGTGGGTTGGCTCTAAGCCCCATGGCTAGGTTCCGGCAATATAAATCAGCTCTAATAACGAACTCAACGTAAAACTAAGGTACACCAGTATACGCTAGTGTTGCGTGCGTGCTAACTCAAAAATTTATTCTAATAGGAGGCGTAAACGATAAATTCTTGCCAACACTTCGAAGTGTAAAATAAATACCTGGACAAAAGTTGGAAGTTCTCGAGGGTTATGTAATTAGTTTTCATTATATTACAACAATGGAAATATTTATTTTGAAATAGACGTAAGGTTAATTGTTATTGTAATTTGTTTGAATATGGCATCTTCTTTCAGTTGGAACGTACGCCTCTTCATTACGCAATGGGAGTACAGAAGATAGAGTCTCTCAGTCGGGTATTGATTCGTTCCGGAGCGAAGAGAGTGCTTAAGGACCTGAAGGGGCGTCAGCCCTCATACTACTTCATGAACAAATCGGACATATTGCGGTTACAAGAGGAAGAAGAAGTCTATTAAAATAAACGTATAAAACGAGTTCGTGACACCACTACTCAAGTAGGGTCATGGGAATTTAAAACTATCAATACGCCACCGGTGGTGGTGTGGTCCGGTGGTGTCACGGGCTCGTTATGCTAACTAACGACCAAAGATGAGCTTATATTGGAAATGCTTTGTCAAGAAGAAATGGATGTGGCTTGAACAACTTTTATAAGCGGGCTGTCTGAAAGTAAAGCAGGAGCTTTTTATCACGCACATTATTACAATTATTGCAATTATTGTTTTCATATCTTTAACTGATTAAAAATTAGGTAGATCGCGTGCCGAAATTAACTAGTTTGTAGTTTTAAACTCAATATAAAAGTAGTTTTTAGATTTTTAAATATACACTTGGCGGGACCCTGCTAAAGAATTTTCTTTAATAAATCTATAGTTTTAATAAAAAATCGTATCAAATTGAATTATCTTTTATTTCAATGATCGTCCAACAGAAACTAACCTTGATGTAAACACAGACTAGTACAAAACGTTAATCTAAAAATTTTAAAATTTACTCTAAAAATAAATTAATTACATAAGTACGAGTACACTAGAAAGTAAATTAATAAATAATAACACAGAAGCACGCGAATCATGACACAAATATCTTCGATTTTGACGCGACACTAGACACGGACTTGCTTGTTACGAGAAGTAGCAAGTTAGGTGAGTAGGTTCTTACTAAATAGTCTTCATGTAAGAGACTGCCAAGGCACAGGGTTTATATACATCTGGGAAACCGAGCCACGCATACCTGTCATGTAGGAAATTTTAAAGGCATTAGAGATATCAAAATAAAAAATCGGTCACATGTAAAATACCGGGCCCATATCGAGAGCTCTTAGCGCAAGCTTGAATTGAATCGTCGTTTCTATAGCAGACCGAGCGAGACGAAGGCCAAGGCGATTCAGTTTAGGCACTCTCTAAGAACTTTTGGTACGAACCAAAACTCGGCGGCTGAAAGACAACCACGCCACATTTGCTTGTCGACATTTAAATTTTAGACAAGGTTTATACCTGAATGCTTCAGAAGTCCATGAAGCGATAAAGCAACTCAATATATAGGTATTGTAGATACACTTTTGGTACGAACCAAAACTCGGCGGCTGAAAGACAACCACGCCACATTTGCTTGTCGACATTTAAATTTTAGACAAGGTTTATACCTGAATGCTTCAGAAGTCCATGAAGCGATAAAGCAACTCAATATATAGGTATTGTAGATACGGAATAAAGTACATACGACACATACGTCTGTGTCGTCGATGACGTGTGGATCATCGATCAACACTCTTTGAACTTTCCGAAGCCTTAGAACCATAAAAATAAGGCAACCCACTTCCCAGTTTAGGACCGAATACATATACAGGGACATAAATAATTAATAAATTAATTACATAAATTACGTCACACAAAAAGGAGGGAGGGGGTCGACGAAGTGTGACATTGTGTAACAAGAGGTGGAAGGGGTCTTTGTTGTGACAACACATTTAGAATGTAATATCCAAGTATAAAAATGTATTGTTTTATTTAGTGACGTCACACTAGGAAAGGGGGGCTCACAAATGTGACAAGGAGGGGTGAAAAAGTCATAAAATTTGTATGGCTGAATTCATGACGGCCCCTAAGTAAGACGTGCAGTAGTATGTATTACTAAAGGGTTAATTACTTGTAACGAGTACAGTGCCCTCGGCCGAGTACTCGATTTGTATAAACAGTTTGACGAGGCGAGACAGTCACTAGACCCATGTTTTGTTTGCTCGGGCCATTTACTGTACTCCACTCCACTCCACTCCACACATTTACTGTACTGTACTCCACTGTACTCGTTACGTGTAGTCAAACCATTGGACTCACTGAGTTCCCCCTGGTTGAGCGGCACGGGCAGCGGCTTGTTCTTGCTGGTACGCAGCCAGTCGCGGTAGGCGCGCTCGCCGTTGGCGCGCCGCCGCGCCTCCTCGATGGACGCGCGGGCCTGCTTGCGCTCTTCGCGGGTTTTCATTACTGAAACCAGACAGATGTTTGAACCGTACTAACTCGTAATAATCCTAATTTTTTTTATCGCGAATAAGTCCGCGTTTGGCCAATCTCACCTGATGTGACGATGTGGTCAAAGATAAAAACATGCTTGCCTAGGAAGTAAAATTCTTCCTGGCTTATGGTAGGGGAGATCAGCCGTCATTACTTTTCTCCTCCACTAATCCTACTAATATTGTAAATCTGAAAGTTTGTATTTTTGAATGTTTGTTAGTCAATCACGCAAAAAAGTACATAAAACTTTACGTTTCATATCATCTTCCTTCTTCTTGATCCACTCAGCGAGTTTCTCCTCCTTCTCCCGCTCCTTCTTCGCTCGGTCCCGCTCGGCCTGCTCCGTGCGCCGGTACTGCCGCATGATGTCGTCCGCGCGCCGCCGCTCCGTCTGCAGCCGCTTGCGTTCTAACCAGCGACGGTATGACTCGTCACGCTGTTCCGCTGATGTTGACGATGGAGACGGGTTTTTGAGCTTTTGGATGCGGACTTTTTCTCTTTTCTATGAAAGAAATGGCGTCGACTGTGAACGCTACTCTTCAGTGGGGTGTTAGTCTTGAGAAAGGTAAACCAGTTAATTCAAATAAAATATCAAGAACCTCGAGGTCACTCAGAATTCTGTTGTGCATTATCCTACTAATATTAAGTATAAACGCGAGTTTGTGATGAATGTTTGCTACCACGTAGGTATCTCCGAAATTATTAAACCGATTTTGATCAAATTTAGAATAGATCTTATGGCCTGGACTAACACGTAGGCTATTTTTTATACAGCTAATATACCTAATGTACCCACAAATGCTAATATATGCATAAATCTCAAAGCTTCGCTTGTAACCAGGTATCCAGTGAATTGTAACTAACAAGTTTTTATTTAAGTGTACCTCTGCTTCCTTACGCGCGACCCATTGCTCAAACGCATCCTGTTTCTTCTTCTCATTGCGCTCACGCTCAACTTTGGCAGTGGTGGTGGTCGAGAGCGACGCGACAGACAGGCGGAACGTGTCTGGCCCTTCTTCGCGGTATGTGCGGTCAAAACGCGGCGTGTCCTGCTCAAAAAGGTCAACCTCCTGGCCGCCGACCAATCGACAAGACTTTCGCTTCACGCTTCCCGACGACTGACTAGACTCTCTCCCGCTCAAAAGAGGAGTAGAATTGCTCCTGTACGAGCTATGCGGGTGCGGGGTGACGTCATCCGAATACGAGTCGGTGTGCAGTGACGTCACCGAGTGCGTGGATTCCACCGGTTCGATGTAGATTGCGGGGTTGATGTAGCGCGTCTTGCTCTTTCGGGAGCCGAGCGACTCCGAGTCGCTGTGGTACTGGATGTTCTCGCCGGCGCCGTCGAACACGTGGTTGGAAGACTTGCCTTGCACTTCGAGCGCGGGCTGCGTCCGAGCACTATCGCCGAAATTCCCTTGGACGATGTCGGTCGCCATTATCCGGGCCCTTCACAGACGTAATCTCATAAACTAATGTACACGAACAATCAGGAAGCAAAATAAATACAAAAATAAGAAATATTTAGTATGAGTGTCAAAAACTTACCTGAAGTCACGTCAAAAATGCACTTTTTGAAAAATATGTCACATAAAAAAGTATTGATGGCCAGTATCACTGATATAATTTTTTTTATTTATTGCTATTATAAAAACGAATGTACTTCATAGATGCATGATTAGATGAATTAACTTTGTCTTCAACTCCATCAATGTCTGTCAAGGAATTTCTGTACTATGCTTGGGTACTGTATTATCATGAGTGATAAACGCAATCCAAAATCGCAAATAATATTCTATACATCTCTATTTCTTGATAAGCACACTATTTCCTAGTCATATTTGTATTTTTTTCCGATAGTACAAAAATAGAACCTACCTACCCTGTTCCTTACACCTATAGGTCAAACATAAAACAACTCTAATTCACATTCATAGAAATGTATTTGTAAATAAAATAGTGGTTACACATTAAATTAAATATTGACTACAAGTCAATTACATCACTTGATTTATGGGCTAGCAGGCGTCAGCCAGCCCGGGCTTACGCTATATGGTACCTTACGTGTGAGGTTCGTCTGCTGTGGTTTGGTATTTTACGTAACGATGACACAATATTTGCGCTTAATTTTAATAATTAAATAATGAAATGTCTTGAAACACTGGAACACAGGATCGCATCACAGTTCCATAGCAAGTCGATGTACTTTTTTCCAGCTTATTTCTAGGATCATACAATTAGAGTGCGTAAATTGCCGTTAAAAGTGGATCCGCGTCAAACACAGAACTCTTCTAACAAATTTGAAATCTTTTAAGAGTCAGTCTCTCAGTAAAAATACCGGCAACTCTTGCTATGAGACCACAACGCGACAGAAATCGATTTTTCACTCACTAGATTACACTAGCACCGATTCGCTGCAACTAAACGCGTAATATTCGATTTGAAAGCGCAACCGCGCGATTGTAAGCTCGCGATGGAATGTTCTACGCGGGCAATATTTAACGCGCAACGTCTAGCTCTGTGACATTTACTTACACGAAAAGGCTAGTGATTAAAAAATTCGATGGTTTTTGGGTAAGTATAAGTAGTGTTCGTCTAGATCGCTATTAGAGATAGAAAGACGTCCTAGTATAGTGACTCTGCGTTGGAGGAGCGCGGCTTCTTGATCTTCTCGAGGTTTTTGATGACAATGTCGTGGAGAGAGCAGTAGCGGTTGCGGATCTCGCACATCACTAGCCACAGCGAGAGATACTCTTTCTCGTCCAGTTCCTGGAATATAATACGAGGCGTTAAGATAAAGGTTTAATTAAAGTGGAGTTTTGGGAAACTTGGAATGCCTTTTTTATGCAATTGAATGACGAGACGGGCAAATCGCGTCTTAGAAAAGTCGTGTAGTATTTTAAAAAAAGATTCCCAACAAGTAACAGCGTGGTACTTTTAGTGTGACTCGTTGGGAACTCCTTGTATATTCCAGTATAAAATGTAATATCGAGAGACTCGCTACTGAAATGTGCTTCTTCAACTATTTATACTGCCACCTAAAAACACAACCAGGTATCGGGTCTTAGTTAACCGCCTAGCCTGCTAATGCTAACCATCTAAAAAGGGTATTGGACGACTTGGTGTAATGTTTTCTAATAACTATGTCAATTCAACATGCGCGAATGGGCGTGACCATGTAATGGGAATGCTCCCTGCACCTTCCAGTTTTGGTGCATTTTTGTCGGAACTAAAATCAATAGAGGATTGATTGATAGATCTATAAAATGAGATAGGGATACTCACTCGGACGGCTCGTCTATAATCTTCAATGTGTGGGTATTTGGCAACCTTAGAGACGATCTTCGCCCGCGATATGAAGTACCGCGAGATCTGGTCGAAGAAAGCAGCCGCTTCGGACTCCACCGACTGAATCTCGGCCAGCGTGTCCTCTTGTATTGATACACCGAAGTTGTTACCGTCTTCAATTTTTGGGATCATGAATGAGATCCACATTTTAAGCTGTGGAGCAAGGATTACAAATGTAAGGCAATATATATTATTCAATTGCATTTTATAACTATGTAGACCCTACTTATATTAAAAATAAGTAAAATATATATGTAATACTAGCGACCTGCCTCGGCTTTGCATGGGTATGAAACTTACTCGCTTAATCTAGCTTTATATTGGTGAAAGAATTTTATAAATTCGTCCAGTATTTTTTTGAGTTTATTCATTACAAACATACAAATCTTTTTTCTTAATAATATTTTATTAGTGTAGATTTTCACACTCATACCCTGTGTTGGGGATGCCATGGAACACACTATGTACTAAACACTAAAGGCTTTTGGATATGCCTGTGAATCACTTGACCCACCTAAAAACCCCATTGTTATTTGACAGTAATGTGAAAACCCTCTCAATAAAAACCCTAGCTATTTCTATACAGAAATATAATAAGTAATGATATGTATGTTCCAGTATTAAAATGAATCATATCTTATAGATATTATGACAGTGTGTACTTCACCCAATTATGTAAGTACTAACTAAACAATTTGCACAAAAGATTCTTTTAATTCATATATTCAGTCTAAGTAATTCAAGGCCATATTACTATAATAGTTTGTGTCAACATAAATAGACGTAATACATTCATGTATTCTTAAATGATTTCTAAGATCGAACTCAATAAATTCTATAAAATGTCAATCATCAACAAAATTGAAATTGTTGCAATCAGTTTCCTATTTCTGCTGAATATTTTTTTCTTTTACCTATCACACATCGGAAAATCTGAATATAGATTATTATTACTGGTAGTGATAAAGTATCCAGCATTTCCTTATTATTACTATAACATATAGCAAGTCCTAGAAAACGACGAGTCTGTAATTTTATAGTTCCTGGGATTATCAGCCGAGACAAACAGATACTGAAATTTTACTATTAATGTATGGTACGCATTGGTACTATTTATTTAACACTTTGACTGCGGCTAATTCATCACATGCGCTTGCCTTAAGTGCGGCTTATAGTCAAATGCGTTGTTTTACGCGCCTGGCGTGTGCAGCCACAATCGCGTCGCACAAAGGAAAACACTAGGTATGTGTTTTCAGCAGTCAATTGTTAATCTTAAAAGAGTAAAACCAACAAATGTTACAAATATAGAGATTTATTACATTGTCAAATAACTTTTCCTGTTTCATTCGGTTGCATTACACTCATTTTTAATTTTACCTAAATTAGTTTACATTACTGTATTCAGTGGTGTAAACATCCGACAAGTTTTGCTAAAGAGTGTGAAAAAAGGTAAGAAAATTATGATAGTAAGAGAGATAGCTATGAATCTAAATGCGCAAGGCCAAGCTGATATTTAAGTGCAACAAACTTGTAATTTTGTCATCTCTCAAACTACTTTAAAAGGCCGGCCAAAAAAATCTTGGTTCTGTGTATCTAGCACAACTTTGACGTAAACTTACGTAGCGAGTATTCGATAGAAAAGTGTATGCCATTTACGGCCGTCAAGAGCGCACTGACGGGCGTAAATGGCGTACACTTTTCTATCGAATACTCGCTACGTAAGCTTACGTCGAAGTTGTGCTAGGCCTACTGGTTCTGTTTCTACAACCCGAGTGCTCGGCCGAAGGCACTGTCTTGCCACTGTACTTGTTACATATAATCAACCCATAATACAGTATGACCAACGTTAAGAACACCATACCTACAATAATACAAGATAATGCAAGAGTATGTTTGTTTTTACCTTTTCATTAATAAAAATTAATATTGGTAAAACTTGATAAAACTTGGCAAGATAATATGACACTTTTTAACTTTTTAAAAATGGGGCAAACTGCTGAGTGTATTTGAATAAATTTGCTCTCACTAATACTGCCCTCATAAGCCAAAGAGCGGTATCTCAAAAAAAAAACAGCAATCATTTTTTTAAATGAGATACTGCTCTTGAGCTTATGAGGACAGTACAGTAGATCCCCCCTCCTAAAATCGTGTTCCTCATGTCTGAGGGTCGTGACCACCACCTCCAAGTAGCCTCTCTCTAATGATGATAGTATAGTAGATAATGAATGCTAAAAAAATGCTCTCCCTATATGTATAGTAAAAAGAAAATCTTACCAAATTGGAATCCTCAACAAGTTCCCTAATGTGGGGTTTGACGAGGTGTATGAGGTCACTGAGTGGCTTGTTGCATGTCACCGTGCCATTGGGGAGAGCATACACTCGAGTGCCTTCAACTGTTGTGTTGCTGGAAGTTTCAGATGTGTCAACTCGTGGTCGTTTAGCACTTGGCTCTTCTTTCTGCGAGTCAGGGACTGGCACTGGAATGTTTAAATCCTGGAAATCAAAGTCAACATTTTATTTTATTGAGCTTTGTCTATATCAAGTTTTGCAACTTTTGGCATGGTATTTTGTCATGTCAAATATAATGTACTGATTGGAAATTTAAATATTTTGACAACTAGATTCTCAATATGGTAAGTTTTCTAGTAATTTTCAACTGAAACTTAACAATTTATTACAATAACATTCAAACAAAGGCCAACAGACCTGGTGAACATCAGACAGATTTCGATCCTGAAAGTTTGATGTTACCAACAGTTCATTGAGCTTTACTATCTTCTCTGGGAAACCTTTTATAATCAAGTGCTCGGCCTTCTTCTTCAAGGAGTCTTTGTAGTCTTGCACCTGGAAGCATACGTAATCAAACATTACTAACAACGGCCATTACGAATGATACATTTTCAATAGCTAGCCACCCCGCGGCCGCCAGAATTGAGGTTATGTTGACTATTCATCGCGGAAACTTACAGATGACATTATTGAGTACTCCACAAGCCGCAGCGGTGTTCAACAACTAATGTTATCACTGAACTAGCGCCAGATACACGGGGTAAATAGTATTTTAGCAAAAAAATCTATAAAACTGTAAGGTCACGCACACTAATCAACGTACGCTGATCGGTCGGTGTACACTCGTGTCAAACAAAGCGATGAAACTATTTTATACTTTATAATTTACCTTCTTCGCAACGTCTGTCATTGTATTTGATATTTTTTTTCGGGATTTATATTAATTAAATCCCTAGAATTTGAATAATTCGCGTATTTCAATAATTTTTTAATACAACTCGTGTGCGCAAAATTAATTGAATGAATTGAATTGAACGAATATTACTGAATGAGATCGAGTAAATGAACGAGAATGATCAATGTACAATTGTATCAACAATTGTTCGTTCGTCGAGATTATAGGAAGACCTAGGTACAGATATCGTAAAACAAATTAATCCATTCGTCAATATAGGCTGATAGGCTCCTTCACAAAAATCTGTAACGCGTGGCCTACCTTTTTAATTTTGTATCGCGTTTTCTATTTATAATTAAATATACCTAGTAACTTTTGTGTGTACCTTTTGTAGATTCAACTCGAGCTGTAATTCTGAATTCATATTTTATTCGTTATTTTTGGGAACAATGAACTGTCATTATAACTTTTTAATTTAGTTTTTTTTTGTTTACTGCTAGCTGCTTCAAACCTTATTCTTTAATTTTAAGCCAGGTGTGCACACTCTAATTCTGTCTAAGTATACTCGGTTTTTCCTTGAGCTTTTAAACTTTTAGTTACAGTACTAGGTACTTACAGTTTTAGTGAAGAGTAAGATACCATTTCAAGTTTTTTATAACCTCAAAATCGTCAAATAGAATGTGCTGTAATTAATTACGTCTTGCTCTTGATACCAAAATTATATTCTGTTTTAGGTACCTGCCTATTTATACATTCTACATACTATAAGTACTTACCATAAATAAATATTATACATTTCGGTATAATGAGTACTTTCAAGTTTAATTTTTCTAGTGATGATACTGAAACTCCAGAAGGTAAATTTTAATTTATGGTTCTTAAGCTTAGCTTACCGATAATGATGCATCTGTAATATATTTAATTTATGTAAGTAATATAATTTTATTCTTATGTAAAGTAAGGTCAGGCAAATAACTGCTAATTTTTTTTCAAGACCAGCCAGATCAGAAAGAAAATATTCAATGGCTTGAGAGTTGGGAAATATTACCAAGTAATCAAATTAATAAACTTGACGAAATAGCAGCACACGCTAAAATGTTTACATGTGGAGACGTTGAGATTGGTCACATTATAATAAGCAGCACAACATCTCAAATTGACGACAATGATCTCAGCAGTGTCATTAAATTGTCTGAAAAAGAGCAGAGTGATCTTGTTGCTGGCAAATATGAAGGTTTGTAGAGTCAGAAATATACTATCTATAATATGTAAATTAACTTTGTCAAACATATGCATCTAATTTTCCTCGACTTGTAGTGAGAGAGATAAGAGATTTTCTTAATTTTTAGGAGGTTTAAAGATTTGGGAATGTACTAGCGATTTAATTGAATATTTTGAAGAAAATAACGACAAACTAAACTTTGAAAAGAAACATGTCCTGGATTTAGGATGTGGAGCTGGTATACTCGGAATATATGCATTTATGAATGGAGCCAATGTAACATTTCAAGATTATGTAAGTATTTTCATACGTAAACACTAAGTAACTACTTACCTAAAGTATAAATTCCAAGTAGTGGATAGTCTTTACGTTTGCTGTTTTTTTTTTCAGAACAGAGAAGTTGTAGAACATGCTACAATTCCTAATATTTTACTGAATATTGAAGATGATGAAAAAGAGACAGAACTAAAAAGATGCAAATTTTATAGTGGCGACTGGGCATCTTTCAACAATAAATGTGATGATCTTTATGACGTTATTCTTACATCAGAAACAATATACAATGAAAGCAACTATGAAAAGATTCTTAAACTTTTTGTTGATAAACTGAAAAATAACGGTGTAGTATATGTGGCAGCAAAGACATACTATTTTGGTGTGGGAGGCGGAACAAGACAATTTGAGCAAAGTATAAAATACAATGAAATATTAGAAAGTGAAGTGTGTTGGAAAAGTTCAGGTGGAATACAAAGAGAAATTTTAAAAGTAACTAAGAAGATACAATCTGCATAAAATGGAATAAATTATAACAATGTGAGATTAAGTTATTGTCTGATTTATTAGATAGTTTGTGTAATAACCTTATGACAAAATCATTTTTATGGGGACAGCCTTTCATAAACCCAACCATCGACACCCTCATGGAGAAGCTTCCCATCGGACTCTTCACCCTCTTTAGGTTTCCTGAATTTAATTCTGTCGTGTAAACGGTCTCGCTGACCCTGCCAAAATTCTACTGCTCTAGGACGAATAATGTATCCTCCCCTGGAAACATGCAAACATTTAAATGTAAGAAACCTGAACTAATAAAATGGTTCAAGAATATTCGACATAATATTCTCTTACCAGTAATCAGGTTTTGGAACTTCCTTTTCAGCAATAATATATTTAGCTTCAAGAACGGCCTCACGCTCACACAAAACATCTCTAGATTCAATCGGAGTGCTTTGATAACTAGCACAAGCCGCAATCTGGCTGGGAACCGGGCGAGTATGAAAATATGTAGTGGCCTCTTCTACAGATAGTTTTTCAACGTGTCCTTCGATTCTAATCGATCTATTTAAAACTTCCCAGTAGAAAGTCGCTGCAACATTTGGATTTCCACTCTGAAACATAAAATATAAATCAACACTTATCAATAAACCAATCTATATTTAAATACTCAAGCGTAGTTAATGGTACGAAATATAGTCCTAATATTAATATTACTAGATACGTAACACTTACCATTTCTCCAGCTTTTCTACTTTCATAGTTTGTGAAAAATTTGAAACCATCTTTCCCATAACCTTTGAGTAATACGAATCTCGCAGATGGATAACCTTCCCTGAAAAAATATATGATTTAGTACTTATGTCATATCAAAGATAAATATACTTATGCTCTATTTGTTATCTCCTTCACGATTATATTTAATCATAGAATTAATAGATCTTCGGAGAGTACTTTTTTATGTGTCCAAAATAATCTTACTTACTTTGATACAGTAGCTAAGCACATCGCATTGGGCTCCAAGATTTCCTTTCTAGAACAAGCCTCTTCAAACCAAGATTTAAACTGACCAAATGGTTCCTTTGATACCAAATGTTTCTCAAGAAATGTATCATTTTTATCTTTGTATTTTATTCTCATACCTGAAACATGTTTGAATAGGTATGATAGAGTGGTGGTTAGAGCATTCATTAATTTACATATTTGTAACTACGCCAACAAGAAAAATATATACTAACGATAAAAATTGTAAACATCTTACCTCCAATGTCAATACTCATCTTGCGTAAATTGCTTGTAACTGTACGCAATACTATATTTTGATTAACTTTATCAATGCACTTGGAAATCATTCAGTTTGCAACAAAAACGACGTTTCCTGACAAAACTAAAACAACTGACTGATTTGAATTGAAGTCACACGACACGATACAGAATTATTTAGGTACGTATTTCCCTATTTAGTCATAGTCACCTAGCTAGTTTTGTGAATGTTGGATTTTGATAACAAAAGCTTATCTTGTTTTGAGTAGGTATCTTGCCTAAAGCCGTGTTTTCACTCTTGTTTCCAAATATCATACGGGCACGGCTCCGTGTCAGTGTTCACAACCTGAAGCCAGGCAGCTATGCCGTAAAATTATCGTTTATGGAATAATATGGATTAAAATTATCGTATCCATCAGGAAAATAGTAACTTAGTTAATGAAACGACAATACTAAGTTGCAATAGTGCTTATAAAAATCGATATCGATATCGATCGCTGATTGGAAGACAGTGGCAACCAATGAAAAGATTGCGCCATGAAGCAGCAGCATGTGTTCCTAAGAAAGACCTGAGCCAATAGATGGCACAGACAGTAAAAAACAACTATAATTGTTATTGGGCTATCGACTATCGGTGTAATTATCAAATTTTGCATCAAACATAATGAAAATTATCGTACAATCTGCGTACGATAGTCGTGTTCGTGTACCATCGTACATCGTACGTAGTTATGAAATTATCGTACATGTACGTAATAAAATTATCGTACGGTTCCGAACGCTGCTCCGTGTCCGTGACATCGAATCACAAGGCTCTATACTCAGAATCCCGCGCTAATCGAACTTACGGAGTAAGCCGTGGTCTGTGCCGTAGTGCGGTCCTAGAGTAAATCACTAGTACTAGACTAGTAGTGACAGTGAAGACGCGGCTTTATGGATCTATGTTCTCAAAATGTAGTCTTTTAATTATTTTTAATCTGTTTTCGATCAATTCATTCATTTGTATCCTAGTAGTCACTGTCAAATCGTTGTCATTCTCACGGGAGACGATAATGTAAGACCACGATTATTACACAGCCCGTTTTGTAAATTTTATTTCGTAAGATAATGAATGTAACAGTAGGTTGTGAGGTACTTTTTTTAAGCCCATAAAATTTGAATCCGACAGTCGATTAGATTTTTGTTTTTAGCCCTGAAAATGTTTTTTTCTAACTTAGTATGATATCTCGCAAATCGAATTACTCGTTAGTAAAACCTCGGATTCGCACACAGTAAACACGGCTTTGACATTGACATTTAGTTTTACCAAATATACGAGAAATGGGCTGTACGAAACTGGTCGTGCAAAACTAACCGTAAAAAATCTGCATTGCCCGTATTTCGTGGACTTGGTAAAATACTTCATAACTACTAGACTTCGTAAAATCGGGTTATTCAAAATTGGTCGCGTAAAACGGTCCGTATATTATTGGACAATGGCCGTACAATATAGGGTAACAACACGACACTCTTGACTCTTCCTTCGTTTTCGTTCACTATACAAAGGATTTTATAGATTTCGTTTCACTCACATTATTATTTTAATTTTTTGAAGATACATCGAGTTGGATTACTGTAAATAGTTAAAGTTACCTATCTACATAGCTTTTTTAATAATTGCCATGGATTCAGAAGTATTAAAAGAAAAAATCCACACGGAGCCGCTTCTGAATGATCCACGATACATAACCTTACTGAGCGTTATTGTTCTTATCACTACCCTTGGTAAGTACACAAAGCAACGTAGCTTTGATCCCTGCATTTTATTGTTACAATTAAATAGATGTTGTAACATAATTTGAAAACTTTATTTACTAGCTTTTTATTTTTACATTGAAGACAAAATAAACATTGAATGTGGGTTAACTATGTGGAACCCTTGTAGTAAGTACAATTCTGTTGAATCAACCAAAACTGTTTTCTGTTTTAGTATTTTGGTGGTGCTTTTCAAGAAGACGCTATGCCCGTAGATCAGTTCTTCTAACAGGGCTCTCGGACTCTGGAAAAACTCTTCTGTTTGTTAGAATGGCATATTCTCAGTACCGCCAAACTTTCACATCTATGAAAGAAAATATAGAAGACTTTGTAACATCTAATGTAAGTATCTGCCTAATAATAACTAGTTGCTACTATGGTTTGCCTTTTTAGGGAAATAAAATGCTAGAGATGTTGCCTGGAAGAGATCACTCTTAGCGATAAGGCCTCCAGTTGTTGCACTATGTCTTCTAAGTTCTAAGTGTGTATCATTAATCATATTTATCATCACAACCACAAAGCTTATTGAAAGGTAATGAGCAAGCCTAAGTTCATAAAGTATAATTAATTGAAAAACCAAAATACTGTGACCAAAAATACAAATTGAGATTTATTTAACGACACATGGTAGATTGCATAAGAACATTATCCTCACATTTGTTTTGGATTCGGTGGCAAAAATAACAGTTAAAAACAACATTATCATATGCATGTGAATAATTCTGAGTAAAAGTAGCATTTTTAACTGGTTTTGATCCCAATATGAATGTGAGGATTAGGCATAAATTTACATATGCTTGAAAAACTACTCGCCTTTTGGACAGATAGATAAACAGAAAACCAGTTATGAAGTGATGAAAATAGTTCTTCTGGAGTTAAAAATATGTTTCATTATTTCATAAAAGTTTAAATTATTGTTTATTAAAACATAATTTACACATTATCTATAATATTTTATTTCTAAATTTCAGACTTCCCTAAAAATGATAGATTTGCCTGGCCAAGAAAGGCTGAGGAACAAGTTTTTCGACCAATACAAAAGCAGTGCCAAAGCTATTGTCTACGTTGTAGACTCTGTCACCATCCAGAAGGAGATACGAGATGTGGCTGAGTATGAATCATAATTTATAAGTAAACAAGTCTTATCTACTATACAGCATATTGCAAAAAACAATGAGTCCAAATGAATACAATTTTCCATTCAGTATCATATGAAGGATGGAAGGAAGATAAGGAGGCCTTTGCCCTACAATGGGACAGAGTAAGCTAAAAATAAATTAAATAAATCATATGAAGTAGAGATGACCACACAGAAACTATTTGGAGTTTCATCCATGTAGAGGTTAAATAGCATTCAGAAGAGAAGCATAATATATGAGAATTATTCATTAAAACTTGTTTTAATTATCATGCAAAAAAGGCTATTTTTGCTATTTAAAACATGTAATCCAATTCATATATTCATAGTTAGCCACAAAGATCAGTATGTTTCCAGTGAAATTTCAGGGCAAAAAGGAGATTAAACATCTTAAATCTAAGGGTGACGAGAGCAGTGCAGTGCAGGGTCTTGAACTGTAAGAGTTCAAAATTCTGGGTGCGCCGACCTGCTATGGGCAAACATGAAGTTTAACATCAGGCGAGCGATTTGCTTGTCTTGTCATTCAGCAGAATAAAAAATAAACAAATAATTATGGTATGTACTCTGTTCACAGATACCTGTACACAATTCTGATAGACCCGGTTATCCAGAGCAACTGCCCACCCGTGCTCATCCTCTGCAACAAGCAGGACCAACCACTGGCAAAGGGCAACCAGGTTATCAAGAGTTTGCTGGAGAAGGAAATGTGAGGGCATTGCATTATAAATTTATAATCTAACGTAGCAGGAGCCGTGGTAGCTCAGTGGGAGAACTGCCGCTTCGCATTCTTGAGGTGGCGGGTTCAAACCCCGACTCGTACCAATGAGTTCTTTAGGACTTATGTACGAATTTACATACCACTGGCTTTTCGGTGAAGGAAAACATCGTGAGGAAACCTGCATATGTAGTTCACGCAAAAAGGGCCGATTACCGGCCTAGTTGCGGAAAAAGAGCCCGCTCTTTAATCTAACGTAGCTTGACTATGTGTTTTCAAAAGACCACTGAAATTGAGCAATAGACAATATAGCAAAGGTGATAATGCAAGGCAATAGACGATGTCAGAGGCTTCTGAACAGCCTAGGAACATAATTATCAGAGCTAGCCACTTCGTCTTAAGAACTGACCTTTTATTTGGGTTTCCAGAATCTGATCTGACATCCGAATTCCTGGACATTATGCCAAGTAGTAAATTTCATCAACATTCCTAAAATTTATCTAACAAAGTGTTAAATTATTATAAAGGGCAAGTTAGAAACTGATTCTTTGTTGCCACGGCTCCTTACTCTTATTCGATATGGAGACGATAGGTCCCGTGCGGGGCGCATTGTGCGTTTTCTTGCCAGCAATCATCCAAGCCAACCCAACTTCTTAAAATGACGGAGAGCGAGGATTTGGGCCGCTGACACAACTGCTCCAGAGGCAAAGACGGTGTAATAGATGTTTTTATTCCATTTACAGAAACCTCGTCCGCGTCACGAAATCCAACCAGCTGCAGTCCGTAGATTCTTCCCAGTCTTCCAAGACTTACCTCGGCAAGCAAGGCAAGGACTTTGAGTTCTCTCACCTGAACAGCCGAGTGGACATCGTCGAAGGATCAGCTAACACTGGTGACGACGACAACCCTGCTGACATCAAAGCTGTGGAAGACTGGATCATGAAACTGTAAACCGACCTTGTGAAGGATGTTGATCAAGTTGCATTTTCAGAGAAGTTATGCAGTAAGAAGTGTTTTAGACCTTTTTTAAAATTGATCTCAGGTTATTGAGTTAAAAACTGAATATGCGACAGAATGAACTGAACACGCGCCACTCTGTAAATCCAATGTATATTTCCAAGACACAGGCGCGCATTTTTACTTGGGTTACAAGATACCTATTCCTGTTGTACCTCTTTACTAAACTGAACAAAGTTTGATAGCTTTCTATGTAGTTGTCATCCTTTTCTAACTCAATTAAAACGGAAAGAGTCGCAGATAAGAATAGTGCTACAACCTTAGGTACAACTGATTTTAAAACAATAATATTGAAACCACGGATGTTGCTTGTTTTTGTAGCAATTTTTTTTGTTACTGGTAATTTGTAAAAGTATATTTTATTTTAAAAGTTGTTTTTTCACAGAGTATATAATTCGTCGCATAAGTATATTTCACATGTTTGAAATGGCCTGATGCTTAACATTCAAAACTGTAAATGTTTCATCAAAATCCGTCCAACTGAATTACTTTGTTATTTTAAATCAATAAGTACATTTTTTTATCATAGAATTATGAATTATGCATTTTTTTGTGTCGAATAACGATACTAAGATTAGAGCTTAAAACTTTGCTGAGGAAGTAGATAAAGGTGTTAATTCTGTCTTACCACTGAACTAAACTAATCCGACAGCACTAAAATTACCTGCGTCTCTTCATTTTAATGTGAAAAAAGACAGCAACAATTTCAGTGCTGTCAACATTAAGTTTAAAACACGGTGAACAGAATTGATGCCTTTTCTTAGAAATATCTCTACATCTGAACTTAGCATTGTTTACAAATAGTTTTCTTTACCTATTGCTTATCTCGCAAACTATGTTGCTGTTGCTTTTTCACATTTACTTAGATAAGTATTTACTCTACACAGCTATTTTTGGCTCTTCGTTAACTGAGAATTCACCTGTAAACCTAGACATTGGCCCAAGTTTGTAGGTTTTATTTGACAGGTCTAAATGGGTCGATTAGACGTAACAAGTACAGTGGCGAGTTACATTTAATGGACACACTCGACCGAGCAATCGAATCATAGTTATAGTGACGGTCTCGCCTCGTCAAGCTGTTTTTCAAACCGAGTACTCGAGGGCACTGTCTCGCCACTGTACTCGTTGTCAACTTCAACCTTTTTCTTCCTGGCTCCTGCGGTGTTGCCGTAATTCTGCCAATGTCCTGTGTATTGGTGGTTGGTTACGTTACGTTTAACCAACCTATAACTAAAAATATTTCTGTATTGCAACCTATTAGACAAGGACATCAACACTTTTAAAAGAAATAGATCTGTCAACTAAAGCCTCAAAACTTGGGCCCATTATTTTTTTATGAAATAGATACACTTTGAGTTCCATATTTTTGTAAGTACATTAGCACATCCTATAACAACAATTAATCATTACACAATCGCTAGATTTGATTCGTTTTATGTTGTTTCTATGTTTATTGTTGTTGATTGAAAATTACAAATTGTATGTAAAATTGTATTGTATAATGTATACTCGAAGTTACTCTCAGAGACTCGCATTTATCTCCTTCGTCAAGATATATTTTTGCGAATAAAGCTTGACTGATTTTTTATACACAAAATATATTTCATTTGGTCCTATCTCTTATATTTAAAATTCTCGTGTCACAATGTTCGTTCCCGTACTCCTCCGAAACGGCTTGACCGATTCTCATGAAATTTTGTGAGCATATTGAGTAGGTCTGAGAATCGGCCAACATCTATTTTTCATACCCCTAAGTGATAAGGGTTGTCCACCACCCCTAACATTTATTTTTATTTTTTGGACAAAATTTTTATTTCTTATATGGTTGCTTATGTGGCATTAAAAAATACATACAACCCTAAATTTTCACCCTTCTATCACCAACCCCTATATTTAATAGTCACTAGAAATAATTTTTATTTTATGGCAAAACAACGTTTGCCGGGTCAGCTAGTTTTATTATAAAGGGTCATTAAGTAGAAATTTCAAAAAGTCATGTGTAATCAATGACAATTATTCCAATTAATAACTGCCGGCTTCCTTGTTTCCTGAAAGATTCAATCTTGGGCTTTTCAAGGTCTGCGTGGATCATCTTCGACCACACCGTCACTTACCATCAGGCGAGTTGGTGGTCAAATGCGGACTTATTCAAGTTAAAATAAAATTACCATTGATTAAAACTTGACCCTTCTTACCGGCAACCACAGTGTCGAATCCAGTGATGTATAAGATACCCTATACAAAGTATCTGAAATACAAGATGCAAGATACTTAAAAAAAAAGCATTTCAGATACCAGATACAAATAGTTTTCTAAAAAGGTAATTGAAATACTAGATACAAAATACCTATCTTTCAAATACTTTTTAAAGATAAAATACTTTTATAAGAAAACAATATTTAATTGAACTGCCAAGTTTATTTATTCGAGAAAACAATTTTCGATAATATATCAAGGTATGTATTAAAATTGAAACTTCATTTTTTTTAATCAATTAATATTTTATTTGAGATTTCAATAAAAGTAATTCCTCAAACATATTGTAGCTCATCTTCCTTCTATGAGGCCTCATGATCATGCCCCCAAAGGAAAAGAGTCGCTCCACAGGGGCAGCGCTGGGCAAACAGGTGTTATATTTTAGGAATATTTTTTTTATCGTAGGATAAGCATTTAAGCTCTTAAAATTTGCGCTGCGTTCGGTTGCGTTCAGGAAGAAAAACTGAAATTTATTTTAGTAAAAGTATCTTGAGGAACAAAGTATCTTCAAAATACTAAGATACCAGGAACATGTATCTAAATATAAGATACAAAATAAAAAAATAAAAAGTATTTCAAATACAAGATGTAAATACGTATTTTGTATCTTGTATCTGTATTTCAGATACTTTTATCTAAGATAAGTAACATCTCTGGTCGAATCATATGACTTTTTATAATGAGATTTTTTAACCCTCCGCTAAAAATTGGGGCTTTTTGATAGAATTTTCGCACGTCTTTTTTTATTAGCTCGATGACTCGACAAAAAGAAAGATCGGAACGTATATTGATTGTCCTAATTGTTATTTTTGCATATTCATGCACGATATCGACGAATATCGATCTATTGTTAAGAGGGAAGGGTTAGATCAATAGTTTTTGCACGTAACTTGTGCATCATTAAAAATATTATCTTTCTTTTGAGCATTCTTGCATATTGATAGCGTTATGCATATTCATGGATTATCCATTAACTACATTTGGGTAATCGATTGTTAAAATTATATTTTAAAAGCATTGATACGATTGCTTTTGTATGGATAGTAAATCACGTACTCGTATTTCAAAAACGTATCTAGTAACAATAGAGCCAAAACTATATTATAAAAATAGGAAAATTAAAATCTAGAGATGGTTCTTCGATTGTTCCATTTTATTCAGTACTTCAAGACTCGTAAAATTTCTACTAAATGGGTCACGTTGTAGCGTGTCGATACAGGGTTATAAGGGAAGGGTATGCTAAGCCGAGAAGAGCTCATAGTACCTACTCATCATTATGAACAACTGATAAATGTTTTTCTAGTTTTTTAGTACAAATAAACGTTTTTATTATTATTATTATATTATAACTTTGACTATGGGACCAACCCGGAATTCGTAAAAAAAATCAGCTGTTCCATAGATTGTGTCGAGAGTCATTGACATTTTTCTATGGAACAGGTAAATTTTTTTTCGCGGGTTCGAAGTTTACTATGAGCCTCTTTTCGGCTTAGCATACCCTTTCCTTATAAACCAGTATGTATCTACGTGTTTTCAACGTCTGAGTACATGACACTGTACAGAATACTTGTGTACATAACATCGATACTTCGGTAGCACATAGTTAAATTCAATACCATACCATACCATATTTTAAATATTTATTCTGCTAAATATTTTATCAATGGTAAGGAATCAAGTTACGTGATCAACTACAATCAATCTCAAATATCACCTATTTATAAATTTAGCAGCCTTAATACTTGGTAATGCTTAAGTTTATTCACTTTCCGAAAATAAAGCGTTTGTGCTATTAAATTAAATTATGATTGCGTTCATCAGCCGAGGAGTCGAGGGCCAAACTTGCGAGTGCTGTAACATTAATATAAAGTGCGTAATGTCGTGTTAAACTCGTAAAAATACCCATAAAAGTTAACTGTGAATGCTTGCGATACACGATTATATGACCGCGCTTATATGATCGGTTGCAGGATTGTCCTAAACAACAGTTACAGACGTTATAATTTCTCTATCATAAAACAGGACGCGCTGAGGACGTCTGTTGAGATTAGAATAATTAGATTAGATTGAGATTACAAATTTTCGTCAGTTGGGCAATAAGTATTTTTTTCCCCCAACGGATCAATCAGTTGTGTAGAAGGGAATCAAAAGTACCCACGGCACAACCAGTTGAACATCGTAGTTGTGTCATGGGTCCGGAAGGGAACGAAATAATAGAGATAAATGGCTCACCTACTTAATCAAAAGGAGGACGAAATAAGACTAGCAGTGAGACTGATCAAGATATATCTACCTAGATGTTACCATCGAGGTATATTACCTAGCGATTTCGAAGTAATATATGTACTCGTAATTAGTATCTTAACGCATGTCACGTATTATACAATATGTCCGGTTTCCGATATCCGATACTTTAAGGGGTTAAAATGCAATTAATTTTATCGACAAATCACGGATTTTTTTTTATTTTTCTCATTATCTCTTATTTTATTTTCTTTGTTTTATTTCATTTGCTGGGGTATGCGCGCTTTTCAAGTACGTATGTTTACACTGTCATAGCTCCTAAACTATCTAACTCACAGTTAAGATTTAAATGTACAACTACATTGTCCCGGCTTCGCACGGGTAGACTTTGGGATAAACGTAGAGTAAATTGAAATCGGTCACTTCACGCGTGATGGCGTGACCAAAGGTGTTGAGAATAATTATAGGAACTCTTTGTTATAACCTCTATTCTCATGCTATTGCGTAACTATAGCAACCGTAGTTTGTTGATGCTAACTTGTCAATTTATAGTAAAAATTATCAGTATAAAACGCACACTGTTTTGATAGATATGATTGAATTTGAACTTTGTACAGAGGTAATAAAGTGCAAATTGACTCTTGGACGTTAGGAACATACCTACATTGCTTAAACAACAGTGAGTGCTTGCAATTCAATATGAACTTTATACAATAGCAATAAAGCTCGTTTTAGTTAGAAAACGTTTGTATGGGAAAAAGAAAAGGGCTGTTTTTAGGGTTTTTCAATTTTTCTGAGAGATTTTCTTAATATTTTTTTCCGTAAGAACCTTCTCCTAATAATAACAAATACAACAAAAAAAGAATTAGTGAAATCGGTCCAGCCATTCACGCGTGAGGCCGTGACCAAGGAAAACGGGTTTCATTTTTATATATATAGATATCCTGTATCTATTATTAAAAAAATTAATAAATAAAATTGGTTAACACATTGGTTTTTTTTAAAACTAATAATCTGAAAAAAACATCAATTTCTTGTCCAATTTATTTTTTTCAAAAATTATTTTTAGTACTACTAAAACATTAAAAAATTAAAATTTGAATCTAGATTTATTGTCTACACTATTAACTAACATTTGAGACCACTTTTGTGTTTGTAAGTCTTCTACTTGGGTAGATATTGTTAAATTAATACAAGCACCTATGCTTCGCTAACAATTTTTTTTAAAGTGCTGCCATTTTTTTATTGATAGAGAAAAATAAAAAAAAATCCGTGATTTGTCGATAAAATTAATTTCATTTTAACCCCTTAAAGTATCGGACATCGGAAACCGGACATATTGTAGGTATATAGCTTATTATATTTTTAGGATATCACTGCAATAAAATTTTGATATTTTCTCAATATACACAATGATACTGAAATAAGAGCTAAAGTTTCGAAATAAACCATTAACGTGATAAGTCGGTCACCAATATTTAACATGGCGATTAATTTAACCGTCTTTTATTGATATTCAACTTCTTTATCTTAGTAGGAACCTTTTCAACTTAGCTTGTCAAAAAGAGTTAATTAAAAAAATTGTAAAATCACTACATATATTAACTCTGAACGAACTTTGATCCCAGTTTAGCGAAATAAAACTCACGCACGACAATAAAAACTTTCGTGGGTAGGCGAACCTATAGGGAAATTCGTATGGGTACAAATACATTTGTGTCTGTAATTGTAATAAAAGCTTCCCACGAACTTTGTCAAATTTCAATAGCACATCACAGAGCATGACAAAGCCTTCCTCATATTGATAGATTCCCACGCAGAAGGCTTGCGGGCCCTCCCACGGTCGCCTCACCGGCTCACCGGCGGGTGTCCTGTCATTCAAGTACAAAGGAGAGCAACCTGTGCCTGTGCCGCGTCATTTGTTCAATGGACACTCGTAGACTCCTTCCGATTCACACAATGTGTGCTCCGAAAGTGATGAGATGGGCAATATTGAGACGCCTAATAGTAGAATACAACTTATTTTTTAACCAGTCACTCATCTGCCGAATTTAAAATTTTGCGCGCCGACTTCGTAAAGTCCGTTTACGGAAACAACAGGAAGACGCTCAAGATGACTCGTTCAAAATAAGATTTTTGTGTATTTGCGTAAAAAATTATAAAAAAGAGAGTTTGTAGACGACATCGTAACTTTCCTTTAGGTAACTCTATTTGTTGTAGTTGTCGAGTCAAATAAATATCCATCTCTCTTCTTTCTTGACGAAATCTCAAAAATTTGCTTATATACTCGTAGATGCAAAAAGTACGAGTGCTTTAATAGATCTGTCGTACAAGAAAATTATGAGTAGGTTTTTGATAGCCATCGACCATCCGTCGACCGTAACAGACCGGAGCTAACCGATTCAGAAGTCCAATTATGTTCTTTTGTTAAACTTTTTTCGATAATGAAGAATATAATGCTGTGGTACTGTATCAAATATGAATTATTGAAAAATGAAGTATTTCCAGCGTTCGCTATAGTCGTACGTACGTAATAGACTTAATACGTAATATACTTTATTGTTCACACCAAAAATTACAAGCATGAGGATAATACCACATAAAAACTAATGCAACAACTGGCGACTTTCGCTAAATCGTTAAGAGCAATCCCTTCCAAGTGCTAGTGTGCTCTATATATAGGTAGGATTATATATTATATTGAGTACCTATGGTAAATGTTTACACAACAGTGTCACTTGCATATTTTTAAATGTACTATCTTCGCTCATAATCAAGTGTACGGCGAGCTCGAGCAGCGCGAGCCAAACTGGCTCCGTGACGAATGGTTAATTAGTTTTAATCAAGGATTAATCGAAGTCGCCGTCAGGGAGATAAAGAGGATTTGCGTCTCCACTTGTCATCGCATTACTATACTCCACGCAATAAGCTCGAGCAATAATCTGTTGAAATATCCAGCCGTTGGCGAAGAACAAACACGCCGCTGCGTGTGTGGTCTCAACATATCGCGGATTTCAATATTTATCGATGAGCAAGCTCGTCGCTTTAATATTATCGTGCAGTTATGCTAAATTTGCAGAGTATCGGTATCTCGTGGCGGACACAATGTTCATTTGTAGGCACTGATTTGGAGGCAAGGAAATGTTTATAGCGGAGCCGTATTTAATGTATCTACCTACATACTTTCTGGTTTACCTTAGTTATGTGAGCTTTTTGACATTTATAACAATTTAGTATAATAAAGTACAATACATGTATATACCTACCTAGCTACCAAG
The DNA here is from genome assembly GCA_949125135.1 of Alcis repandata. Taxonomy (NCBI): domain Eukaryota; kingdom Metazoa; phylum Arthropoda; class Insecta; order Lepidoptera; family Geometridae; genus Alcis; species Alcis repandata. The sequence goes on along the minus strand of OX421239.1, from coordinate 7,567,473 downwards.
AAACTATTAGAGCTAATTAAGTAGGATGAATTATTCTAATGGAGAGAAAGGGAGAGTAGAGTTTATTTATTTAATCAGAATTTCTAGATTTTTATTATCGAGTTATCTGAAGTTAAGTTACCATGGTGACTATTTTATCACATACCTGCGAAGCTAATAAATTATAAGGCACCAATGTACGTAAATATGTATTTAATTTTGACGTAGAGATAGAATAAGTAATTTCTTAACGAAAGTTAATTTAGAGAGCTATAAAAATCAAAATCAGCATTTATCCCAAAGATTAAAGTAGGTGCTTAATTTTACAGAATTCGTTTTTCTAATTTATAGCACTGTATAGGCACAGAACAAGTAACAGTTGCTACAGGCATATTATAGCATTTATTTTCATTACAAAATACATTGTGTATTTTATGTAACAGCATCAATCAGTACCTACAGGTAATTAGCTGATTATGGCGAAGCGAGCGTGGCGATCCACGGGCCCTCCTCGCTCGAAGCCCGCCTTTGTCGGCCTTGTTGACATTTTGTGGGCAAATCTTCATTCCGCGGTGCCTTTGACGCCATGCACCCAGATACAGTTTCTGATCTCCCCTCAAATGAGAAAATAGCATAATAATAGAGGTCTAATTTGTGCCTTTAAGCTGGTTGTTCTAAAAGCTAAAGACAGTAGAGTAGCGTTGTCAAACCGTGAATATTGTAACGGAAAACGTTTCACATTTTTGAACGTTGGTTTTTGTTTCTATCTACAAAGTTTTTTTTTTCCAATCCAGTTTAATTTGACGATTTTGTCACTGGACCATCATGTTTTGTAAATAACTGTTTGAAATTCTTTCACAATTCTGATTTTACTGGTAACGTGTGTCTCTGATACAAAAACTACTACCTACTCCTATGAACTTTAAAATAAAACAAAAGAAAGTTGTAAAAATTAGTCGATAACGGTAAATATGTAATATCAAAGGAGGTCGCAGGTTTTGATACTGCGTGCGCTAATTATTCTGCGTCTTCTCCTTTGATGTGCCCGGCCATATTATTTAATTTTGATGTACACGCCTTCTATAAATATTGCTGGTAATTGGACCGTTTTTGCGATTGCTACCCAGCTTTGTCTACGAAGTAATTCAGATGAAGGCAGGCAATCACATATATTTTTATGTTTTATGTATTTTTTATTGCGTCTTGTTTATTCTCAAAATTGCAAATAAGTTCTACAAAGGTTAGAGTACCTCGTTCCCGTCAACTTCTGTCGTGGCAACTATGCAATTTTGTTTTTTTAATTTTCGTTTCGTTGTTTTGTTCAAAGCACCACACATTTGGCATTGAGTCGCAACGACAGGCTAAGGGAGTCGCGCGCTCTCACTACTTGACAAGATGCAAACAACAACTCTGCGTCTTGCAGTAACTAGATGCAGCCACAAGACACAGTTTGCGCTGGCATTTACTGAAGGTATGCTCTACTTATTTCTTTCTTATGTTCCGAGTATGTATTGAATGTAGATAGATACGCTATTGTAACTGGGCCCATAACCTGAAAAAGTGACCTTGATAGCTTGATCCAACTTCTAGGCCCGAGGTACCCGCCCTACTCCGACGGCCTTATTCCTCAATGGTCATTGCCTACCACGTGATTGATCTTCGTTTTTCATGTATGGATGTAATTGCCTGGTTAGTATGTCGATCGATAACAGCTGAATTTTAATAGCCTGTTCGAGATGGAGATGAAAGAAATAAATGCGTATTGTTTGATATACCAGTAATGAGGGCTCATTCGTGCGGCTGTTTTGTAAATTGTATTAAAATTATTTAAATTTTATGCTACATTCTCGAAAAAGGCACAATTTTTTGAGTTTTTGCTGTTTTGTACACTTATATTGAGGAGAAATAAGGTCCTTATTTGTAAATAGGTAGATTTATATTAGTAGATACGTAAGCAATGAAAATAACATATTATTATACAACTCAACCATTTCACATATACTAAGATATAATAAGAGCTGCCACACTCGCTACGATCAAACGCAACCGGTTCTTACATACGCTTAGGTTCCCTTCGGCGAACAATCCAGCAAAAATAACAAATTTGATTTTTATTAATTGAACTGCCAACCGGAGCAATCATGCGGCAGTCGCAAGAACAACGCGACGTACATCTGCCCCATTTATTAATACCATCGATAATAAAACATTTGAAACACGTTCTTGCGAATCAATACTCGCGTTCGTATGAATTATTTATGTATTTTATTGTCGCCTTATCGCCAGCATCGCGGCCTCTGGCGGGCGGATACCGCGCGAGCTCTTCTCTCTTGAAATAATAATCAGAACATAATTTTATTTTTGACAAATAACTGGGCAGAGCTGGGCGCGGGCGAGCCAGGTTTTTGTGCGACCGGGTGCGCGGTGGATTCCGGGTCCTGCCGCGGTCTTCGCCTGAATAAACATAAGATGCTGCTGGTATGCCGTTCTCGTGTAATTGTCCGAATGGCACAAGAAAGTGGGCTTGCTGATGGGCTGTAGTTATAGATAAAAAAATCAGTACAGCGCCTTTTATCGTCACTGCAGTCTCATACAGTTACTAGGTATCTAGGAGTGAATAAATAATATATCATAACATTAGCAGCTCTCAAAATTTCTGGCTAGGTTAAGTTATTTTTACTAAATGCATATTGAAAAAAAGACAAAATAAAAGTTAATATCATCATATAATTAGACAATTACAGTCCATTCCAACTTCATTCAAGAAAATTCGCTTCACATAAACTGCAAAAACATCTTGCATTAGCAGTACAGCAAAAACTACATCCTGCCGTTTCTTACCGAATAGGTATCAGACCATCGATTCTCATTCGCGTACTTTATCGCCTTCCTGTGCAATTTTAAAACGTTTAAATTTAATACAAGACGGATATTTTATATGACTGCAAAAACATGGAACAAATCAATACTGTTTCCTCTGATTGTGTCGCGCGTTAGCAAATTGTGAAGCCAGGAAAGCGCTTTACAAATGGAGTTGTGAAGCCTGGTGAGTTCAAGACGTGCCTTAGACAGTTATTAATAGTGCCGTGGATATGCGTCAAGTGGTAACGTGGTAGAAAGTAACGCCCATGCTGGGTCCGTTCAGGCTTTCCTCGCGGTGTATAAATCATTGTCATATCGGTCCAGAACCGCTGTCCGTAGCGATTGAGCTCATTTGGTCAGTAAATGGCTGTGTCCATATGCATAAGAGAACTTGATGGATTGAACGAGGTGACGGGTTTCGGTAAGGTCTCGATATCTTGTATCGATGATATGTTTGCTTACATTAACTTCGACTCCAACTTTCTATGTTTCTATAATTCAAGTTTTAGATTGACAGAAATTTTGCGCCTGGTTGTACTAGAATCTATTTTAATTATAGTTTTGTTTCAGTCAATTATCTTCAGAAAAGACAGAACTTAAAATCGCAAAAATAATATGGCAAAACATTTATTTTATTTTATCAAACTTTTTACAACTTTCCACTGACCGATCTGAACCTACGTAATATTTCTGTCGTGCACGAAAATGAAACAAAGAAGTTTCTGAGCGACTGAATTGACTCCGTCCACTCAACAGACTGATGAAAATAACCTTTACATGTATTGTTCTCATTTTGATACTGTTGTTTTTGAGCCCGTCTCCGAATCGGGCTGATCTTGACTTTAATGAGTGCTCATTGTCAATCGGCTGTCGAAGAACGTAGCCGCGGGCGTATGCAAACCGATGGCCATTATCTGGGGCTCGTCTTTCTTTTGTCGTAATTAAGCGACTATTACAATGTTTATAGCTCATTACGGACTTAATGTGACAGTTTGAAATAATTTGATGAGCTAGACTAGACATTCTCTTGTAATGGTGGTCTTTACTATTAAGTCGCTTGGTGCGTGTTAGTTTTAGGAGTCTTACAACCTAGTCTAGATATTTTTTACCTATGTACCTCATTCTTTACGAATGAATGGCATAGAACCTATATGTAGTCAAACCTACCGTATTATACATAATACTTAAGTTCACATAAGTGCAGAATTACCTATTCAAGCTTTTATTTTTATTTACCAGCGCCAGATAACATCCAGCACCAAAACCTTTGCCGCTAAAGATGCATTACCATTACGTCGGCATTTTAGTCAAAACATTTTGCAAAACATTATGTTGATTCGAGAAGCGTCCGAATAATAAATGTGTTTTTATCAAAACCTGCTGCATAACAAATGGGAGACAGATTGTGCTGCCTGCACAATGCCAGCCAAGTATTTTAATTAATGCCACACCACACACATGAGTTTTCTGTGCATTTCGCCGATTAAATTTTTCTCTGGTCTCGCCGCTTATCGACAATCCTTGAGGTTTTTGCTCGCTCGTAATAATAAGATGTGTACGTAGGTATAATCTTATAAGCAGCCATAATCTTCACGTAGGTAGATGGAATCTTCGTTGTAAGCAGTGAGATGAGCATGATTACATTTTTATAATATTGTAGAGGTATTTTAACCTCATTCAGTATGGCTCTACTAAGTAAATTATGATCAAAATGCGTACCTACATGCTTTTACTTATTTTTATCTGATTACTAAAATGTAATGGTGTATAGTAATATATTATAATCCGGGCTTAATTAAAATGCGACTTCATCAGGACATTTGTAAAATGCCTCTATATTTCTACAATACTCACTATAATTTAAACATTTAACATTATTTTAGTCATGTGCCAGTAATTATCTTACGAAAGCCGGTGGAAACCTCATTGATTTCCAACTCGTTTCGCAGCCGCTTAATTTGGCAAAAAGCGAAGCGTCATCAATATGTGCCAGTATTTCGATGTGGTGAAATCTCGAAACACGAGACAGGAAGCGAGCGCGTGCTGCCGAGCCCTAAGAACATATCGAGTGCCGATGCGGCATTATTCGATGCAGTATTATCGATAAATTGATGCTCACATTCGGATGCTGCTGCCATACTAATGGCGACACGCGGCGCATCACTTTTTGCTGTGCTTGCGCAGTCCAGCCATTCAGCCATCCATTGATACGGGGTACGTCCGCAAAAACTGGTCGGCACTCTTGTACGTGAAACTAACTAACGTTGCAGGTTTTTCTGTGCCTTCGACAAGGACGTGATGGGTTCTTGTTTTGGTAAAGTGAGCCGAATACTAATTGCGTCGTCGATTGATGATCCATTCGATTAAGGTGAAATTACTGCTAAGTAATTTGCTTTACTAATTTTTTGTTTTAAAAACATTAAGTCTTAACTTGGGTTTCAAGAGGCAGTGATGAAAGCTTGAGTGCTTTGTACGTTTTGCAGTCAAACTTAAATTATGAAAATAGGTCACATTGAGGATGTATAAAGTATCTAGTAGGTATGTAAAGTCCGCTTACACAATACTTTTAGATCATCAATCATTTAGTATCAGTTAAGTTGATGAAAATAAAGTTTTTACACTAGCTTTATTGATAAGTACTACAAAACAAGTATTTCGCTCCATTACTCGTATTCTATTGTAGGTAAAACACCGAATAAAAACGTGTTGCACGTACAAAGCAAAATTCGGCAAAAAATAAAACGTACAGGTTTCATAATATGAATGCGGCTTCCAACCCATAAAGTTAAGCGCGGCGATACGTTCCAACAAATAAATCGACAGTTTACAAGTATTGCTGTTTTATGAATGTAACTGTTCGTCGAAGTGTTCCTAATTAGTGTTTTATGTGAATTGTAAACACAATAAGTAATGCTGCCAAAACCTTTGAGAATTATGAGTGCAAAAGTAAAATTATGATCAATATAACGAAACCGCGCATTAAACCAAATGGTAGATTGGAACGTCCCCGTTAAGTATTTTTAATTTTTCGCATTTCAGAACCCAGCCTCTATCATTGGTTCCTAATTTTTGAAACCTTGATTGCAATCAACTTCACACTAACCAATAATCATTAAAAACATCGATTCCGTAAAACAAAATCCATCGCGTTTTTTCAATGTTCGCAAGCGGGAGCGATTTTTTCACTTTCGTATAAAAATACACCGTTTCGCATAAAAGTTAACACCATCTTCCGAGAAGCAGTCCGTCAGGTCCATGTAAAGTGGCTGTTTGCAGAACTGTTTGGGCGTCTCATTAGCTCGCGTTATCACGGCGTGGTCGCCATCTTGCTTCATGCTAATTAACCGATCGTGCGATGAGCGTGTGACATACACGAGCTGCGCACGCGCTTGTTTTTCTCATAACTGTGTTTATAGATTTACATAATGTTGGTTAAGTCGTGAATGTGGTGAAACGTAGTTGTCATTCGTAAACGCTTTAATTTCGAATACTTGCTGCTATGGAAGAGTAGGTACATATTAAGCGTTCTAGAAAAGACATCAACGCGCGCATCACGTTTTTCGTAACATGTTCGAGTTTAGCCATAGCATGTACAAAGATTTAAAATGAAAATCAAGTCTGTGTTAAAAAATATAAAGTACAAAATTGTTTCTGATACATAATCTCATTAACTCCCTTTGAAAATAAGTACACGTTTTGAGTAAAAAAATCAATAAGCCTTCTGTTTTTACGTTCGATGAGAAGGCATTAGTTACCTCCGAGAAAAACAGCCTCGCGTTTAGAATGCCGGCTAACGAGCTGGCGACCTCCTGTGCAGGGGCTCACTTTAATTGATAATTCCAGAGAATAACGGCTTGTCTCTAATTGAATACAGCGGTAGCGGACTCGAATTATTTCAATAAGAAAGGGCAGGCAGCGGCGCCGCAGCAAATTGCGCGCCGTTTTCCTTTTGCAAGTCGAAAGAACGCGCAGAATATTTACTAGTTAGTGGGTAGGAGTATTCCTATTGGTTGATTTTAATGAGCCCCGATCAATGGGCGTAATTATTTCTTGTATCATTCTTTGTGGGGACGCGAGCGCGAGCGCGCCGTCATCCCATAAGGCCTGGCCGGCCGGCTTCGACCGCGCATACCCATTCAGACAAGCGCAAGCGGCGAGTTTTTGCAAGCGTTTTTACGAATTACCTTATAGGGAAACTTGAATATATTTTGTTCTTGATTTTCGATGTGAATTGACAGCTCATTTGGCTGATTGGGTTTGATATTATAATGTTGCTCTCGTTTTGGTCACTTGATTGACGCGACTGTAAAGTTTATTTTATTAATGTACCTACTTCAATAACGAACATTGTAGCATGTTTCAGAAATTGCCCCATATCGGTACCTATTAAAAGTGCTTGTGTATATCATGGAAAGTTGTATACCTACCTGATAGACTTTGCTCCCAAAAAAATTACGATCAATTGTATAATTTACTACAAAAAAACAATTTTACTTATCAACAAAGTAACGTAAAGTAACGTAACGTAAACGTTTCACACTCATAGCTCCCCACTAGGAATAAATCCTGTGTCGGGGATGCCATGGAACTAGGGTTTCCAGAACCGGTACTGTTTCTAAGAACCGGGATTTCGGTACTTTTGTTCCAAAGAACCGGGAAATCCCGGGATTCCCGGTTCTTTCGGATTTTTTGGTATATTTGCTATTTTTTGTTTTTCAATGGCGCAAAAGTGAATCTTACACGCAGTAGTTATTCGTTTTATACTTGTCTGAGTGTCTGAAGTGACGTGTGACTCTCAGCGGACTCTTGGAGTCTGAGCTTCAGCGAGTAATAGCCGCAGCCTATATCCTCCTCATTCTTCGCCTGTGTATATATTCTACCTGGATGATATACCCAGATATATAATATCCAAGATGTTGTTCTCTATGATCAATGCATACTTGTTACATATTTACAAATTACTTATTCTCGATGCTCGATGCTTATGGGACCCATACTTTTCCACTATTTCGTAGATTTGATCCTTAAGGCTGAAGCTATCGCCTCCTGCTGTATGTGCAGGTGTAGCAGAAACCTAAAATTATTTCGCTAATGATGTTTTCTTCCTAAGTGGAAGTTCAGTTGGAAGGACATTGTTTACAGTGAAATTTCAGGGCAAAAGGAGATTAAACATCTTATATCTCAGGGTGACGAGCGCAGTACTGTGACGCGTAGGGTTTTGCATTCTAATTCTTTTTGCATTCTTTCTGCAGCCCTGTTATGGGCAAACGTGACGTTTAACATCAGGCAAGCGATTTGCTCGTCTCATCACTCAATAACATAAAAAACCAATTAGATCATTAGCGTACGCTACAGTGAATACACCTTCTTTGTTAACGAGTTCTGCGAGTTGATCTACCACCATAACCCAAATCAATGGTGACATAGCTCCTCTGATTCCAAGTAGTGGTGATATGACCTGCACCGGCATCCCGCTTGGGGTGTTTTGTGTACTGCCTTCCAACTGTCAGCTTACCCAAACCAGCCGAGCTCCCTAAACTAGCAGAGCACGGCTTGGGATCGCTGATATACCTCTTCTACTCGTACTTGTGTTGCGCCACGTAGCTCCTTCTTGCGGGCAGCTTTTTGTAGCTCAATACCCTAATGCCCTCTGTCTCAATTCTGACAGTTCTGTTAGCGAGCATTGCCGTAACCCAACAGACAACTTGACAAGCTACAGAATGACAATAGAGTCTGCGGACGCCCATTCCTCTTTGGCAGGTTGGTGTGGAGTGTGTAGTTTCCATCCATTACTGTCATCTAATTGATTTTTTAGAAAGTGTGACTGCTACCACTCAAATTATAATAATGTAATGATATACGTTTTTAAGCTTTCACAACTAATAAAACCTTCACAGACATTAGTTGAAAGCTGATAAGTTGCTAACTAACTAAAACTAGCTTTTATTTGTGATATTCTATTATTTTTATGCCTATTTATGTTATTTTCTGTAAATAAAGTACTTAACGGTTAGTTTTAGTTAATAAAACGCAGTAATTTACGTGTTAGATTCTCTTTTGCGCCTTCAGAAAACAAGAAATAGCTGGTACCGAAAATCCCGAAAGAACCGGGAAAAGATTTAAAAATCCCGGTTCTTTTTTGACCCCAAAAGAACCGGGAAATCCCGGTTCTTTTGGAACCGGGATTTCCCGGTTGGAAACCCTACATGGAACACACACAAAGACAAGGACAACTAACACCCAGACCCAGAACAGATATTTAAATTCTTCATTCAAACATCTGCCCAGCCGGGAATCGAACCCGGGACCTCTGGCTTATAAGGCGGATACACTACCATCACTATCATACTATTTAGATACTATTTAGATTGGCTTAACCTGTTTACTTTCTTTAATTAACAACGAAAAGTGGCCATCATCCAAGCAGAGACAGAACTCAAATTACCTCAGACCTCCTCTTTACGAGTTCCATATATTACCTAAGCCTCGCCAATTACTGCACCTCAGTCAATAGAATGCAAGATGGGTTTCAGTACTCTCAATATAAGTGCAGCAAGGCTCATAATGAACGTGGACAAAAAAGGAACTACAGCTGTCGTCTGATTTTCTCTTTAGTCTAAAAGACACAGAAACGTCCTTAATAACATTAATTAGTAGCTCGCGGCGAACTGAATCTCGCGTACCTACTTTATATCTCCACAACCCTTCGACCGATTTGGCTAATATTCGAAGTTAAAAAAAGCATTAAAATAAACTACATGCCTGCATAAATTCAAGAAAATAGAATTAACCGTACTCAAGTTGTCGTCGAACAAATACAGACAAAGCGCTAATTTGGGCCCTAGAATCTGAGACCTCACTTCAGCCACTAAAACCTTGTCGCACTGTAAGCGATCAGCTTCACCTGACCGCTCATTAACTCAACTTCTTAATCCAACCTTTAATTGAAATGTTAACTTGGATGGCGATAAGGGACCCACAAGTTAATGTCCCGTCAGATTACGTACTTTATCTTGTGTTTGTGACAACACCGACTGGCATTAATGGGTGTAAAATGACACAAAAATACAGCGCTAAATGTGTGGCTGAAGGTTGTGCTAAAATAAATCGAAAAGTTGCAATAAATAAGATTTTATTTTGTGAAATTAATTTCACGTAAGCTTTTGATTGCTTAGTAAGTAATTTGACAGGTGCGATTTGATGATTAGAATTTGATTTAGAATTCAGATACAAAGTGTCCACTAAAAGTCAAAAATTATCACTCAAGATATGATTGGCACAGGGCTGGGATTTAGTGGTGTACAAGAAGAAATGTACCTACTATGCTGAACAATGTACGGCAACGGACTAAAAAATATGATGAAAGTTCATTCTAAATATACCTACATATTTTTAAAAACAATCATTTATTGCATTGTCATCGGATTTACACACGTTTACTAAATTTCAGCTCAATCGGACATCAGGAAGTACAAAGTTTTCACCAGAACAAACATAGTTACATACATATGTACATTGCAAGCTAAATAAAAGCTTGTAATAATGAAGTCATGATGGTGTAATGTGCCATGTTACTGTTGTTGTGATAGCTCTAATCTAGTTTGTTTCTTTTATCTAGAGACACACTTTTATCACTGACTTGTTAAGTTGAAGATATGTGAAAGATAATCAATCAATCGTGTAACTTTGAGTTATAATTGCAATTTTGTTCTTATTAGCGTACTATTAATCAGGCCTGTGATACTTAATCAATGCTCTTTTGACTCACGAAGACTCTACACAACTTCATTCTGTTATTGAAGTCGATGAAAAGTCAATTAATAAAGTCAATCTGCTTTATGTATCTGTCTTGGGTACTTATAACTTAGTCTTAACTTTTTGTCATTGACTTATGCTTTCTGTAATGCATTTTAATACTTTTGCAGACTTGCCAGTATGAAATGAGATCTAACATATGAAATTAAATGAAAAACTTATTTATAGCATTGCTACGAGTCAGGGTAAATAAAGAATAAATTCAAAATAATTAATTAATCAATAACTAATAATTTATAATTAACATGTATCATATAGGTCGTAAAATGGATGATCTAACACCCACAGTTTAAGTTGGGCTTTTTGTACAATGTACAATAAAACTGATTATACGAGTAAATAGATACCATATACCATAGATATGGTGCTAGTTTGGGTTAGCCCCAAAGCAATTTTGGCTTCATTTTTATCATCATTTCATAAACATATGAATCCACTAATACAAAGGCTGATCAGATGCGACCTGCGAAGACCACGACATGATTAATACCAAGTTTTATGGCGTGACGTGTCCTTATCTTGAAACAACACTAAAACAGACTTATGTAGGCGATACGGCACTTGACAAAAGTTAATGTGCGCTTAAAGGCCTCCACCCACACGTCCAGACCCATTATTAACTTTAAAGCTTACTATCGATCGCATCCTGTGGGTGCAAGGGTAATAGGTACATTCCGATACTTATTGATGACTGGTTTTCGCCGCGGACGTTTTAAGTAATATATTTGGTGCGTGGGATCGTGATCCATTGATTTCAAATTCACAAAGGATTTTCACCGATAAAACACTATATCTCTCACTGGAAATATGTTTATGTATTTCAAACTAAAGCCTATTTTTATGCTGCAAGAGCATCACGACATGACACAGCATTCAAACAAATAATTAACTTTTCATATATTTTATCACAGCCTCCGATGCACCTCTACAAGAATTTGACATCATCCCATCTAAAAATCAGATGGCCCTTTAGACTTATTAAGTTTTCTCACATTGATTTTTTCGGCTGAACTACAAGCAAGCAAAACAAAAGGTTGGAAAAAGCTTTACTTCTCTCAGACGTGAGTTTATGGTCATTACCTCGCCAGGCCCGTCAGTAAGGTAATAGCGGTCTGCGATCGGTGCCCAGAGCCAACAGTAACCTTCGACGACGTAGTTCCGGCAATTCCATTGTTTCTCTGCTAATTGAATCGATGCCACTGATAGATTACGCCGAGGAGGAAGCCCGGTTACACTGCGTACTGTGCGTTTAACTTAACTGTTAGATAACTACTTCGTGGTCGCGAGCTGTTGCTTAGTTCTAAGAAAAAGCCCAATAAATTAATAGAAGGAAAAAAACAAGAAAAATAGAAGACAAGAAAGAAAAAGTAAAAAAGTCTCCCCCGGTCGTTGGTCGATTAGGTTGTAGGTCTGGTTCATTTTCGTTGGTATTTTTACAATATTTTTAAATCAACAAACAAAATCTTTTAAATTTATTATCTATGCTATATTAAACTTCTTGTATAAGTAGGTATAGGTATTATCGGTATTGCATTTTCCCATAACACAATTATTTCCCCGACAGTTTGCGGTATTACCCTAATCTCCCCTACCATAAATACACAAGTAGGTAAAATACATTATAATATTATTAACCTATGTGATTAGACCTCTACGCTCCCCTCTCTCTCTTTCTCACTTATATTCTGATAAAATATGATCTGACAACAAATCCAAATATTTTTTCGCAAAGAATACTAAAGGACCATTTGTTTATTTAAAAATGTAAATTCCTAACTAGTTAACGAATCGGTTAACAAAACGGTGCGATGTACGCTCCGTAACAGATCGTTAGCGCTCGCAACAATGAACAAATCGAATCTGTCACGGGCGCCCGCGCACCCGCTTCCAACGAATTACGCACCATCACTTACTGGAACAGCTTGGGAGTAAGATACGCTGATTGAAAAGCGCGGAGGAACGCATTGTGTTCAAATTTATTACCATAGGTACTTGTAGACATATGAAAAACAAAAAAAATATTTTTATTCGTATAATATTATTTAATTACAGAAATCAAAAATATTTATTGACCTTAAACAACATTGACTGTTACGAGTAAGTCACGTTTACAAAGAATGTTATAATTTTAGAATAAAATTAAGCAAAGTAAACCAACTTACTTAATATTAAGCACTTTCTCATATTATCGTATTTCGGTTTAAATTTATTTCGTAACATATGCTATCTCAATCCTGGGCTAAGGTCTCTCAATCTCCTTCCAGATAGTGTGATCATCCGCCAAATTCGATCTTTCTTCCAAAAACGCATCAAAATCACTGCACCAGCGTTTCATCGGTCTTTCTTCGTCTGTTTGTTCTGCGTGATCCATCTGTCCATTTGTCGCCGTGCTTTCTGTTTAGTTTAAAAAAAAATCTTCTCTAAAAAATCTAATCTCTTGATGAAATAAACGATTGAAACTTGTGTAAGCAAATGCCTCAAAACAGCTCCGACTCCCGTCGCTGTAGGCAAAATTTTTTGCAGACATCAAAAATAGGTCTGACAAAAACCCATCATTAGTGATTATCGTCTGACAGTTAATTATACCCTGTATTGATTGGCGCATTGTGCTCCAATATCGAACGAGCAATCGGCTCAAAAAGTACGTAGTCCAGCTTTGAATAGCCCATTATAGGCCCATCCCATTAATAGCTGCACTGTACAATCTGTGTACAGTTCTTTCGCCGATGCTCCATAGATCACAGGCAATAATTAAACTTAATAACATAACTTCGAAAAGTAATTAGCTCAATAATGATCCATAATTCACTATTGACAGTCGTTAATATGCGTGAAGGCAAATGCATTGATTAAGAAATCCATTCAAGGAATATGTAATTATGAATAAGTATTTTTCGAGCTGTAATAATGGCGGTAATAAACTTGAGCTTAATAATGTGGTACCCAATGAAGTCTATTTGCAGTAGTTTATTTGAATAAGTATTCAATACTTTTTTGGTTTATTTCATTGCACTATGCCCACATACAGGTACAATTTTATTATTGCTAAGATTAGTCCACAGTTTTGACTAGGAAAATACCTAGGTATAATTGCATTACCAGTAATCTTAATATATATAAATCTCGTGTCACAATGTTTGTCCTCAATGGACTCCTAAACCACTTAACCGATTATAATAAAATTCGCACACCATGTGCAGTTCGATCCAACTTGAGAGATAGGATAGTTTAAATCTCAAATTATAGTCGCAATTTTAATTTATTGCAAATTATATATATACTGCTAATTTTTACTATAAATTGACAAGTTAGCATCAACATACTACGGTTGCTATAGTTACGCAATGGCTTTTGACAGGACAACGTCTGTCGAGTCAGCTAGTTACTTAATAAATTCGGCCCGCGGTTTCACCTGCTGTCCCATATTAACTTTATTGTTCGTATTCCAAAGTAATATGTTATCCAGAGTCATCAATCTAGCGACTTCGGTGTCCAGAGTAAACCAAATTTAATACAAATTCATTCATCTTTTTCAGCGTGAAGAAGTATATTAACATACACAGACACACCCTTAATCACTTCAAACTTTCGCATTTTTAGTTCGAAAACAATAAAAAAATATAAGTGTAACAAGTGCATATTATAAGGTTTATAATCACGCACTTATTCCTTAAACTATAACCATCTTTCTTTAACTAAATAATAACTGTAATCTAGCATCTAACGTGCACTAACCCGATCACTACATAATACTACATATCTTCAGCAGTTACCCCACTGCTCATCATTACGGGAACAAAACGCTGGAAAGCTATTAAATATAAGCAAAAGCAATCAATAAGTTGCGAACATTTTACCGACCACTATGTCATCATACTGTAATGCTGGTACTTAGCTCGTCTGCTCGTAACGTCGGTGCTTCGTACCCGAAGTAATTACTGTGCTCATAAAGTAAGGCAATAAAGCGATTCCCATAGCGCACTTTCATTGCAAAAGTGGATGCCTATGCAACCGCTGAGTATTGCTATGAAAGCTTGACGCACTATCTACCGGCTGTAAAATAATATTCGAAGTGGGTAGTTAGTTGGTACCAGAAAACTAATAGCATACGTTCTATGAGTACTACATTTCGCATTTAATGAAAGCATATGCGCTTGCTTTGCTTGCTTGCACATTGGAAACTATAGATCTTATAAAACCTAACTTACTCTACATAAATTCGTACGTAATTAATTTTGCCAATTGTTATGTTTAATGTATTCGTTGCATTATTCTGATACTAACTTTATACTCGAACTCTCGGTTTTTTTATATCTAAGCTCGATGTTTATTATGTTTTATGACCTACCGTCCTACCACATTCTCATCTCACGCCACGAAGTTGTGAAGGACGACCCGAAGGACCACCAAAGCGGTCCATGTCAGTAGAGATTTACGATGACAAGTCAATGAGGCTATCTGAACACGTCAGGTTACAGCTAAACAAGGTCTCAGCCGAACCAACAAACTTTACGCTCTCCTAAAGTGCCCTTTGTCTTTTTTAGACGTAGACTTCTCAGAAGAAAGCTCGTGGATAAGTAAACCTTTATTTCTTTTGCTGTGACCTCAGGGCATGTTATTTATTAAATAGGCGGCATGTAAAATAGCAGTTAACGTTATTATGGCTGTTTAAGCGATATGCCCAGAAGCGAATTCCACTAACAAGTTTTTCTGGTAAATTTCACAAACATCGTATTAAATCGTCTAAATAGGTGTCTCCGTTTTATCGACGATCCTAAAGGCTAATTAGGCGACGTAAAGTGAATTTTATGTACGGAATTAAGTCACAGCG
The DNA here is from genome assembly GCA_949125135.1 of Alcis repandata. Lineage (NCBI taxonomy): Eukaryota > Metazoa > Arthropoda > Insecta > Lepidoptera > Geometridae > Alcis > Alcis repandata. The sequence goes on along the minus strand of OX421239.1, from coordinate 7,551,986 downwards.
TGAAACCACCACCAAAAATAATGAAACCAGTTGATGGCACAAGTATAAAAAAAACTTTTTAAAACACAACTCATTGCGCCGGTCGCAGGATGTGGAAACTAAATATGGGTACGAACTTCCGATTGGGCGGTTCTAAATTAACTGCGCCTAAGTTTGGACGTTAATGTATCAGCTATTCCAGCGAATCGACGAGTGTTCCTTTTTTGCGTGATTTGTTTTCGTCGAAGGAGAATAAGTTCGATCTACGAGTATCAATGAGTTATATGGTCTGTGGTATGCAAACTTGTAGCAACTCGTGCGAGCTGTACGTATATAAGTTACTCGATATAAATCGACACCTGAAAAGCGGTATTCAATTAAAGAGATAGTAATCGGATGGTTAAGTGAATTTGTGCGGTGTTTAGAGCTGCGATAGTTATCGTATGGAAATAATTTCTCAGTGAAAAATCACTTTAATGTTACAAAATTTAATACACAACGCTTAGAATTATAAGTTTGGGTTTTTGGGAATTCAGTGGATGAGACTGGCGCAGGTTTAAAAAAGATGGCATGCTGAGAAGAGTGAAAAAAGTTTAAATACATACTCAGCAGATAGATAGATAAACTCTTTATTGTTCACACCAGAAATTACAAACAGAAGGATTATAACACCTAAAAACTAGTGCGACAACTGGCGGCCTTATCGCTAAGAGCGATCTCTTCCAGGCAACCTAGCAGTGGGCGGAAACGGTTGATGATGATGATCATACGTGTTTTCAATTCAGTATACGAGTACGTACTCCCAGTTTAACATGGGAATATTCCCGCGTTAATTATAACAAAATACCTTAGAGTATTTCCATACGCTCTCTTATTAATTAGTAATTTAATTATCCAATTATAAATTACTCGCTTGTAGCAGAGTAATTGTCGTCCATTATCTTGTGCAATGTTTTATTTTACCTCTGCCGTGTTAAATATAGTTTAAAAGAGTTTTTTCTACAAGAGACAACCACTTCTAAATATCTACTATATACATACAGGGTTATACGGAAAGGGTATGCTAAGCCGAAAAGGGCTCATAGTACTCATCATTATGAACAACTTTTACTATGAGATCAACTCGGAATTCGGCTCAGCATACCCTCTCCGTATAGCCCTGCATAACCCTGGGGTTTTTTTTGTTTGCTTCTGTACTAGGATGGCTTAGTAATAATTAATAGTTCAAAAAAACTAAAAAACACGCTTAAAGTGGGTCAAAATCGCGCCCAAAGGAATCTGTTACAATACTTACAATCATACAAATAAACATACAAGTGAAGTTAATAAAAAGCGTGTAAAAAACGTTTAAAAAGAGTGGGTGAAACCGCGAGGCGCAGCTTACTTGAAAGTCATACATGAAAATAATGACACACTCCTAAAAATGTTCGAGTAATGACGATGCAAGGCTCTTGGCTCGATTAGACTCGCTGGCCAGGGGCAAAGGTGTGAATCGACATTTAATAAAATAATTTATCGAAGTCTAATGCGTTTTTAATGACCGCACGGGCACAACGAGTTGCGGAAGATTTTTTTCTAATAGCTCGTCATTTTTCGTACTTCGACGCTGTAGATTGGTAGAGGTAATGTAGGAAGTGATAATGATCGGGAAATGAGCGAGTAAGTTTTTAACTAGGAAATGATGAACTAGGATGGATAGTGGATACATATTTCTGCCTTTTGGGGTAAAAACATAAGGTCCTTGGAGTCCAATCGCATGGTTGCTTTTCAATGACCTTTTAAAACGACTTAATAGAAGAATCAAGCGTACAAAGGGCCGGTACTTACCTCGAACAGAGAATTAGCATTGCTATTCAACGAGGTAACGTCGTCAGGCTTTTGGGTACTTTATTCGCGGACAGTGACTTGAGCTCTTATCTGTAGTACCTATATTTTGTTTTATTTAGTTGTAAAATAAAGAGGATCTGATTGCATATGCTTACCTTTTCAATTAGGAACATTCTAGGTACTATAACTTTTCTAACAACAACAACTAGGAAGAATCTGATTCTGACGATCCCTTGGGTGACATTAGTATGTATTTTTGATCTGTAACATATTACGAGTTCATTTCTTTTATTAAAATCTTGAGATGCACGCAAATCGATAGCGGCATGATATCGAAGGACAATCAATTAACTCGAGCGCAATTCGATTATTGATTTCGTAATTAAATCGCGCCGGTGGGCGTCGACGTATTCGATATTTCATTAATGATTCTTACCGATATTTTGTTGACTTTCGCGATTAAGTTATTAAGGAAGTAATGTTGAAATGTCGAACATAAACGGACCTATATGTCATTTTGCAGAGAGCTTTCGGTGTCCAGTCAATTTATTTCATAAAGCAGTCAAATTATTTCATATATAGGTAGACTACTCTAAAGCCGTCGGTAGGTATATCTTCATCCAAGTTCCAAAATAATCTCCAAATCTAGTCTTGTTTCTCAGATAATGTCTAGGTTCCTAAGATTCATCCAAGTTTTAAAGCACTCACTTATTTTATTACACCTAGGCTATTTCAGGCACCAAACATAAAATCCTAATTACAAAACTTTTTCTTCGACTTGTAAAAGCCCAGACGCTGCTACTTTTACGATCACAGTCAGAAAAAAGGTTGCAAGATTACGATAGCTTGTAAACATACTCTAAGCTTACAATGCTCGCAATTTAGCTTGGCTTCGGCTGACAGTCCGTATAAAAGAAGAAAGGAATAATTATGCGTTACAGCGGCGAGATAACGTAATTATTTACCGCTCGATTGCTTTATTGCCACGTATGCAAACATTTTAACTTTAAGCCGCGCATACTGGCCGGTAAACGAGCACAAAAACCTCGGTGCTTAATCATGTCTTTCTTAATCGATTTTTGAAAACCCGATTCTTATTTTTCACCGTCCAACCGGCCGTATTAAATAATCTCGACGGCAAATGAGACTAAATTGCACACAATTTAATCGCACTCGTGTTATTGCCGAGCTTTAAAAAGCAATTAACGATTAATTAAGGTTGCTGTTTATAGTTTTCATAAGTGCCTCCGATGCGCAAGTGTTTCTCTTGCAAGTGATGCCGGTAGGAGTCAGTCGGCTCCAATTTAGTCACAGTTCAACGAATACGGCGCACAAAAAGAAATTCCCGCGTTCGTTACACCGAAAAAGGTTGTAGCTGTAGCTTCACAATAGGCGGGAAAGGACAGAAATAATTGGGACCTCCAGCTGTCTTAGAGCCGCGAGTGTCGACTCATCAGTATGCGAGCGGAGCACTGCCTCCGCCGGCGGACCATTCATCCGCACCTCACAGCTAGATACAAATTGCCTCCGTCTGAACTACCTCTGGAAATACCGAGCCCCACAAGCCCTTTTTCGTGTAGATTTACGTGTAGACTATTGTGTAGTTGGTTCTATGCCTAAGACGATCGAGAAAACCTCGTCTGCGATGTCAGTGACAAACCCTGTCAAATGGCTCCGTGAAACCTCAGACGATTTGCTGGGTGTTTATACCATTTAAAAGTCAATCATTGTCACCGCAGAACCACTCGTTTGAAAATTGCGTTTGCATCCGTTTATAGGAGAAGCACGTTTCGTCCACTTAAGTTGTCATTTAAGGAATCTGAATGAACAAACGGCGATTGTCCATCAAAGGTAGAGACAGCGAGACGAGCGCATTCTCTGTAAGTGAAATCGTATGTTCATTTGCATCCACTAAAGTGCCTATTATTACTCGATCTCTAACGATTCCCACGAGCAAAGCTGTCATGTAAGTTTTTTGACCAGGGACATAAAAAATCTCAGATATCGGTTCCGTATAGGTGTACTCGAACAATAAATTTTAGATCAAAATTGCGAATTTACTTGCAAATGGCCTCTTAAAAGGCGCAAATTGAATTAACATCCACTTTGCATAACTGCTACGAAGACGGTGGTGGGCGGCTGCAGGCGCGAGTTACGGCGCGGGCAGCGCGCCATCAATTAAATTTTAATTTTCGATACCCCGCGAATGAGTTGGTAGGGCTGTAATTGGCCTGACTAGCGGGATGATTGTTTTATTGGCCTCGCGCTGTCGCAGCGGGCATCCGCACGATCATTTCAATACGTTGCGCTCTCGCCACAAACGCTCCGATGCTCCTAAGCCAAAAAGACAAAAACCTAAGCCGTCCATCTCACCCGCTGACGTAGGCGTCGCGCTCCAGACGAGCTCTGAATTTAAATAACTCGTTTCGGCTACCGCTGACAAAGCCTCCGCTTAGATTCGGGGCTCCTTTTCTTCTCGGAGGGCAGGTAGCAGGTAGATGTCTCATTCCGTCGCTAGCGCTATTTATAGTTGCTTAATTTCGGTTAGATGCGGTTGAGTCGGTGTCCTCTCAAAGTCTCGGAGTGACGCGAGTCGCAGGTAGCGCGTTTTTGCAGGACCTCACCTAATTCGAGCCTTTGAGCGCACGCTCGCGCCGCACGGCCAAGTTTTTACTGGTTTGTTTGTTTCATGACCTCGCACGAGCCCCGCACATGACTTCGCAAGTCGTGGTAAAAAAACGTTCTTAAATACGATTCCTTTTAACGGTTGCGTTCTGTGTTTATGCATCTTGTGCAAGATCGCAAGTAAATAAAGGCGAGATGCGCGTTCGTCGGATGCAGATGAAGACGCGAGCGGTACGTGCCCTGCCTACCGACCCTCGGTTAATGCCAACTTATTGTTCGCCTTCGTCGGGCTCTTCACATGTTGCGGCGTGTCACGAACGTTGTTTATGTAAATATCGCTTTGACGCAAATGATCCTCTACTCGAGTTACGGGCAGGTAATAAACGTCGCTTTATGGACGTTCCTATCGGAGGATCTTGAAATAAAATCCTGACATCGACGTGCAATCATTTATTTATACACCGAGCACGCATCCAGCCATAAAATATAGATTATAAGGAGGTCCATGTCATAATTTGAGCCTCCTATTCTCTACTAAGATAATGAATACTAATAGGTACATACTCGCATTAATAACCATGATGAACGCGTAATTTCAATTACGGAATAACTTTCGTATATTATTTATTATGTTGTGCTAGATGCTAGTGCAATATCAAGACTTCAGCTTTTACTATCATTTTGTTGTTACTTTCACTTACCTGATCGGTCGGTTAAATAACCAAAACTTCAAATGAAGGCCTAGGCGCATGAAAAATTACATTGCAACATTTGGACCAAGTTCCTACTAAAAACAAGGACAAATACAAATGCGTAGGTGTAAAATCTAAGAAACCTCTCAGCACCGCTGTCTTTACAGACACTCTTGCACATACCTACAAGGTGTTTTATAATATAATCAAGGAGAATAAAGGCCGCCGACCTGCGGGCCATAAAGCAAACAGATTGCATCTAACCTGTCGGGGACGTGCGGCGTCGCATGACTCAATGAGATGCGCTCGCGCCGCGTCCCGAGGATGATGCTGAGGACTGCAACAACCCTATTCTTGGAGTTTGAGACTATCTCCGTACTCTCACTGTCATGACGTTTCTAATGAGTGCAACAAGGACCGAGATAATATATCCCTTGCTAGAATTGGACCCCTGTACCGTGCACGCGTCTCAAAACGTGTAGGCCAAGTATCTAGGTAATCTGCCGCTCTTCGCTAATTAAAACTATACAATGTATGGCGGCCTCAGCTATCTTCTCCGATGTTTGATTCTGGTTTTATGAAATCCGAAATGGGCTCCAATATGGCTCTGAAGAAAGCCCGAGGTTTCGTCATTTTGGACTTCAATTTTACAACTTTATGATTTAGAAAAGGGAAGAGTGAAGCGTATTTTTAACAGACTTCAAAAAGAAGCCGATTCTCAAATCGAGTGAATGTTTTTTTTTTGATAAAAAAAAACGTATCGGATAAGTATGTCGATAGTCTGAAATTCGATTCATTAGAAAAATTACTCACAAGTTCACAACAACAAATAAATCGTTCAAATATCTTAGTCTTAACATTAAAATACTTCATGAGCGACGAGCGTCTCCGTTTTAGCAATCACGTTAAATGAAGCCCAGAGATATGAACATTGAACATGGTTGTGTAACTGCACAAAAAGCTTTCGCCGGCGAGTCTTGTACCTATTACCCATTCTTAACATTACGCGAGCTCCGTGGGAACCCTGCTTACATTCTGCTCGAGCTGCAAGGAATATCTGCTCTTTAAAAAAGTTATAAAACATGTACTCCTGATGGCGGTTGATGGGAAGCATTAGCGTAGCGTTTAAAGATTGGGCTCTCGTTTTCCTTTTTTAAAGTACCTACATATATGGTTTGTGAATTTAAATGGACATGGAATGGGTAGCTATTGGGTAATTTTTCTGGGTGAGAATATTTTACTCTTAGTACCTAAGAGGTAGGGGACTCTCCCTTACAATCTTGCAACTCTAGCGTAGAGTGGGCAGGATAGATTTTATGTGTAGTAGATATGTAGGTACAGCCACAGTACAGCTAAATCCACATTTATAATACCAAAACCAAAAGTTTTCGCTTCATCGGTTGATTTTTTTGTATATTTGATGAACTCTTTGACATGTAATTTTTCGTTACTAATCTTACCAATGTATATTATAAAAGTGAAAGTTTGTATGTTTTTTACCACTAAAATCTGAAATGACTTAACAAATTTACATGGAATCAGAAATCGTTCATGGTCTGGGTTTAACACAGGCTACTTTTTATCCCAGAAAGATCATGTTCACTTTTTGACCGCGGATGAAACCGCGAGGCGCAGCTAGTATTAAACTATAAAATAAAGTACCGCGCTGCTATTAGTAGGTGGCATTATAGCTACACTACCAAAGATGAGAAGCGGTATGGCGTGGCTGGCGGTGCGCGGGCGGCGGGCGCGGGCGTGCGCGGGCGCAGGTCAGCGAGGCCGTGAGAACGCGCGCGCGCCGCCGGTTCCCAGGCACGCGCCGCCCGCGCCCAGCGCGCGACCGCAGCGCGGTGCGGCGGCGCGGCGCGCGGCGTAGGCGCATAATGGACTCCGGTGATCTACTGCGTGTTTGCGTAGTATAGAGATATAAATAATCTTGGGAAACGAGCGTAGATTTGAAATATTTAGATTAAAATAAAGCATTAAAAAAAGTAAACTTAGTAGTGTAGTTTGATCAAAATAATCGCTAAGCAATTCAAAAGAATGGGCTGTTAGTTAAAAATGGAAAAGTTAAATGAGGTATGTTTTCTTTATTTTCTTTCTTAATAACATGATAACCCGATGAATGAATTAATGAAAACAGTCACTTAGTTCCTCAGCCAACCAAGCAATGTTGGGTAGATAATTCTACTGTCTATGTATTATAATTAGGTTCTTCTTACTTACCACTTATGTAAAAAATTTGGTTGAAATGTTTAATTATTAATCTGACCACTGTCAGCATAGCCAAGTAGATGTGTGGGTAAGTATTAGACTAGAAGTATTTTCAATAAACCTTGCAAGGAAGCATTTATCTAAAATGAACTTCTAAAAGCCATTAAAAACTAACTTTCAATCAAGCACCTCCCTAATCTATAAAATATTGTATTGTATAACGTACGGCATAGCTCTCTCCGAGGTCGCCGCGGTCGCGCGCCTCTGCCGGCGACCGTGGGACCGGCGGCGGTGTTCTGTAGCTGCACACGTTCTACTGCCTCTACCGGATTATTATATGCTGCTAGTACATTACAGTATCTACACGTACGAGTATAGCATTGGGTGTGTACATAGCTTTAGAGAAGGCTGCGTTTCCCGGAGATGAAGCTCTGAAAAATATATTTAGTTCATACAAGTCAAACACAATTGAAACTAATTTTTAAAAAGCGAAGTTTTAAAAAGCACTAAATTCGGGTCCAAAATATTTCTATTGTACCTACTTTTAATGTAGTAGGTTACATTTGTTACGCATTGTTGTGTGCCCAACAAATCATTATCATGAAAGGAAAACTCTAGTCACGCAAACCTAGTTTTAGATTGCACGCGCCGACCGACAAATAGAAATTCATAATTATCGCGTACAACATTTACACGTCGCAATTACAAGGCGCATAACATTCAAATTAAAACTCGCAGCCAATTCCGCCTCACTAATAGCTCATTTCATGTGTGCATCTCAATTTTATGTTCACATTATGCATTCATATTCGCGGCAGTGACGGTCGTCATTTCTAATTTATGCGCGGTCGTGCGCGGCTCGCCTCCTGCCTGCCTGCGCACGCGCCGCTCGCTCGTGATCCGCTGATCCCACAGAGAATTAGATCCTACCACTACCTGGCCAGTATCTCACGAGCCCCACCTTGCTACAAACTTATCTGGAAGCGGTTAATCTTAATGGTTTAAGTGTAGCTGGTCGGCATTGTGTACGGAGATCGCACGTGAAGCGATGCGTGAGGATCCTTCAGTCACGCTTATGCTCGACGTTCTATTCTCAAGTACGGTGGCACGTCAGTGATTGATATGTTTACGGAGAATGTGCTTTACCTATTTTAAGGGTTTGATTGAATTGTTTGCGTTCGGTCTCAAAGTGGCTCAAAAGCTTTTGCTGTCATGTTAGGGCAGATTGAGTAAACAGCTGAAAGCGTTGTTTATTTATCTATATCTAATTCTGAAACTGATGAATCAAGACTTCGAAAGCAACACGTGCCTACTGCCTACTCATACTTACTGCGAGCAACGATAAAAACCCCACTTTCATATGTTTATGTTGTTGATGCTTGATTTTGTTTTTTTTTGTGTGTGATGTGGATACTGGGTAGGTATTCGCTTAGGTGGAGTTTGGTACTAGAAGGAACAAGCACCTACCTGCATACCCTACCTATATCTGCGTTTTTTCTTTGCTCACTTTAACAAATTACCTCTTCATCACATTCTTCTATTTACAAAAACAATTAAAAAACTGTCCTCTACGATTTTATATTAAATACCCAAGCCTGGAATCTTGACAGAGAAAACAAGACGGTAAATTATAAGCGCATAGACTTGTGCCGCACAATGAAAGATACAAATAGAAAGGCTTTAATAAAGGGCAGATGCATAGAATGAATGGGAAGATGCAATCACGGACCCTTCTAGATTCAAAGGCTTCATTTGCCGCACGCTCGAGGAATTAATAGTGGGAGAGCTGACACTCTTATTAATAATAACTTAATAAAGGTTACCTAAAAACGTTAGAGAAGCCATACGAGTATGTCATTATTTTTAACTACAGAACAGAACTAAAACATGTCAAAGACATAATGTTTATCTGTTAATTTATGTAAAGTAAGTACTTTATTTACAATATCGAAATACTATTATTCTTTACGATAAATACTAACGCAGTTTCATACAAAACCATCTCTCGATTTCGAACGTAACAAAAATTAGGTTTAGTTAGAGACATACACGTATGACTGTATGTAGAGGTACATTTAAACTAGCGTAGCGACCGTATAATACCAGCACAAATCCCATACAGTCATGATAATTTTCAATACGTTCTGTGACCTAATAAATTAGTGGTCACAGTGGATTAAGTTCTCATATATACCTTTGTCAAAAAAACACCAGCTCTTCGGCAACGTATCTCACGATGACGCTGTAATACCGGTAGCGGTGCACGTCTACAAAACGAAATAGCCGATGCGGAATAACGAAGTTTGCACCCGCTCATTACTGACAAATTATTGTTCACTAGTGAGGGAACTGACTTACGCGAATGCAAATATGAATACAAGAGAATAACGTTTTTAATATAGACTAGGCTTTAGTTAATAAATCTAAACATATGCCTGCTAGAAATAATGCTGCCTTAGTTATTTCGGTCTATAAGACGAGGACGTCAACACGTTTAGTATATTTTGATCTGTCAACTAAAGCTAAATACCACCTCAATTAAGGTTTCAGAATTGGCTGTGATAAAGCTGTATTTATGCTGAATTTAATACGAGTCCAACAAATTAGCGGTCTTGGTACATCAATCGATCAAAGATAAAACATGTAATTTTTTCCTTTACCAAGAGCTTTTTGCTACTCTAAAAAAGCAAAAAAATCAAAACATTAAATTATGTACAAATAATTTCACGTCACTATAATGCAGCCCGATTCTGCTCACGTATTACATTTGAGAATTATACTCATCGACTCATAATGACGTAGTAGCTTGTTATTCGCAGTGACTGTGAGATATTCTGATGTTTTTGTTTGTGGTAAAACATTGGTGCCATTGAGGTTCTTTATTTTGCTGGCAGCTAAGTAGTAACTGACCTATCTATGGGATAAAGGTGAGATTGCCTGTAGCATCACGCCTTTCGCCAACCCACCACAGTTCCTAACGCTATCTACAAGATCCAATCGCTCGAAAACGTTTTTCTGCATTTGCTATTTTGACGCCTTTTGCTACCTGCATGGCTCCTACAGCGACTGCTGCTCTCGCTATGTCCTAAGGCCGGCGCTGGCATCACTATAGAATTTGCTGCTTATTTATAACGTCTCTAAGCAATGAGCAATCACCATAAAACAATTGATGACAATGTACACAGCGTAATAACAACTTAGATCAAGCAACAATTCGAATTAATTTACTCATACTAGGTAGTACCATTTGCTACGGACAGCTCCATCATTTCTTGCCATAGACCATAACAATGTTAACCAGTAGACAGATGGTATCTATTCGAAAATAATACACTTAAATGAGCCTAAGCTCGTCAGTTGGATAATCTTGATAGGAAAATAAAATGGATTGTTATCGATTTTTTTTTTGCATTTTCATAATATTTACCTGCGATTTGTACAATTCGGCACTAGTTGCAACTAGCTGACCCGGCAGACTTCGTACTGCCATACAGTACTTCTCTATGGTACTGCCAAATTAAATATAAACACTGCACAAAACACTATTAACAATTTTATACTTATAATATATTACAATTTATAGGTACGAATTTATTGATAATAATAAATAAATTTAATAAATAATAAAAATTATTACTAATAAATAATATTATTATTAATAATATTTATTAATAATAATTTTATTATTATAAAATATTATTTAATAAAATAATAAATCAAATTTATTAATAAATAAATAATAAATAATATTTACTTTAATTATTTTTAACTTGTTGTTCGTTTTGTATAGGCATCTTTGACAAGTGTCAAATACTATGTTTTCTTAAACACTATTGTATCTATTAATTAATTTTGAGTCAGCCAACCGTCAGCGCAATTACCTATGTCGTTCCGTACCCGATGCGTTGTGTTGAATTTCACAAGGATCTGTTCTTCATGCATGATCTACTGATTTTGTGATCTTTGTTCCTCACCATGGCGTCCTTGGTTCTAGCTCTCCTCTCACTTCGCATCTTGTTCTATAAATGTGGCATCGTTTAGTATTCAGTCGTAATGTTAATACTCGCTTAAGTGTTTAGATGCCGCTCGCAATCATCACCGTTTTGAAATACCGACCTACCCACGGGTTTCTCAACTGAGTACTAGGGAGTTTTTATGGGCAAATAAACTTAAAATTTATTGGCCGAAGTGTTTGAAAACCGTAACTAAAAACTTTGAATTACAATAGTTTTTCATAAATGAACAAAGGTCTATATTGATTTTAAATCGTTTTACTTAAAAATTAAAGTGCTCGAAATCGGTTAAAACCTTGCCTACTAGATTGATAAGTCAATGAGCTCACCATACCTGTGGAATAACAGCTAGGGCACAACGGGTCTAGAGTGGAAATGTCACGTGTAGAGTCGATATCCTCCGGCCAAATAAAAGAATAAGCCGCGAAAATCGGATAACAGGGCTGTTTGTGTCGCGTCTTCTCTAGGAGAGACATTAGATAAGCAGTAAACAAATTGTTCATACGTTTATGATACTAATGTATAAAGGTATCTTTCAAATAAGTTTCGAAATCATTCAGCGTGTATTTTATGTCCTGGCTTTATGTTTCAAACTTCCCGTTCTTTGTTGGCGTGCATGATAAGTTGACGTTGCGTGAAAAGACGCAGATAAAGTGCGACAAACCTATCTGTTGTGTTGAATGAGGGAGCCATCATCGCTTTTCTAAAGGAAACTATTAGATCTTCCGTTAAAAATATTGGTTCACTCATTTGGCCACCTCTACAACCGCTAACTGTGACCGGCTGTCTGCTCGCTATCCGTCACGGTTTTCGTCGGTTGCGAAGTGAAATGAAAATTCGTACTTACTGTATTTATTGGATTGTACTTTTTACCACCTACTAGACATAATAAAAAATGCTCGATGCATAATATATCAATATATTAAAATACTTATTTTACAATAGGTATTATAGCATTTAGGGGATTGATGCATTTTAATGCATAAATGTGTACCAATATGATGTTAAAAAGATGCCTGAAAAGATGTCCTTTTCTGTATCCCTGACAACGTGTATGCAAAATTTCATGATTATTGTTGAGTAGATAAGGCGTGAAACCATAACAAAGTCACCTTTTCACAATCATAATATTAGTACTTCGGATTACTAAAAATGTAACAGATTCAACGTGATTATCTACAGCAGCAATAATCTGCGAAGGTAAAGGTTTAAAAGAAGAGAAATTCTTCACTCGGTCACGTCCTAACAATTACGGGGCTTTCACAAATTTCCTTATTATCTTGTAAGACAATCGCCTTAAACATTGGCTGAGGACCGTTAATGCACTTACAGTACTTACATACACGAGTGACGGCGCTTCGAAATTCAACGGCCGATGAAAGTACTTTAATTCAGTTATTAGCCAGTCACTCGATGAAAACATGCCTTTTGGCTGAGTCATGGGGACATTCTTTGATTCTTTCTGTCATACTGCTCCCTGCGGTTTCACTCGCTGTTTTGCAGGAACCGTTACTTTTTTCAGAATAAGCTGCTGTGTTAATCTGGGCTATAAACTACCATAATTTCAAATTTCATCCAAATTCGTTCGGTTATTTTTGCGTGATTGAGTAACAAACATACAAACTTTCACATTCATAATAGATGGAAAAGAGAGTAGGATAATTTAAATCAAAGGCTTAATTTTTACGTTCTACAGATTTAAAATAACTATGAACTACCTACCTACCCTAGCCGAGAAGTAACCGATTTACTCGCGACTCTACAAATTAAATTGCTTAAAATTTACACCAACAAATGACATTAACTTTGCACAATACGAAAAAGATGTGCACACTGCCCAGCACTTTAGTAACTTAACTTCAAGCAGCATTTATAACTAGTACCGCTTGTAAATGTTCATCAATCAACAGTCGAGCCGATAAAAATAAACCCCTGGGCGTCGGTTATGACACGACGATCGGCCGCGACCGACGCGTCACGTTCTCGCATCGCACTCCCACAGGGCTGGTCACGAACTTATACTTCACTTAATTAACTTAAATAAGACAGTTTTGCGAACGAAAAAACGACTGGGAAAGGTCGTCGGTTCGCAAACCGGATCGGCGCGGATAAGCGGGCAGCGAATGAGCATACGCCTTTATACCAGCTTTTTGTCACTCTTCTGAAAACAACAAAAGATGGCAACACCACCATATCACCTTTGTACATTTTTAATTTTTCAAAATTTGGTAGCTGTAAAATTGTTGGCATCCTTTTTTTTACATCATCATCATCACTCTCACCTCACAATCGCCCGTTGCTGAGCATAGGCCTCTCTTCTTGTAATACGCCATTAATCCTGGTCATGAGCCAATTTTCATTTTTCATATAGGTATTAAAAAAAAAGATACGCAGAAAACTTAAATGTTATCAAATTAGTTTTGTTTTAACAGCAACGAAATGTTTGAATTTTATTAATCGGTAGAGGGTATATCACGATGTAATTATTGTAATGAAATAAGTGTTTCCACTATAATGACTCGCAATCCCTCTCGCCAATATTTGGTATAATGTAAAGAAGCTTTACATTATACCAAATATTGGCGAAATAAATAATAAATTATTCAATAACTTTTCATGGGATGAAAAAGACCCATTCTCAAAAAAAATAATGCTGGTGTAGGAAAATCTTAGCTATGTATTTTTAGGGTTACCTAATTGCTAAAAGCTCCTTCACACTGCCTGGAAGCTCGCGTTATTTTTCGTTGGAAACCGCGTAAAATATAGTATTTAGAGCCCTAATTTTAGTAATTTTATTTCGCAAAAAAAGGAATCATTTAAAGTCGTGAAACAAAAGTTTTTGGGTATTATGGGAACCTACCTCTCTCTGAGAGATTTTCGATTAGTTCATTTATTTACTTTGTTTTTTATTTGTGATTTTCTATCCTGTTTAAGCCTATTTATGTTATTTTAATTTAAATTGTTCAAAATTGCCCTGCAGTAAATTCCCTTTGCTACATTACACGCTCTCGCAGAGCGTGAATTGTGCGAGACAGCGTTGAAAGACAGACGCTTACGACTCCTTTATATTGCTACTCAAAGTACTCTGACATGACATCATGGAACGAAATAATTACAACCATCTTATGCAGGTATTAAAAATATTATTCTCTCTTTAAAAATTAACTCAACCTTAAAATGCGAACGTAATGTTATGTTATTTGTAGTTTTGATGACGATGATGAACTCCATGACGATTTCGGCTACGGCGACCATATTTTCTGTTGCTTGGTACCTAACTGATGTTGATGCGTCCTCAAATGGCTGATCTATCCAATTTTAGCTGTAAATGCTAATTGCTACATGTGGAACTACCAACGGAGTGTCATATTTTTGGGATGTAATATAATTTAAGTTATGTACTGATATACCGCCAAGCAGTAATATACAAATATGTGTTCCGGTTGGAAGAAAAAGTTTCTAGTGAATTTTCAGAGCAAATAGGAGATTAAACATTTTATATCTCAGGGTGACGAACGCAGTGCTGTGCCGCGCAGGGTCTTGAATTCTAACAGCCGCACTCAGAAACGTTCATTAAATTAGTCCTAATTGTTACTTAGTTAAGTTACATTAAATTTATTAACTAACGTCACATCCCAGATACAGAATTTAAGTGTTCGTTAGCTAATGATAGATTTTAGAGTAGAGTTTAAAATTCTGGGTGGCGCAGTCCTGTTATTTGCAAACGTGACGTTTTACATCAGGCGAACGATTTGCTTTCCTCGTCTGGTCACTCAATTGCATTAAAAAACTTTTAATAAAGTCCATAATCCACCGTCGTCGCTGTCGTGTCGTTTGTGTGTTCCATAATTAGTAATTTCCTCAATGTTGGCCTGCTCTTACGTAACTACCGCCTAAACGGATTAACTGATTTTAGGTTGCAAGTTTATACATAATCGTGTACATACTCATACATACTCCTACATACTCGTGTAGGTACGTATACTAGTGCATTTATCAGAAGTGTATCTGGCTTGTATTACTTTTAAAAATAATATCTACTCGTTATAAATAAAGTACCTATTTCATATTATAATCATTTTCCGGCAAACCGTATGCATCACATAATTTTTATCAAATTTTCGTTTCTACGAATTTCAATACCTACTTGTACCACAGAAACATTATCGCATCATTTCCAATGACCCAATTAATATCCCGAATTAAATTACACAATTTATCAGATATGTGGGATACGTTCGTCGTTCGTTCGTGGGAGCGTGCGCCTGCGCCGTGCAATACCTGTACTGAGACTGCTATTTAAGCTGCGTACTTGTACTTATTGTAGGACCGGTCCCGCACCTGCCCCGGGCACACGCCACGCAAGCCCGCCGCGCACTGACAACTACACTACAACAAAAAACAAAAGAAAAAATACACGTACAAAAAGTTTTATGTATCTACTAACTCACGTTAGATCTTGGTTGGAGCTGTGGAAAGCGTGCGATAGGCATTATTTGAGATTCACTAGGTACTATGCTGTGGCAGATTTTGCACCTGCCTCGGGCACACGCCATATAGGTAAATATGTAGCGGCCGCATACTGGGGACTAAAAATTTTAAGATTATCGGATATTTAATTCTACTCAATTAGTTTGTAGTTGTATATGTTATTAACGAAATGGAAAAAAACTATACAGACAAGTATTTTATTTTCTCTATTTTCTTTTGTCTTCATCTTTCTTTGATAGTGTTATATTTTGCAATTCCTTTGAAATACTGATTCTTTATCGATTAACACCAACTGCTATAAATGCGACACAATTTAACATCATGTTAGTATTTTTTCCGTGGTTTAGTCATTACAAAAAAATTGTAAGCAAGAAAGTGGCACAGTGCGCGCTCGCCCTTCCCTGTCCTCGGCTCCACAGATAAGGGCCGACGTGTGCATTTTATTTATTTTAACATTTTTAAAGCAGCCGTGTGGGCGTCTTTTTTTTTTGCTCTCTCGTTGGCGGCGGCGGTAAGTCACGAAGTATACCACCTTGAGGGCTAAATGGCACCTACGCCGCGGCCTGGCCCTTGCCTCTTATTTACTGCTCACTGAAATAGATCGCTTTGATAGAGCATGCGTGCCTTACTTTGTTTTTATATAAGAGAAATCACAGTTGTCTTTTTTGAAGCCTTGAATGAAATATGCATTAAAAACAGAAATGGCATGAAGATATTGAACAGTAGTATACTAATAGTATATTAAATATCATTTATAGTAAAGATCTAGGATATAACGTGTCAGCGTCGTGTAGAGCTTTTGAATTTTGAAATTTTATGCTGGAAGTATTCTCCAAAACTGGATTTCTGCACAAAGGTCCTTGTGCTACGCCATCCTCTCCTGAGGCTACGCACAGAAAAGCAGTATTTACTCTACTCGTAAATTAAACCGATTGATGAAAGTACCAAATTACAGAATTACTGCAACATTGTAACAATGCTCCGGGCTGTTAATTTTTCGTATTTTTAATTCTTTATTTGGACAAAGTACATGGAGATTCACACGCGGTGCCTGGCGGTCTCTTTGTAAGCATGCACATAGTTAGTTATTTGGAATGTTTTATGACAGAGTTTAATTAAAAAACTTAGATGGCAAATTTAGGTGTAAGTACATTAAAAAGATTTATTGAACTTAGCATGGCCTCAAAAAAGGACTTATCAATTTAAGGTTTATTTGGGGACGGTACGGTTTCATAGACGTAGAAAAATGTTTATGTGTGTAGATGTTTTCGCAAATAAATAGTATATTGCTACTGCAGTTAAACTTCTTTAAGCACGTACCTAAATACTTTTAATTACCAAGTTCTTACATCGTAAAGTTTTACGAAGTAATAAATTATAATCTATATGTACCATAAATACCAAGCGATAACAAAAACTTATGCATAAAACAAATTCGTATGAGCTTTTAGTGTCACTGGTATGGTATCATAGTTTTTAGGCCGCCTGAAAACCTCTGACAGGCCTTGGCGATTGTTGTAGGAGAGTGCGAGAGCGAACCTGTAACCCCGGCGGACAGCGCTAAGGGGAAACATCCCAGGGTTTTTGGTGGGGTAGGCCGCCACTAGGGCGGAGATTCCCACATATCCGACCCGTCACTCCCGTCAGCCATGTAGGTAGTGCTCAGTTGTAATGCCCGTCGCGGTAACCCATCCAGAGATTGACCAGAAAATGAATTTGAAGGATCAGGTTTGTAAGATAATAATGACCAGGTTGAGGTTTGGCCAGGTGGCTGAGAGTAAAAAAAAAAACAAAGTTAGAATTAGTTTTTGACGTGCTTTTGAGGGCGGCTGGAGATCCCTTGTCCCCTTCTAGATCCTTTACTTCTGGTATTCCCTATACTCTTATCCCGCTTAAGTAGGGTCGATACAGTTTGCAAGTTTCCTCCACGAATTGAGTATAATTTTTAAACCTGAGAAAACTAGGTTATAATTTACATTCGTTTAGCACCTCGTATTTTTAAATTTTATGGACAATTTAACAACCTCTATAAAACGGATCTCAACGTGAATACCTAAACCATCGCCAACAATGTAGATTGTAGAAATATTAACAGACTATACCTAAGTAGCATGCATTTTCTTAGATTAACCAAGGTTCCTACAATCACCTTTGAAAAGTAATATATTATTTAGTTCTTTATTTACTCTGCTTACTTACCAAGTATATGAATATATATAATATAGTATGTAGTAAGTATATTAGATTTTTTTAAATACCTACTAAGATGTACCTACATATGTTTTTTCACTAGAAGTTATGCTAGAAGTACTAGCAGTGATACGTTGCTCTCATTTGCCGCATGCAATCTGATCTAATACTAAGTTACCACTTCTGTTTTAGCATACATTTGGATTGGTTTTATGAGAGAATACGCGATAAAATACGCCTGAGTAATATTAATCTGTTACAATGTAACGAAGTAGCCTAAAATTGTTATTTATATTACTCCTAGCTAGAACTAAGGACACTTATTTACTACAACTTAGTGCCACCTATACATAGTACTGATAATGTCTAACCTAGTTTCACAAACGCTTCGCAACGCGCCTTTGTCTCATTGCAGGTACCTAAATATCAGAAAATAATGTACCTACATCAGTACATATATGAAAATTACTTACTAAAATTAAAACTTTGAGTTATTAATCTTCTTCTTCTTTAGGTATATAAAAATGAATCGCTGTTCGTTTGTCTGGCTATAACTCGAGAACGGCTGGACCGAGTTCTTTAATTTTGATCTTGAAATATTTGTGGAAGTTCAGGGAAGGTTTAATAGTAAAAAAAACTGAGGGGTGAAACCGCCGGGTGCAGCTAGTATTAAATAAAAGAACCTCAAACAAGTAAACATTGCAAAATTGCTAAAATAATTATGTCATTTGTCTTAGGAAAGCCTTGATTCTACGCTAGTATATTCTGGAAAACGCTCTAGGCACGAGTAAAGTGTTTTTCGAAGTATGCATTAGAGGTACCTCTCGCTAAATACTAAGTATCTACATATTTACGCATACAGGGAGCTGCTACGAAATCATTATACTTAGTGCGTGGTCTCCAATGAATCTCGCATGTTGTATCTGGACATTAAACTCTCTTGACAGCGTTTTATTTTAAAAACTAGATTACATGCAGGGTAATTAAGCATCGAAATGTCGCCCTCGCGAGGCGTCGCACTAAGTAATGAGCCCGCAGTAACTTGCTCTAAATAATTACCTTTTCATTTTTCTCCCGCTAACTAGGCATCTCGACAAACTTGTTACGCTCGTACGATGGAAGTATGCAGCTAATTACGACAAGATTTTTATTACAAACAAAAAATTAAAAGTCTATCACTAAACCAGTCATGGTAGAGATTCCAAATAACAACCAGATGGCTAACGAACTGCAATTTTTTAAACGCGAACTCTTAAATCAAATCTCTGAACTAACCGTCTTAGCAAACAATTTAATTAGAAGCATTCAGAACGAATAAATTCACGATCATACAATTCACAAGTATCTCGCCACTGTAATCGGCTGTCGGCCGACGCCAGACGCGAACAAAAACTGAATTGCGCTAAATTCAATTGGTTAATCAATTCAATTAATTTGAGAGTGCGTTTCGATCGAAAGCAGCGAGCCACTGTAATTGGAACGATTAATGTTCGCTCTGAAGAATCCATTCTTTCTCTATCGAGATCGTACATATTGAAGGCGTGTTGGGAACGAATCCGACTGAACGTAACCTACGGAGATACGATCTACAGAGCCGAGGCATTAAAACGGTAATTAAAGGTCGTAATGATGATTTTTAATTCTAGCTGGATGCTTACAAGCAGTTAACTGAAGGTACTTGTACCTATACGTTTAACAGGTAAGTAAGGTATTCTTACGCTCACGAGGAAGGAACTGACTCCCAAGACACGGGTTTCCCACACCCAGTTTGGTAATCAGTAGTTATTTTGATCTAATGTACACTTTATCGAATAAAACATTGATTTTTGAGTTGATTATTTTAATTTGAATTCTTACAAAACCAAGATTATTATCAAACTAGCTTCACGATAGTAATTTGCATTCTGTCAAACTGTAATGAAATAGACAGGTCATTATTAGTTTCGCACTAAAACTTTTATTTTAACCGACTTCAAAAAAGGAGGAGGTTCTCAATTCGACTGTATGTTTTTTTATTTTTTTATGTTTGTTACCTCATACCTAACTTTTGACTGGGTGAATCGATTTTGATGATTCTTTTTTATTAGAAAGCTGACGCTTCCCGTGTGGTCCCATTTCAATTTAGTCCAGTTCTGATAATGGTATCCATGAGAAAACCATAATTATAAGTCTTAAATTTGCATTAAGTACGTGCGCGACAAATAGATGAATAACTCAATAGTCGGTCTTTTGAAGTCGGTTTACGTTTTTTTTTTGTAAAAATTTTTTTACGATGCTTAAAAATAAAATATTTGTATCCTCAACTAACTCTACGGTGGGTTACATGTGTTGGCAAACCTCTGCTGTCAAATCAAAGTGACCGCACGTGTGGCGGCGGACGCCGTGGGTGGCGGCGCTTTCGCGTTTTTTGTCTAACACGGCTTTAGTCCGAAGCTTTAGTTTAGTTCCTTTACACGTAATCAAGTACAGCCCTCTAGCAAGTCACGACTGGTATCTATCGGTTACTATAGATAGATTTGCAAGATATCGATGTATCAGCTTTAACTATAAACATAACTTTTAACATAGCTGTAACGTGAGTGTTAAAACAGCTTTTGCCATAGAGTCATACATCTGTTTCTTTAAAAATGTTCATCAGGTGACGGCGTTTACGATGAGCACTTACTGTACTACAAAAACCTATAACTACGAGTATAAATTACTGCCGAAATCAGTTGTCAAATATTGAAAGCTTTTTTCTTCGCTCAAGAACCCACGAACAGATATTTAATTTTTGTCGACATGTCTTATTACTGGTGGTTTTTAGAATCTAATCAGGCTAACTTTACTGGCCCGTCTACAAATTATAGGTAGCACCGGAGGTCCCCAATTTGGTCAGATCGCCATTATTAAAAGCTACCAATTTTGGCCCACCCTGATTCCATGCAGTATAATTTAGTTTGTTTTTACTAAGCAAATACGATGGCTTCATTGAGTTGAACTGCAGGTGATCACAAACTAACCAATTGTTTGTTTACCATTTTGTTCAGCCTTAGGTAGTTAATTTGTAACATACGATCTTTTTGTCCCTAATTTATTCTAAAGAATTCAAGTTACAAATTTCTTACAAACTTTTCGTCGACTCAAATTTCAAGTGGGCACATACTTCTTAGAACGCGCATTGTCCACCAGATCTCAAATACCCAAGTAAATGCTGCAAATAACTCAATCAAGGTGGGCCAGAGTTAATCTCTGTTCAGAATTCGTTGTGCAACGACCACCGCAATGCCCACCTAGTCCGCTGCTACCTCCATCACTGTCTATTCGAGGCGGTATAAGATAAAAACCGAAGAAATCTGGACCACCGTTTGTTTAGTTAGACCACCATAAGTTAACCATCCCATTGTTTGAAGCGACGCGTTGCCTTCGAATTCTCAGCACTCTATCGATATCCTGTAGACGTCAAGAAAGTAATAATAAGAGTTGATGCGGCGATTAGCACGCGGCGTCGTGCTCGAGCTCATTAGGTCATGTCACGCGTCATAACACTGATTAATTGGCCTCGTCGATCGGGCATGAACAAAAAGGATAAAAACACGAATGACAGCAAGCAACGACCCTCCGGTAACGAGGAGCCGTCACTCAGCTGGCACTGGCCGACACGCCGACTACTTGACAACTCCAATTTATATGCAATTCGATGCCCACAATTGTCCCTGTCTCGAACGATATGTAAGCTTGTTCCCGATCGCTTTCGAAATTATGGCCGAAAGCTTTCAAAGTTTTGAATAAGTAGGTACCAACAGAAAAAAGCTCAATCGGCTCATTTAACCTCAGTTTTATTTCTCAATCTCGTTAAAAGAGTCATTGATGAGATGGCCGATTAATATGTTCGAAATTAGCCGGTACGAAATTGAAATTATAAGGGTATCGACGTGAAATCTGGTGGAGTCGGGGTCGGGAGGATGCGACTGGTGCCCGCGGTCCCGGGCCCGCTCCACTTGGGTGGCGCGGCAGATGTTGCTAAAATTAATAAAAACTCACATTTCAATTACTTTTGTCGTTAGAGTCAGATATTATGAACATTACATGTATGCACAGCACACGTCATCTCATGAATATAAATAAGCTACGTAATGAAGAAGGGAATGTATTGAGATAAGTTAAGATGTTTTTATCTGAAGATAAAAACATGAAGCATGAAGCTGTCACGTTTTTAATTTTAGGAATCAATAAAAATGCTATTTATAAGTTCTCAACAAGTGGTTGAAATGAATTTGAGATTGTGTTCAAATACTTTACATGATAGCGAACCTGTCGCTGTTCAAAGGGAATATTTTCCATATGCAGTCATTTCAACCCTACACAGACAGAAGGACAATAATTACACGATGTCACAACACAACAAAACTACCTTCATGTGGAGTCTCAAAAGAATAATTGCTATTACAGGTCCGGGAGCGACGCAGGACTTAAACGCAGCCACATATTTGCCTAAAAGACGCCCGCCACCCAGTGTGGGCAAAAATTGAATAATTAAACGAGCGAGCCATGATTGTGGAAAATTGTAGCTGCCGGTGCAATAATTCCTCCAATACCCCTCAATCAGTGTCGGGACAGTGCAAACAAACTGACACGCAATCAAAGGTGTGCTGATAAATTTTTGGACCACCCAATAGTTGCATCGTAAGGTGTTATTAGGTACGGTAATGTACGCTTGCCAAGCTAAGCTAATAAGTTGTCTGATAGGGGCTTTATTGCATAGACTGGTCTATAGTACATAGAAAAGGTTACTAGGCAGTAAATTGGCATACTCGGCCGAACAAACAAATAGTGGTACTATAGTGATTGTCTCGCTTCGACAAACTGTTTATACAAACCGAGTACCTACTCGGCCGAGGGCACTATCTTGCCACTGTACTCGTTACGTGTAGTCTCCCTAAAACCTACTACAAATTTTATGGAATTCTGTATTTGTATTAAGTGGACCTCTTTTTCTTGAGCAAAGAACTCGTACCACAAATAATTGTGATGTCTGCCTTGTTACGCGATTGTAGTGTTTTTGCAAAAGAAAACAATGCGACTAACCTACCTAACATGTCGACGCATCTCGAGTCCCTTTAAATTTGAATTCGCCTTTCATAAATCATCATTATGCATATATACAAGCTGCACCCGGCGGTTTCACCCGCAGTTTTATTTCTTTTAAACCTTCCCTGTATTAGAGCGAAAAACAAAAAAAAATAAATATTCAAATCGGTCTAGCCGTTCTCGAGTTTTAGCAAGACAAACATTTTTATACAAGAAGATTTGAGGTAGCGAGTGACATCGGGTAATACTATAGATTTTCTATTTATATCCAAAATAAAATATTTGAATTAAATTTTACAATTGAATTGAATTTTACAGTGCCCTCAGCCGAGTACTCAGTTTGTGTAAGCTGTTTGACGAGGCGAGACAGTCACTAGAACCATGATTTGTTTGCTCGGCCGAGTGTGCCTATTTACTGTCTCGGCACTGTACTCGTTACGCGTAATCAAGTTGTCAGAATTGTAAGTGGTTGGGATTTCGACATGAATTGTCCGACTCGCATTTTTCAAGATGTTTTCAATTGTGATTAATGTCTCTTATATAATATAAAGTATTAAAGTATATAATATAAAGTATAAATATATATAAAGTGTCTTCTATTGGATAGATTCTTAATTACTCTCTAATTTTCTCCTATAGCTTCTACGTGTTCTCATCAGGTAGTGAAAAATAAAATTCAAGTTTTATCTTTGATGTTTTATTTCATACATTAATGGCATTATGTACTTATAATAGGTATTTTTTTTAGGTAGGTACATATAATTTAAACTTTATAATATAACCCTAAATAATATCACTTTATTCTTTAATAAATGTATATGCAGACGGCAAATAAAACTAAATAATTCTATCTTTTATCATTAATTTGTTCCAAAAATATTTTAATTGTATTTAACAGGTAGTTTACTTAAAACTAATCAAACGATAGTAAATAAATACTATTGTTAGTAATGTTTTATTAACATTAGCAGAAAAAGAAAAACTTTATGAGAAAAGGCAGATACCTAAGTGTTATAGATAAATTACATAGGTAGGTTCTGAAGTCAAGTAAATAGGTAACTGCCTGGAAGACAAACGTAGCTATGTATATGTATTACATACTGGTACATCACGGTAACTAAACTATTGAGCACTTCATAATGCCAAGTTATTATTTATAAACTATAGTATATCTACATATAATATTTCTACACTAAATAAATCTTAACTTATAAACTTAAAATTGTAAGTACAGTCAAGTTCGTCAAATCTTTTCACTATGATGGCTACAAACTATTTTTATTAGGAAATTACTGGCATAATGTTACCTACTATTTGGAAGACCTTACGATTTTGCTGTATAAGGCACATAGAATTCTTTCTGTTATAATAATGCATATAAAATATATATTATTATTACTAGCTGCACCCGGTTGCATCCGCTGTCCGACAGCACCCGACAATTTTAGGAATTTAAAGCCCGTATTAATCCCAGGTTTTAAGCTTAACTCTACCAAATTTCATCCAAAATTCCAAACTCGTTGAGCTGTTTCAACGTTAAGAAGTAAAACACATACATTCGCTCACACACTCTCACACTTTCGCAATTATACATTAGTGTGATACACAAACACATAGAGAAATTAAATGGCACTAAAAACTAAAATGGATATATACGCAGTGTATTTAATAGAACGATTGCGTTCACATTAATATACACGAATACTGCCACAGATGTCATCCTTTTATATACAAAATTAAAGAGCCATCTCCGCGTGCAATCGTATTAATTTTCTGATACGAACGCCCTTGGAGACAGCGCCTAACTTACATCTAATGATCATGATTTAAGTAAATTCCGTTTAACTTATCACACAAAACTGACCTTTTAGTAACTATATACTTTTAACAAAAACTAATCTAGGAACTTCAATACTCTGTGCATTATGTACAACTAAATATATCACAGTATTACTAAAATTAGATACATACCATTAGTCAATCAGTAAATAAATCAATTATAAATTAATTTATATCCAAATGGTTTGCAAAATTAACAATTAACAATCCTGTTATATTTTTGAACGAATTTCGAGAACTATACGTTGATTAACTTATTTTAAAGGTTACAAGTAAAGGAATGTCACCACGGTCTCCACGGCTTCTCTTCCGGCGGTTTCCTCGTCACCAGCGCAAGAGGCGCGGGTTCCTCCGCTGCAGGTGGAGGTGTGCCCCAGCCGGAGCTCACCGGAGAAAAGCACCGAGGCTCTGACGATGAAGAGGAGGACGCGTCGGGCGGGGACAGAGGCACGAGGGTGGGCACCGCTCCGAAGCTGCTGGCGCTCACTCCGGCGGGCAGGACCAGGGCGATGTCGCCGTTGGACAGTCTGGTTGGGACTAAACGGACGCCTGAGCCAGGACCAGCTGTGGAAAATTGACCTGATTAGTGACGATCAAGGCCTGGTAGCGTATATTTACTGAACAAAGATCCAAATAGTTAAAAAAAAATTATAAAGAGTAGACGCAGTAGAGTTTACGTAGACGCTATTTAATTTCTTGTGAGGAAGTAGTTAGACGCAAACGAGTAAATGATAAATATGACTTACCAGAAATGAAAATAGTAGAATGTGGCTGAGAGCCATCTTCATTATCAGAAGGCGGCGTGGGCGCTCCAGCAGGCCTGGTGCTTGCTCCAGCGGTATTCACTGCCCCTTCCAGATGTTTCACAAGCCGCCTCCTGAGCCCGGCCTCCAGGCCTTGGAACTTGGCAACTTCGGTGATGCACTGCAGGTATCCGGCGTGGAACCGGTCCGGGGAGCGAGTGCCTTCGGAGCGCAGGCCTTCCAGGTGCTTCACAGTCATCTCGAGGATGTCGGCCTTTTCCAGCTTGGAGTGGCGAGCTGGCTGTGGATAAAGGAAAGGGTTAAGGTTTCTAAACAATTTAAAATGGCATTATTTCCAAATGTTGATAAATGTTCGGCGAAAAGGTGTCTTTTTTGTTTTTAGTCTTTTTTAGTTGGCTCTTACAGGCAGCCATGTAAGAGGGACAGATAGAAGACAGATGGCTCAATATAAGAATAATCCTATCTTGTTTTACAGAAATTATAAATACTTACGTCTTTCTTCATAGCGTCCAAAATGAGAGCTTTAAGCTCGTTCAAGCAGTTGTTGATTCGAGCTCTTCTCCGCTTTTCCATGATCGGCTTGTTACTCTGTAACAATACAAAATCCTAGTTTAAAATCTTTGATTCATCAGCATCATCATTTGGTATATTAAGTAAGGTAGACCGTCGTTTACCACCAGACTATAGTCATAGTCCAATGCGTAGCCAGTTTACTAACTAAAATAAAACAATGCCTCTGACAACAAAATAAAAAAAAAATATTTTTATACAAAATACTTCTATGGAACAATACCTATTGTGACGATAACAAAATGTGGGCATTAGACAGGGTATAAGATATTAACTATACATCCTTATGCCAGTAGACATCCTTGTCGGTAGAATTTGCATTTATTAGCACCACACGTGTAGGCTAGGCTAGTGTTCGCGCGAGGTGAAGGTTGCTCTCCACTTGGTTCTGTGTATATGCTTACGATGAAGTAAAAAATAAAAGGTAGGTAGTAAAATAATATGTTGCGTAGTTCTGCTAACTAAGACTTAATTCATTAGAGTAGGAGAGGAGGAGGAGAGAGGTCAAGAGGAGAGTAAATCGAGATCTAACGCTCTTCGAGCATTCAGCCTCATTATCGCCAGTAGTTTTCTTTATTTTACGAAAATTTAAGCTGATTGTTATTATTATTTTATTTTTTTTGGTTTAGTTAGTAAATCACATAAAGAGGCATTAATTAAGGAAGAGGTCGTCAGTTATTTCTGTCGTAGAGCATCGATCTAATATGTATTGCAAATTTATGTATTTCTGATTAAAAAAAATTGATTAATTTCTATCATCAATTTGTTCTTAACTATGATATCTCAAACATATTCTTTATAGATCTATATATAAATTAGATGTTTAGGGGGTCACTCTGATTCACAGCGGCTCTTAAGATAGGTACATTCGGTTCCAGGATATTACTATTAATTTTTATGACTCTGAAATTGATACATTGGATAAACAAAGGATTGTAAAACTGGGTGTAGACTAAACACTTAATAAGCGTCGTGTACCAGACGACATTGTAGGCTAATTAGGCAGCAGTCAGTCTAAATTGATATATAATAGTACAATATAACATGACAAAAGTGAAGCGAAACTAGTCCAAAAAGGAACAATACATATTTCTTTTCATTCAAGAAATGTGTAGGATTAAAATTGTTAGAACAATGTTGCAATTGTTGATTGTTCATTATAATATAATTATAGAGTTACAATTTGTTCCTTGTACCTACTTTTTGTTCTAATAAGTATGGATAAGTATTATTACAAGTTGCATAGCTTTTTAAGTTACCAGGTTACCTACTAATACCGTATATAGCTTAAGAAGGAGAAATTTCAAATTTACTTGCGTATCGACTTTTGTCTAAAATTCTTGATTCAGATGAAAGTGTAAACGCATTATTTTCATTAGTGTCCTATTTTCCTTGGCGACTGTAACCACTGGTGTGAAAATAGAGCCATTAATCTGCGGCGATGGCGGCGCGTGCGCCGTGCCGCTCAAGGTTAAGGCCGCCGATTAGACATAGAATACATGCTAGTTGCTATAAAAAGCGACACGCGCGGAGAACCATGTAATGAACTTCTGTATGTAGCTTTTTTTGGCGACGGGAGGAAACCTTCAAAAGATATCCGAATGAGTTGGGGTGCAACGGGGTTACATGGAGAATATGGGGATCCCCCTCGGTGGCCGGAGATCTCTATACTGCCCTCATAAGCTTGAGAGCGGTAGGTACCTATCTCAAAAAAAAAATGTCTTCTGTTTTTTCACGCATCAGATGCGAAATTTTTCAAGCTACAGTAGAACTCCAATTATCCGAACTCCTTCTATCCGAATCACCGATTATCCGAATCACAAAAAACCCCCGCGTGTGTAGGCACAACGGCAAGTTAAGACAAGTTCCGGCGCATTCGGTGCTTGAAAATGAAGTGAAAATTTCATGTTTCTTTCATTTAATTCAATAAAAAAATAGTGCAATATCAAAACGTAGCTTTTATTCTCTCCAATGGCAATTTTAAAAAAAAACCGATTATCCGAATATTTGATTATCCGAATGGGTCCCGGTCCCCATTAATTCGGATAATTGGAGTTCTACTGTAATCAGATGCATAAAAAACAGTTTTTTTTTAGTTACCGTTCTTGGGCTTATGAGGGCAGTATAGGGCCGCACCGGTGCGCGGTGCCACCCTAGCACATTGCCAGAGGCACCATGTAACCTACAGAAGAACCTTTTTCCTATTCCTTTGATTCTTCAAAAGTAGCAGTTAACACTGACACAGTTTACTCAACAGTTCGTGCACGTGATGTGGTTATCAGTGCACATTCACTTGTCGTGACGACAGGCTTGTAGCGTTAATGGCTGAGCGATAGTGGTCATGGTTTTGGTATCTACCTACATTACAACATTTATAACTTTACTATCAGCTGCTGGTTACCAATTGTATTTATATCGATGTTTAAATCGCTGTGCAAACGTGTATTTTTTACTTGACAACAGCAAAGTCAAAATAAGAAGGTAGTTAGCGGGTATATACCTACCTAGTTATGTATAGATGTATGTTGTGCTTTCAGACTAAACCTTCAAAAATTCAATTTCTTTCATTTTCAATGAATAGATTCATCTAGATTCAGGAAGTGTCACTGGGTTGGTGACGTCAATATAAATTCAAAATCACGACTGGAAAAGTATATTGTCACTCTAGTGTCACGTTTACCGTGCAGTCTCTACTCGAGAACAAGGCTAGTTAAATCACGCTTGAAGTATTCAGCGTTCAAACAATCAACAATCGCCTAATCCCAAAGGTGACCGAGCGTCGCGACGCTGTTCTACACGCGCCGCCCACGCTAACAGCCGCAGAATAAAAAGAGTTACTATGTACCGAACCACAGAATAAACAGTAGTTATTACCGTAGTACCGAGGCGCAGTTTATAACGAGTACTGAGCGCCAGCCTACACGGCGTAGCTGGCACGTGCCACGTGCACATAGCCACGGCAGCTATCGAAAACTATGCGTGAGCCAATTCAGGTAGACTGAAAAGACGTCTCTAAATTTTGTAGGGAAATAGCAATACCTCTGTTGATAATGTTAAAATTGTTAAACTTAAAACAAAACAACAAATCATTGCAGTTCTAAAGTTTCTTCTCTATGACTTTCTGAAAATCGTTTCTTGCAAGAACTTGGATTAATATTAGTTGCATAATGCAACTGATTATGTACTCGTAGTTAGTTACTGTTAAAGTATGCGACTTGTCTGAAAAACATTGTATCATTGTTAGCGAACGCATATACGTAGTACCTATGTAATATCAATGGACTGTTGACACCATCCGAGACGTGCAAGATTAATTGGTAGAGTAGCCATGACGACACGCCAGCTGATATGTTTTCAGGGTACGCTATACTTATACTGAAAATAGTAGATATTATATATATTGGCGTAACGTAAGGATAAGGAGTCCAGAACGCGTGATGCTTTTGATCCTAAAATTAAGCGATCAAGAAGAAACACGCTTGCGTTTCAAGCCTATATAAAAAAATTAGGAACCTACTCTACTACGAGTTTAATAAAACATTTAGTTCAAAAAGCATTTATATGGAAGGTTATTGCAAACGCATTCGTCACAAGTTCAGCGACATTAAAATTTGCATAAACACTGCGGATGTTGCTGATAATAAGCGCGGATAAAAAACTTCCTCATTCCGATAACTGCGGTCGTTTTTGCAAAACTCGAACATTTCAAGTTATGAAAATTACAGGCCAAGAACAAAGCGCGCAGCACGAGCGACAGTCACAAAAACTTTAAATATATTCAGGGTTTGAGAGTGTCGCATAGACGGCAGACGAGGAACAATGAAAACGTGATCGTTTGCGTAACGAAGCCGACGTCGGCGACGAGTCATGCGAAATAGATTCGGTTGGCGCCTCGCTTGGCGCACTACACGCGGCGGAGCGGCACGTGGCTCATAGAAATACCTACTCGATTGACTAGCCAGTGCTCGCTGCTTTATCTCGTAGATAAAACTATTCAGTACCCACAAGTGGAAGCTACATAAGAGTAAAGATAATCAGAAGAGTTCAAATTGATGCTTTGGACGATTTTTTCGAATAATTCATCAATTTGCGATGAAGTACAAAGAAGTGCCATGATCGATGAAATAAATATCAGACGATTAATAGAAAATAAGCATGAGAATGAGTTTTTTAATTGAATTTGGGTTTCAGAGCAGCTTCTAAACTAAAATTGGTTATTAATATTTTGTATGTTAATATGGCATGTATGACGCAGTTACTTTGATACGTGTTTTTAACCAAGTATAAACACGGAGGCAATCAGTCACGTTGTTTACAGTCTTGCAAAATATTTGGTAGTTTTTTACCTATCCTTAAGTTCTTGCGTGAAACGAAACGTGTGAAACTTAGAAGCGTTAAAAACATTACCTACTTATAAGTATTCAATGTTGTACTACATAATACGAGTATCTACTGATATATTTAGTTAAGGTTTCAGCTTTACAAAAAAAAAGACTTGAATGCATGCCCCATCGTAGACCAGATCGTTGCTTACCATCAGGCAAGATGGCGGTCAAAAAAAAACGACGGGTTGCACTCCGGGAGTGCCGGCAGAAGTGAAAACTTAAGTATTAACGTTGTGCGTTTTGGATATTTTGGAATGGTTAGGGAATAATTTTGCACGAATTGCTTTAATTATTTTAATAGAAAAATGAATCGATATCGTGTCCACTATAATCACTAGGTCATAACACTATAACTGTCAAATTAGAACATTCGCGCAAGCGCCCTGCGCCGCCTAAACGAAACAGCCGGCGCAGGCATACATTTTCGCTGCGCCGTAGAAAGAGAGGGGGATACTAGCTGTCTACTCTCCATCCGTCTTAAGAATTTTCGATCAGGTCACGTGACCCTGTCGCGAGTTTAACATTTTTTACCCATTCCAAAAAAGTGTACAACGCCGCTAAAGAAGTTTTCACTTCAAAAATTAAAAAATGAGTAAATCTGTTGGGTTAATTACACGTAGGTATAATGAGTAAAGTGGCGAGACAGTAAATGAGCACACTCGCCTCGTCAAACCGTTTATAGAAACCGAGTACTCGACCGAGGGCGCTGTACTCATGACTGTACTCGTTACATGTAATCAACCCATGAGGACTGAAGCGTGCTTCAGAAATATTATAGTTAACAGTACGATCGGCTGATTGCGGTAGACAGATACATTACCCGGTCTGGCACGCGTCCAGGGCAGTGTACGGCGCACCTATCACTTGACAGCTATTTACGAAAACCGACGGCTACAAATTTCAGCTGGCCTCATCTTTCAAACAATTACTAACTTCCTGTTAGAAGTAGGTAAAACTTTAGTGTCTTTGTAGAGCAGCGATATCTACATTTTACAAGCTTGTTCAAAGGAATTCTAAGGGTAGTTGACAGATCCAAATTGACTGACAGTGTTGATGTCTTCCTCTATAAGATCGCAATGGAAAATACTGGTGTTATTTTTGCGTAAACTTGCAATCTGTCAACTAGTCTCTGTAATGTATCTTTAAATTCCACGTTTGTATTTTTCTATGTTACATAAATCCTACAAAAATAACTTGACCTTTAGTTTCTTGCAAAATCAAATAAATAATTTGACAAGATGCCGCCATACAAATACAAGCCAGACTCTGCTGTAAACTTATCTATAGTAAATACACGAATGACAACAATTAAACAATACATGATGGCTATGAAATTATGCAAGATGATGTATAAATCAACGCACACAATAAGGAAGCTAAACACCCGAGCTGATTCGAATTACATGCGCCAAGCTATTTTAATTATACATAAATAACTGATTTATCTAGTAATAAACGCGGAAGATACGATGTGTTGTCACGAAGCGAAAGGCGTAGAAGACCTTAGCCACCGAACCACCTAAGTAATCCTTTAGTGCTCAGTTTTAACCTAAAAAGTTTGTAAGTATTTTTTTCCAATATAAGTTGAGTAACATAAATGACTTTATGTCTGATAGTAAGGAGGAATTTGTAAACATTAGCTGAGCAATAGACAAAGAATGAGAGCAAGCTAGGTATGTGTATCTTGTCGTTTCACTAACGTATATACTCGTAGGTACGCCAAGATGACAAACTGCCAAATACATCAAACCAAAACATTTTCGTTGACAATTTTTTAAACAGTTTTAATCAAAATTAATTTGAAACGTTTAACTGTATAAAGTTACACAATAGTTCGGGGAATTCTGAAAATATCCGTAGCTGAATGGCATAGGTCAGCCGCCGGCCGAGCGAGCACTGGCAGTGGCACCAACATTGCGACTAACGTCTATAGAGTTGGCTAAAAGAAGGAACTAATATTCTGCTTGGAAGTCAATTCGTTTTATCTATAGTGGCTCCCTCAGCCAACTGAACGGATAAGTTGGCCGCACGCACGGCGGCGGGTGGTCGCGTCGCCGTCGGTAGCTTGGCACGCCGCTAGATCTCATTAATTGAGATCCATCCAGGGCTGTGACAATTGCTATATACTCGTAGACGTGATTAGAAACGAGATACGTAAAAATATCTGCTATAGGTTTTGTTTGATAACTAACTGCGCCCCGCAGTTTCACCCGCGTTTTCCGGGTTAAAAAGTAGCCTATGTGTTAATCCAGACCATGAACAACCTTTATTCCAAATTTCATGTAAATCCGTTCAGCCGATTTTGCGTGAGAACAACAAACATACTCACAAACATTCGCATTTATAATATCAGTAGGATTTACCACGATACTAAAATCTGTCTATAGACTTTTACTCAATGAAAATTATTTGCAAAAGTACATAATTTATTTTAAATTTACTGTAACAATACCAGCTGTATGGTTTAATACAAGAGCTCAACAATCATCAAAATCACTGTGCATATCCTGTAAATTGCGGTAATTTACCCTCAACTAACCATAGTGACTTGCCAAATACGTACTCTATAAAAAACCAATGAATGGTCATCCATGACATGCTGCCAGTATTTTAGATCTCTTTGCACTAAGAAACTGGGGGTGGATTGTTTGATTAATGTATAACTGAAGAATAACTTATGGAATTTAATTTTATTTCATGTAGTATTGACCGGAATAAAAGTAATCTAATCTTTAAAATTATAAACAGGAAAAATTTGAAATTTTGAATGTATTTTTTTTTTTTTAAGTAATTGAGTGACGAGACGAGTAAATCGCTCGCCTGATGTTAAACGTCACGTTTGCCCATAACAGGTCTGCGCTACCCAGAATTTTGAACTCACAGAATTCAAGACCCTGCGCGGCACAGCACTGCGCTCGTCACCCTGAGATGTAAGTTGTTTAATCTCCCATTTGCCCTGTAATTTCACTGGAAACAATGCCCTTCCAACCGGAACACAGCAATGTTTGCACATTACTGCTTGGCGGTGGAATAACTGGCAAAGGTGTGATTAGGTGTGGACTACTTCCCCAGGCGGGCTCTGCAAAAGAGCCCTACCACTACAAAGAGCCCTACCACTACAAAGAGCCCTACCACTACAAAGAGCCCTACCACGTATGTAACGAATAAACTCAAAACTACTCGACCGATTTTTAAAATTCTTTCACGAATTAGCGAGTAACATAGACTATATTTCATACCCGTGCAAAGCCGGGGCAGGTCGCTTGTACTCTATAAAATAGATTTTAAAGGCCTTTCCTTTATGACGAACGTATTTCACGATGGCCTTTTTATATCAGCCAGGCTGTAAGCTGTAATAGACGAGCAGCGGTTGCGTCGTTGGCACACCGCCGCAGTCGCGGTCGCGTGCCAAGCGTGGGAGCGGACCGCTTCCGGCTCGCTCGACAATTAGCCCGTGCTCCGTGGATGCGGCACGCGATCCGGCATCATTACCCGACACTATTCTGGCAAGTAAGTAACGAAGTACCTACTAGTATTGTTTGTTAAATCCCTACTAATACTTATTATAAATGTGAATGTAAGTTTGTTTGTTACATTTTCACGCGAAAACTACTTAACTGATGATCATGAAACTTAGTACATATTCTTGGAAGTAACATAGGATGCTTTTTTAATCCCGGAAAACGCGGGTGAAACCGCGGGGTGCAGCTAGTTTCTATATGTTGTTAGAATTACAAGGTGACATTGACATTGTTGACAAACCCTTCTTATAAAGAAAAAGATCAAAAGTAAAAAGAACTACCTACCCCCTTGCTACACCGCGAGAGTGTCCGATTTCAAAAAACCCGTAGATGCACCGCGGACACTGTAGTGTCCGGATTTTTATTTCGCGCCAGACTCAGAAAAAGTCTCTATCCTGCTTTTACTAAGGCAAAAGACTTATAAATATGAATGCCATCTCGTTCCGCTTGAATGTGCCATTATGCCGTAGTCTAAAACAACTTTAAACTCGGTGGACATTCGATTAAAAAATAAATAATATTCCGTGAGTCAAAGTCAGTTTGTGTTGACTTTGACTGGTCGGCGGTGCATCGACGGTTTTTACGTAAATAAAACGTTAGTTAGGCTGGTGTTCTTGGATAATAAGCTTTAAATTCTTGTAAACAAGGCTGATAACAATATATTTTAAGGTTTAACAGTCTTTTGTGTTTCCAAATCGGCGATGAGTGTTGCGTCATCATCGTAGATGGCCGTGTTTTTTATTTCTCAAATTTTATTTTATTTACTGTGATAAATGTTATGATCTATTTAAAATATAGTCAAACGATCATCTTAGAACATCGCGGAAAAATTTTTTTTCGCTGGTTTTTAAATGCCTGATATTAAATACTTTTAAGGTGAGTAATGTATTTTTATTTTGTGACAAAGTGCAGATTGAGTCTATTATTAAATCTAAATAGTAAAAAACATACATTATCGCTTTACTTTTTTTAGTAAAAATATGTAAACTTCAAAGTCCATGTTTTTTTGTAAAGTAAGCGGTTATACGCTGATTTATATCTATACCAGGCCAACCAATGTTATTATAACATTCGTCATTCGACACGACTATTCAATCGCTATAAGAATAACATACAAGTGGGGCCTTTGTTCGAATGTTTAGGTCATAAAAACCATTGAAGTGGTCGGCCGCCCGCCGCGTGCCGAAAGATAAACAAACGATGACGCGCGGGTGCATCGACGGCAAGAGGCGGGGGGGCGCGGGTGTAGCAAGCGGCTACTAGTAAATAGTTTGCAGCGAATTAAATTGTGAGGTTTATCTCCTGTGGTCTCTACCGATTTACTCAAATTATAATTCCTTGAAACTTCTTGGCTGTAAAACTTGCTAAAGATCGGATTTAGGTATATAGGTACTTACAAACAAACACCAACTTGTTCTCCTAGACTGGGAGACCTCACTTCTTTCAGTCAGTATTTTTCATTACAATTATCGTGATACTGATAGAAATAATATCGAACGACCCAGAATTACTCCCTCTCCCCTCCCTGATTGGTAGCACCAGCGTGGCAATAGCATGCGATCACGGATTGGTAGCCCTGCGTGTGTTAGGAATCATAGGCGTTCTGGGCAACCCTAGAATTAGTGCCTTTAAATTATTTGTGTAACATACTAATACTTTTTACTATTGTGTAGTTAAAATGATATATCCGTATAGACCGAGTGGCTAGCTTTAGTGAAATATGTAGGAAATGGATGTGAGGTCAGCTAGCTCTGGTTTCAGAGATTCTAGGCCACCTGAAAGGCTTCTGAAATGGCTGGGTCATTGTTGTTATGGGACAAACAAGCTCTAAAATTCAGAAACAAGCTGTAGCAATACGCTGTTACGTTGTTCCTACAAATTTTCAGTTCAGAATTTCATATGAGAAAAAGAAAAAAAAATGAAAAAGAAAATTTAGTTTTTTTTTTTGGATTGGAAAATTATATATATATTTGTCGGAAATAGCTACGCTCGTATCACGTAAGTTTATATTCAAAAGTGAGACATCGAGCAAATAAGCCTTCGTTTTTTGTTTTCCCAATCACTTAGATGCGAGTAGAGTAAACGAAATATACTTAAAAGAACCTAACAAGGTCCTAATACCTTCCGAAACTCGTTGTTACGAGAGCACACACATTAGAAGTGTCAATGACGAACCCACACAACGTTTTGACGTCGAATGCGCAATAATGCCATATCCAGAAAAGAGTAGCTTCGTACTTTTGGGTCTACTACAAAGACCACATAATCCGATGATAGTTAGTACCTTAACTACCTTATATTATTCCCCTTGCGAAAATTATTACGCTCAAAAAAGCATCAACTCGTCAATTCAATTCAATTTGTTAACACAAACATAGCATCACAATTCAAGCTTGTTAGTAATTTGTACTCAATTTTTTGTCTTCTGGCAGTTTTTTCGTCAATGCAAAAAAATTAACTATCTCTACAATATTGCAATCAATCGTGTCCACATTTTATCTCTAGACTTGATCATGCACAATAGTTCAATCAAAGTCAAGTGCTAATTTTATCAGCGCGGCGTAGAGGTGGCACTACATGACTAGTGACTACTAAACACACTCTCTCGAAATGCTTGTATCGATAAGTCATGATTTTGCCAACGTGTATTGCTAATTTATTATTATAACACATCATTCGCATTTATAATTGAAGCACCGTATTTTGTACCGAGTCCTACATTTAACTACTTACATACTTTATATGAAACACGAATTTTAAAGTACAATTTCAATATTTTACAATTTTTTTGAGAAAATGTCAGAATTTAAATATTTCTACATCTTCAATGACATCGTTGCGATTTGTTTGTTTTGATGTAAGTACTATTTAGCACTTGAAAAAAGATTCATCTTATCTTCAATCTGTCTTTGTGCCATTCATCATTATGATGGCAATATGCGTGGCCCACTTTGAAAACTAGTTATTTATTTATTTTATTTCGCCACTTCAATTTACCTATTGATGCAGATTTTATGAAGACAAGCTGGTGATGGTCCCGCATTTCCTCGAGAAGTCCTCCAAATTGACGCATGTCTTGGGTCCGATTGTTTATAATCACTTGCCAACAGAAATAACTTCATTAACTAAACTGCAACCTTTCAAGAGCAAATTAAAAAAATGGCTCATCGGAAAAGCCTTTTATGATTTTAACAAACTTTGTGAATTTAATATTTAAATTATTTATTTTTATTTAATTTGACATTGTTTATACTATTTTTTTAATTTAGTTGTATACTATGTTATATGAATTGTTACGTTATTGTAAGACATACCTACATTATTATTGACGTGTAATTTGATATATTATAAAATAAACACAACACAATACAATACAATATCTGTCTTCTCAGTTTCAGGAAGCCTTCGAAGTAAAGATACAGCTCTGTGATCTGTCCTCGGCCATTCATCTTCATATCTCCGTGGCGATGCTTGGTACGTGGTATGGCGTGGCGTGGGTGCCGCGCCACCGGTCACACGCGCCTATCTCTCGTCTTCGGCGCGATGTTTATCAACGATGATGGATCGTGGCCTCTAATAGCTTCCTTTCGAGATTAACTAACATTTGTCGCGGCTCGTGTCAGTGCCGTGCCGACGGGAATAATAATTAGTCTTTGTTATTGTTTTGATGAAGATTTGGGCTTTTTTAATCGATTTGTAATTGCTTAAATTAGACGATTTTATTTTAAATCATTTTGTATTTTGAAAACAACACAGTATCGTTAACTGAAAAGTAACAATTGTATTGAAACAATTTGTACACAATATACTTGTAATATAAGGAATATTACAAGTTTTACCAAATGTTTAAAAGTTTGTTGTCTTAATATTAGACTAGGTAGGTACGTCAATGCGGTCTCCATTACCTGCCTGCCTATTTTGCTAATCATATGAACATCTTTTTTATTACCATGATTAATAGAATTTAAGACGTCATTACGACGCCTTCACACATTTAATCTTGAATTATTATTACTGAGGCCAGTGGCGCTACCGTGGGTTGAGTTGTTACTATTATTCAATCTACGTCGTGGGCGGGCGGGCGGCGGCGTTCCCACGGCTATTACAGTACGAGCAACCTATCGGTGGTGCTGTATGAGGGAGCCATCGTCGCAGTTTCTGAACGAAGCTGATAGACATCCTTAGGAAAAGTTTAGTTCCATCAGTTTGCCAGCTCCGTATATAGGTTGGTCGGTCTGTACTAGAGCGCCCACGCGTCGTCGCCCGCGCCCTGCCGCAGAATAAATAGCAGTAGCTACCCCTGACTCACACCGTCTGCCCACCCCGTCTCTGCCCACTGCGGCCCAGACCGAGGCTGCCCCGGAGAAAACGAGTACTGGCACTCGTATATGGCGATTTTTTAAAGAGATACTTTGATCGAGCTTCAAACTTCAGCTAGGCATACCTATCAAAGAATTGCAAATTCATTTTTTAGAATTGAGGCACGAGATGAGCAAATCGCTTGACTGAAGTTAAATGTCACGTTTGCAGGTCCCAGGTCCTATAAAGGTCGATTCACACATATCAGTGAAACCACAGTTCCGACACAGTACCGGCACAGTGCGAAATATTCTTTCATGCATTCTCTATGAATGCATTGAGAGCACTGTGTCGTCACTGACACTGACAAGTGGGGATGCGTTCATGGAGAATGTATGAAAGAATATTTCGCACTGTGCCGGTACTGTGGCTTCACTGATATGTGTGAATCGACCTTTAATTAGCAGGAACCCAAATTGTGTCTTGATTGAAGAGTCATTTTACTCTGTGCAACTTCATGCCAGTCATTAACATCAAGAACATTGCACGCAACGAAGACTATACATACCTATAAATTATGATAATTGAGATAGAATGATTAACTTATTCAGAAAAGTTGACATTAATTTTATTATGAATATATTCGAATGTCAGGAAATGCGTCATTTAAATTCATTTAGAAACATGCCGGCGGCGGGCGACGCAGATATTTAGAGCATTTAATATTTAGATATCCATAAATTACATTGTAATAGCTGTATGCAGATATTTCTTGTCAGAAAATTTGGTCTAGACAACATAAAAATAAGCATTAGTGAAATAAATGTGATTTTTTAATTTGTGAAATCGCGTCAATTCGACTCCTGCGTCGGTTGTTTACCCGATGAACGTTCTGTCTATTTTCTTTTTTGAATGAGTTCAAAAATTTGAACATAGAAAAATATAAAACATCAAGTAGTTCCCCGACGATTTTATCAAATTAATATATATCTCTCATTAAAGTTTTGTAGATTAAATTAGTGACACTTTTGATGTGTTTAAAAAAAACTAAAATCTTAGATTTCACGTCAGTGCAATTATAAATGTTATCAATTTATTAACACTAAAAAAATATAAATTATGGCATTTATGTCATAAAACGTATAGATAGAAACGCGTTATGTGTACGTGCACACGATAAAGTTTAAATAAAAAAACCAAAATATGTAATTACATAATGGAAGTAAAGTTATAATGTGTGTTTTCAATGTATGTGTACGATAGACTTTGAAGGCTTTATTTGACAGATCTAAACTAACTAAAAATATATCTGTCTTTGTCATTGCAACCTATAAAATAAGGACATCAATACTTTTAGAATAATTAGATCTGCCAACTTATGCCTTCAAACTTGGGCCCATTATATACACGTAAGAAAGTAAACAAGCCTAGCGAGATCACGAGCTGTAGGTATCGTGACATTTCGTTTGGCGTAATTTGCATCCGCTCGCTAAAATAACGTGCAGTCAATATTGTAGAGCCAATATTTAGCTTATAGTAAAGGAAACGTGTGTGTTTGTAACTAAAATAGCGTTACGTACAGGAAATAGGTTGTATAGGAAAAAGGTGATGCAGAGGTAGAAGTGAAAATGAAAGTGAAATATGATACGCATAAAGAACTAGATAACATACTCATTACGCTCTCTTTTCTAAAAGTTATCTGAAAACCTTATTTTTAACAGCGTAATTGCATCTATGTAGAATTATATCCTTCACAATTCAGAACAATATAAATAAATAAAAACCGCAGTGACCTATCAATATTAAAAAATCTGTGGCTAAAAATTTGGCGCGCGTTGATGTCTTCTATTAGATAAAATCGTCTTTTCGCCGGCAAATATTTTTGACTAAAATACTATTTATTTCTGCATTGTTATTATAAAAGAAAATGCTAAAGAAAACTCACCCTCCTAGTGTCTCCCTTCTTATTTTCCGTCGGCGAGGTCATATTGGCGGCAACGTTGGCCTGAGGGCCCGGCACTCCCGTCACCATAGTTCGTCACTACACAGCGGTCACTGCATGACACGAGCGCACGAGACGTGCGGCGCGGCGTGTGCTCGACGCGCGACTGGCGCGAGTCGCGAGCGGAGCCACGCTCGACGTCGGGAGGCTGGGCCGGCTACAGGAGGAAAACTCGCGGATGTGCCTAGCGCAGAGGGGTAACTTTCAATCCATAACAAGACGCGATAAATAAAAGACAAATAAGAAAAAAAGAAGAAGAAGAAGAGTATAGGAATTATAATTGTTTTCATAAAGAACAAGTTAGAAAAAAAAATCTGTTCTACTAATTGAACAACTAGGAAAAAAACAGAAGTTTTGTAAGCATATAAACAACCAAACTCCTGGATAGATGAAAGCTAATTTTCCTAGTTGTTGGTTAAAATGTGCTTGCCTGGTTTTGTAAAGCTCGAAGTGACGTCATTCTTTTCATTTAACTTTGGAGCTTCATTATGTAAAGGTAACACTTAAACTAGTGAACAATTGGCGGCCTTATCGTTAAGAGCGGTCTCTTCCAGTCATGTATGTAGGTTTATTAAATAAGAAAATACGCAGATATTAAAAATTTAGGTAAATTGAGGATTTTTGTTAGTTGTAGTTAAGTATCTGCCCCTCTGTATAGTCGGCGGTCGTGTGCAGGCGGCACGCGAGCACAGCACGCGGCGGCGGCGTCCTTCCTCCGGACTCCGGCGCGCCGCAGTTATCTGCCGCGCGACTCCACTGCCTCACGGCAATTTCTTATCAAATCTAAGCAAAACAATGATTTGAATCGGGCGGGGGTTTTCTGTGCCGTTTCAGATTATCTCGGTAGCTCTCACTGTCTTGACATTAGTAATGATAGCAACAGTGACCTAGATAATATCTAACTCGCCAAAATATAGATAGGACCTAATTAATTTGATACGATAATTTACTTATAAATCGACGGAGTTTTTGGGGTCTTATTTGAAGACCCTAAAATTGACAAGGCGCGGTAGCATAGATTTTTAATAATTTATGTTTTGAGATATTAGGCCCAAGTTTGAAGGCTTTTTAAGACAGATCTAAATTTTCTAAAACTATTGGCATCCTTGTCTAATGGCATGCAATGATAAAGACAGATATATTTTTAGTTAGAAATGCCTTCAAACTTGGGCCTAGGGCCTTGACTCTATAATTTTATCCGCCACAACTATACTAGATAACTTTATAAATGCAAATGTTCGTGTAATTATGTGTAGGTACAGTGTAGGTATGTTTATTTACCTACATTCAAGCGCAAAATCTCAGCGGATTTGGGTAAGCTTAAGACTTTTGTACCGGATAAATTATAGGAAATAAAAGAGTCAAAGAGTGTAATTTATACCTCAGCTTTACACACTAATACTAAATTGATTTAATTAATACTCACGCCATGGGGTGTAGATAGTATTAGTGCGTAGGTAGACGTAGGCGTATTTAGTAGGTAGCGTAGCAGGACATTACTGCTACGAGAAAATTATGCCAACTCTGTACAGAAGTAATAAGCATGGATTACATTACATCACTTGAGTTGTAAAACTATTACAGTCAACACTAATATAAAAACCACCAAACCCTATAAAAATCGAGAAACCAGAATCATGGATAAATCTGCAGGGTTTAGTTAGTCTATTGATAAATGCGCTCGATAATAGTGTGCCAAGGGCCAGGTCATTTTACTGAAGTTACGCGTTATCTGTTCGAAGATTGATGGTATGTTGTTTTACTACTGACAGGTTTTCTGTTTGAGGGTCCGCCTGAGCATTAAAAAGAGTCGTACCACGTTAAGGGCCTATATATTTTACAGTAATTGTTATTAGACGCCTTCATGACGCGTGCTTAGCGCCAAGCTCCGTGCTTGCCGCCCACTCACGCCTCCGCCGCTAAATGGAAACGCGCCCACGCCACGCTAACGCTGACATCACTAGCGTCGCCGGCCTAATGTATTGACACGCGCATAAATTTGTTCAGCGATAGACTTCAAAGCTTGCCGAGAGACGCTTGCTGTGTTTCTCAACCTTTTTAACCGACTTCCAAAAGGAGACGGTTCTCAATTCGACTGTTTTTTTTTTCAAATAAGAGTAGGTAATAGAAACACTTTTATTTTAAATTAACAAGCTACCATATTTAAATAACAGTCATAATTGATTTTAGCACATGAAATGAGACGAAACATTTTTGTACTTATCATGTCACAAACTCCAAAGCTTTAGGTTTTGAATATTTAGTAATAAACAACAAGAAAGGAGGCTACTTGACATTATTGTGTATTGAGGACTAACTGCCACAGAAATCTCTCTACGTACCTACCAGATAGTAAAGGATAAATAAAGGATCCACACGTCACTGGTACCTAAATAATGCACTGATCTAACGGCCACCACTGAGGCCAGTTTTAGTGGTGGCCGTTGGGAGTATACCCTTCGCACGAGCCCAAGGTCGCGACCGCAAGTTGAGAAACGTTGTCTAAGCATACGCGGAGGCTGCGACCGCCGCCGCCGACCGCCGGCATTGTCGGCTCGGTTGACGAATTATTTGAGTGGCTCGTTCGAGAACAGGTATTGTGATGCTGATGACGCAGGCGGCGGCGGCAGACGAACTACAGACGACGATACAGTGTGGATCCAGCTAATAGGTAGGTACTTACACCGACTTTCTGTATTCAATTTATTTATCGTCTTTATTTGGAATTATTTTTTTGTTAAATGTTTGATTTTTCTGAGTTTAGTATTATTTTAAGTTTTTTCATGATATAAACCCAGTTTTTTTATAAACGTTTCACACTCATAGCTCCCCCTAGGAATAAATCCTGTGTCGGGCATGCCATGGAATACACACAAAGACAAGGACAACTAACACCCAGACCCAGAACAGATATTTAAATTCATCATTCAAACATCTGCCCGGCCGGGAATCGAACCCGGGACCTCTGGCGATTGCTCTGACTCTCTGGCTTATGGCGATGATGGCTCAATGGGTTTTTTTTATTTAAATAAACACATTACATATGTATGTACACGAAAGTACGCCAATCCACACCGCACGTGCCGACGCAGTTATCAAATGTCTCTTACTAACTGATTAACTAAGCTGTGGTAATATATCACAGCTTAGTAAGTAGTTACTATGAATTTCGTAGAATACACTATGTGCACCCTTAGATACTCGTACGTTACTGATTAAAATGAATGGGTATTCATTTTTACACTTACGACATTGTCTTATAGTTAATAAAATTACGACAAAACCAACGTCATTTGTAACTTTTTCATACCCAGTTTTTGCTACGATAGCGTAGTATATTTAAGTATATTGCGCACGTAAGAATTAGGTATAGGTAATCGACGACGTAGCGTAGCAGTATCTTCTTGTAAAGTAACTAGGTATATAAATTTACTTTGAAGATTTTAAACACAAGCATATTATCTTACTAATATTATAAAGGTGAAAGTATGTGTTTGTTACTAATGAACGCTGAAACGGCTGAACGGATTTATGTACATGAAATTTGGAATGAAAGTCGTTCATGGTCTGGATTAACACAGGCTACTGTTGCTCCCGGAAAACGCGGGTGATATATAATTTATACAATAGGCAACTAGACTGTTTTGGCAAATTATTAAGACGGGTATTTCTGTAGCGTAATCTTTCCCAAAAGTGAATCACAAAAAATCTAAATAGAGGCTTCCGTTCAAAAGATCTAACAGTAAACTTTGCACCAAAAAATTGTCTGTTACAATTAACGGACCAAAATGTTCTTTACGGCATTGTTGGGCGCCTCGTTTGTTCCATTTTTGTAAACAAAAGCTTGCTCTATTTTAATAATGTTTACGGTAAAATATAGAGCATTTTTTGTCGTAACTGTCAACGGTTTTTATTTAAACTTTATTATTTTTGTCAGGAAGTACAGTTACTCATTGTTTGCTTTTATTATGAATATTTCTTTGGTGTATTTTAAACCGTACAATTTAGAATAGATAAATATTTTTGTACTTACTCGGTAAAAAAACTAACTGCCGATCTACGAGCTTTAGGTAAAGTTAATAATGTCAAACAGTGTAGTGGGCACATCGGTCAGATACTTACTTACTACAGTACATACTTAGACTTAGAGTAAAACGTACCTAAGTTTATTCTGGCAAGGGTTGGTGTCATCCAACCAACCCAGTAGGTAAGTGGTCGCCTAGAAACGGTAGCGTGCGTCGCGTAGAGGTCGCCACTCCAGCTGGGTGACCTCTACGAGGCCATACGAGGCGCACGAGCTAGGACAACCTACAAAAAGATACCTGCTACCGACGTAGCTACTACATAGTTGGTACCTA
The DNA here is from genome assembly GCA_949125135.1 of Alcis repandata. Lineage (NCBI taxonomy): Eukaryota > Metazoa > Arthropoda > Insecta > Lepidoptera > Geometridae > Alcis > Alcis repandata. The sequence goes on along the minus strand of OX421239.1, from coordinate 7,507,147 downwards.
CTTTTGTAATTATTGACCAAACGAGTATTAGCTTGACCTATGGATCTATGATTTTTTCTGTGGTAGAGTAGGTATACTATAAAATTGATACCGTAGTCATTTTTTAACACAACCCAAAAGTAACAAAATTTAAAATTTTGGAAACGCTAGACTTGAAAAGAGCTGATAATCTTCAAACAGCTGAACCAATTTTCTTTAACCTTACCTAGGGTCCCTGTCTATCGAGTCACCTTTCAAAGAAAATACCTACCCAAGTTTAGCGGTTTTACCAAACCCAAACTACGATACCACAGACAGGCACCTCTTTTTTTTGTATTGGATGTTAAAAAGGACGCCTTTTGATTTGAACGAAACTTCATGAATCCACTATATTTTTACAATTATTTTCGGTTGGCCAAGGATCGTCAAAGCACATAAACGGTTTATTTGTCGACTCGGTGTCGACACCCGCGGTTCGCAGAAGCTGATATAAGGGCAGGGCTATAAGGGCCTAAACAAACCCTTTTGTCGATGACAGCGCAAGTTTTATAGCTACCGAAACCAAAGGGCTTTGGGGAACCGCGGTTTTAACTGCCTTTCTTGAGAACTCTCTTATTTTGGCAGTTGTGTGCACCAGCGTGACGAATTTTGGTGATTGTTATTTAGAAACACTGATGGTAATGGTAACACAGATACGTACTTAACTTACCTACGTTCCTATTTAGGTAAGTACTTACGAAAGTATGGTTATCTCAATAAAGATAATTCAAAGTGTAAAACCTAATAATATTCTAGTGTTATAAATGCGTAAGATGTCTATACTTACGTTTGTTACTCCTTCGTGCTGAAATGGCTGAACGGATTTACATTAGATTTAGTATGAAGGTTGCTCATACCTTAGATATATGCTACTTATTATCCCGAAAAAATAGCGGTTCCTGCAGGTGAAACGGGTGAAATCGCGGGGCATTTAGTAAATTGTAAATATTTCGAAGTTTCATTTTCGTTTTGTAGGCGTGCTCATTTACCTATTTCGTATCGGATAAAAAAAAAGAAAAAAAAATGAATAAGTAATTACGTCCTTTATATACTAAGTATAAGTACATTTAGGTAGGTACCAAACCAGACGTGAGGTTATTTATCCTGATACGAGTAGGACGTGCTATTAAAAACTAACACGATTTTCAGACGCCATAAAAGACAATGTAAACATGTTAACGCTCCACCACAGTCCCTTGCCGTTATTCTTTTCCCTCGACCCGAGCCGAGGCAAGGGACACGCAATACAGGTTGGACTATAGAATATCGGTTTACAACCCAAAAATATTGTTAAACATCCCACCGCCATAAACACATCGGCCGTTAAGCTTTGTTGCCATTCGCATTGCCTTTGGCGGCTCATAAAAGTTTTTTCTTCAGACTTTATCGCTGACCGCCTCGCCCTCGTCCTTGTATTTGACGGGTTGCTGCCCAAAACATAAACAACCCCGCACAAAAGCGGCGATATTTAGCAAACACGCGCATTTTGTTAACAGTTAATTGCAAGGGTTCGCCAATAACTCCGCCATTGTTAAAAACTCTTCTGCTCATTTATTTTACGACAACGCAGAAAGGTTTAAAATTTCACCACTTTTTTCGAAAAGCCGTTTACGACGATGAAATTACGTGTTCTGACGTTAAAAAGCTATATTTTAACATATTTTTACAATAAAGAACTGTGCCGTGACCATAAAGAGAATTGCTTTGTAATTTGCAGACAAAACCACAGATCTCAGAGAGAAATCTTAGTCGATGTGATTCTAAGCAGCATCAGCCATCGACCAAATCGCAGGCACAACGGAGAAGGGTAATTGTAGGACTCACGCGCGCCTTTCAGAATGTCGCACCTGCCCTTCGCAACAGCAGTAACCAAAATTGATGAATGTCATAATTGCGGCCCAACCACACCTCGTTACCGATAAACGCTTCCATCCTGGAGCAAAAACACCACTGCGGGGCGAAAACAAATATTAGTATTGACGCGCGGTCGTTCACACGTGCCAATTACGTACCTGCGCTCGCGCCGATAGCGTAAAGATTACACCCGCAGCCACACTTTGCCCACTTTGCCCCCAAGATATAATTTCCCCGTCGACGCGTGAGCAATTAGACCCGGGACCCACAAAAAACCACTGCCTTTCTTTTAAGACCCAATTCGTCAATCTTTATGTAAATCTAAACGGCGGCGCAATAACAAACTCAATTTCGTTGGAAAATTTATTTGCCGTCTACAAAAATACGTCATTTACATTATCCTTACGAGATAATTATTAATAATTTTCTTTTAAAAATAATCACAGCAAATAAATCTAACATGCTTTGCATTTTATAATGACAGAGAGAAGTTTAATTACAATTATAATAGCATAGCCAATAAAATAATGATTTTGCTATGAGAGATTCTAAAAGCTATATAAAAATAAAATATTAATTCCATAAGTATTGATTTTTACATAAAATTGAAGCAATATTCAACTAATATTACGGATAATGGAAATGAAACCATTGCCATTAAAAAAATAGATACCATAATATGTAAAGCTTATGTTATAATGGTGTTGATTATATTGTACTACTCTCTCTACAAAAGCAATCTTAGTCTGACAGCACTAAAATTGTTTGCATCACTTTTTATTTTAATATGTTTGAAAAGGATAGCAACAATTTTAAAGGTGTAAAATTTAGAAAATAGTACATCAACATTAATAATTTTTAAATTAATTTTAAATCATATTACAGCGTTCTTATAACTAATTCTTTATCCAATAACACTGCATAACATCATATAAAAATATCTGTGTGTGAAACAAAATGAATACTGTGTACATTTGAACTCAAAGTAGGATATTAAATTAGCTAATAAACGTAAAATCACAATTGTGCTATTTTTATTGGAATGATTTTAACATAATGTATAACTATTATAAAAAAATAAGAACTAAAAACAGGTAGGGACTACGTTCGTAGCGGGAAGAAGAATCAGAGTACCTATTATATTTCTCCCGCAAAATAAAGGGGACTTTACTGTGACATTTCCTTCTAGGACAGAAATTCTCAAAGTGAACGATAACGCCCCTTGTTGGACACAGAGGCCTAAAGAGGGCGGTAAAGGGATCAGAAAAAAATAAGGAGTATTGATCCAGTTAAGAAGGTCGATGGCGATTAAGTGTTTTTCTAATATTTTATTTAAGTCTAAATTAAAATTTATTAAAATCTAAAAGTGCAGTCATTTGCTTGTTACTGAACGCGGTGATGTGGTAAAGTTAAAAAATGTAGGGGACGGTGGAAATTAATAGATTGTCAAAGCTGGTGGTGGACAAGTTAAGTTTGAGAACCTCTGTTCTACTCGTAAAGTGATGTACCATGAACGTAGCCCCCATTCATACTGTTAATGCGGCTTAAGATAGATTAGCTAAAGTGTCACCATCACCATACAACTGCACAGACAAGATTGCAAAATATTTATCATATTTATGTGTAATAGAACATGTGGATAGGTGTGTATTGTAAAAAAATATACATAACCAACTACCAATGTGATTGCTATTAAATCACAGGTGAAAAGTATTAGTAAACAGCTCCCGGACACGGTAGCTGGTTATTTTACAGGTATACTAACCAAATTTTTCGGTACTACTCATCCGATTTCGATGAAACTAAGAAAATGACCCATGTCCGGGGCGACGTTACACACCAATATTATACAAACGGCTGTGTTCATTCCGACATTCATTCCAATTTGATCATTAAGTTTTTTAAATAAGTTTACGCGAATATAAATAAGAGTCTGGTTTCATAAGCACGAGCCCATTTAGCGGTTGAGTAACCCAGCTTTCTTTCGACTGGGTCTCAAATACTAGGTCATAAGTCCCTTCAATTTTATTGAGCAACTCTTAAGAAAATTATTAAATTAAGATTTTTGTAAACTAAATTTAGGTGTAAACTTAACTAGGTAGGTTAAATAATTAATTTTGATGTATAAAAACATAACAGCAGAAAAAAAGGTGAAAAATTTGCGACATTAAAATAAGACCTTTTGGAAGACGATAATAATAATAAGATAATAATTTGAGTCTGAAATTCTAATTTTAAAACTCAGTTTGCATCGGGAGTTTTAAATCGATAAAAAAACGTGTATGTACCGATAAAAATGCACGTATGCACCGGTAAAAGCGAACGTTTGCACCGGTAAAAACGCAAGTATGCACCGGTAAAAACGCAAATATACACCGGTAAAAACGCACGTATGCACCGGTAAAAACCCACGTATGCACCGGTAAAACGCACGTATGCGTCGGTAAAAACGCACGCATGCACAGAGTAAAACGCCCGTATGCAGCGATAAAGGGCACGTTTGTATCGATTCGCGTTACTTAAAAACGTTGTGTTGTGTTAATAAGATGTATCAAACTACATATATAAATCACATTTTGGCGATACTTCACTGGACGTTGAATTTGAGTATAATCTTTGGTTGGTCACTACAATTAGTATAATTTTATTGTCACTGTGAAAGCACCAATAAATAGCGTGGCCGCATATATTATTATCTATGGTGGCGAAACGAAAAAGCCCCAGATACATCGTAAGGCTAAGCACTCACTTGTCGAAATACCGAGCATTTGTTATAAGGTCTAACTGACCGAGCATTTCGAGGCACGGTTCTATCTCGTTTTGACTGCTAAGTTTACTTCACTTCTGCAAGGCTAGCGCGCGGCGAAGAGAAATAATGTTTCCCCCGTTTTAATGCCGCGCTAAAGAGACCAACCCATATTCTATCTTTGTCACATAGACGGATTAAAACGGAGAAAAGACCGTCCACGGCCTGTGCTAGGCCTACAGACGGAGATCGAAGTCTCACGAAGCATGCTGGGTCAGTCAGGACCAACACCATTATTCATCAACATCGTTTAGTCGGTTATTCATAAGTTTTGTGGAACTGATCAATGACTACGAAATACTGTCACGAACATTACGTCGGACATATTCACAAACGACCAAATTAACACTTTGACTGCGGCTAATAATCACATGCGCTTGCCTTAAATGCGGCTAATAGTCAAATGCATTGTTTTACGTGCCTGGCGTGTGCAGCCGCATTCGCGTTGCACAGAGGAAACACAAGGGTATGTGTTTTCCGCAGTCAAAGTGTTAATCTTGTAAAATATATTGGTCTGGATCGAAGTGGTTTTTGTTGGTTCACTACAAAGAATAAGTCGATTCGACTTCTATTCGCTACCGTACATACAATCTATGTTACGACTTTGCCAATTTATGAGAAGTAATCAGTGGGTAGCATAACTTCTGAAGTTAAACACGTAGCTAGTATTCGACAGAAAAGTGTACGCTAAATGGTGTAAATGGCGTACACTTTTCAATCGAATACTCGCTACGTATTTTCCGTCAAAAGTTGTGCTAAGCCTACGGTTGTAACAATATAATACTCAGGTTAATCAGCCCTAAATAAAGCGCAACACTTTTCTACATTACCCAATAAATGCTTACACATAATATTCATAACATACCCAATTGACACGAATTATTGCAAACGAAACTGATCTAGTTCCTTCAAATGATTTAAATACATATTTATGTACTTTATTGACATGTAGTACATATTCTAGTGATAGCTACTAGTTTTCTCATGTCAGTGGAATGTCTACGGGGTTTTAAGGAAAGGGTATGCTAAGCCGAAAAGGGTACATAAGGACTCATTGTACTAATCATTGTGAACAATTTTAACTATGGGATCAACCCTGTTTCAGAAGCTGTTTTATACATTTTTGTCAATGTAATTGGCATTTTTCTTTAAGCCCTATGAACTATTTTCGGCTTTCCCTTTCCTTATAACTCTGTTTACACGAAAATATGACAATACATACTTATCAAGTTAATATAATGATATTCATTCATACTTTGTGTATATCACAGACTTAGTATATTATAAGCTAAGTAGTAAAAATATACGGATCCGTGATACAATCTCTACACAATCTACGTATTCTTAAATTTATACAAGGTATAACGGAAAGGTGTAATAATATTTAAAGGTGTTCTTCTACACGTCAAAGTAAACAACTTCTAAAACTAAAGTTTGCTAAACTCGAGATAGAAAATTGATCACGTGACTAAATATTTTATATGGAGTCTCGATATTTTTTTCTCGAATTTAGCAAACTTGTGTCACAAAAGTTGTTTACTTTTACATGTAGAAGAACCCCTTAAGTATTTCTACACATTTTCGTTACATTTTGTATAAATAAATGAATAAACTTAACTGTAATCGATTAATTTCAAGTTCATAGCAAATGTTTGCTACTTTTATAAATTTAAATTTAATCCAAATTTATTATTTTTTCTTTCAAGTGGGCTAAAAAGTCTGACACCAGGACTACCCACTTAGCTTAAACATCTTATTTTACCAATTAACTGGTTTTAGTTTGTGACAATAAATAAACTGGAAAATCTCGGAAAAGCCCGCAGAATGTAGCTACTTAAAAATAATGTTGATTACATAAGAGTAAACAAAGCAACCCACAAGGGTTTAGACAGAACTTCTCGCTACACTTTCATCATTAGAATAGTTATTTTGTATCTTTTCGCACTTTGAAATTTTATACGCGATCGAAAGAGACAAAACACAGTGTCGCAATTCCTGTTCATAATAAAGGAGCCAATGTAAATTGTGTAATTTCAACATCCACTCATCTTACACGTTTTTAACTGTCTTTTGTTTTTATTGATATACAACTATTTAAAAATTGAATTTGAACCGACATATTATAGCTGTCCACTTTTCGCGACAAGAAGCATCACGTGCGAAAACGAGACAGTACGTTTTGGATAAAGCAATGCATCTGTGGCCAGTGGTTTCACAGACACATGTCTTTTAGAAGCGTTGAAAACGCGCGTATGCTGTGTCTTTCGACAAAGAACTTAAACTATACTATAGATATTAAAAGTCCTTTGTCATACATTTTTACTGTTTACAGATGTATATGAATTTCAAATATGTATAGATAAAATATATATATACAGATCAACTAAAACGCGCGACATAATGACGGCGTCTGTATACTGTTTCAAACGTATGGCTATAAGCCGTGTACAACCGCCTTAGAATATAATGATCGATCAAGTTTGCCAGATTTAATTCATAACTAACACTAGAATATAGTACAAGTTTTATTAAATCGGAGACCGACCAAACTCCGACTCAATAAAACGTGACTATTACCAATGTAACAAAATGTGTATTTCTTAATTATAAGTGTCAAAACCACATTCGTTTTCCAAGTAAAAGTTTTTCTCTAGTTTTCCTAGTAGTTTGCCAGGCTAATATAAGCCCTACCGCCTGGTTATAAGGTCGAATGTCGCTATAAGCTGGTATCGCCTGTGGGCGCGCTGTACTATGACTCCGGGAAGAAGATGCTTTCCACAGGGGCTGCGGCCGTCATGTCGTCGTTGTCGGGGAGAGACCAGTCCTGGGGACAAACGTACAATACAATACTATTTATGTATACAGTGTGATTGGCAGCTCGATGCAAAACCGTAAAGATGCTAGCATAGATCCTTTTGAGTCACGAAGTGTAAGATTTTTATTTTTTTTATTGTTGACGAAAAACCTCGAAATTTTACAGTTGATGGCCAGTTTGAATAGTAAGTGAATATCATTTTATTTTATTAAAGTAACCAATTTAAAAAAAAGTACGTAGCAAGCATGTGTGTCATCAGAATTTACACCGGGATCAAAAGTAAACTGTGTTAATCTAGCTCGAGTATAACCTTTCTTTAATTCTCATTCAAATTCGTGGAACCGTTTCAGAGTGAACTCGTAAAGATGTAACAGATAAGATAGATAGATAAGATAAAGTTTATTTCCAAAAACATATTACAAACAGTAAAAACTTAAAAATTAAAAATAACAACAAAAAAAAAGTGTGAAGAGAAAACAGTAAGTTAAAACTTTCATATTTTGCTGCGGCCTCACACTAGGCACAAGGCCCGTGTTGTGGAGACCAAGAGTACGTTACATAATATTATTGACAAAAACATGTTTGGAGGCATCCTAAACTAAGAAAATAAACTAAACACTAAACTAAACTAAACAATAACATTATTTTTACAAAACAAAAAACAAAAACCGACTTCAAAAGACCGACTATCGAGTTATTCATCTATTTGTCGCGCACGTACTTAATGCAAATTTAAGACTTATATGGTTTTCTCATGGATACCATTATCAGAACTGGACCAAATTGAAATGGGACCAAATGGGAAGCGTCAGCTTTCTAATAAAAAAAGAATCATCAAAATCGATTCACCCAGTCAAAAGTTATGAGGTAACAAACATAAAAAAAAAATAAAAAAAACATACAGACGAATTGATAACCTCCTCCTTTTTTGAAGTCGGTTAAAAATATACACACACACACACACTAACTTTCGCATTTATTACATTAGTGATATAGTGTGAACTACGTTTTCATTTCATTTGAATATGTTCGAATAGAAAATTAAAGTCGATAATTTATTTACCTGTTCTTCGGTGCTGGCGAAGAATAAGTAGAAGAGGTTAGTGCCCAGGTCGATAGCTGCCGCCAAGTAGAACACCTCGCGCCACTGGCCCAGGGTTTGCTGAAATAAACACTACTCATTAGTATACAGATGATTCATTATCTATAATGAGCTCAGATTGTAGGACAAACAGTCAGACTAAACTCCAAACTCTCGAACATCGGCGCAAGGTTGCTAGTGTGCTTCTGATCTGCATGATCTAATTCCCTCTGGCCCTTTCTACTACCGGGCTACCAGGGGCACTAAAGCGACACCGTTTTTTAGTTGATATTCCAAAAACTCGTACGAAACGCTTTGATTCCACCTTTAGAGCCTTATCACACTAGCGGTTCGGAAGCGGATGCCGGGCGGAGCGGACGCGCCGCGAATGCGTCGCGAACACGCCGCGGTTGCGCAGCGAATTCGTTGCGGACGCGTGGCGAATACGTTACGTTTTCGTCGCGTGTTTGTAGCAAATTATCGCTGTACAATACACTCAGTAACAAAATGGATTCCGACGAGGAAACACTGCTTTTGGCTTTATTACTTCGAAGACGCCGGAGACGAAAACGAAAGCATCGACGAATTTGGGAAGATCCATTAACAGTTAATCGAATGGAGGAGAGCGACTACTTTGTGTTGTTTTGCAAACGAATAAAAAATAATCCAAAACAATTTCGTTCCTACCTGCGAATGTCGAACCTACATTTTATGAGTTGTTGCATCTGATACAAACTGACATAAGACATAAAGACACACATTTGAGATTATCAGTCATATCAGTGTCACCTGAAGAAAGGCTCGTTATTACGTTTGTACGAGACAGTACAAAATGGCGTCCACTTTGCTGTTCGCGGCGATCCCGTCGCGCGTCCGCAACGAATTCGCTGCGCAACCGCGGCGTGTTCGCGACGCAATCGCGGCGCGTCCGCTCCGCCCGGCATCCGCTTCCGAACCGCTAGTGTGATAAGGCTCTTATTGTGCGAACCGCTAGGGTGTGTGGAACGCTTTGCCCGAGTAGGTGTTTCCGGATAGATATAATCTTGGTGTCTTCAGGTCGCGAGTGGATCGGTTTCTTTTAGACAAGCATGCTCCATTGTACACCGTATCGTTGCTTACCATCAGACGAGATGGCGGTCAAATGCAAGCCTTTTACCAAATAAAAAATAAAAAAAAGGAAATCAGAATCTCATACACATTAAAATCACTATAGTATCTAGTAATTACGTAGTTTAAGTTTTTATTTCGTAATAAAAAGCATGGTGCGGCGACAGGTCGATGTGGTTTATTTGTTATAGTGGTCGCATGCAGTGATAAGTCACCTGTTCTGGACTGATGATATGGCCCACGACGTAGGGCGCCATGAACCCGCAGATGTTGCTCGCCGCGTTCGTGATTCCGTACATGGTGCCTGCGAACTGCGGCGACAGGTCGATGTGGTTCATTTGGTTACCTGGGACAAAGCAACGGCAATTACAAACTGATCGTTACGTGTGAGAGCGACACATCAGAGGGCCTAGCACAACTTTGACGTAAAAATACGTAGCGAGTATTCGATAGAAAAGTGTACGCCATTTACACCCCTCAGGAGCACACTTAACAGTCGTAAATGGGGTACACTTTTCTATCGAAAACTCGCTACGTATTCTTACCTCAAAGTTGTGCTAGCCCCACTGTAGGCCATCTACAGCAACACACATCAGACCTTCATAGACCTCTTTTTTGGACGAGGGTGAAATCTTTGAAAGTTACCGGGCTGCTTTGGGGAGTAACCGAAGTAGGCCTAGCATAAATTCCGACGACTTATGTAGCGATTACTCAATAGACAAATGTAATGGTGTCTCAAAATTTACGCAAGATTTGAATTGAATAGAAAAGACTATTTTCCCCCCTTAAACCTTTTTAATCTATACTAATATTATAAAGAAGTAAAGTTTGTGTGTTTGTAATATACAATGTTAAATTGTAAGGGGTAATCTCGGGATCTACTGAACCGATTTTAAAAATTATTTCACCAATAGAAAGCCACATTATTGCTGAGTGTCATAGGTTATATAAAAAACCGAAAAATAAAAAGGCTTTTACGTGGTAGTCCGTTTTGCAAAGTGAATCGGAGAAAAAACGCTCCGGACGGCGCGCGATGGCTTCAGGTTTAAATAACATTATGCCCAACGAAGTGGGCAAGGGTCAGCTAGTTCCAGATAATACGAGTGAAATCTCGGGACGCAGAGATAGATTTATGATTACTAGAAAACGCAGTTTTGTTTCCACCTTGGATTAACATTTAGGTAATTTTTATGCATTATATTAATAAATTTATGATTACAAGTTCTATAGGTAAACGTACCAGCATAAGCGGCGCCTCCGAACGCAGAAGCAATACTGAGCAGCAACATGACGGCGACGCGGTCGCAGCCCGCCCACGCGATGCCGAGCAGCCCGAACGCGGGGACGAACGCCGCTGCACACAACATATTAACTTAATGTAGATAACACTTCAAACCATTAATCAAACGCAAGTTTATCATAGAAAAAAAACATCACAATCTAACTTACGAGTACGTAACACTTCAAACAATTGGTCCATCTGGGCAAGTTAAACTTAAAGACTTAAACTTACAGACAGTGTTCCAAAGCTTCATGCTGTTAAGCCTAGAGATCCATCCCTTAGCGAGCGTCCAGTCCGCGAATATACAGAGCAAGACGCCTCCGATCCACGCCGTCAAGTACGGTAGAGCACTCAACCGCGCATTCTAAACAAAAACAATCATGATAACATAAATTAACATAAAATATTTCTATGAAAATAAGATTAAATTATATTATTGTTATTATGGAGAACTATGTATGAAATTATGAAAATTGGTAAATCCCAAAATTCTTGTTTATACCCGATGCGATTTGAAGGCGGAAATACACTAGAAATACATTTGAAAAACAGTCATTTGAAGATGAACTTCCCTGAAGTAACGCCTGATTCAATAAATTATAAAATATATTTAAGGATGTATGTAAAATATATCTACTTGTCTAACTTCCGATAAATTTGGAATATATAATAGAGTTGATTACGCTGCATCGATTGGAAAAAAGAAAAAGGGACTTAGCCGATGATTTGAAAGAAATATGTGAGAATAAAAGCCTCATTTAACTCCGTGTTATTCGTACCGGAAGTTGACGAAATCGAACTAAAATGATAAAACAGTACATGTATCATAGTCAATGCACGGCCAAAAAAAGGATTTTCAGAAACTTCATACATTTTTTCATTTTTTCACGAAAAAAAAACCACTGTTGCCGAACCCAACTAAAAGAGAGAATAAAGAAGATATAAAAACGCTAGATCAAAAAGCCAAACGGAAAATAACTCAAATTAATCACACTGAAAAAAGAAGCTATGCAGAGGTAACAAAAGACCGGCCACTAGTGGAAGACCTACCTGATCAAGAAAACCTACCAGACAGACTAAAACTTATGTTCGCCAAATTTCAACAAATCATGATCAACATGATGGACAAAATGATGGAACGTATGATCCAACTTGTGACAAGCCTAGTGACCAAATGATAAACATGCTCAGAGTTGCCACTTGGAATGCCAACGGCTTGTCGGAACGTCGTCGAGAGCTCAAAACATTTCTCCAAATGGAAAAAATTGACATAGCCTTAATATCTGAAACTAGATTTACAGCTAAATCTCACTTTACTGTACAAAACTACACGGTTTACTCAACAAATCACCCATCAGGAAATAGTCATGGAGGAACTGCAGTAATTATAAAGAATAATATTAAACATTACGAACTGGAAAAGTATCATACCGATAAAATACAAGCTACTTCAATAAAAGTAATGGCCAATGAGAGAGCCGAAACTACTTATTCTGCAGTGTACAGCCCACCCAGACACAGGATAACAAAAGAAGACTACAACATGTACTTCTCTTCCCTTGGCCCAAGATTTATATGTGGTGGGGATTGGAACGCAAAACACACATACTGGGGCTCACGATTAACTACACACCGTGGGAGACAATTACACAGTGAAGTTCAAAACCTAAGACTCGAGTGCATGACCTCACGCAAACCAACATACTGGCCAACGGATAGAAATAAAATTCCTGACCTGCTCGACTTTTATATAACCAAAAACGTAAGTCCAAACTATATGACTACTGAAACGTGCACGGACTTGTCCTCTGATCACACGCCAGTTATATTGAACGTAAGCTCGACAGTGGTACTAGTGAAACCAGCAGATAGACTTTATAACAAAAATACTAATTGGGAGATGTATCAAGACGAAATAACAAAGGGGATTAACCTCATTAAAACACTAAAAACACCGGAAGACATAGAAGAAACTATTGAGAACCTAAATAAAATCATACACGAAGCATCGACTATTTCCACAAAACCCAGAAAAAAATATTGTCCTCGAATGTTTAATGAATACCCAAAATTTATCAAAGACAAAATATTCGAACGTCGTAATCTAAGAAAGGTGTGGCACAAAACTAGATATCCTGCAGACAAAACAGCATTCAACAGATCTTCGAATGAATTGAAGAACCTTATTAAAAGCTACACGAACAATAATCTCCAAACATTTCTCTCTAACTTAACTCCAAGCCTAGACACAAATACTCGCTATGGAAGGCAACACGAAAATTGAAACGCCCCAACAATCATATCCCCCCCATCAGAGGAAATAACGATAAATGGGCCAAATCGGACATGGAGAAGGCAACAATTTTTGCTGAGCACCTTAGTAATGTTTTCAACCATTCCCTAAATCACAACCTGATCATGATGATAAAATAAAATACTATCTTGAAAGCGCACACCAAATGAGTCTTCCATTAAAGCATACGAGTCCAACCGAAGTAGCGAAAGAAATAAAACAGCTAAAAGATGGAAAATCTCCAGGATACGACAATATCGACAGTGTTCTTCTGAAAAATCTCCCAAAAAAGGGTATAGTATCAATTGCAAGTATTCTCAATGCTTGCTTACGTCTCAACCACTTTCCAGGACAGTGGAAAATAGCGCAAGTAATTATGTTACCAAAACCAGGAAAACCACCAAATGAAGTTGCTTCGTATCGACCCATAAGTCTTCTACCGTTAATGGGCAAGCTCCTTGAAAAGATACTTCTCAAAAGGATGAAGGTACATCTAAATGAAATTATTCCAAACCACCAGTTTGGCTTTCGAGAGAATCACGGAACGACTGAGCAAGTTCACCGCATCGTCGACGTTATAAGTAGATCCCTGGAAGAAAAGAAATATTGTTCAGCAGTCTTTTTGGATATTAGCCAGGCTTTTGATAAGGTATGGCACGAGGGCCTACTATATAAAGTTAAGAAGATGCTTCCTCACTCGTTCTACCAAATAATAAAGTCATATCTCAACAAGCGATGCTTTGAAGTAAAGCTTCACGATGATCTCTCCGATCTGTATGATATAAAATCAGGAGTACCACAGGGAAGTATACTGGGGCCGGTTCTCTACACCATATATACTGCTGACTTACCAACAACTGACAAGACTACGGTTGCAACATATGCAGATGACACAGCCTTACTCTCCTCACACACGAACCCAGTAACTGCATCGGAACACCTACAACATCATCTTGACAAAATTGAGAAATGGCTCAGAACTTGGAGAGTTCAGGCAAATCAAAGCAAGTCAACACATGTGACATTCACTCTCAGGAGAGACACATGCCCTCCTGTTACACTTAACAATGATGACATTCCTCAAGATGACAACGCAAAATACTTAGGCATGCATTTGGACCGAAGGTTGACATGGCAAAAGCATATATGAACAAAGCGAAAGCAGCTAGACTTAAAACTACGCAATATGTACTGGCTAATAGGACGCCACTCACAAATGAGCATGTATAGTAAGCTGACAATATATAAAGCCATTTTGAAACATAAATGGACCTACGGTATCCAGCTTTGGGGTACAGCCAGCAACAGTAATATAGAGATTTTGGAACGTTTCCAAACCAAGACACTTAGAGCCATCTTTAACATCCCTCAACACATAAGTAATAAATATATATATCATGACTTAAAAGTACCAACTGTTAAACAGGAGATAATGAAGTATAGCAATAACTACCAGAAAAGACTATCAAAACATAAAAATGAGCTCGCCTTTAGACTAAGTGGAGATAGAGGCTCCCAACATAGAAGACTGAAAAGACACAGCGTTCCTACTCTGAAAGAGAGATTCATCAATATGGATTGAGACACCTACATAAGAAGTGTAAGAAGTGTCCAACCAAGCTAATGTGCCCAAAACAGATACAAGCTATCAGACAGAATAGTGGTTTATTGTTGAGTTTAACAGATTGCCATGGAGCAGAAAGAAACAAAAAAAAAAAAAAATACTGTTGCCGATGTCGTTATGGAGATATTCATGGTTAATTTTTGACGGGACAGAAATAAAATTATTTGATTGGCTCAACTTGTACTCTGCCACAAATATCAAATTGCGTGTTTTATTAACAAGAACATTATTTTTACAAAACAAAAAACAAAAACCGACTTCAAAAGACCGACTATTGAGTTATTCATCTATTTGTCGCGCACGTACCTAATGCAAATTTAAGACTTATATGGTTTTCTCATGGAAACCATTATCAGAACTGGACTAAATTGAAATGGGACCAAATGGGAAGCGTCAGCTTTCTAATAAAAAAAGAATCATCAAAATCGATTCACCCAGTCAAAAGTTATGAGGTAACAAACATTAAAAAAAAAAATAATAATAAAAAAAACATACAGACGAATTTATAACCTCCTCCTTTTTTGAAGTCGGTTAAAAATCGTAAATTGTTAATCAAAATGGCATAATTTTTTCATGACAAATTATAAAATGCGAACCGAAATGATTGGGCATTGACATTTCCATATGAAAATGAACCTTAAAAAATAAATAGATGTACTGTGGATTTGACCTTACATACATCCTTATATCTAAATTAATCATAATTATATTACCAGAACCTGGCACCTTCCACATCCTTGGTTGACCAGATTCTGGTCCTTCGCTATCTTTAGTCTACATTGTTTGGGATATAGACAGCAGACCAAAAGATGTGCTTTACAAAGAGTCATTCCCAGTTGTCAACCTTTGTCTCCAAGGGTGACAATCGGGAATAAAGATTGATTCGACGTCAACTTTGCAGATCAACCGTATAATCAGGAAAACCTTAAACACATAAAAAGTAGAGTAGTGAAGGCTTTAATTTTTTTATTCAATGTTTTTTTATCAGGAAATTGATGACTGAACAAGTGAAGCCAGTTTTTGCTTTCTTAGAGAAGTGATCTATGATTTGTTTAGTCTTAATAATGGTTCGATTCCGTAGAAGTATTTATTTCCCAATTCTCCCCAGTCCTCGCAAAGTGCAATATTTTGTTCATACTTACAGCTACAATATCAAAGTGCAATATATTATTTATACTTACAGCTACAATATCAAAGTGCAGTATATTGTTCATATAAGAAGGCAGCTCCGTAAACTGCGTGTAGAACACCCACGCCTGCCCGCACTGCGCGATCAGGATCGCCCACAGCGGCACGCACGTGATGAACTTGCCCCACGGGATCGACATTGACGGTTTGTCTTCCTGAAATCACAAATATGTCCAAGTTATACTTGAAAAGTGAATAGGTATTTCCTAGGCAAGCGTGTCGTCCTTCCCATCCGGTGAGATTGTAGTCAAACGCATCGCATAACTAGTTTGATGTAAAAAAATATGTTAATACGTCAGTTTATATTTCAACAAATTTATTTGATACTACAATGGATTTAAGTGAAAAGATGTTGAGGTATTCTAGCGATTTCACTTTGGAACTAGGAGCCTGATTTTGTTAGCTGACACGTGTGTGTAATGGCGAATGCAGATCTGTGGGCCTAGCACAACTTTGACGTAAAAATACGTAGCGAGTATTCGATAGAAAAGTGTACGCCATTTACACCCGTCAGAAGCACACTTGACAGTCGTAAATGGCATACACTTTTCTATCGAAAACTCGCTACGTATTTTTACGTCAAAGTTGTGCTAGCCCCACTGAGTCCGTATCATGAGTTTCAAGCGCGAACCTGAATTGAATCGCGTTGACTTTTGTTTCGCTTTTTCCCAACCAGAGAGAGCAAGACGAAAGCTAAGACGATCTAGTTTGGGATTGCGCTAAGAACTGGTACCTACGGACCCAAGCCGAACGAAAGTGCCCTTTGTTCTGCGTCTTTTGTTTGAAATGTTCATCATCAATTTCAATTTTTCAATTCAATTTTGCTGTCCATTGCTGGGCGCATACAGCCATAGCATACATGAAGACGGGATACTTTTAATGCCAAAAAAATATTTAAAAATTGCTGAGTGCAGTTTGTGGAGTTATATTTTTGTAAATAATCTTATTGAATGACCAGAAAATATAGTATCCATGCAAGCGCAATGACATCATAATGAGTCATGTTACGTCGACGCTTGCTGAGTCCAGCGAACGCGGTCATACCGTGAAATATGCGATTTCTGAATATGTGAGCAGGCAAGCGAAAAGGGACCCAAGGCAAAATAATTATATTCTAGATAAAACGCGTTTGCAACAATACATCTTATCCAATAGTTTAGCAGTTTGAAGTTGCTACCAAACATGTTCAGGAAGCGTTTTAAAATGTGTTTTTTAAACTAGCATTTAAATAAATTCTGTTTGAACTAAAACGCAAATAAAAGAACAAAGATTCAAAATCACCAAAAAACAGAAAACGTTTTAGTTCCCCCTATTTGCTTGACCGCATACATAATTATTATGTATTACGTTACAATTTATAATTACTACACTAGATTCTGCCCACGGCTATTTATTTGAACAAACAGTAGGTACTTATCATCCCATTTCAAAGAGAACTTTCCATTTGTTCTGTGGAACATGACGTCGTCTTAAATAAACCATAAAACGAACATAGATGCTGTTGATTTGGTGTTAAGTAGTCTTAACTGTGTTAAGAGTTTACCTATTGTGGTTTTGAGACCCCAAAAAATTCCCACTTAGTATATTTCTCGCTAAGATTTTCCGCAACTAGGTATATCATTACCCCGAATTATTGCTCAATTTGTTCCGTAAAAGTAGTGTTATTATCCTTGTTCCATATAACCATTTGAGAAATAAAAGGATTTATTATTCACTGGCTTCACTCTATTGTGGTCTGATTTCCTTACAAATACTCCGCCCCCCCCCCCCCCCCCCCCACTTTTCATACTCAGGACGATCTAAGCGCACCACGCATCGATCAAAACAACGCGCTAAAACAATAGTTACATAAATACTTTCAACCCAGTCCAATAAATATAATCAAGCCAAGTTTTGACCAATACAATATAAAAACTGGAACCACATGTAAGGTCGAGTGAGTCAACGCATCGCAATATGCTGATAGTAGGATGTGCGCAAACTGACACCTACTTGTCAGCTGCGAGTATATGAGTACATGTTGACATAACAAATGATCCGATTGTTCTCGATTCACTAATAATGCAGTGAAAATGGAAACAGATCAATGAACTTGATTATGGATAATCTATGTTTTCATTCTTCATCAATTCTTAGTGGACAATAACGCTAATCCACAACTTCCCACTAGGTTTTCCTGTGACGGGGATGCCATGGAATACACAGAGATAAGGATAACTAACACTCAGACCCAGAACAGATATTTAAATTCATCATTCAAACATCTGCCCGGCCGGGGATCTAATTCGGGAAGTCTTGCTCATAAGGCGGATTTACCGCTGAGTCAAGCAGTATACGAATTTACTGAGCTACAATCTCACCTGTGGTCCAATGCAAGTAGTGATGTACTCTATTTCCTTTGGGCATATCCTGGGATGCTTCTGAGGCGAGTCGTAGATGAGGAACAGCCAGCCGATGAACCACACCACGCCTAGGCCTCCGAATATGTAGAAACACAGAGGCCAGCCGCCGGCAAAGTCCAGGGTACACAGCCATCCGGATATTGGTAGTGTTACAACTGTTCCTATGTTCGATCCTGGAAATATTGATAAGGAAATTTTGTAATGAACGGCGTATTATTTTATAACTTGTTGCCTGTTACTCTAGTAAATAAGGAGAACACAGATTTTCAAAGAATTTAAAAAGATTTTTTAATTGAAAAGGCTTACTACAAAATTGACGACTTCATCTGTGATAAAGTCTCTTTACGGAAATTGTATTTAGACTGTAATAATAATACTTGAGTGATTATACATTATACCTACTATTGTAGTTATTTTATACATTGATACCTACATTGATTTTTTGACATTGCAATTATTTTATATAATTTTTTGACATTCTAATAATATTATTTTCTTTGACATTTAATTTATTGTGTATTAATTTATTCATAAAAATTGTATTTGACATTCATAAGTGTACATTGTTTTACCCATATTTTGAATAAATTATTTTGAATTTGAATTTTGAAAATGGAACTAGTTCTTAGGTATTTCTGGTTTATGTTTGTAACTTCTATGACGGCACAAATATAATTATAGGTAACATGTGAATCATCTTCACCATTATTTTTAACCGACTTCAAAAAAGGAGGAGCTTATCAATTCGTCTGTATGTTTTTTTTTAAATTAAACATTTAAAGGTAACTTAGAACTGTGATTGACAACAGGCTACTTTTTATTCTAGACAAATGAAGGATTCTTGTAGGGTAGCGTCAATTATAATTAATATTTTATTTTTTTATCAACTTTGTCTCACTTCTGAGCTGCCCAATAAGAAGTTGTGTTCTGGCTTTAAACAGCTAATTGTGGCTCCAAAATAGGTTTAAAGAAGATGATGAAGTTGCAATCTAAACCTTACCTGCATATACAAAAGCTGCAAATTTAGACCTCTCTAAAGGAGGGATCCATTTGGCTAGCATAGCATGCATAGCAGGATACGTCACGCCTTCAGATAGTCCCGCCAGTGCTCGTACTACGATAAAGAACCAGAAGTCTGTGTAAGCAGCGATAGGGCTCAATATTGTGAAGACTGCAGTGAAAAATATTCCAAAGCCATATACCAGCTTCCCGCCATACATCTCTGCTATTCTTCCGCCAGGAATCTAAAAAGTTAATTTACAAATAGCTATATCAAACTAAACAAAATGAATATTTAAGTAAATGATTGACTCTGTTTGTCTACCTGTTTTTTTAATTTTCACAAGTTAACAGCTCTACCAATGTGAATAAAATTTGGCAAGGTGGTAGTGTGCATCATGAAGATTTATAGAAAATCAAACTTAATTAATACTGAATACTTTAAACTACATCAGTCTGTGGTGTCTTAAAAGAAGACTTTCTCTAGTATCTCTTTTCTTTCTTCTTTTTCTAATCTTTCCCTCACTTGCCCCTGCAAGTGAATCCTCGAAGTACGTTATTTGCATACCAGACTTAGGTTTAAATTTAATTTGAAAGAGGTCGGCAGAAATTGTGCACTGTTAAAATAAATATAATTATAGTCACCTGTGTCAACACATATCCATAGAAGAAGGACCCCAATATTATACTTTGTTGACTAACTGACCAGTTGAATTCTCCGGGCCTCTAAAATAAAATAGATTTAATAAATACCACCGCTTATTAAACATTAAAGGCCTGTGGTTTATTACAATTTGTAGGTACTTAAAATTAGGAGATAAACACTTTATGTAGCTAAAGTATGGAACTTTGTTAATCAATATACTGATGTTTAGACTCCATGTTGTAGATATCTAAGTATTGCATGTCCATTAGGACAAACTGTTGTGTCTAAATGATTTTATACCACCTCTGTACCTACACAGTTTTGAGCAATAAATTTATTTTATTTTATGTTATTTTACAAAGTTGTTGAATAAGTCAATTTTGGTCAGACTATTCACAAATGATAAATTTTTTACAATGCAGTCGACTTCAAATGTCAATTTGTAGATGAATAAAGTTTTATACTTGCACTGCAGGTCAGACTAATTTTGCAGTTTTTTTTTTTTTTTTTTTTTTTTAACGTTTCACACTCATAGCTCCCCACTAGGATAAATTCCTGTGTCGGGGATGCCATGGAACATACACAAAGACAAGGACAACTAACACCCAGACCCAGAACAGATATTTAAATTCATCATTCAAACATCTGCCCGACCGGGAATCGAACCCGGGACCTCTGGCTTATAAGGCGGATATTATTACCGCTGAGCCAAACAGGCCGCCAGGTTTTAGATTTGTTTTGCATGTTTAATCTTTGAAGATGTTTATGGTTTCCACTAGGCAAGTTTGTAGTCAAATATGAGCCAGTAACAGATAAAAAGGTTATACTTACTACAGGTCGTGAACTGTTGCTAGGTGGGCTAGCAGGGCACACATCTAAAGTTGAATCATTTGACGGCACCGGTGTTGTAGAGTTTACCATAGCAACTATGGCTACTGAGAGGTTGACTCGCATGGCATATACCACAGCAAAGCCAAGGAAGCCCATGATTCCTAGTACTGTCCGACATTTGACCCATCCTGTAGTTTCTTCCACTAGAAATAAATTATTGAGTTAAGAATGACTATTATTTTATAGATATTTTTTTTCTTTTTTGAAAGACCAATAATATCTCAGATATTTAAGCTATGCAAAGCACTATGACATGGCTAAAGAGCTGTTATGTCATATTTTACTAGTGAAACAGATAATTGTCAGTTACAGTGTAGGCTTAAAAATAAGCAGATGTTTAATATTTGATTTTGTTTCGCCATCATCAATTTATTTACTACAACTGTTAAATATCGTAATTACTACTCTCATTTTAGATGAAATTGAAGCTATGACAGACAGATCCAAAGCCAAGTTACACTTACATTGTCTAGTTATCTAGCTTCAGCTTGACTTAATAGGCATAGCTGCAACAATATCTTACCTGGTTCTGTTTCAACGAGATTTCTGTGACTGCTTGTAATATCGTCTTCGATGTCCGAGTTTATAATAGGACTCTCTTCTATTGGAAGCGACATGTTTATTCAAAACAATAACACCATCAAGTGCGTGCAAAGTTGAATGAAAATCGGCATCCAGATTTATTTCGACTAGATAGGCTCTATCGTAGGCTTTTAATTTTCAAACTTAGGAAATTAGTATCAGAATTTAGTTTTACGAAATGGTATTGTATTTGAAAATGAGTCACACCATTACTTTTTTACGTTTTCACTTGCCTACAACGACATGAACAAAGAATAGAAAACAAAACCATCACATCACACTCACAGTCAGCTAGACTTTTACAATCCACAACAAATAAAGACTAAACTGACATTGACATTGACAATCACAAAACAGTTAAAGCCAAATGCGTGTCAAGCTCAGTCAGATTAAACCATAGATATATTACTTATAGATGGAGCCATAGTGTAACCGCCTCAGATTAAACAGATGGAACCATAATAAAATTGCTACTTTGTAAAAAAGAGCAAGATGCCAAGTACCAAACACGGTTGAAAAAGAGAGACAGACATTTAATTTTTTATCCCCGTCGCTGTAACCGTGCCAAGCAAATTGCACTACAGAGTCGGAAACCCGCGGAGGGTCGGGGAAAAACTAATTTTCCGCCAAAACTAATACGTGTGACACCTGCGTAAGCCCGCTTGGGTACCTACTTGACATACTTATATTGTCGCTAGTAGGTATTTATCTTTGTTTGTAAAATACTAAAAGAATCTAGGTACTTGGTTTCACAATCAATTTTTTATTGAAAAACGCGACCGATAAAAACTGTTTTATTTTTTCGGAAAATAATTTGGAGCCACGGGGACTCCACTCCTTTGTTGCCCCGAAGCGTCCAGACCTCTAAATCCAGCCCTGTTAGAAGGGCGAAATCGCGGAAAAACGGCCCCATTTGAAGAAGAAGAAAGTGCTTTTTCATCAAGACAATGCACCGTGTTACAAATCAATGAAAACAATGGCAATATTGCATGAATTGGGCTTCAAATTGCTTCTGCATCCACCGGTTTCTCCAAATCTGGCCCCCAGCAACTTTTTCCTGTTCTCAGGCCTCAAGAGGACACTTGCTGGACAGAAATTTTGCACTGAAGAAGAGGTAATCGCCGAGACTGAAGCCTATTTTGAGAATAAAGACAAATCATATTATAAAAATGGTATTGAAAAATTATATGACTACTATATTCGTTGTATCGCCCTCCAAGGCGACTAACGGTAAAACGGGGTGAATAAAATCGCAGTCTACGGATATTTCGAAAGTAAAAAGTACCTACCCGCTTGAGGCACCCCCTCCCGCGGGTTTTTTTCCGTAGAAGCACCGGCGCGTCATCGTTTGTTTATGTGACGTCACGCGCCGGGCGGCCGATCACTTGAATGGTTTTTATGACTTAAACATTCGAACAAGGACCCACTTGTAATTGTTTATTCTTAGAGCTGTTGAATACACGTGTCGAATGACGAATGTTATCATAACATTGGTTGGCCTGGTATAGATATAAATCAGCGTATAACCGCTTACTTTACAAAAAAACATGGACTTTGAAGTTTACATATTTTTACTAAAAAAAGTAAAGCGATAATGTATGTTTTTTACTATTTAGATTTAATAATAGACTCAATCTGCACTTTGTCACAAAATAAGAATACATTACTCACCTTAAAAGTATTTAATATCAGGCATTTAAAAACCAGCGAAAAAAAATTTTTCCGCGATTTTTTTTGTTCCCACTTCACAACACTTGTTTACATCTTGTCGTAAATTGTCATTTCACAAAAACAACTGCACACAACACTTCTAGGATGATTGTTTCACTATATTTTAAATAGATCATAACATCTAACACAGTAAATAAAATAAAATTTGAGAAATAAAAAACACGGCCGTCTATGATGATGACGCAATCAGGCCTTGGAAGAATGACTGAAGTCGAAACACTAAAACACTTGTATACCTTAAAATATATTGTTATCAGCCTTGTTAACAAGTATTTAAAGCATAATAACCAAGAACACCACCAGAACCAGCCTAACTAACGTTTTATTTACGTAAAACCCGTCGATACACCGCCGACCAGGCAAAGTCAACACAAACTGACTTTGACTGACGGAATATTATTTAATTTTTAATCGAATGTCCACCGAGTTTAAAGTTGTTCGACTACGGCATAATGGCACATTCAAGCGGAACGAGATGGCATTCATACTTATAAGTCTTTTGCCTTAATAAAAGCGATAGAGACTTTTTCTGAGTCTGGCGCGAAATAAAAATCCGGACACTACAGTGTCCGCGATGCTTCTACGGGTTTTTTGAAATCGGACACTACAGTGTCCGCGGTGCTTCAAGCGGCTACCGAAAGTTTCGAAACCTTCACCCCCTGTCACCTTTCTTTGTTATTTTTCGAAATGTTTGGCTATTGTCTGTAGAAAATCATTTTTAGTTTTGTATCTATTCACCCCTGAGGTTTTATTCCCCCGATAAAATCAAATTCTAACAAAAAAAAAACAACTATGCTAGCCTATGAACTTTTCAGCCCACTTGTTACGTGTCATTGAATATTTCTATCCAAGCCTATGTAATTTGGGCCGTTTATCTCAGATCTCAAAATAATCCAAAGACAAAACAAATAAAACAAGTTACGGATTGTAAATAAAACATACTGATTACTTGCTCAGGATTTATTAGTAATAGAGTAGGTATTAAATTTTACTAAAAAATAACAAAATAAAAATACAACAGTCATATAAAAATCTAATAAGTACCAAAAAATTGTAGAAACATAGTAATAATTACATAAAATTATTGTTAGTTCATCAAAATACACGTAGACAGCTTGTTCGAAATCTAATAGGCACGGTAGGTTATATTAATAATGTATTTAAAACCAACAGACACCCCTCATGTTTTTTTTCTAGTATTTATTCAAAATAAACTTTACAAAAATATAATTCTGATTATATTGTTGATACCTGTCTACCTTCTTATTTTTCTGCATTATTTACAACAGTCTTGGGTTAATTATCTATTGCGTAACCAACTTATCTGTTAAGGAGCCGCGGGGGAGCCACTATCACATATGCCAAACTAATGGTATTCTAATATGTATTGTAGTGTCCGACCGAATGTTCGGTTTTGGTTTCGTTTTCGGTTGAGTTTCGGCAAAAACACGAGTTTCGGTTTAGTTTCGTTTTCGGCGGCAAACTTGCCGAAACTACAACCGAAACCGAATGGGCATCCGGGAGTTTTCGCACTGTGATCGGTCATGTTCGGCGCGTTGAATGAATGAAATAATGAATCCTATCAGAGCCAATGTCGTGATTTGCTTGTTTGTTTTGTTGTGATGGCGAGTTTTCGAGTGATTTATTTTGAATTTGTATTGTGGTTGTGATATTAGTAATACCTTAGTTAGTTTCCTTAAGTACATAATCTTATGTGTAATAATATAAGAAGAGTCTACCCACTCAAATAAATACCTATTGTGAGTATTTTTGAGGCGCAACTAGTATTTTTTTCTTAAATAAAGGTTCCTATGTTGATTATTAATAAATGAAAATGTCGAAGACTGCTTAACTATGTGATTTAAAGAGAAAACAATAAAGACTAACTGATTATAATAACGTTTTCATTATTTTTCCCTCATAGTATTATCCTTTTAAGGAAGTTTCGGTTTCGGCCGGAACAGAGACAGTTGCCGAAATTCGGTTTCGGTCGGACACTACTATTATGGTTACAGAATCCCAATTCAAACAATTAATTTAATTTTGCCAATAAGTTGCAATAGCTGCCACTTATTGGATCATTTAGTTATGTCATTTAACCACCTTTACTCATAAGTTGGTTGCATAGAATATCATTAAACTAATAAAATTAAAAAAGAGGCCATAAGTTCTTGCTTATAGTAGGTAACAGGATCCCCATGATGACGGTGGTGATGAGATTCACGCTGTGATTGTCTAGAACATTTCTACCACTAATATGTTTCACGGAAAGACTTGAATGACAAACAATTCTCCCTTCACAGTCCAAACCTGCAACAAATCACACAGTAAGTTATAATCAAAGAAAATACTCTCTTTTGTCACGCTTGTCTGGCCAAACCATACTAAAAATTAGGCCTCTTGCATATTAAAATATGTGTAAAAATAAAGTAGGTACCTGAATATTGTAAACTGGCTCCTAACAATGAATCGATTAAGCTTCCAATCAGACCAGCTAGGGCCCCAAACACTATTAACGGCCATTGGGGTGGGGCATACGTCCACAATGCTACATCTGTGAAGTAATAGATGACTAGATACTGGGACAGTCCAACAATCAGACCTCCCAGCATGCTAGCCAGTGTGCCCATAGTAGATATGCCTCCGTTTGTGCCTTTGGGTACCCTGTTGAAACTGGTGACTAGAAAAGGTTCTGCATCAGACAGTACTGTCCCAAGTTCTGATGCCCACGTATCGCCGTTGCAGCAAGCAAATACGCCTGAAATAGAAAATACAATTTGGTTAAACTTAACCACTTTAGTTTGGTACAAGTTGTTTCCATAAAGTACATTTACTTTTCTGTGACCAGCAACAAATTTGCCATCAGTATAAATGAGTATGAAGATGTATGAAACGGGATTTCAGACTACATTGCCTGACTATTATATGCATTGGATATTATACATTATTATGTATTATATCAAAAAATAAAAAAATTTTTTTAATTATGATAATATACATCCATTAAATAAATTAACCTCTGTATTGTTTATTTGATTAGCATAAGAATACTTTTAGTATGCATAAATCAAATGAGGAATAAAATTAGAATATGAAAATCACAAAACTAAGGAAGACAATAACTTCATTTTATTTTTTACCTTATTTTAATGTTACAAAACTATAACTACTAAACGAAGGATAGAGGACCTGCAATTTAATGGATTGAATAACTCTCCTTTATCTTCTTTCATATCGTAAAATTTAAATTACGAACTTCAAAACGAATCTACGAGTTTGTGTCTATGTTTACACCTCATTAAGCAACAGTATCATAAACTATTATAATAGCAGACAGCAGACAGTGGCGGGAAGTGATAAGGCGATATTTAGGCTTAGCAACGGCTGAGCACTGATAATGATAACAAGTTTAGTGTCTTACCAAGTACACCAACAGTGAGCCATGAAGCTCTGTAGTGATTGACAAAGTCTATAGGCATCTCATTCGCTCCAACGTCTAGTAAGTACAGTATACCAAGCTGGGCCGCCATGCCTGAATTACATAGGACCTGGACCCAATTTCTCTGACCACCTGGAATGTAAATAACACCACTTTTATTAACACTTTGGCTGCGGGAAACACATACCTTGTGTTTTCCATTGTGCAACAAGAGCGCGGCTGCACACGCCAGGCGCGTAAAAAACAAGGTGTTTGAGTTAGCCGCGCCTGGGGCTAGCCCATGTGTTTACTAGCCACAGCCAAAGTGTTAATACAAAGGTACATAAAAAAACTGGTGTCAATTGTATTTGAGAATAATGGTCTAAAGCTAAAGGGTCTTGATAAAATTTAACAAGGAAGTAAATCATATAATGAGGATAGAAATAGGATATTTTTTGGCCCAGAAACATACAGGAAAACTAAATAATTGAGGTAAACCTTGCCTTGCGGACCTTGTGGAGCTTGCCCCCTTTAATAAGCAAATATACAGTTTTCCTGTGTGTTTTTGTAAAGTACATTAGAAATCCTAGTAAATACTGACTGATAATGAATACATTTTGACACTGCAAGATAGGCACATTAGCTTATGCTGCTCATTACATAGATAAATAAATTAGCACCTTCTTTGAAATCAGCTTCAATTTTCCTCTTCAAATGTGGGCGATATTTAGTTGCTTTTGATGCTGATATGAAGAATGTAAACAAGCAAGCTAAGAAGCCATAGTTGCTCAGTGTAAGTATAAACGCCACTGCAAAACCAAACATGGCTCCACTGAAGTTGACACTTTTCTTCCTGTACCCGTACACAGCTACAAGTAGGGGTATAAGGCAGGAGGCCAGCCATCTTCCTGGTGAAATTACTATAGGTTCTGGAAAAGATATAATAGATGGGTCAAATTCAGGCCATTTATTTACATTTGAGCCATTCTTGTGGCGATAATAATTAGAATAGAGTTCTATCTGTCTGTTAATCATTAAGGACAGGTCTTAATCTTTGAGAAGTTTTAGCAGAAATAGTATTGTACCATGTATATCACAAGGATTACAAATATTGCAATATTTGAATCCCACAAAAGCGAGGTAAATTTAGTCCCAGCTAAAAGTAAAATGTAGCTAATAATATAACATATATCATCATCATCATATGCAACCTTTAATCCTCCCACTGCTGGGATACAGGTCTACCCTCGAAGGGTGATTAGGCCGTATTCCACCACGCTGGCCAAGTGCGGGTTGGTGGATTCACATACGCCATTGAATTTCTTCTCCGGACATATGCAGGTTTCCTCACGATGTTTTCCTTCACCGAAAAGCCAGTGGTATAATGTTAAATAATGTAATAAATAAATAAATAATAATATAATGTATAAATTAATATTCTTGGAAAGAAAAATTGGAAAGACGAGGCGTAAGGCTCCACATACAAAGCAGCACCGCGCCAGTTACGAAGTCAGTATCAGCTAGTGTTACAATAAAAAAACTAGCAGGTAAAAGCATCTTCATCTTCATTCTTATTATTCATATAACATATAACTTACCATCAAATCCATCATTTTTGACAATAAATTTTGAATACAGAATGTTGCCTATCCACATAGACATTGAAAGTGGAATGGATATAGCACATAGAAGCACCGTAAGGACGTGGTCATCTTTAAGAGTTTTCTCTTTTGGTGAATTCATTCTTAGTTTTAAACTTTGAACTGTAACTTCACTTAGCCTCTGCAAACAACTGGTTACGAACGCATTGCATTAGATCTTTTATAAACGATTTGTTATGTTAATTCCGTGACTGGACCACCTTAATAATATTTTTTTGGAGTTTAATTACATATTAATTAGGCTCATTATAATATTTTTAAAGGTAGACTTTGTTTAATACATATGATATAAACTTTGATTGTATAGATAAGGTTTAATTTATTGAATGTAGCCAACAAATAAAAATTTGAAGTAAGTAATATTTACAAGCAAAATAAATTTTGTTTTGATTTGAGTTAAAGATAGAGATGAATAAATGAGTGATTGATTGACAGAGTGACAGACAGCCGAGTCAGCCGACCCAGACGGACGTTGACAGTAAAAAAATATTTTTGTCAACATTCCGGTTATTTAGCCAGAATGTTCGCAATTCGATTCGAATTAATACGAGGCGTAAGGCTTAATATGGCTCTTAATTCTAAACCATCTAGGCCACAGAACAAGCAGCACCGCGCCAGTTACGAAGTCAGTATCACCTAGTGTTACAATAAAAAAAACTAGCGGGTAATCGCTACAAAGCCAGAGCCTTGGCCCAGATGTCTTTATACCAAGCTTTGACCAAGGAACTTATATCCAACCTGGAATGTGCACAGGCTGCCGATGCGCGGTCCGAGCGAGATAGCTTCGCGCGAGCCCTCTGTCCCTTTCATTAGGGTGACCAAACAATACGATGTAGGTAGATACTAATTTAATAGGATATAATATATTAACCAATAATTTGATTTCATAAAATAATAACAATTATACTTTAAGCATGGATTAAAGTAAAACGCATTATGGAGAATTTATAAATATTTATTTGGTAGATATTTACACATTACTAAATAAAACAGTTTATGTAATTTCTGTCTTAAAGTTAAGTCTTAAACTTAAGTCTTAAAAATGTAGCCCTTCTTTTTGATTCTATGGCAATTAGAACAGATAAGATTAAGATACGATTCTTCTCCTGGCAGTCTGAAATTATATTTTTTAAATTTATTTAAAATATATGAAGTGACACACCTAAATCAGCGATTAATATGGGACGATTGGGAAGTTGAAACTTTTTTGTCATTTCCCTACAATGTTCCTCGGGAAATGTGAAATTTCATGATCAAGTATTCGGTACACCATTCCTTATAAAGTTATATGCGTCGCGTGTAATTGTGCTTGCGTTGAAGACTACCTCCTATTTAGGTATATGCTGCATTGTATAAAAAATCTTATAATTTCGTTCATTATGGGCATCCTACTTCAAGAATTGAAATATACTTACTTGAAGAAAGAAACACCGCATCCTGCATAGGATTCGCTTTTGCAACCTCGAATCGCACATTTTTTAACCATCTCATTATCAAATGCCTCAAAAATAAACAATGTTAAATTACGAATTGATCACTTTAATTACAACAAACAATATGGTTGACGGGCTGCCAGTTTATAACTTTTAAATATCATATAAATCTTTTCTTTTTTTAATTACATTTCAATACATACAGTGTCCAAATTATTGCTAAAAATTGTTGTCCGGTCGCTGCACCTTGGGTACTATAGTACCCAATTTCGAAAAACCGGTCGCTTCACCCTGGGTACTGTAGTACCCAATTTTTTATTAAGATTTGTCAATTTTATTTTTTCCTACCATTCCTACTAAATTCGGGAATAATTCTCCTGGCAACACTTTAGAAAGAGACACAGGGCTTTCGAAGCGCTTTCTCTCTCGGACCGGATTTCTCTTTGACCAATTGATTGTCTATAATAGAACTTAGGGGCATATTCATAAGGTTTATTTTTACATTGGTGTCAAATGACAATGCACATTCCAGGTTGGATATAAGTTCCTTGGCTTTGACAAAGTGAAGCAAACTCCGACTCCAAAACTTAGAAGAATGGCGGAAAGACCACAACGATGTATGTATATAAATTGATTGAGGAAGCATGACTTCAAAAGCGTTAGCCTGCCCATAACGAAAACAATAAATGTGACAGTGACAAGTACAATCTGCTGACATTGATTTGACAGCTTCTCTGAATGTCTTCCACTTCAACTTCAATTTTTGATAATGGCTTCTGCGGGGTTGCCACAATTTAGCCAGTGTCAAGTGGATAGAGTAGGTACGTACGTGCCCCAGTAAAGTAGTGGAGACTTTACTAGAGGCTTTTTTAAGGAGTTTTGGAAGCAACACGGAATGACACGATTCACTGCATTTTATGATTTACCCACACTCGTGCACGTCCTCAAGCTCTTAATGGTTATTTTCCCCACTTAAAATAAACATTAACACTCAAAAATAAACAAAATGAAGCAACATGTCTCTTCCACGTTCCCGCCAAAACCTCAATAAGTCATAAGCTGGCGACGCCCTTGGTATCACCTAGTGTTACAATAAAAAAACTAGCGGGTAATCGCTACAAAGCCAGAGCCTTGGCCCAGATGTCTTTAAACCAAGCTTTGACAAAGTGAAGCAAACTCCGACTCCAAAACTTAGAAGAATGGCGGAAAGACCACAACGATGTATGTATAAAAATTGATTGAGGAAGCATGACTTCAAAAGCGTTAGCCTGCCCATAACGCAAACAATAAATGTGACAGTGACAAGTACAATCTGCTGACATTGATTTGACAGCTTCTCTGAATGTCTTTCTAGTGCTTTACTGCCAACATTTTTAAACTGTCACTGTCATTGTCATAGGGGGGGAAAAAAAAGAATGGTGCTGCCATGTTTGGGTAATTGGTGATAATTAGTTTATTTAGTTAAATTTTTTTTTTGTTGGCTGAATTGTTATTCCCCAATGATCAGATATAAGTGCGCAATCAAACTTAATTTTCTAAAACAAAAACAGAACATATTTCAATATTGTGTATCGCGTGCTTTATTGGTAATCAGATTTATTAAATATTTAGTAGAAGAAAGAGGCCAAAGAAATATTTGACGAACTTTATTCATTCGTAGATTGGGTAGGATCTAGCAACACTTGGTTAGCAACCCAGCCGAGCTGCGAGAGCGCGGAGGGCGGAGAGCGTTTCATTTCATCTCTATGCAGAGTTTTTGTTCACTACAATAGAAATGAAAATAATTTGATTAAATTCTCTTAGGTTTAGAAATTCACCATGAAGCCCTTAATTGATTTTGACGAGTGTCTCCGGGACTCTCCTAAGTTTCGGTAAATAGAATATAATGGAACAATGAAAGTGAATAGAAAGTGAGAAGTTCTACGTGTTGTGCGTTACAATATCTCGATATTTACGATGTCCAAAATTTGTTTCGTAGGGAACAGCTGGAAACTGAGGAGTCTAGCATTGATGGATTGGAGCAGAAGCTGGATAAAGTGCTGAAATCATGTGCAGTTATGATAGACTCGGGCAAAACATACATGAGTCATAGAGGGTGAGAACTGTTCTTGTTTTTTAGTTACGTATTGTAGTTTTTGTTGTGGTTAGCGTGAATCTGAAGCATACAATTTAATTTCCTACATAGCATAAATTTTTATTCTCATAAATTACAGTTTTTTGACTAAATACTTAGGAATACAGGGCTCTTAACTTAGTATTGATAAAAAGTCTAACGTACAAGCTAATTATATCTTATCATAATGTAATATTTATAAAAATATACCTAATTTCTCTCAAAGATAAGATAAAAAAAATGCAAACAGTCCCTTTTTAATTTTCTTATCTAAAATCAGTCAAATAATACTGATATAAAGTTACTCACTAGTTAAAAACGAAGAAACAAGAAGAGCAAAATCAATAAAATCTATTTAAATGTGAAGGACTAACTGGAACTCAGCTTAACCAATATTCTGTTGTAGATATTATTTCGAATATAGGTACTCACTTATTTTCCCCAAAATCGCTCTAGTAGTTTCTTAAAAAAATCTAGTTGTTTATCTTAACATTATGTAAATCTTAAGCTCACATGAAAAATTAATCTTTCAACAGGACATTCACAAACGCCCTATGGGATTTGACAGGCTGTTTCTCCGAGGATCCACCTGTGATGGCGACCCTTAACCGCATGATCCACGCCATGCAGGAGATGAATAAGTTTCACTCCATACTCCTGGACCAGGCATCCCGGACAGTGCTCAAGAATCTCACAGCTTTCATTAGAGTGTGAGTACTTTTTTATTTATTACTAGATTCAGTTCCAGAAATATTTATACCATAACTATCAGGCGAGCGATTTGCTCATCTAAAAAAAAAACTAAATACTTTTTTTTCATTACTAGCTGAAAACCTATATGTTTATACAAGGTAGTTTCTGTCTCGGGGGCCTAGGCTCAGAGACTTTGACCCGTAAAAAAGATAGTGCATCTTAGTAAATGAGGCCTTGACTTCAAATACTATGTGACCTAACTAAAAAGGACTAAGTTAGTTGCAGTGACCCAAATTATGGCTTTTAGTTAGTAAGCACTAAGATGAACATACTGAGTATGGGTTGATAATGATAATATTGAAGAAAATAACTAAGTCACACTAGAGCATTGCTAGAGCTTCACTAATAAGATTTCAGATTATATTCACAGCCAATTAGCCTCTTGATAAGTACCTATGATAATCTGTCTAGAAAAATTGCTTTTTCTATTTTTATTTCATAAATCAGTATAGGTGCCTCATAATTTTGTGTGCCACCCAACTGGAGCCATAATTTTTTTAAGTTTGATGCGTTTTTTTTTCGAGATAGAGTGTAGTCTATCTTTTAACCTTCCTCGGTTCTTCAAATACTATTTACACTTGAGGCCTTCGGGTCACGTTGACCCAATTTCAAAAAATATGACGCAATTGGTTTACTAATTAAATACAAAATCTTAATTATCTCAAAGTACCTTCAACAATAACACGCTAAGTGATTGGGATATAACTAACATTTATAAATTGTAAGTGTATTCTTAGAATGCTACAAAGTATTATTGTTTGCAAAACACGGGCTTTTTTGACCCGAGGACCTTTTTCATACTCTTTACTTATTGACCCGAGGAACCTAAGGCGGAAAAAACTTAATTTTCTTAAAATAAGAGACTTCACCGTAATTTTACAGTAATAATGTTAGTGAATGCATAATTAATAATTGTCATGAAGTCTTAATAAATTATATAAAAAAATACGACTTTTATTGACAGTTAAATTTCAGATTCGGGTCAATATGACCCGAAGAACCGAGGAAGGTTAAACCAGAGTAAAAGCAACTGAAATGCCACTGTATACAAGCATGTCACCATCAGGCAAGCTTCTTTCATGCAGCGTTATTTAGTAGTATGACAGACAGATAATATATAATAGTACATACATTATATTTATATTAAAATAAATTAGTTAGTATGCATGTAAATGATGGCTTAACAATCAGGTGGCCCGTCGCTTGATTGCCACTTATTTTTTATGATAAAAAAAAAATACAGTTTTTTCTAGGCAAGCATAGTTCATCGTAGACAGCAACATTGCTCACAATCAGACAAGATTATGGCAATTGCAAGACTATCATTGAATAACAAAAAAAAACAATACCAAAGTATGTAGATAGCAAACAGAACAGCTTACCTCGTAAACAGTGTAATGATGTGTGAGTCATACGAGTACATTTTGATTGATAATAAAACCCAGAACAGACCCCTCATCCTGTAGATTATTATACACAACGAATATGAGTATGTAAAACTTGTATATGACTTGTATATGTAACTTGTATATGTATATAACTTTCTTTGTTACAGCGATATTAAAGGCGTTAAGGAAAGTAAACATCACTTCGAGAAAATCTCAAACGATCTGGATATAGCTTTAAATAGGAATTCACAGGTAAATATGTCAGAGACTAAAAGGAAGGAAACTGCTTATTCAGAAACTGAAAAGCCTGTTTTAACTAAAATAAGATGTTTTCGTCTCGCATTTAGTAATTTTCATCAGCGAGAAGTTGACAAAAAGCTTTTTTAAAACTTAGATTATATCGAAAAAATGTTAATTTAGTTTAAAACTTAATAGTTGTAATGGTTTATATGGAAAAGCTACATATTTTGTTATAATTACAAAACTCGCGTATTTTTTAGTTGGTAACTTCGACTATAGTTGCTATCGTAGCTTTGTTAGCTATATTTTCTTTCAAAAATATATTAATTAGTGTTTTCAAAATGGAACGTGAATTCTAGAACCTATTATTATTGTTCCTTGAAATACGTGTTTACCTCATGCATCTAAGTTATTTTAATTGCGTAACAAGTTAATTAAAACATTGTTGACACAGGTGTCCCCATATCCTTGACGACTTTGTAATTGTAAATGTGATGATTGACTGTTTGTTTGTCTATCCCTTTTTGTGTCGAGACTGCATTTAAATTAATGTAATTTTTCATAGAGATAGTTAAAGCGTCAGACTCGTCAGAGAAAGTATAATAAGTCCAAGGGCCTGAAAGACAGGAAAATGCTATTTTGTGCCGTAAAAAAAAATCTTGAAATCGCGTGAAACACTGGCGAGCTTTTAAAGTAAATATAACCATGTTAATTGTCCTAGGTATCTCGGCACAAGCTCACCGATGTGGAGGAGTGCATGAATCTCTTGCTGGCGACTCGCTCGTGCTTCCGCCACACCGCGCTCGACCACGTGCAGAAAATAACCATGCTACAAGCGCGGAAACGGCACGAAGTAATCGCTACTGTAAGTGACGAAACGCTTTGATTCCACTTTATTTGCGCGAGGATCTGTAATTTGGAATGCCCTACCGTAGAGGATGCTCTCCGATAGATATCTAGATGTCTACAAGTCGCGAGCGAATAGGTTTATTCTAGGTAAGCGTCCGTCGTAGACCACACATCATTGCTCACCATCAGGCGGGGCGACAGTCAATCGCATGTTTATCGTAATTAAAAAAAATAGTGCTGGGACCTTAGACACGCGGAAATGATACGAAATATTCGTGTGTACCAGGAGCTCATAGCTATGTGAGAGGTGTTTCATGGTTACGACACGAAATGATACAGAATAGATAAAAGTACTAACAGGGAGGTGCTCGCGTTCTTTATCACTGCCCTTGACCATAATAGATGATAACAGAAGCGCCTTGAACTTGTCGCCTACCAGGTGAGTGCAACTACCAGGAACTCATAACTTGGTAAGAGGTGTGATTCGTTAGTCATTACAGCAGCCGTAAATTGTAAGAATTAAATGAAAAATTAAATTGAATGTACCAGGCGCTTATAACTTTGTGAGACGTTAAACTCAGAGACTCGCTTCTGTTTCAAACGCAAAAAATATACGTTAGTATAGTACTAACATTTCATAGCTCTAGCAGCTAAGCGTGTTGAGCTGCCGTTGTTGAGAAGCCTCGCAATAAAATAATAGGCCACACTAATTACCAATTCGCACAGTACCTAGTCTAATACAATATCATCACGCCAAAATATTATGGCAGCAATGAGACAGGCTATTAAATTGTAATCGTACTTAATATTCAAGCCAATACGCATTACAGAAGTGAAAGTAACATCCTTATTAATTTTAAGCAAGAGAAAGTTTCGTTACCCAACATGACAAAACAGCTGTAGCCTGCAAGGCAAGGTGTAAACAGTGCGAGCGTAAGCGATACCAACACATGTTAGTAAAACGTATATTCTGGGCCAGCATTTACCTAAGTATATTGTCCATAGTTCGGAATGTACAGATACTTTAACACTTTAACTGCTGCTAATAATCACATGCGTTTGCTTAAACGGCGGCTACTAATCAAATGCGTTGTGTTTTACGTGCCTGGCGTGTGTAGCCGCATTTACATTGCACAAAGCAAAACACAAAGTATGTGTTTTCAGCAGTTGAAGTATTAGGTAAGACTACGTGGGCAGTAGCTCATCGATCTAGTATAGGTAAGTATTTACTAGAGAAGCCAATGCTCGGCAAATTTCAGGGGGGAGTGGACGGATGCTTTCTGGGGCAGTAGCAGGATATTAGGCCACGTCGCCTACGTTAGTACGATGACCTTTGGAAAGTCGTTTACGGGGAATATTCAAGTAACTTGGATAGCAAAAAATATTGAGATACAGTACTGGCCTAAACTGGATTGCCTTGGCTTTCATCTCGTTCTGTTTGCTAGAGAAAAAGTGAGGCAAAACTAATTCAATTCAAGCTCACGCTAAGAGCTCAGCTCAGCTACACGTACAGGTGTTCATGTGGTAACCTAAGCAGTGTAAAGACACTGATGAATGAGATTTGGGCTGAAAAACGAAGCGTAGGATGGCTACCCACGTAATAGAGACCAAAGACCTCGTGAAATTACCGACATTAGCTTTTAAATGAGTATCTAACGAATACGCTTCGTACACTGAATATCCTATTTGTCATAGCAGCTCGCTGTTGATAAGCGACTATGTGAGAGATGAAGCACTCAATCTTGGATACTGTTTCACTCTGGTTTTGAAAACCCCAAGATTATATCTCTCAAGAAAAAAAGTTATCACAAAGTCTCAGCTCTTCATATATTTTTAAACAAAGGTGGCAAAGAGCTCTAGGTATATATGTCGATTTTTTATGTAACTGCCTTTTTTATTTTATGTAATTGAGTGACGAGACGAGCAAATCGCTTGCCTGATGTTAAACGTCACGTTTGCCCATAACAGGTCTGCACCACCCAGAATTTTGAACTCGCAGAATTCAAGACCCTGCGCGGCACAGCACTGCGCTCGTCACCCTGAGATATAAGTTGTTTAATCTCCCATTTGCCCTGTAATTTCACTGGAAACAATGCCCTTCCAACCGGAACACAGTAATGTTTGCACATTACTGCTTGGCGGTGGAATAACTGGCAAAGGTGTGGTACTTCCCCAGGCGGGCTCTGCAAAAGAGCCCTACCACTACAAACTTCTGCCTGCATTTTGATCGCTTATCGCACAGCAAAACATTACCTACTGTATTCAACTCTGGCTGGTGAAAAAATCACCTTGCTATACGGACAGAGGGGATACATAATAAAAACGCAATCATTGTTTAATAATAAACACAATCGGTTAATTGCATCTTCAAGGCAACTCGGTGCGTTGTACAACTCTACTGAAGAACCCGGTCATTGTAGTACCATGTCACAACGTCCTGTTCACAATTTTCCTGCTGGATTCAAACAAAAATTGTTACTAGATTTACTATGACAAAGTACCAAACATGACAAGTAAAAAACGTGTACTCACTATCTGTTCATACACTGGTGATTATTACTATCGGAGATCTATCCATTATGAGAGATAGCATATCAAATAGACTCTAACGCCTTTCAATTAAAGTTCAATATCCAATACTAATTCTTGTCCTGATTACGTATTCGTGTGAATATCAAGTAAAGTGCCCGCTGACACGCGTTTGCGTCTATCATGAATTTTAATTCTAAAAAGCATGAGTCACGTGTTTTGTTTACATCCCACATGCGTCCGCAGTAGACAGTTAGCACTTTGACTGCGGAACCCTTGCCCTTGCGTTTTTCTTTATGCGACTCGACGCGAGTGCTACTGCACACGCCAGGCGCATAAAACACAATTCAAGTTCAAGTTGTGAGTTGGTTTCTTCTAGGCCAGCGTCCTCCATCGTAGACCGCATCGTTGCTTACCATCAGGCGAGATGGCGGTCAAACGCAAGCCTATCATTCAATAAAAAAAAACTTAAGGCTAGCGCATGTGATTATTAGCCGCAGTCAAAGTGTTAAACATAGTTACACTTACCTACAGTGTGACAAGGCATGAATCTGCATGAAAGCGCTGAAGGCGTGATGGTACTCCGTTAACACGTGTCTCTAGAAAAATATGACGCCAGCTGCTATTACTCTCGTACTTTGGCCACGTTAATTATAAGCCGAGTCGCGCTGTACTTACTCGTGCCTATTTAAAAATAGACAGTAAGATTGTCTGCAGAATTAGGTATTTTAGTTTCGGCTGTTTTCCTGTTCGTCACGACAGTTCACAGAAAATCTAATTAAATTATCTTTTTGAGGTAATCGCGCTATCTATTGCACACGGAACATTACATGCCGAATATAATTTTTTGCGGAAATCGGCGGGTTTTACCCGGTACTTACTAGTTACTACCTTATTTTACCTCGTAAAGTTTTGAGTATCATCATAATAATGATGACAGTCACATACGGACCACCATAACAAGGCCAGCTTAATACTCGTACATTATAGTAATTTCCCATTATAATACCTCCTAAAACAAACCATATAACTACGCAAATGACATTTTGATTTGCAGCCAGAATTTTTACTGCTAAAATACGCCGCGTAAACCATATAAGAGCAAACCATCCAAACTACTGTATCTTTGTAATTTTTAGCTTGCAGAAGCTTGCTACAAGCTTTTATTTAGTTGGCTTTCGAGTGACACAGGCATACCAAATTTCAGCTCAATCGGACATCGGGAAGTGGTTCAAAATTCAGTTGCAGGATTCGACATACACAAACAAACTAACATAAACTGGTATACAATAAATTAAAGCTTATAAAAAGTAGCTGTACTCGAAATCGGCTAGAAAAACATCAAAATCATACTCGTAAGTGGAATATAAACTTATAACTTCCCCTAGATAAGTATGTAACCTACTTTTGCCAATCAATAGGCATATTTACCTATTACTTATCGATACTATCAGTGAGCTCTTACAATCGTATCAAATGAGGTCCAATAAGGCGAATCGCCAATTACCTACGAAGATCCTTGAATGATACCGTATCGTTACAAAGAATTAGTCATTAGTATTAGCACCGCCCATTTAGAATCATTGTTTTGAACAGTTGCTTTTGCACTCCCACGGAAAGTGCACATCGTTAAATCCATACAATAAATAACAGTTGACTAAAACTTCCGAAATATCGATCGCGAAAAAAAGCCGTTACTTACCTAACTGTGACAAATCTTAGTAGTGTTAAGTCGATGCGAGTTTCGCGGTTCAATCGATGTCGCGACTTTTACCAGAGCTTCTAAAATTAGGCCACCTTAGTGACTGAAACATAAACTGCGTCGCAAGTCTAGTTTTCGTATTGTCTTAGTAACTGAACATTAACCTGTGGTCAAGGCTCTAGCGCATCGTAGTGACTGGTGGTTAATCTGTGGTGCAAGGCTGTGGCGCATCGCAGTGGCTATTGCCTACACTGTGGTGCAAGGTTGCGCAGTAAAGGAGGGTTTGGAGACGTCTAGCGCGACATTTGGACTCTAAAAACGGTACAGTGTAGTTTATTTTTGTTGAATTTAGTGTCGGACATAAAACAGGTGCTGGGTAACAAAGCATAACAGTTTTGTACGATTTGTGACGGATTGAAGATTTGTCGGTTGCTTCGAGAAAAGTATTTCTTTCGGTATGTATTCGTGGACTGAAAAATTGCGCTGTAAAATAGTGTTTAAAAAAAATTAAAATAAAATTACTAGCTGCCCTTACGTGTTTTAACTACTGCCTAACAGGAAACAAGAACCGTAAAGATTTGGGATCATAAAAATTAAAAAGTACCTATCCTATTGTGTTCCAAATCAAACGAATAATTGATGTATCGTTTGTGTAAATGTTTGATTAATTGTTTGTTACGCGAACTGCACAAGTACATACCCCGATCCCTTTCAGCCATTTTTGAATTGAGTGCGAACTAACATCTAGACTCTAGAGGTATACCTTGCTAGTTGCTAATATCACACAAACTAGATTATTTTTGTGTTTTGAGTGATAAAAAACAAAATAGTAAATTCACATTCACAAAAACGTATGAATCATTTGTACCTGTAAAGGAAGTCGCACCATTACCTAAAAGTGACTCAATACCATTCAAAAGGTACCTACGGTTACGCAGGTTACGACGTACTCCGTCAGTAGTCGCGCCGTGTTTATTTATAACTCCGCTGAGCTAATAAAGTTTGCAGGAAAATCAATAACCTGAAGTCTATTAATGCCAAGGCGGTAGGGAAAACGAATAAGAGGACACTCTTGTTTCTACAAGATAACTAGACTTCTTGTCATAGTTTTCTAACAAACAAATAGTACTTGGTTTGTTTTTTGATCAAACGCTAGTATTT
Organism: Alcis repandata; assembly: GCA_949125135.1. Classification (NCBI taxonomy): domain Eukaryota; kingdom Metazoa; phylum Arthropoda; class Insecta; order Lepidoptera; family Geometridae; genus Alcis; species Alcis repandata. Next base: position 7,466,581 of record OX421239.1, on the reverse strand, counting down.
TTATATGAATTATTACAAGCGGATGCTCTGGACTTCGTGCTTGATTTGAGGCTGCACGAGTATAATAACATAGCCTATAGCACTCAGTGACCCAGCTGTCCATTTGCAAAAAATAATAAAATCGGACTTGAAAAATAGAACAGGCTTTCAGTAGGTAACCTTTTCTAATCTGCCAATTATAATATTTTAACGTAATTAATTTGAAACACAAATCGCAAACTCAACCGGATGTGCTGTTACCTAGCTGATGCCCTTGGGGCTATAAAACATAACTTATAGCTCGGTGGAACCTGGAAACAACTCCACCACTCCACAAGATCAAAGCTCTTTAAATAAGACCTCTGCCATACAACTATAGCGGCGGTTTTTTTTTCGATCAAAAAAACATCTGCGTAGAAAGTAGAAATACGACAACTTAATGTATTCAACCATGGCGAAGCTTAACCGTTGATTGAGCGTGCATTTGTTACAGTTTTTATCGTATCTGCAAGCGTGCTGCACATACTACCATCAAGGGGCTGACCTGTCCGAGGATCTGGAGCCCTTCCTGAAGACTACTGGGGAAGAGGTACTTACATATTGCATAAATAAAAATCGAATCGCTTCTCTATATTTATCTTATCTTTTTTATATTAATTTTTTTATCCACTAATTTTATTTGGATAGCAAACAGCCAGGTCTAACAGGTTTTAATAGTATGATAGATACGCTTAGGCCAAAAAAACTTATCACTTACGGTGTTTATAGTTGACTAATATTTTTATAATTATTTTCTTTGCCTTTGTTTTGTAATTAATATTTAGTTTGCGAGAGAGTGGGAAAAAGTGTGATAGGGTGTCTTTGTCCTTGTTATCCTCCGACCTCTAATTAATTTAACCTTAATTTAGCCTCCGTGTGACTATCCCGCCAAAGCTTAGTTTAGAAGTTTGTTGTTATGCCTAGTAGCAAAATCTTGGAACACTGATCAATCACATGGTATTTTGAATTCTAACTCGCAGTCTTCTTCTTTTTTCTTGGATTTGGAAACATACATTTTTTCTATTTCTTTTTTTCATTGGCTACTTTTTTACGTACTTAATTCGGACAATGAGGAGAAACAATCCTCTGCTGTTAAAGGTCTGTCTATTGTTGAGCGCCTTTTCCTTAGAAATAGAATATGCCACTAGACAGATGACCTATTACATATTTCGTGAATACAACGCGGATGTTTTTAGCAAATTAACCGTATCGAGTAAACAAAAGTTAGTTTTGTGAACTCATAACAAGCAGGGCGTACCTAACAAAGTAAGGAATTGCGTGACAAGAGGCTTGACACCCATCTATTACTAGATGTGTCCCGCGGTTTAAGTAGGTAGCTAACTAATACATATTTTAGTTTCCAATGACCTATTCCAATGACCTAATGATGAGATTGAGATTGAAGCATGCGTACCAAAAATGAGCATTATCTCTTAATTTGAAGACACTTAGGTACGTTATTTTCTTTAAAGTCTCCAAAATCGCTCCACCGAAATACTATATTACTTCCTTGAAAAACTGAGTTTTTCAAGACTATGAAAAAAAAAATCATTCTGAAATAAAAATTTAAATAAGGACATTTAAAAGCACTAAGTACATGATTTTATGTTTTAGCGGTATCAGGGTTGGTTCCATTGTAAAAATAGTCTAGAACTATGAGTAACTTATACGTGTTTTCGGCTTAGCACTCCCCAATCATATATCCCAGCAAGTATCTATGTCAAACTAAATACAATTCATTGTCGTATCGTGAGGTGAAGTAATTTCGCTAAGTGATAAACTCGCGTGTCTATACAACTAATCATAAAGTAAATAATATTGTCGGTGTCTTGTCGAAAGGGCGGATCTGCCAACTACAAAACTTATTATGAGAGCGATTTTTTTATGTATTAGCGATTCTTTTATATTTGAAAATTAAAACAACTATATAAATACTATTTAGAGTGTTAATTATAACAAAATGTGTCAAACCGTTAGTTAGTTTTCATAGTAAAATTAATAAGTAAACTACAATGTAGAGGTATAATAACTGTCATAAAAAATAACTACTGTCCTAAAAGAATTCTGAAGGTCATTAGAGGATTCGACTTTCTACAAAACACCGACGATATAATATTATGTGTTTTGTGGATTTTCAGCAGAACTCTAAAAGAAATTACCTTGACCTTATTAGACTGGTTTTTGTGGTCCGTAGACCGTGGCTGGATTATGTAAATGCCATCTTCAGTTAATTGTATTTTAGCTAGCTGTGTCTTGTAGTTTCGCATGTGAATTTCCCTTGTTTCCTCATTAAAAAAAATGTATCGGATATTCGTCATCATGATGCGCACTATTTCCCTGGCATTTATTTATATAAGGCCTGCCCTTTAATCGTAGCAAAATAATAAATTGCACTGAACGAATCTCGTCCTTAGACTAAATTTTTAGCGTCTCCTTTCATTTCAATACGAGAGGAAAAGATGACTTTAGAATAAATAGTACAACGGAATCGATATCATAAATCTAATTCTAAGATATTTTTTTCAAATACCAAACTAATTTATAGTTTTAATACTTTCGCTTTACCCGTCATTATACTTTATCTGTAATTTGTTCACTTATCACGTAAGCCATAAACCACTCGTTCCAAGTATTCCAACTGAATCACGTCACTTTCAGATCGCAAGTATGCGGAACGACACAAAAATACTGGACAAAGAGATGGAAAACCGACACACAATAGTTAACAGTAAGGACACGGTGCTTCCGAGTTGTAAGACTGAAGGAGGAGACTGCAAAGATGGGTTACTGATCACGCCGACCTTGAAGAATCAGCCGAGGATGCAGGGGTACTTGTTCAAGAGGACGTCGAATGCTTTCAAGACGTGGAACAGGAGATGGTTCTATTTGTATGATAACCGGCTGGTTTATAGGTGAGTTTGGAATAGCTTGGGACGTTTGTGGCGGTCGGGGATGGGATGATAAAATCATTTTAAGATCGCAATTTCAATTTACACAAAACAATTATGAAAAACTGTTGTGGTGTAAATTATTGTTGTGTATTTTGACAAAAAACGTTATGAATAACAGAATAGTTGTGGATAACAATTTAGTCGAAAACTGTTATGGTGCGTGGGGGTGGATTTTGCGTTAAAAGTAGTTGAAAAGTGAGGGGTTGCGGGATTGTCCACCTTTTCTTCTCTCTTTCCTCCTTTTCTTCTCTCTTTCCTCCTTTTCTTCTCTCTTTCCTCTACCGCCTCGAACAACCTGCTTAGACAACCTTTTGCTGAATTGGCCCTTTTGAAGGATGAGAATGAGTTAAATCGATAGACGCAGCTACATTATCGCAATTTAGCATATTTGAACAAAGTGGTAATAATATTTTCACGGATTGCGTTTGTGATTAGCATGCTCGTTCGAAGGCTCGTGAAATAAGGTCGCGACCGCCGGCGTCTGGTCGCGGTCTCGGCCTCGGGTGTACTTCACCCATTGTTTATTTGTTTACCAGCCGTTAGTGGGTTTTAAACTGCCGTGAGAATTTTGTCGTTTGATGATAGATAATGGTCAGTACATGTTTGTATGTATTGTCACGTATTTTCTTACAAAATAGCTAAGATACTTTTGTGTTTTTTCAACAAACACCATAATAATTTTCATGTTTTCAATATTCATTCACTAGCTGCGCCCAGCGGTTTCATCCGCATTTTCTGAGATAAAAAGTAGCCTATAAAATACAGGGTATAGCTGCTCTGTACAAAACGTAGCCAGGTTATTTGACGTAACATATGTTACCGCCATTTTAATTAGTTTTAATTGGTTGCAGGAAAAGAACAGGCGAGCTGAACGTGACTGTTATGGAGGAGGATTTAAGGCTGTGCCACGTGAGGCCGGTGCATGATGGAGAGAGGCGGTTCTGCTTCGAAGTGTTGTCGCCTTCCAAGTAAGCTGATTGTATTATCAATCTTAGGAATTTATTTTCTCTAAATATTTTTTTTTATGATAAATCTTTTTTTTTATTTGATAAAAAGTTTATATCTATCTAACAATCACTTTCTTACTTTTAAATTCATTAATTTTGTCATGAACACAAATTATAATTAACTAACGCCCCTACTCACTACTTTAAACTAGACTTCGTTATATAACAAGAAATCCTTGAACGTCTGCAAAGCACTCTGTGACGAGTTTTTAGTTTGGAATATGCGTTGAGCCTAACACACAAAAAAGTGTATCAGGTGCATTGATGTGATACTATCGTTTTTGGTTAGCAATTAACTTCGGCACCATCCACAATTCTGCATTTTTAAGAAAAAAATATCTTAGAAATTATTTTGCACAAAAATCCTTTACAGATCCAAGTCTTCTAGAAAACATGTTTGTCTCTTTATCCAGGAGTCACATGCTTCAAGCCGATTCCGAAGAGATGCTGAACTGCTGGTTCGGAGCTCTCCAGAACGGCATCCGCTCCGCCATACAACAGGGACAGAGCCGGGAGAACCCGGAGTCGCAACTAGTGCTGGTACCGGACGACAGTCGGCCGAGCGACACGAGGCATGTCAACGTCGCTATGAAGAAAGTACGGTACGTAGCTAAAATAGCTCTTAATTTTTAACCGACTTCAAAAAAGGAGGAGGTTATCAATTCGACTATGTTTTTTTTTTATGTTTGTTACCTCATAACTTTTGACTGGGTGAATCGATTTTGATGATTCTTTTTTTATTAGAAAGCTGACGCTTCCCATTTGGTCCCATTTCAATTTAGTCCAGTTCTGATAATGGTATCCATGAGAAAACCATATAAGTCTTAAATTTGCATTAAGTACGTGCGCGACAAATGGATGAATAACTCAATAGTCGGTCTTTTGAAGTCGGTTTTTGTTTTTTGTAAAAATAATTATATAGTGTTAAGGTATAAAAAGTGTGTAGTCCTGTAAAATCGGAGTCGTAAAACCAATGCCAAAAAAACCGTCGAATGATAAATGCCATGAAAAGTGATATATTATATCTTTGGAAACGCTTATTTGTTACTGAGCTTTAGCCAGGAACCTCGTACTCGGTGCTGCTCGGCCTTCAAAATATAGCCTATAGCAATCAGGGATAGTGTAGCTTTACCTTGGTGAAAGGATTTTTTTTTCAAATTTTTACCAGTACATAAGGAGAAAAATTTATACAAACTTACATGACAAATTGTACCTCTTTATGTATTAGTAAATATAAAAATATATAAAAGCAAAATTTGTGACTGTTGACGAAAGTAAAAAGCATGCATCTTATTATCTCTTGTTTGTTTCAGAATATGGGAGCAGCTTCTGAGCATTCCCGGCAACAACTTCTGCTGCGACTGTGGTAGCCCTAATCCTCGGTGGGCGAGCATCAACCTTGGAATAACGCTGTGCATTGGTAAGCAAAACTATACCTAAACCTATGTGCTATAAAGTCTAAAATCCTTATGACCAAAAATACTACGGATTGAGGACCGTATAAAAAAGCCAATGGAAAAGTTATGCTGCTACTGGCAACTAATAAAAAGAAAATGTATAGTTTTCCCGCTATTCATAATTGTGCTAATTATTTTCGTTTGTATTCTAGAATGTTCGGGTATACATCGCTCGCTTGGCGTCCACGTCAGCAAAGTCAGATCTCTTACATTAGACGATTGGGAACCAGATATTATTAAGGTAATTATATTATTAAGCTATACGAGTACAACCACAGATCACTTCTTGTGGATACCGCATTATGGGACATCATGGGACGCACCAAAGTTTAAAAGCGCGGGTTGCAAAAAATTTGATATATATTAAGTTTCCAATTGGCTATCTCGTTGTTACTACCGGCCTGTAGCAATGAACTAGTAAAAGTGAATTTGTCAGTGCGGAATCTGGAAGGGGAAATTGTTACATTGAGCATTCATTTGTTTAACCGAAACGGGTTTATAAAAGTCATTGAAAATTAGATATTTGCCTCTCGCTCACTCATGTATATAATATGACCAATACTCGCCTTTTTAGTCATAAAAATGTTTCCGTTCCAGGTAATGGCTGAACTAGGGAACAGAATAGCGAATTTAATATACGAAGCTAACACAGAGGGGACCACTATTACTAGAGCTACGCCGGATTGTGAAACGTGAGTTTACCCATCTTACTTCTTGTCCTACAGCACTAGGTTTTCTTTACGTATAATAATATAATTAAATGTTTCCTGATTCACAAATGAGCTATAAATAAAATACCTTTTAAAAAGACAAGACATTTATTTAAAAAAATCACAGAGATTCGGAAAATAATATTCTCTGATTTCTGCATGTTCGGAACGTTTTATTGTTAGAGATTTAAGTAAAATAAATACTCATCCTTATTGATAACTTTTGTAAAAAGCTTTTTGAGAAGCTTTTAGTTGTTATTGAGGCACCCGAATTTTTTGCCTCTGTTCAAAGTCATAAACTGCGCTAAATGAATAAAGTGGCCAGTGAGAGCAGGCGGATGTACAGCGTAGGGACTTGAACGCGCGCGACGAGACTCACGGCGCGGTCTGCACCGCCATCAGAGTCCACCGCAGCGTGAGTACACGGCGCTCGAAATCACGCATACATTCAAACGGCGGCGGCCAATTTCTATGAAGATAACTTACTTAACAACAAAAACAACAACACAAAAACAAAAATGTGTGAAAACCACGTTATATTCCATAGTAAAGATAACTTACTCTTCTCATAGTAAAGATAACTACTGTGCTGATATTTAATGTCACTACACTATACCTCGACTTGGCTCTGGTATTCACAATGCTTTTTCATCGTCAGGTGTGTCCGTGAGGCGTGGATCCGCGCTAAGTACGTGACGCTAGCGTTCGTGCGCGACATCGTGCGGCGCGGCGACGTGGAGGCGGCGCGCGCGCACCGCAACACGCGGCGCTGGTCCGTGCGACGCACTCGCCGCAGGTACTGTGCACTCCCGCGTGTTACAATACTACGTGACATCGTGCGGCGCGGCGACGTGGAGGCGGCGCGCGCGCACCGCAACACGCGGCGCTGGTCCGTGCGACGCACTCGCCGCAGGTACTGTGCACTCCCGCGTGTTACAATACTACGTGACATCGTGCGGCGCAGCGACGTGGAGGCGGCGCGCGCGCACCGCAACACGCGGCGCTGGTCCGTTCGACGCACTCGCCGCAGGTACTGTGCACTCCCGCGTGTTACAATACTACGTGACATCGTGCGGCGCGGCGACGTGGAGGCGGCGCGCGCGCACCGCAACACGCGGCGCTGGTCCGTGCGACGCACTCGCCGCAGGTACTGTGCACTCCCGCGTGTTACAATACTACGTGACATCGTGCGGCGCGGCGACGTGGAGGCGGCGCGCGCGCACCGCAACACGCGGCGCTGGTCCGTTCGACGCACTCGCCGCAGGTACTGTGCACTCCCGCGTGTTACAATACTACGTGACATCGTGCGGCGCGGCGACGTGGAGGCGGCGCGCGCGCACCGCAACACGCGGCGCTGGTCCGTGCGACGCACTCGCCGCAGGTACTGTGCACTCCCGCGTATTACAATACTACGTGACATCGTGCGGCGCGGCGACGTGGAGGCGGCGCGCGCGCACCGCAACACGCGGCGCTGGTCCGTGCGACGCACTCGCCGCAGGTACTGTGCACTCCCGCGTGTTACAATACTACGTGACATCGTGCGGCGCGGCGACGTGGAGGCGGCGCGCGCGCACCGCAACACGCGGCGCTGGTCCGTGCGACGCACTCGCCGCAGGTACTGTGCACTCCCGCGTGTTACAATACTACGTGACATCGTGCGGCGCGGCGACGTGGAGGCGGCGCGCGCGCACCGCAACACGCGGCGCTGGTCCGTGCGACGCACTCGCCGCAGGTACTGTGCACTCCCGCGTGTTACAATACTACGTGACATCGTGCGGCGCGGCGACGTGGAGGCGGCGCGCGCGCACCGCAACACGCGGCGCTGGTCCGTGCGACGCGCTCGCCGCAGGACCTGCGGCGAGTGCGTCGCCCCACGTAACAGTAACACAGTACCTGGTACTGTGTTACTGTGCACTCCCGCGTGTTACAATACTACGTGACATCGTGGGGCGTTAACCAATTTGATTACTTTGTAATCAATATACACAACTAAATCTAAAATCAACTACTAATTCGATTAAACTTTGATGACAAGCCATCGACAATTTTAACAGACATTCTAAAGAAGAAGTCGGTAAACGCAATTGTCTTTAACTAATGATACTTTTAAGTAACATTTAATCATCTACTCCAGCATCCAGTCATCTTTAACATAGATATACTTCGAGTTGTAAAGTCGTCAATGTTTTCAGGGTGCGAGCTCCGCCCGCAGTGCCGGAGACCATCAACGATGATAAGAGCGACGATAACAGTAATACCAGTGGTAAGTTTAGCGCTATTCAATCCAAAATATCCTAATAAAAAATTTAAAAAAAACATTATAGTGAGACCTCTGTGGTGTATGTATGACACACACAGCTGATTATTAAATTTATTTTTTAAACGATTTGTTTTAATTTAATTTGGAGACAGCGTGGCTATGTAGAACATAAATCATTTTTTTTTTTACGATTTAGTCGAGTTCAGCTACAACCTACATATTATCAATATTGTATGGTTGGAGTACTGACGAGTGTGTTGTTGGTGCAGAGTCGAGCGGCGGCGGCGGCGCGTCGGGCAGCCCCGTGCTGGAGATCGGAGCCGAGCTGGCGGCCGCGCGCGTCGACCTGGCGCTGCCCTCCGACCACGACTCCACCGAGGGGGAGGACGACGACCAAGGTACCTACATCTAATATATAAAATTCTCGTGTCACAGTTTTCGTTGCCATACTCCTCCGAAACGGCTTGACCGATTTTGATGAAATTTTTTGTGCTTATCCGGTATCTATGAGAATCGGCCAACATCTATTTTTCATCCCCCTAAATGTTAGGGGTAGTCCACCCCTAAATATTTTTTTTTTTTTTGGACAATTTTTTTTTTATAATGTGGCTTATGTGGCATTAAAAATACATACAATCCTAAATTTTCACCCTTCTATCACCAACCCCTATTTTTAATAGTCACTAGAAATAATTTTTATTTTATGGCAAAACAACGTTTGCCGGGTCAGCTAGTACTACCTATAATTATCGTATGTTTACTGGACTATAGGGAAAACTGTTTACTATGGGGGAAAAAGGCCGAAAAGAGCTCATAATCATTATGAACTACCCTGAAATCGAGAAGGAAAAAAACAACCTAATCCATATACAAATGCTAATGACACTCGACAAAATGTATGGAGCAGCTTATTTTTTCAACTCACAAACTTACTTTTCTGTACTTGACTTCCAGTATCCGAGGACATATCCCAGCTGTCAGCGGGCGCGGTGCTGTCCCGCGCGGCGCGTGCGCACAACGTGTGCGTGATGCGCGCGGCGCTGGCGGCCGGCGCCGACGTGAATTCAGCGCAGCTGCGCGGACGCACGCCGCTGCACGACGCCGTGCTCAGTGTAAGTAGTATCCCAGCTGTCAGCGGGCGCGTGCGCACAACGTGTGCGTGACACTTTCCAGTTTTAAAATTATTTTTTTATTTTCAGCAACTTAATTAAACTACAGTAGTGAAAATAACTTCGTTCATTTTTTATTTTAATTTTAATCTTTGACTAGACCTTTGTCCGATCGATTTTAAACCTTGTATTTTGTACACAGGGGTCTGTAATGGCGTGCTCGTTCCTGCTACTGAACGGCAGCAAACTGAATGTGCAGGATGACGAAGGGAAGACGCCGCTACACCTCGCTACTGAAGCGGGACATACTGCTCAGGTATAGAACATTCGCTCATAAGTCCCAAAATATCAATTGGTACAAGTCGGGGTTTGAACCTATCATCTCATGTGAAGGATACAAGTGAAGAACAGGGAATGTCCTTCTGAATAGATTTTGAGAAAAAAATGCAATTAATTTTTTTGCATTTTATTAGGTTTCGAACCAAAGTTTGCAAAAACGTCTTTTTGGCGGCATCTGTTTAGTTTCAAGAAACCTGATGATCGGAAATTAAAATACCATAGAACCATAAAATAAACTGATTGTAACATTCCCTGTTCTTTGCCTTTATGTATTTGATATGAGACCAGTGGGGCTAGCACAACTTCAGATATAAAATACGCAACGAGTATTTGTTGCAACGTCAGGGGCGCCCATGACAGGCGTAAATGGCGTACACTTTTCTATCGAATACTCGCAACATATTTTACCTCAGAAGTTGTGTAAGGCTCACTGTAGTCCCCATATCGAATAAGAGTTATAACTATGTTGTATGTGTCAGGTGTGCTTGCTGCTCCGCTACCGCTCCGACCAGGCCATCACTGACGGCGCGGGACAGACGCCGCTCGACATTGCCGTCGACCACGCCAACGCAGACATCGTCACCTTGTGAGTTACATCTATATATATAAAAATGAAACCCGTTTTCCTTGGTCACGGCCTCACGCGTGAATGGCTGGACCGATTTCACTAATTCTTTTTTGTTGTATTTGTTATTATTAGGAGAAGGTTCTTACAGAAAAAAATATTAAGAAAATCTCTCAGAAATATTGAAAAACCCTAAAAACAGCCCTTTTATTTTTCCCATACAAACGTTTTCTAACTAAAACGAGCTTTATTGCTATTGTATAAAGTTCATATTGAATTGCAAGCACTCACTGTTGTTTAAGCAATGTAGGTATGTTCCTAACGTCCAAGAGTCAATTTGCACTTTATTACCTCTACAAAGTTCAAATTCAATCATATCTATCAAAACAGTGTGCGTTTTATACTGATAATTTTTACTATAAATTGACAAGTTAGCATCAACAAACTACGGTTGCTATAGTTACGCAATAGCATGAGAATAGAGGTTATAACAAAGAGTTCCTATAATTATTCTCAACACCTTTGGTCACGCCATCACGCGTGAACGACTGGACCGATTTCAATTTACTCTACGTTTATCCCAAAGTCTACCCGTGCGAAGCCGGGACGGGCCGCTAGTATTATAATAATCGTTTTCATGGTTCAAAACCGTAAAACGTATAAAACACTTTTTTTAATTCATTATTACAAATTTTCACAATTTTACATCAATGCTATTTATTGGCTAAGAACCAAGATCTGGGCCCGTGTCATGACCTCTTAAAACCATGATGGTTACGTTTTGTTACCGACGCTGCGCGACTATGAATCTAATTGCGCAGGGGTCCGATTTGCGGTCGCAGCGTTGGAAACAAAACGTAACCACCATGGTTTTAAGAGATCATGGTACGGGCCCAGGTTTGTTGAGGCAACGTAAATTGTGCGAATCCTTGGATGTTGAATAAGTGACCGCAAATCTCTCATCTCTTAGCCATCCCAGGAACCAGTTCAGCTTCTGATGCTTTAACATCGTCGTTGGTGCAACTAAGTTCTCAAAAATTTAATTAACTGTTTTTAAGTTTTGACTTTTTTTTCTCCAGACTGCGGCTGACGAAGTTGAATGAGGAAATGCGTGAAAGCGAGATGTCGTCCAACGACGACACTTACAACGAAGTGTTCCGCGACTACACGCAGCTCGCGCACTCGCACCCCGAGCGCCTCGTGCGCCCCAAGCACAACAACAACGAAGGTACAATGCGATTAAAATAAGAATAGGACCGGCCTAGCGCCATGTTGTGACGTCACTACGGGAACTTGGTATAGTGTGAGAGAGAGAGAGAGAGAGAGAGAGCCGAGAGCCCGTCCTATTCTTATTTTAATCGCATTGTACGCGATACACTTGCTCGTCTCCTCACTCAATATCATTAAAAAATATACACTCTACTTCAAAAAAGCAATACATGTCCTTTGCCCCGCGTTTCACCCGCACGGTGATGAAAAAAAGGCCATGTGTTAATTCAGGGCATAAGCAATCTCTTCCTAATTTTATCAAAATCTGTTTATTAACAATTTTTAGGCCCAAGTTTTAAGGCTTTTTAAGACAGATCTAAATTTTCTAAAACTATTGGCATCCTTGTCTGATATATTTTTAGTTAGTTTAGATCTGTCTTAAAATGCCTTCAAACTTGGGCCTATTATTAGGGTTCTGAACCTCCATCGGGAAAAAACCCCTATGGCGAGACTACGGTGTCTATCAGTCTGTATAACACAGCCAATTATATGTTTAAACTGAGTCGACCAAAATCATCACTATCATTTTTGTACTCCATAGCTAATGTAAAAGCTACTATTGTCTGTTTGACCTTATCCTTAATTTAGCTTAACAAAACTAAATACATAGTTAACTAACGCTGTGGACGACAAAATAAAAAACGTTAAATGAAACTATTTTCTTGTTACATCCACGTGGCTAAACTAAATAAATAGACAAACAAATATATGAATTATATTAAATTGGCTTAATAATTTAAAACACGTGTTGTCCTCAGGCGAGCAAGGCAGCGACTGACGGCGCGCGGCGTCGCGGCGGCGCTGGCCGTGGTAGCGCGACTTGTCCAACCAACCTGACACACGTACGGACCTATTTCTATATACTATTTTATAAACCTTACTTATAAATGCTTTAAATTAATCATTGCTTCAAGTTGTTAACACTTTGACTGCGGAAAACACAAAACTTGTGTTTTCCTCTGTGCGACGCGAGTGCGTCTGCACACGCCAGGCGCGTAAAACACGACGCATTTGACTGTTAGCCGCACTTAAGGCAAGCAAATGTGATTATTGAAAAAAAATAATGAAAAATGTTTATAAACCACAACCATAATAAAATATAAATATTACATGAATAAAAAGTCGCTAATTAACTTTTAGTTATGATAGGTGTACACAGTGTAGTATGAAGCAGTGTGTATTAGCCGCAGTCAAAGTGTTAAAGTTCTTTGTCTTGTTTTATCACGTGACATTTCACGTCAGCGTGAAATAGTAAGAACATTTTAAGCAGTGACTGACTTTAGGCAACGTGAGTAAGGCCCTATATGTATAATTTATTTTATTTTTTTAATCAAGTGTTAAATATAAGCAAGTATGTTGCATTTTTATTTGTGTGCAGAAATCACTGTAGTATTTATAAAAGCCTGATTTAAACTTACTCCTTTATTAATAAACGCGCCTTGGAATAGTTAGTTTTTTATCTTTTTCTCTCTTTCTAATTTTGAACTCAATGGAGAAAGACAAAAGATGTAGCAACTGTTTTGAGGGTGCTCCAAGTTTATTGATAAAGATAATTGAATCTGGCCTCAGCATTATACTTTATTTTTTTTATCGCTTATACATTTTTTTAAGTAAATTTATTTATAATGTTACGAATAATTGATCTCGTTTTAACCATCGAGGCTTTATCGACACTCAATTTGCTGCCAAGTTGTAATTTTTAAACATTTACATTATTTTTATCATTTTTAAATTCCTACAAGTAAACCTATTTTACAAAACTTTTTACTGTATGTTAATGCTATTTACGAAATGTATACACGATGCACATAATTGATAAATTATATATTCTGAAATGTTATTTAATAAAAATTAAACTGTACGGATGTCACTTAACGACAAAAGAAGCACGGTTTATAGGTAACTAGCTGACCCTTGCCCACTTCGTTGGGCATAATGTTAATTAAACCCGAAGCCATCGCGCTGTCCGGACCGTTTTTTCTCCGATTCACTTTGCAAAACGGACTACCACGTAAAAGCCTTTTTATTTTTCGGTTTTTTATATAACCTATGACACTCAGCAATAAGTGGCTTTCTATTGGTGAAAGAATTTTTAAAATCTGTTCAGTAGATCCCGAGATTACCCCTTACAATTTAACAAATATACAAACACACAAACTTTACTTCTTTATAATATTAGTATAGATAAACTTTATTGCTCACACTAAGAAAAATAAAGCTTAAAAACTAGTGCTACAGCTGGAGGTCCTATCGCTAAAAGCAATCTCTTCCAGATTACTCATGTTGTAACTAATATCATGTCATCGTGTCAAAAATTCGTAACTGTTAAGAGCTTGATTCTTCCTCACACTTTGAAATAAATTCCAGACTGCAATCATGTTCCTTGTTTGGTTGGATATGAGGAGCGGCTTTTTTTTCTTTGGTAGGTGCATAATTCCTTATGTTAATGAAATGATAATTATCGTAAAAGCCATAGAGATGGTGTGATGTATTTTTAGTAAACCAAAGATTCGAGTATTGGTACTAATGGGACGGTAATGTTTTACCGGGGCCGGCTAGAATAAAGCTAGCGGATTTGTTTATAAATGTACTCTGAATTGCTTTGTTCGTTTACAATTTTCAGTGGCTTGGCTTTTCCAAGAAATTTCATTTGAAAATTCCAAATTTTTGGTGGGTCTTGATTTTTGGAATTACAATCTAATTTTGTATTCGAACTAGACGCTATGTTTTGTAAACAAGCGACGATCGGATTTATATTTCTTGGAGTTTTTAAAATAAACTATGTTATGAACCTAAAAACACGCTTAAAGGGGTAATTCAACGCCTAATTTTTGCCAACTTTTCTCTGCCAAAAGTTGAAAAGTATGTATTGTTATTCTACTACTTTTACATAAACAAGGACTTTCCGTGAACTGCCAAGTTTTGGAGGAGAGTGAAATTGTGTGAAAATTAGGAGCTGAACTAGGCCCTTACATTCCTGATTATTTTTTACATTGAGCAGTACAAATCATTCCAATTCGACGAGCATTTACTCAAACAAAAGAAATAATGTCAAACATTCAGCTCAGAGCGAATCTCAATGTTATACTGTGGGCCTAGCACAACTTTGACGTAAAAATACGTAGCGAGTATTCGATAGAAAAGTGTACGCCATTTACACCCGTCAGGAGCATACTTGACAGTCGTAAATGGCGTACACTTTTCTATCGAAAACTCGCTACGTATTTTTACGTCAAAGTTGTGCTAGCCCCACTGTTTATAAACATCAAATATTTTTTCTATTATATTTTTTATTTCATTTATAGGCTAGTTATGAATAAGTCCTGTTGTTATGAATATCGATTAGCCATTTGTTGACTAACGATTGTTAGTCGATAAAATCGACATAAAATCTTTAGTGAATAATTGTAGTTATTTCAAAACGCGTCAAAGTATACCTAATTGTTCACTTGCCAAGTTTTATAACTTACTTGCCTAATTTATGTTAAATCAACGAAGTTTTCTGTCAAGGGCGAGAATGCCTAGAAAAATACTAAGACCCTATCTCTAAGTGAAATCTCTGAATATACTTGAAGTAATTTGTTAACGTACGCTAGTTTTTCTAAAAGATAATTATCCAGTTGATATTTCGATGAATTTACCTATTTAGAATAAGTCTTTGATGTATAAGGTATACCGCTAGTTTCTACATTGCTTATAACACGTCATGTACGGATTCTATCAAAGCTTCTTCCTCCGTCTACAGTACACCCTTAGTATGAGTTTTGATAGTTTTCGAAAACGATTAAACGTTTCATAAAACTCCATACATTATAATAGTTCCGTCATGTTTCCGCCAGGGGCGCTTTACTGTAATGTATAAAGCCTTATGAAACGTTTGATCGTTTCGAAAACTATCAAAGTCACAATAAAAAACACGTTATGCTATATTAAACGGCTAAATCGTTTTACATAGTGATTTCACATCTTTAATGATAAAGTGTAAGAGAACTGTATCGAAGAGTAGATGCCTTAACAATCGACAGCGAACACCGATAATATAATCCATTTTAAGACATGTTTTATTATAATTAGTGTAGAAAATTATTGTTATCGCGGGCGTCATGTTTTCACTAGAAATACATATTAAATGTTTATCTTCAGAAGTACCAATATAATCGGAAAATAAAATTATGATCATAATTATTAGGTACTACTATTAAAATTAGTTCAAAATTAGTTCAAAACTGGTTGATGAATTTCAAAATCTATTATACTTATAAATATGATAATTATACTTTTATATCTCTACCCTCCGCGGTTTCAGTCATTACTTCTCATAAACAGTATTTTTTCGTTATGTTAAATCAAGGGTATAAATCACCTTCATATCAAATTACATCCAATTTTGGATTTGAGTAAAAATAATACTACACACAAGCCATCGTAATTAAAATATTAGTGTGATAATTACAAGGATTATGTATGACTAGATATCTGCAATGCAGGCGCATGCGGCGTTAAAAAGTGCACGCATTCTATCTATGCGGAAACGAGGCGAAGCTAGAATGCAGATATATCTGTCTCATTTTCACAAAACAAAAGAGTAAACGTAATATCGCGGCTTGCATCTTAGGCCTTTATCAATAAAATGCTCATTATATTAACTGCTTTGGCATTGAACCCACTGCAATACAATATTCAAACTTATCTAGTTATAGGTATTGAGAACTTGAAACTGTAACTTAAAGCACTAAAATAAAGAAATATTTCGAACGAACAATACGAACTGATATTAAATTCTTGTTAACTATTGTAGCTAAGGTTCCGCTCATGTATATGACACACACAATGGTTTCGTGCCTTGAGAGACGACTGAAACCCAAGCTATCCTATATACCTTAGGGACTCATTATAACAAGCGCTCGAAAGCTCTAATCTTATTCATAAATGTATAAAACTAAATGCAACGTACAACAAACCGCATATCCGTATTAGGTATGTCGATGTCTAGAAAGGGCTAATCCGTCACAAAACTTTTCAGTTGAGCATTTTTTTAATTTTATTAGATTATTATCTTAAAAAGTAAATTGCAGTATATTAATCATGATTATCTATATACTGAAATTTACTTTTAGTATTTTATTTTACAATTGGATTTGATAGTGTGATACTGTGAAACTATTTCATAGAAAACCGTTCAACTTTTCACAAAAAAGTGCTCTTCTGAATTTTGCTCATTGCGGATTAGCTCTTTCTACAAACCAGCGACGATAGATTTTGTAATAGAGCGCTCGCGCGTTTCTTATAACTAATCCCTTATACGCGAATTTATGTTTGTGTGATGTCGATATTGTACTTTAGTGATATTTTAGAACTAAACGAATATAAGTACCTAGGCTAGGCGTTCACATTATATGTATAAAATGCTAAACTTTTATACACTACGAAAAAGACTTGTTGTTAAAAATATTCCATAGAAATCAACATAATATACTCTAAGGTTTATATAAACTATTACAATGAAATAACTATGTATTGATCAGTGGAATTATAATTTGTAATACATTCTTTTCACTAATCAATAAGATAAATACTCTGTTATCGTAATGTTGATGTAATATTCTTCCTTATTCGAGTTGTATTTGAATAAACGTGTTTTAAATGTAATATCGACTTCTTTTTTAAAACCTGGATTTATTATTCCTTAGTGTACTAATACAGTGTGCATGCTATTCCAAAAACGATCAGTATAACAAGGAACCCTATTCCAATAGCAGTACATGTATTCCGTGGTAAGACCTTTACCGTGGTAAATAGTCTTTAAAAGATTAGTTACAAATTGTGGTTAAGATAAAAATACCCCTAGTATTCAAATGAGGTATTAGAAACCTGAAATGAACGAACTATCTTTTTCAAACATGAGCCTTAAAATATCTATGTATGTACATAGTTATTTTAAAGTTATATTTATACTAACTACCTATGTTGAGGATTAGGACACCTAGGTAAATTAAATAAAAAGATTTTTCAATGCTCAAAAAAGTTTATTAAGGAGTATAATGTAAATAGAAAATTTATAAAGTATACAATATAAAACAACCTATTCGAAATACTCAAGGTACTATAGATTATAAGGTAAACTTACCAGATGGTATACACTACTTCAGTTTCCTAAAAGTACTTAAACAGGTTGTGTAAAACAAAGAAATTTTTCATTGGTATACTCAGAATGCAATAACAATATTGTTAATAATTTGCCAAGTTTACGAAAACGGAATTGTAGTAAATTGATTTGCATGGACTCCACAAAATAAATTGAATGAATCTGTAATACAATAAATTCATTAAATTGAAATTGAATTGGTTTAAAAAGATGACATTCATTTAAAGTTTCAACAGCTGAATTATATTGTGAATGGTATTAATCGAATAACAGGCAACGGAATCGTATAAAACTATTAAAACCCAATGAAAAATTTATAGCGAACATCTAAATATCTGATTATTTTAACTAGGGATTAATTGTACTCAAAATAGACCGTTTCTTGCAAGCGGAGGCTGGAGTTGAGATAAAGTCACGCATTGCATACATGTAAACTCTCGTCAATATACGAAAACTTCAACAAAACAACACAAACCAAAATGTGTATAAATGTCGATATGCAATTGTTTTATTTTAATAGATCCAACCGTTTATTTTCTTTTTGACAGCACCAATAGAACGTAACTGCGTCATGTTACACAAAAGTTCACTTTTAGATGCGAGGTTTTAAAAATATGACAACTGCCTAAGTTTACTCCTTGATCCCATATAATAATCATCTTTGACAAATTGAGTCCATATTTTATAAATTACATAAAATAACAAACGTTTTTAAAAATTTACATTCTATGGCTATCAACATAGTGATGTTACGATTGAGATATCGATATTTTTTATTAACTATTTTTATACGGGTATAATGTAGCATTCTAATGTAGTATAAATATAGATAGATTGATTTTAGAAAGATTTTATTATTACGTGTCAATGTAACAAAAGTGATAATAGAATGACGTTCTACTACTTACTAGCGCCATTCCTACGACTGTTCTCTTTCCGCACAGACTCGATAGAAAAATGAATCGATATCGTGTCCACTATAATCACTTGGTCACAACACTATAACTGTCAAATTAGATCTGTCAAATAGAAAATAAACGGTTGGATCTATTATAAGTCGCAGAACTTATTCAATCACACGGTATCACGTACCTTGACGAAGGGAAAACTAACTACACAATTTCTTGCAGAAAGATATGTAAAGAGACATCTTGTCCTAACGCATTTCAAATCTCGTATGACCGGCATACTATGACTTGAATGGTCGGGGATAAACTGCCGACGTGCTGTTCAATAACCTAATTTAAAACTAGAAAAGTGAACGCTGTTTTTCAGCAATACCTTTCAATATTCCTCGAAGTACCTTCCTGTTTAAAGTTTACCCTCCGTGGTGTGCATGAATTGAACAATTTCTGCGCGCAGATAAAAAATTGCATAGCTAATTTTTTTCATCTTATATTTTTAGGTGCTTTTATTGAAGTTAATACTTGTAAAGAAGTCTTGATAGTACGTGCAGTACGTGTTTAACACATCTCCTAGGCAGCTCTCTTATGAAATGCCAGATTTACAGTAGGTACCTACTAACCCGAGTTGAAGTCAATCCCTAATTAAATAAACCAAATATTTATTCGTATCGAAATATAACTCGGACATTGGAATCTAAATCAGCCAAATAAACAAAATATTGTAGATTTTTATGTCGTTGAAAACGGCTGTTAGTACCTAGTGTTGTTTTCTTTTCTCGAGACATGGAACAACAAAATTTTGCCTTAATGGAAAAACATAATTATTTTGTATCCTAGTGAAAACGAGGGCAATATAAACAAGATCCTAATTACTAATTAACCTTCACCGAGTGGTTTGATTGACATCACACAAGGCGGACGGACCGAGACAAAAGTTTGAACCCAATTTTATACCTTGAACAAGAGAATTAGGTACCTATGACACTTCTGGAATGCAGGTCATTATTAGACATGAAGTAGATCATTATTAGAATTTTTGCTCTAATCTCAATATCTCAAATCCAGGATCCGTCGCGCCTGTTGTAAAGTGAATCATCCTTTACAAACTTGATACACATAGACTTATAAATTTCTTAGGTACAATTTACCTAATAAATATCTACTATTTATAGACCAACATAAGTTTAGCAAAAAACTAAGCTGAGCGGAGCGGCGCGATGTTAACCCGTGCGTGGACTAAACAGTGGAAAGTATACAAAATATCTTAAGTATACTTGGTCAAAGCTACGCCGCGTCGCTTCGCTCAACTTAAACGGGTACCGTGTCATTGTGATGGGTAAGTAGATTAGTTGATGTTGAAGTTCCAAAGCGAGGACGGGCCCAGGGAGTTCGGTCCAAGAGCGGGAGCGGACGAAGGAGCCGACGAAGGCTGCGACTGCGGCCCAAACAGCAGGGAAGTAGCCGATGACCCCATGCGGCGACGCGCAAAACTTGCCGAGCGCTCCAAGCCTGACACCAAACCACACAATTATTGAAGCGACTACCGACAAGATCTTAATTAACATTATTATCGGCCAATATTTCATTCACAGGTAATTATATAGGTATTAGAAATCTACGTTGCCAAGTAAACTAGCTTGGTCTTCAGATTTCGGCATCAAGCCGCTAGAAAGAGTAAAAACCTATTTGTAGCTAAATGGTGGACTAAGAGAGCAAGGGACTGATGTGGGCTAAAAACATAATAGCCTCTGGCTGGGTCATATACCCAACCATCAATAGGCAATGTGATTGATTCATTGATTCCCCATTGCCCCTTCGCCTATCATAGAAAACAACAAGTTCCAATTAACTTTCGATTCAAATTAATTTGACCCGCTGTACTCAAATGAGTTTGATTGAAAATAAAATTTAAAACACAACATGACCACAGAATACACAATAGTACAGGTATGAGTCTTTGTAGCACGAGTATTGATTGGCATCCCAGCTCGCTTACATTTCAATGATAGGTACCTACGAGTACTGTCATCAGAAAGAAGTACCTACTTATCTGCTTTTTAACGAGAATTATGTGATTATAAAACGAACAGCTGAACATGTGACATACCTAATGATTAAAGCTCTAATGAATCAGTTTGTAGAAATGTTATTCGCCTCTGCCACATGACACGAGCACAAACTCCTCTGTCAGTGATAAATAAGAGTAGGTACCTATCAAAACAGTCTAAGCGGATACAAAACATTCCATGTAACTATTGTGGAGGGCCCAACAGAAGGAACTAATGAGCTCACATCTGCAAACCTGCCTATTTTTATGGTGCTTTTCACCAAAGAGAATATAACGCTAGGCTTTCTTCCATTTATTACAAGCGTGGCTGACCAGATAAATCAAAAAGTCACACTAGAGAACCCGTTGCCGTTGTCGAGTTCCAACGACCAAAGCGCTGCTTACTTATCGATGTTCTTGTATACTACGACGACCTACTTGGCTTAGCGTTAGTGCATCCGCTTTACGAGCTAGAGGTC
Organism: Alcis repandata; assembly: GCA_949125135.1. Taxonomy (NCBI): domain Eukaryota; kingdom Metazoa; phylum Arthropoda; class Insecta; order Lepidoptera; family Geometridae; genus Alcis; species Alcis repandata. The sequence goes on along the minus strand of OX421239.1, from coordinate 7,445,320 downwards.
CCGGGTTCGATTCCCGGCCGGGCAGATGTTAGATGTATCTGCTCCGAGTCTGGGTATTAGTTAGTAGTCCTTGTCTTTGTGTGTTCCATGGCATCCCCGACAGAGGATATCCTAGTGGGTAGCTACAAGTGTGAAACGTTATTTATAATTGACTAACCAGCATTGTCCCCATGCTCCGGGCAGTATTTGATGGTGTGCGCGCGGTCGCCGGTGGCGCCGCAACGCGGGCAGCGGAAGGCGCGCAGCACGGGGCACAGCACGCGCCCGCGCCAGTCCTTCAGCGCGTGCGACGAGTAGCATTCCTCGTTCTCGCCGTTGTTCTTGCAGAAGGCACACTCCTGCAACACATTCAATCTTAATTCTCTAGCGACCTGCTCATGCTTGGTGCTGGAATTCAGATTCTTTGTTTAAAGACGCTAATCCCAACTCCCATCTTGAGGTGGCAGAGTAAAAAAGAGCATGCTACCCTGAACAGAAAACTCAAAACGGAAAATCCATACCTTCTCGAGTGTTTAGAACAAATAAAGAAACAAATAGCATGGAAAATTATCAAGGATGCTGATTTTTTTTCGCGATTTCAGCAGCATACCCAAGCGATTTTATCTTTCCTTATTACTGTACTTCTATAATGACAGTAGCACATTGGGTCAAGTCAGGCGCTTTTTGATTTTAGCGACTTCCTGCAGTAAGACAGCTGCTCGCGCGTCAGCATCAACACTTCGACTAATCTCGCCACTAAGCATACCTTTTCTTAACAATGACAGTAGCAACGTAGCATGTAGGTACTCACATTGGGTCCGGCGCGGCGCAGGCGCTTGTCGGTGCGCACCTTGGCGACCTCCTGCAGGAACTCGTACAGAAGGCTGGGGCGGAAAGCGCGCAGCACGGACAGCTGCTCGCGCGTCAGCATCGATACGTAGCTGTTGGCTGACGACAGACCTAGACAAAATCAGCAAGCTTAATCAAAGTTGACCGTTTCTTGCTTAGACCTGAAGGTAGAGTAATCTTAGTTTGGGTCGTAAAAATTAAATTATAAATTGGTCAATTTAAGAGATCCGATAGCCACTTTATGTTTGTACAATTATTGTAACAACCTAAATATTTCACAATTTATCGCACAAAATAGTAGCAGGGAAACCGAAATACAAATAATATAATCATTGTCATTGTCTTAGTCCGCATAACTATTTAACATCAGGCAAGATGACGGTCAAACGCTAGCCTACTATCCGAATAAAAAAAAGTAATTTTCATTGATTTATTTAAATTAGAACCGCTTACACGAGTTGTTCTAATGACAAGTTAAAATTGACGAATTGCATAATAAAATTTAAATTAAAAATAATCACACAAACACAAAGAAAAATTAAAAACAAGTCAAAATAAAATAAAATTAAATGTCAAATTAAATAACAAAAAATAATAATAAAAATCATTGTTGCCACATGATTTTATGGAGGTACTACTTACTTTTGGCGAGGAAGTCGAAGGTGTCAACCATCTCGTCATTCCTGGCCCCTGATGAAGCGCTGGCGCCGGAATCTTCTCCCCACAGGTTAGATGATACAGACTCCGCTCTTGTACCACCTGTTGAAAGAATATAAGAATATTTTTATATGTTTTTCATTTTATTTCGTATCTGTGTTCAGTTGTCTAAGCTTTTTAACGATCCAGCAAGGGTATCCTGCAGGCACAAGTCATGGTTGTCTATAACTGTAATGTTAAAGTGTCACCGCCTCCGAGAATTTAGAAAAACGCTAGTTTCCATGCCCTTCCGCAATCTAAATTAGAGGCAAGTTACTACTAGAAGTGTTATGGTATTAGTTTATATTACCTATAGGGTAATAAGGACAGGGTATGCTAAACCGATTTAGACTCATTGTACCTACTTATCATTATAAACAGCTTTTACAAGGGTTGTCTTTTTTTGACCATGCCTGAAATCGCAAGAAAAACATCCCTTTTTAGTTTAACATATCTACCCTTATTTATAACCCTGTAAACGTGTCAAACGAAGCCTATTAAAGAATAAAAAAATACATAAGATCATTCTTTTTCACAACAATTCTAGAAGAAATTAATTAATCAGTAGATCAATTTTCTATGCCTAGATAAGATGCCCCAACGGTTATGGGTTAGGGCCAAACCCTTATGGCCTTGCCCTTATGTAATGTGTCCTTACCAGTGAAATAGGTGTTGTGTGCGTGATCGACATCATCAAACACAGAGTTGGAGCCGCTGTTGCGGAAGTTGATCAGCATCTCGTTGTCTATGTGAAGAGCGGCCGGCGCTAGGCGACACAAAATAAAACATAGGAAGTAAAAAAAAAATAATTAAAAAACAGATCTAGGTATCTAAAAAAAAAAACAACTTTTATTGTATTGTCATTGGAGTTACAGAAGTACAAAATTTCAGCTAAATCGGACATCAGAAATTGGTTCATTTCAGTTGCAAGATTTAACCCAACAAAACAACAACAAACAAGGCAAGCGTCTAATGATATCAATTCAGCAATGCGAGTATAGAACTTTGATATTTAGTGACGAGACGTGCAAATCGCTCGCCTGATTTTATACGTCACGTTTGCCCATAACAGGCCTTTTTTGTTTGGTGACCCAGTGGAAATCCTTTATGGATACCCCTAGCCCCGGGGGGGGGGGGGGGGGGGGGGGGGAGTTATGTGGGAGTCTCCGCCCTAGTGGCGGCATACCCACTAAAACCACTGGGGTGTTTCCCTCAGCCTCTTGGCCGGGGGTCGCGGGATCATTTAACGTCGCCGCCACCCCCAGCAGTGCCCATAACAGGCCTGCGCCACCCAGAATTTTGAACTCTTAGAACTCAAGACCCTACGCGGCACAGCACTGCGCTGAGATATAAGATGAATAACACAAAAAGTGTAAAACAATAATACTTAATACATAATAATAGTTACCAATGTCTCCAGGCCTGGGCTCCTGGCGCAAGGCTCCCATAAGATTGCTGGTCTCTCGAGAGTGGAAGCACGGTGCCAGCGGCGAGAACAGGCTCTTTAACCCACCCGCACTCTGACTGTCAGACACGAAGCTCTCCTGGGAAACCAAAAACAAGTACATACATAATATAAAATAAAAATATTTTAAATAAAACCAAGCTTTTATTGCATTTTCAACGGAGTTACACACGTACTCGTAGGTATCCCAAATTTCAGCTCAATCGGACTTCGGGAAGTGATACGTACGTTGAAAGTTAAATAAAAGCTTTTAAATATTTTTTAACCAACTCTTTTATTGCATTGTCATCGGAGCTACACAGGTAACTATACCAAATTTGAGTTTATTTGGACGTCAGAAAGTGTTTCTGATTTGGGCTCAAAGATTTGAGCCACACAAACATAAAACCACTAACATGGCAAGAGTATTGAAAACGCTTGTAGAAATATTGAAAGATCCGACTAGAAAATAGCTGAAAATAATGTTTAGACGGCTGAACTGATTTTCTTGAATTATAGCAAATAACACTCTTGATTGAGTCACCTTTCTAACATAAAACTAAATGAAGATAGGTTCAGCCATTTGCGAGTTACGATGACACAGATAGACCGGTTAACTAATAACACCTCTCTTTTTGCGTCGGGGGCTAAAGAAAAATAGTAGGACACTGTCATCAGTGACATATGTACTATTGTTACAGGTTATTGCCAGTATCTTTATTTTACCTGTATGAGGTACCTCTCGCATGAAACTAATATTGTATTTGTTGAAAAAATATTTGTTTGTGTCATTTTTTGCGTAGAAGATCAACCGAAATTCTGCCAGTAGGTATACAGGGCTGTTAGTTAACCTACAGAACCTTTTTTGTTTATATTAGCAGCTTCTTGTTATAAACGTATACTAAATGACCTTGTCCTGTTACAAGATTGTGCATTTCTTATTAAAAAGACGAAAAACCTAAATCGAATCATTAATTCGATTTCCAATGATTAAAGAGCCTAATTTTTTTTTTAAGTAAGTAGTTAGAACCTGAGAATATTCTAAATCTATATTTCACATAAAATAAAAACTTCTTGTATGAATACAGATTATGGTTAGGTAACAAGGCCAATTACAAGTTACTACTAACCTATACCAGAATTTACAATACTATAATCGTCGCTTCCCATCTGGTGAGATTGTGGTCAAACGCATGTCTAGTTTGTTGTAAAAAAAATATGAAATAAGTATCAAACCTACTTCCTAAAATGCAACTCAACTCAAGGTCAAAAACAAAATAATGTAGGTATACAAAAATATTTTAACATCGACCAAACCTTGCAGGTGAAGGTCACACCACATATTTTTTCTTATTACCTACCTACTAAGTCTTTGGGTCACACACACAACGACAAAATGCAGCACAACATTTACTAACTGATGACGAAGCAAGACAACGAAGAGAAATTAGAAAGACTTACCGTAGTAGGAGTCCCCAAAGTTTCACTCGCTGGCGTAAAAATATCAGACGTGCTACTCGCTTCCATTGCTTCCAACGTAAAATTGTAGGACATACTCTTTTCACTAATTCGCAGGTAACTGCTTGCAATCGTTGCTCGAGTTAAAAAGATGGCTGCGGATTTTCCGACCAATATTTATACAAAGCACTTCATACACACACATCTAACTAGGAACGTTTGCATCGTTATTGTTCCAACTAGTTCCTGGAATTGTGGCGCTGCGTAGTGCGGCCGAGGTAAAATCTCGATCTACCCTCATTTTAAAACAAAAAGCACGCTATGGCTACAATTATTTGTAAATTTCAACAGTTTGGCTTTATAAAGGAAATAATATGAAAATAAAACAAATGCATGGTCATATTTCACAAAACCTTACTAAAGATTTGATATTAACTTGATGATCGATCGTTTAAAATGAGGGTAGAACAAAGAATAAGTGTAGATGACGAGTTAAAATATAACATCTAAACCAGTTGGTAAAACTTATAGATATGCATTTGTTATTGAGAATGTTGCGTTAATTTGATGTACGAAATTACTTACTCATTAACTACTTGCTGTGCCCTGTAGTTTCATCATGCGTGAAAAAAATGGGACATGGTAAAAATCAGATTATGGTATTTTTTCAAGGATCACAAAGTATGTTTGTATAAAAGTAACAAATCAACAAAAAGACTGTCCTGCCAACGAGAGTTTTTGTTCTTTTTGATACAGGGCTATTTTTAATAATATAATTTTAATTTAATCAAAAACCTCTCCTATCCTCCTCCTTGCAGCCAGATTCCTCTACATCATATCTAACAACTTCAGTTTCATTAATTTAATAAGTAGTTCGTTTTTATTTCCGGACATAAGTTTAGGAGCTGTTTCTTGCACCTACCGTATGTTCATTTCTTGTTCATAAAAACTCAAAAATACTTATTTTTATGCCATGGGTGGCAAATAAGTAAACGGGCCGCCTGATGGTGACCGATCACCGTTACCAAAGGATACCTGTAACACCAGTGGCGCATGGCGTCACGGATACGCTGCCGACCTTTTGCTACCTTTTTTTGTAAATATAGGACCTATGTATGTGGTAGTGCAATGTCTGATGAAGTGTAAGTATGTGATTATGTCATAGGTATAGAGATTGGATCTAATAATTGCGTCTAACTCGCGTAGGTACGTTCAGAAGAGGTCACTCACTTATCATGCTGTGATATTGGTTCACACTAGATAATACTCGCAGTAGGTAATTCTACAAACTCGTTTTAATAAACAAATAAGTAAGTAAGTAGGTACTTATTTATTACCGACTGCGTTCTAACAGATTTTTATGTAATGCCGCAACTGAATGATCTGAGACTCCATTTGATTGATTACCGTGGAAAGCTTAATCATAATCATTATCATCATCAATTTATTAGTGATTTTTTTACAGGCCTTAAAAATCATGGCTTGAGTACCCAAAGCTAAGAGGAAGAAGCCCAGCGGACTGGTAGGAGGCCGATATCAGGCTTTATCACCGTTTCACCAGGTTTATCCTCTAAGTCATTTTTTTTTTTTTTATATAAAAATAAGTGGCAAACAAGCGACGGGCCACCTGATGGTAAGTGGTCACCGTCGCCTATGGACACTTCCAATACCCGAGGCATCTTCAGTGCGTTGCCTACCTCTGAGGACTCTATTAACCCTTCGTTTGAAGCGGCCAAGGTTGTAGTGGGAAGGGAAAACCGAACGTGGAAGTCTGCATTGCCAATGCAGACTTCCACGTTCCAACTCCAATGCAGCATTGGAGTAACCTGTTGTAGTAGTATTGTGTTCCTATATGAGCGACTCCGCTACTGAAGTGGACTGCAGCTGAGATGAGTATCACGATGCGTTACTTTTAAGACAGAGGAGAATGGACAAGTAGGGGTTCTACCGGTGTTCTCTATCTAGTTTACAGAATGAAAAAACAATAAGCTTCATTAATTAAACATTTATTTTGTCAAATAGAACTACAGGGTTATAAGGAAAGGGTATGCTAAGTCGGAAAAGCTGTTCCATAGAAAAATGTCAATAACACTCGACCTAATGTATAGAACAGCGTAAAAGTTGTTCAAAATGATGAGTACCAAAAGCCCTTTTTGGCTTAGCCTACCTTTCCCTTAAAATCCTGTATAAGTACTTTATCTTATCTCGTACCTACTTTTATTTTACAAAATTAATTCATTTTCTAATTAGGTTACTTGGGCCTGACGGTTGCCTGTTACAAAGATTCGAATAATAATTAAGTTAATTTAACATTTGAAACACATAATAATATAGTAGAATAATATTGTAGACACATTGTACAGTATAGAATGAGTGTGGGTTAAGGCGCTGATGATGCATTACTACTTTGATTGTCCCTACACACTTAAGATAAAATAAGACGTCCCCAAAGTCTTGAAACTTTTTCGTTTTTTGTTACGTTCATAAACAGTGCTGTAACAAGTGAAGACGTAAGAATATTATATTCTTATTAATTACTCTGTCAAATAAAATAAAAAAAATTATGATTAATTTGCAAGATTTTATTAGTTTACTTTCGTAGAATCTAATTCAAATTGGACCTATTAAAAACAAAACCGTAACATTGAAAAACGTAAAATTTTTACTAATGCGAGTACATGTTATGTCAAAATGAAAACTTGCACAGAAAGTAAAGTAAATAAAAATGTCAAAATAATCGTTTGGCATTTCCTTGCTTCCAAGGCTGCCCTAGTCAACTTAAATCTAATTAAACTAAAATAGCTGAAAATTAAACTAGTTTCATTTGCGCCATTTGTTTTTCATGATTTATTATTTCTTGGCATGTCACAAAAACCACTACTAAAACCGAGATATTTAACGCTTACCTACTACGCTCGCACATTTCTGCTTGTCTTGTATACTTTCATGATTCAATACATTTTCTTGATATTTGTAATCTTAATTTTAATGAAACGATACAAATAACCTAAAATTAACTTAAATAAGTCTATAAATTAAATAGGAACATTGAAATGACGAACATATCGACATTTTATTTGTTAAAAAACGTTATTAAACGTTGTTACGTAATGCTTGCTTCCACTTCAACGATACTGATGATTTACACATTAGTAAGTACATAACAATTTTTCATGAAGGTGAAATAAGTTAACAATTCTGTGACTTATTAAATAAAGATAGAAATGCAAAAAATACCAAATATATGTTTAAATTATGGTGAGAGGCGGAATTCATGTAGTCATTGCAATGGCAATTTTAACGATTTTGCTGATGAATTGTCGTACGATTCCAGTTAGTACTTAGTCTTACTTTTAATATTTGAGCCCTGAAAATAATATGCAGGCATCTAACTATTACTGTAGAAGCATGTAGTTTAGCTATAAGGTACTGTAGAATTTGTGATAATAAACGGCACGTGACGGTTGCTTACAAGCAGGTTCAAATCCTGTCGGACGTCAAAATTTGGCACTGTCTACCGCAAACTGTCTACTTAATATGCTTTGTTGTATAACGTACGCTAAGTAGGTAGTCACTGGTTTATACTATGGTTATTAAACTCGAGACGAATGCTAAAGGCTGCACATGGGTTCAACGTGACTACCGGCAAAAATCGTTTAAATCCTTCTCAATACCTTCAAACTAAACCAAATACTAACTAGAGCTTGCAGGAGACGGTTGATTCGTGAGCAATGGATGAGTTTTGAATTACACGTGGAAACATTTAGAAACTGCAGCAGGTCTGGCGCCGCCTTGTCTTAGTTCTTCTCAATGGCACGACTGGCATGGAGTTGCAACGGATTATGGTCAATTTGTTTTAACTGTGGTCAGTAGAAATGTGTGTGGTCATGAGATAAATGCGTGATCAGCCGGAGTCGGCCGGTTAGCTGTTTTCCGAATCGCTGCTTTCGCCAGGCTCCTCGCCAGGCGCCCGGCAGCGGAACACGTCAGAGTTGCTGTTTGAATTATTTTCCGTGAATACGCAATTTTTCGTTTTGCTGCATTCACAACTGCAAAAAAAAACATTTATTAGCCACAGTATTCAAACTACAACACAAAACACTTAATCACCAAAGAATTCAGACCAATTATACCTCTAGAGACAAATTTAAACACCTTATAATTTTAAAATTTATATTTTTTAATATGTATTTTGTATAATATGAACTTTGATCTGCAATAATAAATAATATAATAATAATAAATGAATTTAATAAACTAGGTCCTTTACACTGCTATCATTCTACCAAAATGGATCTTCGTTTTATTTATCCTCAATTTAACAATAAACTGTGTGAAATCCAATGGTTGGGAAAATAAACCTATATACGTAGGTATTACGGTTTTGTCCCTCAATATCTAAACACCAAGATCCCTACGGCTTGAGTAGATCAAAGATATCGAAACAGAATCCTTCCGCACAAAATTGCCCACCGCTTTGACCTCATTTACTTTATTTGAATATATACAGGCACAATTTTTAAAGTTCCTATAATCATTAACTTACTATGAATTCAGGATAATTAGTGGTTCGTGGCCACTGTTGTATATAATCCATTTACACGGCGTCTGCTCTGCACATATCGTGTGTAAGTCCGCTCCTTTACCGTGCCCGTCCTCGTCTTCTAAATTCAAAGCCCGCTGGAACAAAAAAAAAAGATGAATAAGTTACGCATACAAGTTTTTCATCGCGAAATTCACGTTTGACCACCAACTCGCCTGTTGCAAAAGCTGCTACAATTAAAATTGTTCATGGATTTTGTGAATACAGCCCCTCCTAGTCAAGTTGAAATTTTTTAGCCAATTTTTTTTAATTTTCACACAATCTCGACATTACTGAACTTAAAGACACCTATATTGCCGTCCTAAGTCCAAGAGCGTTATATAAAAAACTGATTTTTAATGAATCTGATAGCTTGAAAATTTATGCTTCTGATACGTGAAAAACAGAAATCACTTTTTTTGTTGAGATACCGCTCTTGGGCTCAGGACGGCAGTATAGCAATCTACTCGTAATAGGTAAACATATATACGTAGCTATAAAGTCTGGGAATCCCAGTCAAACTTAATTTAATGCGGTAATAAATGGTCGTCTGCTATCTCTTTCATAATAAACATTCGTGTTGTATTTAAAATGATTTTTGTATGTATTATTAGAGTGTATTTATTAAATTATCGAGTTTTATGAATAGCCATGTTAAAAAAGTTAAGCACGACGTAGAAAAGAGGTGCATGAGAGGTTCTTGTTTACCTAAAAATAAAAAAATAACCCTGTACGCTATGAGTAAATTGATTGCTCTTAAGTAACACGAACCAGTTATTTTTTATCAATTCAAGTTATAGATAACATTGTCTAAAGGGCAATGAAGTTATCATATACCTAAGTGCGTCAATGCATTGTATTGTAATAATTTTTAAATTGTTTCAAAAGCATTGCTGATATTTTATTTTTATTATAGTTTTATTACAAACTTGGCAAAATAGGTCTGCATTATCATACAAAATTATAAGACAAACAGCGCCTTACGATGTCAACCACGATCCTACGGGAACCATTGATTTTTAGATAAAAAGTACCTAGCCTTAATCTATTCGTTGTTAATCCAGTTCCAGAATCAACAGCGTTCTGGTTGATCATCTCTCGGGCACAACCAGAATGTTGTAACGTGACTAACCTAAATACATACATTGTATTATATTATACTCGAGCACGTGAAAGCTCTTAAATTTTCAATAAAAAAGTTCCAGAATATAGCTACCATATCAAAAGTCATCCAAAACCCTTGAGAAGTTTCAGCGTGAAGTAAGAAGCAAACAAACACATTATACATAGTACATACATAACTCACAAACTTTTGCACTTACGATTATAATAATATGCATTTTCCCGTATAAAAAGCTTATGTGTTAATCCAGTGTTAGTCTATCTTCATACCAAATTTCATGTTTATAATATTAAGTAAGAAATTAAGAATTAGTGTGATTGACATTTGCTTTGGTCTTTGACATCAAAGGGCCTTACTTTTAAACAATCAAAAAAGAAACAATGCTAAAAGAGTTATTAGAGTTGCTAAAATTGACAAATGTCATTTAACTTGAGCGCATTACAAAAATATAGTGCAATGTCACTTAACTTAGTGAAAACTTTATATAAGGCCCAGAGGTTTTCAAGCCCTCAGCAGAAACCTATAATATGTAGGTAAGTATGCTAGCCATGCAGATTAGATAAGCCAAGCATAGATGTTCTCAGATAAATAACATTATTTTTAAATTGAATACTACGCAATAGTCAAACAACTTCAACAAACAACAACTTAGCCGTTAAATTACTAAAATTATCCTAAATGATGTCAGCTTACGAGTAGGTATGTTGTGCACCGCATGATTCATATTATGATGATTCACTGATAACTATCATAATTGAAGCCTCTTCAACTTAGCATGGATAGCTGCGAAAGAGGATAGTAGCTGATATTTTCTAAAAAAAATTTAAAAAACTGGAATTCCATCAGCCAGTTTTAGTAAGAAGCGTCATCCCGCTCGGATAAACGGATAAACGGGCAAGGCCAAAATAATCAATGAACGCGACGCTATCACTGCTATCACAGAACGGTTACAAACGTTTCCAACTTTAAAGTTAATAGGGACGTCCTACAAACACTTTCGTTATCGAGCAGTAGTGACTGAGCGAGTTGCACTTATCACGACGTGACATCGTACGATGTACGATTGTACGCTACGCACGCCCTTGAGCGTATCCGGCCGAAGTTTGGCCGCAGACGAACCATGAGCATTATGAATGAATGATGCCACTGAAATACCTACGTTAATGCGTATTATCGTAGTATTTTGAAGCTAACTTCATTATTTTAAACTAGCTGATGGTCGAATTGTTCGGAACTTCATACGCGATGCCGCTCAATCGTAGTTCTCGCCAGTTTCGGGCTTTAAAACATTTACAGCCTTACCGAAACTTAGCACTTATTTTAGTCTCGCAAAAACGAATAAACGAGCTTGGGTGAAATTTGGTATGGCTTACCCATACCCTATACCCTGAATACATTTATACGTTGTCTATTTGTTATTATTCCGAAAATATCAACGGTTCTAGTGTTGATGACAGATAAGAAAGCTGAAACACCTGTCTACGAGTAAGTCCTCCGATTTTATTGTTTTCAGTTTTCTGAATCGCCTCCAACAATACAAGCAAATTCATAGACATATTTACGTCAAAAGTTAAGTAGGGCAGGAGCCCCGTTTGTGGCCACTACCCCGGTTTTGGCCACTTGCAACTTTAGAGGTCAATAAATAAGGCATAGAAAACAGACTTGCTTCATAGTCTGTGGTAAAAAATCCTTTGTCTACGGTCCATTCTGATAAGTGACAGTTGTGACGTCTTGTGCTTCAAGACAATTTTTTGTGAGGTTGTCAAGTATTGTCGAAAAATTTCTGGTACTTTCTTAAGGAAATCATTAAGAGACACTAGGTAAGTAATCAATAAATATTTCAGAAATCTTTTTACTTTTTGTTTTGGATTTGATTGAAGCCTACTAACAGAATGTCTAACAACATGCTTTTGAGGTTATTTTGTTACTCGTTTAAATTCCGTGTTGGGAAGAGGGGGTGGCCACAACTAATACACTAATTTGTACTTTGCTTGGGTTGTGGCCATGCTTGTGGCCACAACTGACTCCAATACAACATCAGTTTTGGCCACTTTGTTTTTATTTTCTGTTTGCTGCTTGAAAATTACTTTCTGGTTTGGGCATTACAAGTTTTATTTCTTTTGTACTTAGGTTGGGTGAAATGGCTCCAAAAAATAATAAAAAAAGCGAAATTGATAAAGCCAAGAGGAAGCTTTTTGCTTATTCGCCTTCCAAAGTTGCATTGGCCTTAAGAGCTATACAAGATGGTATGAAAGTAGCTACTGCTAGCCGAACCTTCCGAGTGCCGCGATCCACCTTGCGGCACAAAGTTTCAGGTCATGCGCCGGAAACATCAGGCCATGTTGGACCACAACCTGTTCTCGGAAACGATATTGAAAATTCTTTGGTCACTTGGATTAAAGAGTGTTCACGAGCCGGTTTTCCAATAAACAAGGACGGTTTATTAGACTCCGTTAAGAAAATTGTGATCGCGGGTAACCTTGAAACTCCGTTCATAAATAATCGACCTTCCAGGTCATGGTTTTTGTCTTTTATGGCAAGACATCCAGATTTAAGTAAAAAACACGCAGAATATATCAATAAAGCTCGTGCAAATATAACGGAAGAAAGAATCAGAAAATGGTTTGAGGAAGTTACCGAACTATTAGGGCCTGAAGGATGTGAGGTTCTGAAAGAACCAAAGCGAGTCTGGAACTGCGATGAGACCTCGTTTTTCTTAGCACCTAAAGGTGGATTGGTCTTAGCACCAAAAGGAGAACATGTTTATGACACGTCTAAAAATAGCGATAAAGAAAACATCACCACTCTTTTTACTGTGAATGCTGAAGGAGAAATGGCTCCACCCTTGACTTTGTATAAATATAAAAGAATGAATCAGGATGTCGTGCAAAATGCACCAGACAATTGGTCGATTGGTAAGACAGATAAAGGGTGGATGACTGCAGAAAGCTTCTATGAATACATTGGAAATGTGTTTATACCATATTTGAAAGAAGAAGGTATAATTTTACCAGTGATCTTATTTTTAGATGGACATAAATCACACCTAACCCTTCACTTATCGACACTATGTCGTGACAATGGCATCATTGTGGTAGCTTTAGTACCCAACACAACTCATATGTTGCAACCACTAGACGTGGCAGTTTTCTTTCCTTTAAAACAGTGTTGGCTGAAGTACGTCCGAAAATGGCGAATTGACCACGATGGTGATGAAATAACAAAATTTAATCTCCCTTCTGCATTGAGAGATATTTTGATCAATGACCCTCATTTCGCGGATAATGTAAGGGCAGGATTTAAGACTTGTGGTCTTTATCCCTTTGATGCGAATCAAGTAAACTATAAAAGAATAATTAATGAACGATCTAAGGAATCTGAAACTAATTCTGGTATACGGGTAGTAGAGTCGACTCATCTGCAGTATATAGAAAGCAAGATTTCACCGGGTTTGCTCAAAGATTTCCAACAAACATACAGCAATGGATTGGATTGGACAGGTTGTGTTGAAGCAGTCCATTTATATAAGGTGTGGCTAGACTTTAAAGATGACAACACCTCATTCACGTATCAATCGCATAACGACCAACCTTGCTTGATAACACAATCATACGAGTTAGTCTCTACTACACCATCAGCACCAAACACTGAAATGGAGCATGAATCTGTTGACATGAACGCTGCTTTAAATGAAAAAAATAAAGAGAATAAGGAACTGACTGAGAAACCTGTTGATAAGGACGCTTCTTTAACTTTAAATAACAAAGATATTCTAGAAGAGACTGAGGTTAATACATCAATTAATAGTGTTTCATCTACCTCATCAATTTTAAAAAACCCTAGAGATGCCTTGAATTTAGTCAAAAGCTGTATTAAATGGCCTGAAAAAATGTTGCCTAAATTCAGTTCTACTCGCAAGAGACAGTACATCCCTTCTGTCTTAACGTCAAACCAGTGGAAAGATATAATGGTAGCCAAAGAAAAAGAAAGACAAGACAAAGAAGAACAGAGACAAAATAAATTGAAAAATAAAAAGGAAAAGAAATCGGAAGATGGAGAAAAGGCGAAAAAGAAAAAACCTAAAGTGAAGAAACAAGCTATTCAAATCTGGGAATCAGAAACGTCAGAAGAAGAAGAACGGTTTTCTATACGAGATTCGGACGATACAGATGCTTCAGAAGGACTATTAAATGAACAACTAATTGAAAACATTACTGGACATGAAGAAACCATAGATGACTATGAAATAGGTGATTTTGTGATTTTTTTGTACGATGGTGAACATTTTGTCGGCAAAATAGATTCTATAAGTGAAGATGCTGTTTTGATTCGAGCAATGCAGAAATCTTTAAAGAATTGGAAATGGCCAGATAAACCAGATTTAAATTTATATGCTAAAGCCGACATAAAACAAAAGATCAAAACACCACAGAAAACAAATTCAAAGCGAGAATTTTACTATGTGCCTGAAATGGCAAAATATTGGGAATTTGTTAACTGTTAATTACCTACCTAACAATAAATATTAACTTCTATATAATGATTTGTTTTATTTTCTTCAAAAACCCTGGAAAATCCCCTTACTAATTTAACGCCCTAGAAAAAACAGAGAGATGGGATGATATTCCAAAAAGAAACAAAAAAAGAAAAAGTAAATGATGGAAAGGCAAAGAAAAAAAGGAAAAATAAGGGTAGAGGTTCCGGAGCAATATTAGAAATAAGTAACCATCTTCCTAAGCTAAGATTGTTATAAACGATTTTTCTGAAAGATTAAGACTTATTTAATCCACAAGAATTAAATTGGTTGGCTATATTTATTTAACAGGTGGGCTAAAAAGTTCGTAGGCTAGCAAAGAAAAAAATTTTTTTTTGTTAGAATTTGATTAAATTATTAAATCTTGTAAATTATATCGTGTTGTTTAAAGAATTTTCACATTTTTCCCAAAATGTGATCAATAAATTTGATCGACACAAAATAAAATAGAAAATAAATATATTTTTTTAAACTTTTTATCGCCGTATTCCATCCATGTAAGCTGTATCTACTTACATATTTTTCTTGGTACCCAAAAATTCAAATTACCCGCAACATATTTCAAAATGTAAGAGGTAATAATACTCTCAAATTATAAGGATCGTATTATACAATTGCACAGATAGACCAAAGGGCATGCCGAAAGTATACGGGCTTCTTGGTTTGTTACGGAACCCAAACAAGAACATTATTTTTACAAAACAAAAAACAAAAACCGACTTCAAAAGACCGACTATTGAGTTATTCATCTATTTGTCACGCACGTACTTTATGCAAATTTAAGACTTATATAGTTTTCTCATGGATACCATTATCAGAACTGGACTAAATTGAAATGGGACTAAATGGGAAGCGTCAGCTTTCTAATAAAAAAAGAATCATCAAAATCGATTCTCCCAGTCAAAAGTTATGAGGTAACAAACATAAAAAAAAAAATAATTAAAAAAAAAAAACAAACAGTCGAATTGATAACCTCCTCCTTTTTTGAAGTCGGTTAAAAAGGCGTTCGAATCGTTCCATAAGTTTGAGAGCTACGAGATTTCAGAGATACACACACAGGCTTTAAGGTTACACCCCTCTTTTGCGTCAGGGGCTGAAATTCTCTAGAGTGAGAATGCGTATATTCAATTTAAAATATATATCATTTTTAGGGTTCCGTAACGAAATAAAACCCTTTTTATACCTGACATTTCCTTGGTAGAACTTTAGATAAACGTAATTGGAGTGGAGTTAATCCAATGGTCCGAAAACTATGGAAAACCCGTAAAAACTAGCTTGTGTTATACCTATGGTGACGGTTCCTTTTCTTTATTTGTTAAAATAGCTTCGAAACCCACGACGGGCATGTCACGACACGCACTTGGATTATTTTTAACGATAAATTATGCATACTATTTTGAAAATTATTTAGTGATCATGGGTGGGTAGGTACATTTTTACAACAATGGCGATTTTGCAAATTAAAAATCCCTCCTACTAATATACTATACTATGCGAAAGTTTGACAGTGTGTGTGTGTGTGTGTGTTTTATTGCCACGTATCTCCGTAACTATTAAACCGATTTGATAAAATTTGAAATAGAGAAAGCATATGCCCTGGATTAACACATAGGCTTCTCATCATTACCGCGCGGGTGAAAGCGTGGAGCACAGCTGGTTGAACATAAAAATAAAATTATTTATATCCTATCTATATCTACTCGTATATGGACTAAAACGAACTAGAGGCCTAGACTGAAATAGGAATTGGTTCTTAAAATGCGGGTACATTCAAATATTTAATACCACCACCATGCCATAGTTTTCTCGCGATGTTTGCCTTCAGAGCCTCAAGCTCATTGTTGGGATTTGAACCCAAAACCTGCGTCGTACGAGCAGAACGCCTTAACCACTGAGCTATTATCGCTTTAAACCGTAATTTAAACTTCATATCTGATCGAAAAACAATTCACTTATTAAAAATTTAAGTGTCTAAAAATTTCGAGTGTTCATTATATTTATGTAGGTATATTAACAATCTAGAAACACGCTCAGCTGTCTGTTGATTTCTCAGTAAACAATTACAATACGTTGCCGTCATCGATCGTACAAATACGCAATTCAAACATTGATCGATACATCAAGTAAACATAAACACTCGTAATTTCATGCAGATAAAACATGATAATAATCACACGCGGAACTGATTTTGTTTTGACTAAATAAACTTCCACTGGTGGTAGGTAGTTAAACTTACCCTTTTGCGAGGGACCATGGCGGCGGTGAGCGTGCACACAGCCAGGAGGAGGACGAACTCTCGCTTCATTGTCACAGTCTTTGTCGGGTAGCAAGAACTAAAGCGGTCGCGAAAGCTGGGATATTCTGTTTGTGTGAGGGCGGTGCGCGCAATGACGGAGCGAGTCCGAGTGGCTTTGGATTGCCACCGCGCGTTTATAAGTAGGCTGGATCCCGCCCGCGCCTCGCGCCGGTTCCTATCTACAAGATTTTCCTAAATCACGTCACGTATAGTAGGTACGATATGAGATGATTTTATCAGTTATTAGTGTATTGTCACAGCTCCGGCGGTGAATGGGCCGGGACGGATACGCCCTAGCACGCTTCGCTTGCCCGCCTCTACTTTATCTACAAAGTCGGGCTATGAACAAATACTACGTTTATGTTTTTGTATTCTGATTGATGATTAGCGTGATACTATGTTTGTGGTTTGATAGACCGAGTTTGTTTCTTTTAGTCTTTTTGCAAGTTAATAAATCCTGAATATAACTAGGGTACATGGAAACTAATCTGTCGTAGCAATGTGCGTAGCAAACTTTGCCTACTGCGTAGAAGTTGTCTACGCAGATTAATTATGATAATGATAACTATAGGCCAAATTTTTACTTCGAATCTAATAAAACTTACTACTTAATACTCTTATCGACTAGATGCTAAGTAGAACATCAAGATTTAATTTATTTTATTTAATTGGGTTCAATCTAGGCCGCGCCTGTATTCTGGAGTCCGCGTTGATGTACCAAATTTGATCAATCCTTAATAAAAATAGGTTTTAGCCGAAGAGATACATCATAATTTTAAACAACCATCGCTTAGGCATCATCTACCCACAATTCGCTCCGTTCTTATAGGTACCAGTCATGCACAGGTTTCACCCGCCCTCATTATATTATTTAAGTTCCCACCAAATTACCAAGTCTGTAGTTTATGTGGAGGTAATTGTAAATTTACGCAGTCGCACCATTATCATCAAATTCGTCCCGTAATCACCCACTGTTGAGCAAAGACCTCTCTTCTTGTACCTATACTATTCATCCCGGTCCTGTGCCAGTCTTATCCATGACCAAACTATGTATCGACATTAGAATCCAAACTCTTCACATAATTGTATAATAGATAGATAAGCATGAAACAGAGTTATTTTAAAAGTAATATTATAAAAACAAGCTTCGGCTTCTACATATGTTAGGTATACCAAATTTCATCTTAAACAGACATCGGTAATAGTTAAAATTTAGTTGCAAGATTTGCCCGAACACACAAACATTGTACGCTTGTAAACCGAAGTCCCGGCATATGAAACGGACGTTTGCACCCTGATAAAATGACTAATGAGTGCCATACAATGACGGCTCCCCACGGTGAAGTTGCATCATGCAGTTCGTGGCTTATTTTGGGAAGTTATATTTTAACAGTTCTTTGAGGGTGTAAATGATGTAAAAGAATCAATGAGTTTGGGATAAAAAACTCATTGAATAGAAAAAGTAGTAGGTACATGATTTATAGTGTAGTTTCTAGTATAGTATTCAGATTCAGATATATTTATTTATAACTGATATGTATGTATCGTAATGTATTATAATTAATAAATTATCAGTTTACCTACCCTCAGTCATCAGTCAGTCTAATTCTCAGTCAAATACTGATTTTAAAATAATAATGATTAACAATTTGTTATTCTATTTTTAATTCAATGCATAAAATAGTATCTAGTAGAATACAGTTATAATATAGTTTTAATATAGTTAGTAGTACAGTATATAGTATCTACTTTGACTAAACTGTCTTGCAAATCGGTTAGGGTTTTGTTTTCTTATAATGTTTAGCGGTGACAAGAGCAGCGCTCTTAAATTTTGAATGAATGAATAATGTTTAAACTTTTACTTTTATAAATGATACTATTTTTATACTCTGTGATATCTATGGTAAGTGCTAAGTGAGATACTCACACGCCCTGATTATTGGAGAAAAAACAATGAGTGTGAATATAAGTCGTTAACTTAAAAGTCAAATTACTAGACCACATCTTGTGAACTGATCTACCTGTGGGCGCTAATGGCGTACACTTTTCAATTGAATACTCGTTACGTGTTTTAGGTACGTCAGAAGTTATACTAGACCTAGTGTTAGTGCTTTGTCATACCTCTACTAGGTTTCAGTAAAAATACCTAATAATATTAAGTTATGTTAATACGCAATTAAATTACCTTTTGGGAGTTAGTGGTATCACTTTGGTAATTTCCATTGACGTGAAAAAATAATTAGATATTGATGGTAATTTCAGATTCCACAAAAGACCGTGCGACAAAACCTAAATGCACAGATTTATCCCAGCAATATAAAATACTACTTAATAATACTATTCTGTATCAAACTAGATATTGGAGATACGTAGATATATAGGTATTCGGTAGGTAGTTGACCCGAAAATCGTATTAAGCTTAGCTATCCTGTCTGTACCAGGCAATCTAGGCATCCGCTTCTCAGGATCCAATATAATATCATTTCTTTTGATCAAGTACGCAGGTCTTTGATAAGGCCTAGTATTTCATCTCAATTTCCCAGAAATCTAGACGCCGTTTATAAACAGAATATACACGGTTATACGGAAAGGGTATGCTAAGCCGAAAAAGGCTCATAGTACTCATCATTATGAACAACTTTTACTATGGGACCAACCAGGTACCTATTCACGAAAAAAAAATTAGCTATTCCATACATTTTATCGAGTGTCATTGACATTTTTCAATGAAACAGCTAATTTTTTTTACGCGAAGTTTGTGTTGTTCCCATACTAAAAGGTGTTCATAATAATGAGTACTATAAGCCTTTTTCAGCTTAGCATACCCTTTCCGTATAACCCTGTATAGGTTACCGTACCTAGAACTCAATTTTAATAAGAGCGTTATTAGATGAGGCACGCGTAAGACCTTTGAACTGAAAGATAAATAAATGGAATCATTTTTATTACTCGCGATTAAGACATTATTGTAGGTACCTATTTAGTAAGGGTATCTACTCTGCTCTTACAGCATTTAAAAGCTTTTATTTACATAACTTGCAATGTGTGTCTCGGATGGAATCTTGCAACTTAATTTTGAAGTGCGCGACAAATAGATGAATAACTCAATAGTCGGTCTTTTGAAGTCGGTTTTTGTTTTTTGTTTTTGTATAAGAGCTAGCAACGTTTTTGAGAGAGAATTTCAGGTAGGCCAGTTTTTAGATATCCTATCTCTCTCACTCTCCCGCACGTCATATGGACTATCTGGCTGGTGGTAGTGGTTGCGTTCATCAGTGCGCATCCTACCTGCACAGTTAAAATATCGATTTTTTACATCATTTTAAGAAGTTTATTTTTTTTTTCATTATTTTTATTGAACTTTCCACAACGTAAATCTAATATTGCCAGACATTTTTATTGCTGTTTAAACTGTCCCAGACGCTAATTTCGAATTGAAAAAAAAAAAATCAAAATATTTTTAATTTAATTTATAATTTAATTTGCCAAACAATTTTGGCAAATTAAATTTAAGTTTTTAGATACTTACTTAAATAATATTATAAAAAAATTTCAGCCATACTGAATTATTTTGATTTTTTTTTTTGGCTGAAGGTTTAACAACCGAATAATTGTATTCGGTTGTTAAACCTTCAGCCAGACCGACTTAAAAGTGGAAAGTGATGTGGTATCATTTTGCTTGGTCTAAAAATAGTTGTCGAATAAATTACAGAGAAAGAATTAAAAATTAATGAATAAATGTGTGGATTAATGTAGTATCAAAATAATTATTTATTGTTGAACAAAATTAAGATAATAATCAATCTCAAGTATGAAAATAAACAAAAATTGTATTTTTTAATTGATAATTGTATCACAAAAAACGGAGGCATCTTGATAATCATAATCATCATCATCATCTTCATCACTGCTGTCATTATCATTGTCATTATCGTCTTTTGGGTTGTCATCGTCTTGTAATAAGTTATTATCTGTAAAATAATGAAAAATTGAATAATCTTTCGGCAAAGAAATTTATTAGTATTTTATTTTTAATTTTTACCTTTAATAATAATGTCGGCAACTAATGATGGCAATTGCTCTCCAACAAACCAGACAAAATCATATTTATCGTCAAAATATCTGTGTCCGAGCAGCGTATCACAACTTCGCCATCGACATTTATTTGGCAAATATGGTATAATATTATTTGAGAATCGGCATCTTCGTGTTCTTCGCAAGACAGTGAGTCTTCAACAGTTTTAATAACTTTATTATTTTATACTCGGTATGAATAACACTAAACTTGTTGAAGTTCAGATAAATTATTTATTTTTTCAGCTGCTGTCGTCTAATAAAAATGCAAAATGGCGCTTGTCTGTCAGGCGGATAAAAAAGTTTCAGCCATACTGAATTATTTTGAAAAAAAATTTTTTTTAATTCGAAATTAGCGTCTGGGACAGTTTAAACAGCAATAAAAATGTCTGGCAATATTAGATTTACGTTGTGGAAAGTTCAATAAAAATAATGAAAAAAAAAATAAACTTCTTAAAATGATTTAAAAAATCGATATTTTATCTGTGCAGGTAGGATGCGCACTGATGAACGCAACCACTACCACCAGCCAGATAGTCCATATGACGTGCGGGAGAGTGAGAGAGATAGGATATCTAAAAACTGGCCTACCTGAAATGCTTGTTTTCCTGACGTTGCTAGCTCTCGTACATTGTAGGTTTTCGAGAATTGTGACTAGCCCATATTAAAGCTCTAGCCCACATTTAGTTACTCTCCTCTACTAAAGGGAAGAAACTACCACCGAGAGACACAATAATACATAAATAAACCATGTTTCTGGAAGTTTCTGGAGGCTAAGGAGTATAATCGGGTACGAAAATCCGCACGCGGGTGTCGGGTTTGGGTCACTAGTATTAAATTTCGACGCAGTATTTCCCTATTTGAATTTATTGCACACTTACCTAATAGCGAAATGGTCATTCCTTAAAAAAAAAACGTTCAAAAATCAACAAATAACACGTGTGCTCAATAACTCACGCAGATTCGTTAGCATGAGTCACTCATAAACAACTTAATTCAAATTCATTCACGTAAATCTATCTCATATCAATGAGCAATACCTACAGTTCCACAACGGCGCAAACAACTCAATTTGTAAACATTCCTTTACATAATCATGTTTACTGTAGGTATACCATGTGTGTTACCGATATACATATGTACCTATAATAGATAGACAAATACATAGACTCACCTCACATTGCACTTTACTGTAAAACTTACTTTACTTTTTTGCTTTATGTAAAATATGCTTCTAATTTTATGCAGCATAAATGTGTGGGCAAACATTGTCTGTGCCAAATTTCAAGCTTTTATAGTTTTTACACGCTTTATATTAGCTTCACTTGTATGATTGTAACACACTCCTTTGGACGCGATTTTGACCCACTTTAAACGGTCAGATTTCGTTCAAACTTTGTAGATATATCGAGGACCGATGACAATACACTAAACAAGCGTGTTTTTAAAATAAATTTTAAAAATTTACTTTTTATTGAGATAATGAATCGGCTGTGACATACAGGTATACGCTGGAGACTCGCCGTAACTTCCGTTTTACTATCATGATATGGAGCCACAAAAATATGAATTATTAAGTGAGAATTTGATTCTGTTTGAATGTCGGAGCCAATTGCTTTTACATTATCAAAGCTAGCGATTTGAATTTTGGCACGGGTCTTTTAATCCAGATACATTTTGTAGATAAAACTTTCGTCTTCTGTTCTAAATAAACAGGGTCTGAAAACGAAGACGATATTTTATTTTTTCGCAGTGTGCTCTTATACTTAGTTACATAGTTATCCATGAAGTTTTATTTGCAGAATTAATCGTATGTAGCTAATTTTGAAAGTGAAAGTGAATTTTTTCAAAGTCGTAGAACAAAAGTCAAGGATAATCAAAATCAAAGAAAATATTAAAAATTAGCCCCGGATACACACCTGCACTGCACTTAAAATTTGAAGCGTCACTGCAACAACTGGCAAATTATAAATACCTATCCAGACTGATGAATTTACAAATTTATCAGTCGTTACAGAGGACGGTCACTCAGCTACCAGTCACGTCAATAAAAAAATAAACATCTATACAGGGTTATTCATAAAGGGTATCCTAAGCCGGAAAGGGCTCATAGTACTCATCATTATGAACAACTTTTACTATGGGACCAACCCGAAATTTGTGAAAAAGTAACAGCTGTTCCATAGAAAAATGTCAATGACATTTGACAAAATGTATTGAACAGCTGATTTTTTTTTCGCGAATTCTGGGTTGGTCCCATAGTAAAAGTTGTTCATGATGATGAGTACTATGAGCCATTTTCGGCTTAGCATACCCTTTATGAATAACCCTGTACAGAATAATAATAGATATGTACTCTAGGGTTCTCACTAACAATAATTATAATAAAAAAAAACAATTACGTAAGTTAAAAAGCGCGACAACTGGCGGCCCAAACGCTAAAAGCAATCTCTTTCATGGTCTCTAGAATCGAAATGATCTAGAACCTTACTACCTAGTAATTCCTGTCTACACTTACAATCTCACCAGAATAGGCTAGTTGACTAAAGAAAACTTGGTTAATTTTATAGGTACTTTAATATCTTTTTTATCCCAAAAAAACATATTTTAAAGAAAAAGCAATATTTACATTATGTATTTTGTACTAAAAAAACCAATTTGGATTTCCCTTAAAAACGCTGGAGTGTCATGGCGTCTTGAATGACGTCACAGTCTGCGAAACCTGCTAATGTAACCTGCTCTGTTGTATGAAAACGTCAACAACAACAATGATGTCTTGCGTGGCGTGACGTAACACTTTCTGATTGGTATTCGCTGTCACGTGACTTAATCCCTGTTTTTTTCGAATTTATTTTCTAAAAAATTAATAATCTTTAACTTTTTTGAGAAATAGGCTGGTTTTTTCTTATCTAGGTCTCTCCATTTATAATTAGAAGTTATAAACCAAGCAATTTGTTGTTATTGGACACAAGCCTATTTATATTCTAGCTCACTGTGTCGCATGACGTTGTAACTGTCTGGAGACCGTCATTGACATGGCCGTGGAAAATCCAATAACCCGTGCCGACTATTCCGAGAATAGCTGATGCAGGTGCCAGTGTAATCAAGTGCAATGGAGTGCAGGACGTGCTGGCACCACATAGCGCTCTCTAAAAATATATGATAACCAAGTGCTTGAGGAGATTCTGAGCCATTTAACTTGTAAAACATTGTAATAGTTAAAAATCCTGTAATTGTAAAAACTTACGGACCGTGGAGTCTGTGGTGTCTAATAAAGAAAAAGAAAGTTGATCCAAAAAAGAAATACAATGTACATTTACATACTCGTAGTGTACAGTAGTTTTATTTATTCTTTAACTACCTATTATTTTATTGGTGGGCCTAGTCTAGTCCTACCAACCTACCAATATTAAAAACAAAAATTTAACTTGTCTAAACAGAGTCATACAGAAAGGGTATGCTAAGCTGAAAATCATAGTACCTACTCGTAGGGCTCATAGTACTCATCATTATGAACAACTTTTTATATTGTAGGTACCAACCCGGAATTCGCGACTAAAATTCAGCTCATTTTTAGGAGTGTCATTGAAATTTTTAAATGGAAATGAAATGGATGTTTCGCAATTTTCGGGTTGGTCCCAATTAAAAAGTTGTTCACAATGATGAGTACTATGAGCCCCTTTCGGCTCAGCATACCCTTTCTGTATAGCCCCGTACAGACCAGTTGAATTTTTGTTTTCACTCAACTGCATGCTATGGAGGTATCATAATATCCTTGTTAACCCCGAAAAAACTTACGATTCCTGCAGGATAGTGGGCGAAACTGCAGGACACAATTGAAAATTAAATACCTACGTAGGAAGTAATGATTTATTATAACCGCATGATAATTTGTTATCGGAGGGAACAGTGTGCGTCATCAAGCCTTTTAATTTCTACTTTCCAGCTATCAACATACGTCATAATTTATGAAACTTTACTTATCATTAATAAAGCGTGTAAAAAGAAACTACGCAGCAGTTTTTTAATTCATATTTTCCTGTTAAATTTTATTTCGCCGTAACTTCTAAAAAAAGATGGAATCTCCAATTCATGGAAAGAAACGACGACACAAACGACAGAAACGGTTGACGCAATGTTTCAAGAAAGTTGGCAGTGGAATAAAGCTCTTAAAATATTAATGAACGACGCATTTCCAGTCTCATTCGTAATCATTAATAGAGTGTAGAAGCAATCAAAACAATCGGTAGCATGCTAGCTAAGCTGAAAGTCGTCAATTAGCGCGATGAATCGCGCGCACGTGCGCAGCGCACGGTGCCACTGCGTCTCGTCGTGGCCGGGCACATGAATCGTATAATTTAGAACCGACGAGCGACGGTTAAGCGTGGCCAATGATCTTTGTCTTCTATTTCGTGTACAATTCTAGTTGAGTATAGATGATAGTTTGCGTCCGAGCAAGCTGATACGCGTTGGATGCGCACGATTCGCGCTCGCCTGGCCGGCTGCCAGGGCTCCGCGGCAGTCCTTCACGAGCGCACCCAAACAAATCCAGACAAATTTAAACATCCACAAAAAAGCGAACATTACGAGAGACGCGCCACCTCATTTCAAAAACAACAATATGGCAGTTAAGCTGTAAATTTACGTGTATCTGTCTACTAGTCTGACTCACCTCGAACTTTTTAATAATACAAAAAACGAAGCAGACAGTTTTCGGCCCAGTATTCCTGCAAGCGTGAGACTTTTAGGTATGTATTTTTCTTGTCAAGTTCACGTAATTACCGATCTACTTGAATTAATTCAGATTTTTTCGTCGGTAATCTGCAGAAATAAGGGGGTAAGGTGCGGTGTATTTTTTCACAGATTTTGAAATTTAATGCCATGCATGGTAGAATTAAAAAATGAGTTGAAATTCTTAAATTAATAGATGTCTTTTATAGAATAGGTAAGCCTATATGACCACATTGCTTGGCTTTAACATTTTAAGTCACCATTTCATGACCCAATTTTCAGGTCAGACCTATTTCTCAGCATGTTTATTATTCTACGAATTGTAGTCAGACCGCTAGCTATTATAGTTCCCGAGATTGACTGTGACTTATCAGACAGGCACTGAAATCTCGCCTTAAGGGTTCTTCAGGAGGTTCAGAACCCTAAAAACTTAGATCAATTTCTCGGCAACAGAACTCACAGTTCAACGTACATTACGATTCAGTTTAGTTCAAACTTGTATTTTACGCTGAGCTTTGAATATTTCTTCTGTTTAATAAGTTTAACTAAACGCGACCGGAATTAGCAACATGTGATGAAGTCAAAGTGTCCACACAGGTGGCAATCCACTTTCCTACTAATATTTTAAAATGCAAAATGTGTTTGTTAATCAATCACGCAAAAACAGCAGATTTTTATCTCACTGGTCGAAAGGATTTGAATAAAAGTTGGTATGCATAATGGAAGTAGCTTTCGTCCTGGATTGGCTCATACCCGTACACTACTTTTTATCTTATAAAAGTTAACGTTTCCTTCAGCATAGCAGGTGAAACCACGAGTGTAGCTAGTCATTTATTATCTTTTTAATAAACGTTTCACACTCATAGCTCCCTACTAGGATAATCCTGTGTCGGGGTGGCCATGGAACACACACAAGACAAGGACAACTAACACCCAGAACTAGAACAAATATTTAAATTCATCATTCAAACATCTGCTCAGCCAGGAATCGAACCCGGGACCTCTGGCTTATAAGGCGGATATACTACCGCTGATCTTTATTTTATACGTTTTCTTTATTACGTTTGTGATGGATCCCTAAAAAAGCCGTCCGTCAATACGAAAGAATGCTTCGTTGTGCTCAAATAAATTTGTGGTCAGGAGACGATGAAAAATGACCATGCTCATAATCATAAATGTCAGTTCGACCAATCTCAAAGCCACCATGGCCATACTATAAAAACGCGCATTCTTAAAGTTTTACTGCACTTGCACATTATGCCGGTAGCACACTCAGGACCCGAGCCGAGCGAAACAACCCGAAAGCGAAGATTTTAGACGTTGTTAGATAGATAGATAGATGAACTCTTTATTGTTCACACCATAAAAAAATACACCATAAAAATGAATCGCTATTTGTTTGGCTCGCTAGAACTCGAGAACGGCTGGACCGATTTCGCTAATTTTGATCTTGAAATATTTGTACCTATAAGTTCAATTCAAAAAACTGCGGGTGAAACCCCTGGGTGCAGCTAGTAAAAAATAAATTATGTTACGAAGTTAAATTAGTAGTTAGTAAGTTTAGTTCAATTTGTTGTTGTTGTTGTTCTTTGATTTGATTGTTCTCTGTTGTTCTCGCCCATTCTGTGAACGATGGCCAGCCGAGACGCTTTCAGGAATCTCGGGCATCAGAACCAGGAGTCAGTCAGCTCCGCGAACCTCGATACCGTGTCTGCTTGTAAATTACCTAAAAACTTTATACTTTTTATTATCATCAAATAACAAATATGGATACGGACAAAGATGGCGTGTTTATGTGGTTATACCCTTTGCCCCTGACGACTTATAGACTTAGGATAAGAAGAGCGGCATTGGACACTGGCGCCTTATTCCCATGATTTTATTTTTATTAGGTATGACATTCCATTTTATTTGTCTATTGTGCGTATTATTTGTTTTTGTAATTGTATTTTAATTTTAATTGTTATAATGTGATTTGACTATTTTTTAAATCGTTTAAGCGGTTTTACTGATTGAATATAATGAATAAATAAATAAATGATCATACCAACGCCGTAATGAGATAAGAGCCTTTACCACAGCATTTTTTTGTTCTTTTTATGAAATTTAACTCGCTTGCAGCCGTTAATCTTCTGAAAAACAATAACCATTTCGTACCTAACCCGACAGACTGGTTTATGTTGCATAATGTCTGAGCTAGTGAAAAAATTAACTTTATTATAAAATCTTTAAAATATTCTGAAGAAGATCACAAAGTTAAAGTACTAAAAACTAAACTTTGCTAATAAAATTACACAATTTATTATCTAGCTACTCGTTAAGTTCGCGCTCTAGTTTATTAGTTGTCGTTGGAAAAGTAATGAAAAAAATGTTTGCCAAAATATTACACCACCGTACTTGGTAGAACTTTTCAGTGATCTTTACTTATGTTTGAGCAATGAATAGATGGCTAGGAAGGTCCACCCACAACCTATACCTATCTGAACTGATTAGATAAATCTTGACCATTTCCGATGATTTCAGTGCATAGCACACGTTTTAGGATAATTAACGTCTTGGCTCCGTCGACAAAAAATTATGCTAGACAAAAAGCACAAAGTACACAATATTATGGTATTATGTATGACTAGTCGCACTTTGACAGTGGTTGCGCATGTATAGTTGCACTTTGACACTTCAATGTGCTCAACTATCTGTTCAGCCAGTTGAACATTTTGACTAACTTTCCTAGTCGCGTGGCTAGAGATTTAGTAGATACAGGACAGGAAAGGACTAATAGTACTTATTCGTAATTAGGAACAACTTTTACTATGGGACCAACCCTAGAATCGCGAATAAAATCTCAGCTGTTCCATATAAAAGTGTCAATGACTCAACAAAATGGACGGTACCTACATCACTGATGGAACAGCTGATTTTTTTTTTCGCGATTTCAGGGTTGGTTCCATAGTAAATGTTGATCATACTGATGAGTAGGTACCTACTCAATTCAAATTCAAAATTAATTAATTTCAAGTGAAGTGGTTAAACTGCATGCCCTTTTTGGCTTATAGTCATACCCTTTCCTTATTATCCTGTAGAGGAAATAGAAAGATAAAAAAGCTAGATAAACTCTTTATTGTTCACACCAGAAATACAAACAAAAGTATGATACCTACAACTTGTGCAAGTTGTGCAACAAGGTAGTAGGTACCTGAGCGAATGATGCAACGCACCCAGATGTTTCAACCACTAAATATCGTGTCAGCGTCGCGTCGTCTGGCACCTAACCTGGCTGACGACCCAGAAACAATGCTCTCTTGGCTTCGCATCCCAAGACAGTTCAACGAATCATCAAAACGATCAATGAATTTAGATCGACTGATCAACGGTTACGTAACAAAATTCTAAACAAAAAATAATGAAATCAGTGTAAATAATGAGGACGGGCGGAACATAGAATCACAAGAAAATAAACTAAGCCTAAGTAAAATTACATTCGGTAGGTACAAATTACAAGGTGGCCTTATCGATTCTAGCGAAATTTGGCTTGACGCTAGCTAATGTAAGCCGCTACAATGCTACAAAAAAACATGCTGAGAAATAGGTCTGAAAATTGGGTCCTGAAAGGACCTTATATTTTAAAGCCAACTGCCAAGCATGTGGTCATGTGGAATGTTAAAAGAAAGGTATTAATTTGAACATTTCAAAGCTACTTTTTTAAGTTTTTACCATGCACATTTTTTTTTTAATTAAAATCAATTTAATAAATTTTAAAAAATCTCCAGTTGATTATCAAAAACCAATAAAACAAAATTGTAAAACATATTAACCTTGAGGGCTTGAGGGCTGCTTGTTAGTGATTCTTGTTTGGCATACCTAAGTGCAAATAAATACAGCCTAAACACTAAACAGGACGAAATTATTTATAAGCCTAAAACAGTTTCAGTCTGGGGCAAATAGGTGATAAAAACAGTAAACATGAGTGTTGAAAATTCACAAAACTTTATGATTTAAATTGTAAAGTAAGTTATGTACCTAAAAAGTTGTTTGTCTAATTTTAAATTCATAGTTTTGCATAACGTTTCAAAATCCAGGTGTTCAATGAGGAAAACAGGAAAATGTAGATATTTATTATGTGGAAGAAAAGTAGGACTTTAGCTATACGAGTATACTTAGTGAGTAATTTATTCACAAACAAAATCTAAATGTTAGAATAACATGGCCAGGAATGTTGGATACAAATATATATAGATAAATAGAAATCTGTAACTAAATACTTATATTTAGATGCAGATTTCTAACACAATGTACCTAATACTTAGCCTTATCGAGCTTTTGTCTCAAAACGAATTAGTCATACCGGCTGTCTAGTCATATCGAGATGTAGGTACTCGTAGTCATAAAGCTGTACCTACCTACATTTTACAAACTAACTTTAAGCAATGTTCCCATATAAACCTGAGAACACGGTGGTTTCCACAGGAGCGCACCGCTTCCTCAACTATTTTCAAGATTTATTAAACGACTTCCAAAAAGGAGGAGGTTCTCAATTCGGATGTTTGTTTTTTTTTTTCTATATGTAGGTACAAAAAAATTTATTTCGTACTAAACATAAGGTTTTGTTTTGTAGGTTCCTTTACATTCCTGGAAAAATGGTGCGGGGCACGCCACGCCATTGTTTTAATCAGCTTCCACAACAGCCAGAGATACCTACCAAAGCCGTAATCTTAACTCTGTGACAGACAGATTAGACTAGACATCCACCTACGGCTGTACCTACGTAGATATTACAATAATAATTTTCCTCATAATAGTTTACAAACTGAAATCCTAGCACCTACCTAGTTATCGTCTTTTACAAAGGCATCCATGACCTCTAGTATCAATACTAATGCGTGACCAATAAGAAATAACCTATAGGCTATAAGATATAATGAATCTTATCATTATGATTAAGAATGAAACAAACTAATTGATCGAATCTTACGGATCAGCATTTGATCCGGAAACTAGGTCCTACCAGATTCTAAAACTGCGCATTACGTTAATTAGTTTACAATTCTAGGAATCGTGAAATACATTAATTATTGCGCATTATATCGGGATTTCAGTCAATGGCACGCGCTGGGCGTGAGCCCAGCTGCCGCGTGACGTCAGCCGAGGGCCAGGGCAATCTGACCTGACCCTGCGTTCATTCACAGATCTTTACTACGAGAATAATAACCCTTGAGCATCGGCTGTCCTTATCAAATTAAGAAGAAAATAATAGGAGATAAGAACAATGGACGGCTAGTATTTCATCATTTCGTAGGGTAGGTGCACTGACAGTATGAAGATATGGGTAGGTGTGACGTAAAACACATATCGCTTCTCGTAACTTTTCCGAGCGGAAAAGATAGGTACAGATTGCCGTTAAAATACGTTTAGTCAGTTCAATTTATGGAGTTTTAATGTCTTGCTTGTTCACCACACCGTTGTTAGTTACTTAGGTAAGTAGGTACCTACTCTTTGTTTTGGTGTTCTTCATGTCCTTTAGGTAGATAGATACCTAAAGGACATGATAGGAAGATACTACTTACCAATTTCTGCTCGCCATTTTTTTTTTGTAGCGACGGGGCCTTTTTGAAATATACCGTGCTACTTATAAGTACCTACATCTACATAGCACTGACAGTGCTAACATACATATGTTGTGAAATGCTCAAATAAATATGAACTGGAACCGTTTTCCCTAGAAACCCCTAAACAGAACCTGATGAAGGCGCTACTAAACCGCTGCATGGGAAAGGTTTTGTTTTTGACTTTGCCCCTTTACACAGTGGCACGAACCCACGCACGTTGCGGGGTATCTCCTATACGTGGGTTTTCACGACCCTGTGAGAAGATACTCTTATGGGAAGGCTTTACTGATTACGAGCATGCAAAGAATCGTGATGCAAAAGTCGACCAATCCCATATTATACTTCGCACTTTGTCCTCGAAATTAGTATTAGTAGATATTATATACACATGTAGTTTCGCTAGGTGACACCACTCTTTGCACTAATTGTTGAGAGAATGTAGGTAGAATTAAACAAGTTAAAATATCCGAGGGTAGATATAACCCACCTCGCCATTTTGTCGTTCTTATTCTTCATTCGCAATTTAGTGCTCAACCACTCCGGACACTTTCAATTCAACAAAAGTATAATACTTAGTGTTCTTTTTGTTATTCAAAAAATACCTAAAAGAAAACGCTCGAAAGCTGTCAAAGAAAACCGCGGAATTTTAATGCGTAAAATTAAAAAATTAAAGTGAAAAATAAGTCGTATAAAAGTGACGTTTCTAGTAGTGATTCCGAGGACTCATTGGAGCAACGGATAATAGTACGAAGTACAGTAGGTACATCGACAAGGTATGTAGTGGTATTACTATGTATTCATTACCTTAATAATTATAAAGCAAAGTTCATAAGAATGCAACCGAGATCGCCAGCGGTGCTATTTCGCCGCATTCGATATTGTTATCAGTTGGAACTGATAACCTCTGGCACGGGGCAGCCTTAAAGCCCATTAATCTGTCAATGCAACCGAACTAACCATCAGGGTTTTTTCACCGCATACGACATTTTATCAGTTGAGACTGATAACCTTTTTCTCTTAGCTGGCACCGGGCAGCCTTAAAGCCCATTAATCTGTCAATGCAACCGAACTAACCATCAGGGTTCTTTCACCGCATACGACATCTGTCAATGCAACCGAACTAACCATCAGGGTTTTTTCACCGCATACGACATTTTATCAGTTGGGACTGATAACCTTTTTTCTTTTAGATGGCACTGGGCAGCCTTAAAGCCCATTAATCTGTCAATAAATGCAATCGAACTAACCATTGGGGTTTTTTCACCGCATACGACATTTTATCAGCCGGGACTGATAACCTTTTTTCTTTTAGCTGGCACTAGGGCAGCCTTAAAGTTCAATTATTATCTCAATGAATGCAACCGAACTAACCATTGGGGTTCTTTCACCGCATTCGACATTTTATCAGTTGGAACTGATAACCTTTTTGCTGACACTAGACAGCCTTAAAGTCCACTAATCTGTCAATGAATGTAACCGAACTAACCACCGCGTTCAAAATTTGATCAGTTACTCGAAACTGAAAACACAATAACTTTTAATCATTTACTTTGAGCAAAATTTTAAGACCTTTGGACTTGTTGTTATTATATAAACTAAACGTATATTATATAAGGTTAAAAACCTATACTTACAAGTCAATATCGACTCATTCCTGAGTCACCCCAACCAAACCTGGGCCCAGACGACTGAATCCCAGAGCCTCCAAATCACGTGACTGTATAGGACGTTGATAATTTCGGCGCAGATCTCGTCGACACTTATGGAGGTAAAGCGGCGACGGTCCCTATAGTTACCAGTAACTTAGTATAGTTAGTATTTGCGATCTCAGGACCGCAAATAATATCGCGGACATAATTGTCGACGATCCAACTTCATCGACAACAGAACCTTTAAAATTAGATGAAGAGGTACTGGAGGTTTTGGGCAAACACCCGATAATCACAATGAAAATTGCAAACGACACCCGTTCAGAGTTGCAACCGCCTCAAATATATCGCGCCTGAAGGTTACAATATACAAATATTTTGACTAAGTACTCAATGCCTGCATGCTATGCCAGCAATTATGCTTGCACATCAATGCTCCACAGCTTAACCCTGAAACAAAAGCTGCCCTTCCGGAACGGCACTGAAACCGGACAAAGAAATCGAAGCCGAACAAAAACAAATGGCACGTGTTATATCATGCCTTGCTGAAGTTATTACTATTACTTGCTATATGGCGACTTAGCAACTTGCAACACAAAAAATAAAATAAAATAAAAATATACATTTTTGTTATAAGTAATTAAGAAACATTTAATAAATAAATAAAAAATTTACCGGTCAAACCTACACATACGAGCACATAAACCACTCGGTCTGTAAAGCGCAATCAGTCGCGCGCTTTTTTGCGCTGATTTAAAAAAAAAAAAAAAATAAATAAAGAATACAGCATTTTTCTTCTTGTAATTTTTATTTTTTTTCTAAAATTTATTAAAAATTTATAAAAACAGGTAATGTTGCATATTTTACTTATGTTGATGCATATTTTACCAATTTCACGAATGTTTCACCAATTTATTATACATAATTATTATAAACTTTTTATGTTGCATATAATCCGGTTCTTATAAATTACAAATGACCATAGTACTATCCTCTCTTGGATAGCTGGAAGTTTTCCTCATCGGTCGTTCAGGAATCTGTTCCTAAACCACGCATATATACAAATTCTGATAAACAATCGAAATAATTGTATTTAAATTAAAATAATAATAATATAATTAATAAGTTTACAAAAACTGAACATTTTAAACTTGGATGGGGACTTACGCACTGCAGTAAAATTATTTTCTCAGAAATGCTATATGGCACCTTTGATCTCAAAGATGCATATTTTCTTTTAAGATATCACAATGGCTTTATAAAAACCTTCGGTTAATTTTCAACGACAAATACGACTATTCCAATGTAACATTGTGCCGTTCGGCTTAAGTACTGCAAACTGCACCGTTTGCTTTTACAAACATTATGAATCTGTATTTAGTCGATTGGCTACTAATAAGTCAGTGCCCTGAAATGCTACTGATAAATATTGAAATGACGAGAAAAACATTTACTTCTCTGAGTCTTACGAGGAGAAAAGTGTGTTAACACCTTCAATTACATGCTAATTTTTAGGCATGATCATAGACTCTTATCAGATGTCGCTAAGTCTAACCTTGGACAAAAAGTTACACATTAAAACTGAAATAGATAATTTTACTAAAAAGAGACGCTGTTGATTTAGGAAATTCACACAAATCAAAGGTTTATTAGTGTCGGCTTGTCCAGCCATTGAGTATGGGTATGGGCTTTATACTAAGGAAATAAAACGCTGCAAATATCTTAACTTATGATGTTGTGATAAGTTTATGAATGTACCCGACACTCTGTTGCCCGATATTAAGTGGTGGATTAGTGCCATAGGCCAATCAACACACCATATCAGAAACGACGTGCTGTGCACGTTACAGAAATTTATTCTGACGCCTCAACTACGGGGTGGGGGCGAACTGTAAAGGTCAAACTGCAAGTGCTCAATGGTCAAGTAGTAAACAAGAAAGGCATTGAAATTACCTCGAGCTGCTTTCATAGCTCTTAATTTTTTTCCAAGGATTTATACGGCTGTCTGATACTTTTGCGCATCGACAACACCACCGCAATTCTGCGATAGTTTACATTAACCGCATGGATGGAATTCTATTTCCAATCTTACTAAAACAGCAAAAGAAATTTGGCCTCACGGCTACAAAGATTTTTATCTTCACGTCCTATAGTAGATCATGTATCAATGTTCTCGCTGATTTTGAATCACGTAAAACACACCCAGATATCAAATAGGAGTTAGCTGATTGGGCTTCCCAATACTTAGCAGCATCTTTTGAGCTGCCTGAAATAGATTTGAAAGTCGAATCATCAATAAATGTAATAGATACATATCGTCACACAAAGATCTTGACGCAGTCGCTTTTAATTCATTTGCAGTCATGGTCAGACATCTTATTTTTATTTACACCTTCCCTTCATTTTCAATAGTCCTAAGAAGGCTGCGAAAAAACATTTCAAACAACGCATGTGGCATTGTGATTGTAGCAATGTTTCATTGTACCAATGTTCCTACACAAGCATGGTTCTCTTTGTTCAAATCCCTACTTGTGTCTGATATCGCTACGTTTACACCTAACGATAATATTTTGATATCGCATTACAAATCG
This sequence comes from Alcis repandata, assembly GCA_949125135.1. NCBI lineage: Eukaryota > Metazoa > Arthropoda > Insecta > Lepidoptera > Geometridae > Alcis > Alcis repandata. The sequence goes on along the minus strand of OX421239.1, from coordinate 7,409,714 downwards.
CAGATATATTCCAATCTTACCCTGGCTGCAGGAGTGTTATCAGGCTTTATCAAGTCGAAGCCTACAAGTTGCCTCACTGACTAAAAGCTCCAATAAACAACATGACGGATTTCTCTGGAAGTGGTGGTCGTATTGCTTAAACAATTACAATGTTGTTCTATATAAGGCCTCAATCCCTAGCGTACCTAATTGTCTTTCTATCGAAAATGTTTAGCGACGGTAAACCTCCTTTACCTAAATACAATGCTACCTGGGGCACCAACAGTGTTTTAGGTCACTTATGCATAATTGACAATTGTCAATTGGTAATGAAAAGCTTGATATAAATAAACATTCCTGGTTTCAAGCAGTCAGTTTTCTTCTTACCTTTTTTCTACGAAAACCCAGCAAAAATACTACAGGCATACATAGACAAATGCGATATTTTATTCACTTAAACCAGTCGGCAAACTGCGACTGCCGCACGCTCGCTTGGTGTCAGTCTTGACACTATCCGCAACACTGCGGGATGGAGCCACAGCTCCACTACCTTCGTTCCGTTTTACAACAGGGTTGTTACCGATGCCTGTCACCTGTCCTTAGCTCGAGCAATTATTAATATAATAATAATACACCATCAGGCGAATAGATGCCTAGATACTGTTTAAGCTAATTATAACAATTAAGTTAAGTAATAAGGTAGTAACGTAAAATATGAATATTTTCACGTAAAATATACCTACAATACCTATGGTTGTGCTTAATAAACATTAAGTTGATTTCACACGATTAACGTGTCATTGACAATACTTCTTTACATTACTCTCAAAGTCTACATGTGTATATAATATCTACTAATACTAATTTCGAGGACAAAGTGCGAAGTATAATTAGTGATTAAACGAACTTACCTTTGTGAAGTTCTATCATAATTATACGTAGCACTTTGTCCGAAGAAATTAGTATGTACTCCCGCCCCCCCAGGAGCAAACGCAACCCTTGAATATCATTAGAACTAAAGAAGCATGCCAATGACAAAGGTGTAATTAGGTGTGTAATATAAATATGTATATCTCTAAACTAAATGAAGAATAAGAACGACAAAATGGCGAGGTGGGTTATATCTACCCTCGGATATTTTAACTTGTTTAATTCTACCTACATTCTCTCAACAATTAGTGCAAAGAGTGGTGTCACCTAGCGAAACTACATGTGTATATAATATCTACTAATACTAATTTCTTCGGACAAAGTGCTACGTATAATTATGATAGAACTTCACAAAGGTAAGTTCGTTTAATCACTAATTATGCTGTCATCAATTAAACCACAATCAAAACCCAATCTTCTACCAATAGAAAGCTATAGTCTATTTCAAATAGAGAGCGAAAAACGGACATTGACCTTTTAGTGTTGCGCAGGGAAGACCAACCTTCTTTGCATCAATAAATTGTTTTAATAGTTAACAACTATTTTGTCACTATCAAAATTCAGGTTTTCAGTTTTTACCTAACAATTATCATTACATTACTATTATCACTATTTAACTCAAAACTGTAGATCAAGTTTTTCGTGTAACTATCTACCTACACATTAGTAAATTAATCATCTGACATTGGCAGGTGTAATTAGTTTAAGATTTAAGTGTGTGCCAAATAAACTATTTATAATTATTATTACCTATTTATAGGAAACGATTATGAAAATAAAATCAAACGAATAAAAAAATTACATTATATTAAATCTGAATCAGAATTACTATCGTCTGACGAGCTGCTGTCTGATGTTTCGCCTGTTACGTTTATGATAAATGAATCCACAGTTTTATCCACTTCCTGGTCTAATGAGGCTAATTTTTCTTCTTCTTTTTTTACATGGCTTATACAGTTTTGCCATTTTTCGGGGGTAATGTGGCTTAGCGCTTCATGGAGTAGCTTTTTTACATCCGCTAACTTGAATGTTGTATTTTTTCTTGATACGTATCCCTTGACATCTGCCCATATTAATTCAATAGGGTTAAATTCACAGTGGTATGGAGGTAATCTCAATACCTCCACACCAACTGCTTTAGCCATTTCGTCAATGACGTAACGCTCGTGATGTTTTTTTATATTTTTTACTTTTTCCAACAACTCTACTTTTGTTTCCTTTTCTTCGTATGAAATTTTTTTCGCCGACAGCCATGTTTGAATTTCATTTTTTTTCCAACTTGTTACTGGTACTTTCTCCTGGCGTCTTGAGTGGTAGCTGGCATTGTCCATTACTACAACAGCATTTGACTCCAGTCTCGGAAGCATTTTTTCAAACCACTGTTCAAATTTGGTTGCGTTCATTGACTCATGGTAGTCTCCTGTGTTTTTGCATTCAAACACAAGTTCGGACTCTGGGACAAATCCTTTGTCACTTCCTATGTGCAGCACAATTAACCGGTTTCCTTTCGAAACAGGGTTTTTAGCACCGGTGGACAGACCCTCCAAAAAAGCTTGTTTACGAGACTGTATAGTCGTGTCTTCCCAAACTTTACTTACAGTGTGTCCTGAAAAAAAAAACCTATGTCAATTTTTCGTTTAACAAACAACATCACAATCATGTCAGATTAATGCCAATCGTTGTTTAAAGTCGACAGTAAAATAAATTCAAGTAAATACATTCAACAGGAAAATTATAGAATCGTTATTAATTTGTAAACAAAAAAATATGTACCTGCATTGACCCACGTTTCGTCCAAATAATATATCGGTCTTTGTTCTTTTCTAAACTTCATAATTGTTTTCAAGTACTTTATGCGCCACAATACAATATCGTGTCTCTCGATTAAGGCACTGTTTCTTTTTCTTTTAAGATATTTGAATTTCAAATGTTTTAATAACCGCCACAGCGCCGTACGGCTAATATTTGGCAGCATTTCGTCAGAATTAACTGCTTCCAAAATTTTATTTAATGTCGGGACCTCGCTGTTCAAATAAAATTCATGAACTTTTTTTCTAATGCATGACTTGTCAAACTCGTCAATCTTTTCAATTATATTCGGACCACGTTTTGGTGATGCAGGCGGCCTTATTGTATCCATTTCTTTATATTCTATTAAAACACGATATACAGTTGCCTTGTTTATTCCCAGAATATCGGCAGTCTTTATTTTCATTTCCGTTTTGGACATATATTTGTCTGAAGGACACGTCTCTTTCACATATTTATAGACGTTAATTGTCATCATTTTTTCATTTTCCGACAGATGAGATAACTTGCGCTTCTTTCTAGGTGAGTTAAAACTTTTAAACGGTCTTGATGACGAGGAAGACGACTCCGATGATTCCATTATCACTCACAAACAAAAAACAACACAAAACAAATATATGTCCTAACAAAAACAGATATAACTAATTTAACTCAACAAAAAATAACAATTAACAACCAAACATTCAAATAGCACACTAAAACAATCCGAATCCAAGCGTATTCCAGAGCGGAATGTGGGCCCCAGCCATATCTTACCGAAAAATGTCAAAACAGGTTTGCAATATCTGATGGACCTTGTCGCTCGCCTCGCCCGGTACCACGAAACACGGTAAATGCGTAAGCGACAGGGAAACGATACATAAATGTATGGATAACGATACGCATCGTTTGTTTTCGGTGCTCTCGTGGTACCGTGGCGTGAACGTACGTTTTTCGCTCTCTAGTTGAAATAGACTATAGTAGAGGTTTATTACAAACTTACATTAATGATTAACGTTCATTAACATTGTAGATGTAGGCACATACCTAATAACTACCTCCACATTATGTTAAAGTTTAATTTTTTTTTTAATCCTCCGACGGGACCATCTAGTATTCTTCGAACGAACAAATTTTCTTCAATGAAGATCATTCTCGAAAATCGTTATTAAATCAAAATCTGTTCAGTGGTTTGTTGTTAATCTCGTTGGATGGATAAATCGTGCTGAGTCAATATTATGAAAAAGTTTAATTTTATTTTTTTGTAATTAAGACTTTGACACATCATAAAATTCCAGTATTTGTGACGCTGACATTTAAAATAACTTTGACATATTTGTCACTTTCTCTTTTCTTTGTCAATGTCAATGTCGCCAAAAATAAAATTGTGTTGCGTTGCGTTGTGTTGTTCCTTGTGTGGGAAATAGTGGGAATGAAATTAATTTTTATCTGAAATTACTTAAAACACTGGAAGACGGCTAATAAATTTTGCTATTCTGAATCTCAGGGTGTAGGATTATAAACACACTGTATTTTAACATATTATTATGGCTCTGGAAACCGTGCCAAAAGATCTAAGAGGGCTCCGAGCTTGTCTAGTGTGTTCGCTTGTAAAGGTTCGGTTCGATACTTCTTGCCGTAAAATTATTCATTTATTTACTTACACTGAATTAAGCTTTATTAGCCATCCAGAACAATTCAGGATCAAACTTCTCCCGTTGGCTTATTTAACTTTTACCAGCAAGAATCATGCTATGCAAAGGTTGCAGTCGAATTTTTTCACACAAAACACGCTTTTTTATCTTTTTGCATACAACAGTGTAACTTTGCGATAATACGTATTAATTATACATAGGAAAAATAAATTTGAAACTTAACCACACTGACCAAAAAAATAAAATCATCAAAATTCAAACAGCAACTTTCCTTCCAGACTTTCGACCAGTTCGAGTATGATGGATGTGACAATTGCGATGAATTTCTCAGAATGAAAAACAACAAGGATAATGTTTATGACTGCACTAGCAATAACTTTGATGGGTATGTATCCAATGACCAGGTAGAATGCTAGTTCTGCCCCTGTTGTTATAATTATAGTAAGTAATTAATAAAAAGCTGTGGTAGATCAGTAGGAAAACAATCACTTCGCATTCTTGAGGTGGCGGGTTCAAACCCAGACTCATACCAATGAGTTATTTGGGACTTATGTATGATTTTACATACCACTGGCTTTTCGGTGAAGGAAAACAATATTGTGAAGAAACCTGCAATATGTCCGGAGGAGAAATTCAATGGCGTATGTGAATCCACCAACCCGCACTTGGCCAGCCACCCAAACGGCCTAATCACCCTTCGAGGGTAGACCTGTATCCCAGCAGTGGGTGGATTAAAGGTTGCACATATAAGTAATTTTACTGGACCCGTTTCATCCACCAATTACACTCACTCATTACAATGAATACTGATCACAACTTGTTTAGAACTGCACATTATAAAATCAATGGTCTCTTGATAATGTATCTTGGTACTTACGAGTACTAACTACAGAAGGTTTATGTTACCAGTAAAACAACTTACTGTAATTATAACAATGGAGGCAGAGAAACACTAGATAGTGATTTTTTATTATTTCAAGAGTATCACTAGATATAAAGTATATAATAGGATGTAGTACAATATCATAAAATATACTCAACGAGCTGCCAGTGGCGGATTTACACATTTGCCGCCCGTACCGCCCGTAGGCTATTCAAAATTTTGCTGCCCCTACCGAATAATACTTTCTTTCAGAAATCATGTCTGAAATTAAAAAAACTTGCCCCAGAATTTGCCGCCCCTGAAATCTGCCGCCCTAGGCTCCAGCCTACTCAGCCTGCTGGTAAATCCACCACTGGAGCTGGCCCCCCGCGGTGTCACCCGCATTTCCTGGGATAAAAAGTAGCCATGTGTTAATCAAGACCATGAACAACCATTCCAAATTTTATATAAAGTTGAGCCATTTCAGTGTTTAATGGTAACAAACAAACTTTCACTTTTATAATATTAGTAAGATAAGATAAACTCTTGTTACAGAATGATAGCAGCAATGAGTCCAGAAGACAGCTGGGTGTGCAAATGGCAGAGGATAAGTAAGAACATTACAAGCTTTCTGTGATAAGTTTCATCCATGAGTCTAAACAGATACATTGATATCTATTGCTTTAACACTTTGGCTGCGGGAAACACATACCTTGTTTTCCTTTGCGAGACGCGAGTGCGGCTGCACACGCCAGGCGCGTAAAAAATAAGGCGTTTGACTCTTAGCCGCGCCTGGGGCTAGCGCATCTGATTACCAGACGCAAGATTTAAAAAAAAAAACTAGCCGCAGCCAAAATGTTAATGAGTATATTCAACTAGTTTTCTACTTTTCTTATTTTATTAGCCTAGTGTTTAAACATAGGTTTTTTAGGTAGCTCGTATGGGCCTTACTTATAAAGTTTTCGTAAAGTTAACACTTTGGCTGCGGCTAGCAATCACATGCGCTTGCCCCAGGCGCGGCTAATAGTCAAACACGTTGTGTTTTACGCGCCTGGCGTGTGCAGCCGCACTCGCGTCGCACAAAGGAAAACACAAGGTATGTGTTTCCCTCAGTCAAAGTGTTAAAGTAAGGCCCTATAAGTATATTCTATTTCTAATAGCTATTATGATCTACCTTATGACATAATTTACACAAAGATTAGTTATTCACACAGTTATTCATTCTTATTTTCAGATAGATTCTGTAAAGGAGTCTATGCAATATCGGTTTCAGGAAGATTGCCCGCTGGTGTCATCAGAGAAATGAAGAGCCGTGGCTTTGTTTACCGTCCAAGGGATACCAGTCAGAGATAATATATTATGTCTTGTACTTATTGCCTTCTATGGTGTGATGTGGTTGTAACTGGTGTTTGCAAGGAGCATAGGTATTTGGGTTCACGATGGAGGTTAGTATTCCTCCAGCCTCCATGGTCCCACCTTCTTTAAATGGTGGTGGAGGATGACTTTTATAAATATGCCCCAATTACATGGTTTACGGTTTATATCAAAACCAGTTTCAATACCATCACACCGTGTGTAGAGGTCCTTAGTGTAATTCTCTGACCACAACTTTATTAAGTTTAGTTTTTAATGACTTTGAATTTGGAAGTAATCAGATATTAAAGATGAACATGGCTCTGCTTTCAAGTTCTAATAAAATAATGACTATGAAAACTGTGTAATATCGTTTTATTTGGGTACCTTGATTAGATTAGTAATCAAACAAAAGTCAGTACATAACATAGGCATATATTCTACTTAAATAAATCAACTATCACAATGTGCTAACAACATTTTGCTACCTATACAATTAAATGCTTTAAATATAATTCTAATTTGTCACTATTTTGCACTCCTGGATAGTAAATAATTTAATACTTTAAATATCTTAAACACAACAGAATATCATTTTAGGTTTCTGTAACTAATGAAGTTTTTCATCATTATAAAAATTAATCTTTTGGTTTCATACTTCCTGACATTTTTTGCTAAGGGAGCAATATAATCTTTATATTTTTTCTATAGGTGCCAAGCAATAACTCGAAGTTTGTACAAATTATTTAAATTGCATTACCATGTGCAAACTTAATAGAACTAGACACAGAGATGTCACATTTGCTCCTAAAGGATTTTTTCTAGATAACTCGCTCACTTTTCTAGTTGGTACTACTATTAGTAGAATCCAAGATTAAAATTGTCTTACAAATAAATACTGATCACATTTTTGTGTGGAGGAATTATATGGTATCTGTTCTTGCGTTTCAAAGTATTTGTGAGTGTTTCCATTGAACATGCAAAGCTTTGCAGGGTTGAGTGCACAAAAGAAACCGGAGTTCTGTCAACTGCTGCTGCTGCTTGGAGGCACCTTAGACTCGTTTTCAGTCCCTAAAACATCTTTATCGATTTCCTTGAAGTCGATATTCTGCTGCTTCATTGCATTCTGTAAGAGTTTAAAAAGTGGTGAAATAAAATGACATAAAAAAGGCTTAGATTACTTTATACTGGAACCTAGTTGTGGCTAGTTGTATTATTTATTATAGTAACTTTATATGTAGAAAACTTTGATAAATACCTTAACACACTCCTGATAAACTTTGAACATGCTAGAGCACATTGAATCATCGTGGTCACCTTTTAGAAATTTATCCGAAAACCAGCTATTAAAACAGTCGTCGTATTTCTTCTTAAGCTCTGTACATTCTTGTCCAATGCTATTCATGATTTTGGGTTCTTCTAATTATTGTGCATTAGAGTAAAATCGATTCATTCAAGAAAGATTTTTATTATTTTGATTTGCCGACCGCAGGCCGCTGGCTGCCCGCTGCGCTGATTGCAAATTGCCAGTGCACAGCTGCCAGGTGTAATTATTAATTTTTTCCCTAAAATTATACTATTTCTTTTCCCCAAACATTTTCCCTAAAATTTCCCCAAAATCGTGAGATAAACCCTCATTCTTGCACATAATTAAATTACTTATAGATAGAACCAAACCGCACATGCGACAGCTATATTCTTGAAATGGATGCCAGGATAGGAAAGCTTCCCCCATTTTAGAGAAAAAAAAATCATAAAATATTCCTAATCTTTATACTTCACAAAATAAAACATTGTTATACAGGGTTATAAGGAAAGGATATACAAGCCACAAATTGCTCATAGTAGGAAAAAGTCTATTATTAGGAAAATAACTACTAGTTTATTAATCTACTCATAATTATTAACATCTTTTATTAAATAGGCAATCTTGCGATTGCGAAAATAATGTACCTTATCTTAGTTTTGGGTCAGCTGGAAATATGAAATAGTCCAATAAATTAATTATTTATTAATTTATTGGGTACAATCCTGGGGAAACATAATTTACAACCTGGCAGCTACAAATCGTAGACGGCTCACGTAGTAGGTAACTATTATTCCCAATCTGTGGTTTGCCTACCTTGGCACGGTTACAGCGACGGGGACAAAAAATGAAAGGTCTGTCTCTCTTTTTCAACCGTGTTTTGGCACTTGCCATCTTGCTCTTTTTTACAAAGTAGCTATTATGGTTCTGTCTGATAATCTGAGTTCTTGCTTATTATCTGGTTGCCTCTAAGGGCCAAAAATATTTCAGCTTTCATTGCTTGGATGTATATAACATTTATAAATTCAAAGATTCTGCCATAAATTCGAAATATATAGTAGAATAAAACCTCCTGCATCGATTGGCACCAAAAAATTAATACTTTCCCGACAAGTTATGTGAAATAATTCATTTTAAAATTACCATTCAAACGTAATTTTTGCCGGAAGTGTTACAATTTTTGAGAAGACAGACGAATTGGGAACTTTGTATTAAAATTAAACGGCTAAAAAACTTCTTATCAATTTCTTTGTACGATTTGCAATTTTTTAAGCCCAAGAAAAAGTGGGTTCACCGGTAATTCTGCGGAAATATTTCAAATTGAAATTGATAAAAACTATCCTTCGAAGGGTAATGGCGATACAACTGTTAGGCCGTAGTAGTCGCAGTAGTCAAATTACATCTAATTTTTTTTTGAATAATAATTAAATATCGAATAATTCCTTAAAAATCTATTATAAAAAATCATTATAATTAATAATAAGTGTCTGGGTGTCCAATTTTTAACATATTTAATACTTTCATAATTTAATTAGATGTACTACTGAATTTGACCTTTTATTTTATTTTAACATCCTTACATTTCATTCGTATGAAACGATAATGTACAGCCAGTATTGTACGTCCTGATAATTGGAGACGCTCTACAGAAACTATTGGTAGTTCATTATCGTGTAATACATTATTTAGATTTAGAGACTTCACTACACTCTTCTAAATTGAGGTTAAGTTTTGATGAGGTTATTTTGTTTATATTTGTGTAGTATGTATAATTTCAAGCGTAATTAACTTTTTTTATTTTATAGAAGTCTAAATACAATGAGCGACATACTAAAAGACAGCCGTTTTGCGAAATATCTAAATGACCCACGGTACAAACAAATTCCTAAACATGAGCGCAAAGTTAAAATTGATAAAAGGTTCCAGTCTATGTTTAGTGATGATAAGTTCAAAGTTAAGTATACTGTAGACAAACGTGGTCGACCGGTTAATGAGACTTCTACGGAGAACTTAAGAAAGTATTACGATCTAGAAGATTCTGATGAGAGTTCTGACTCAGATGATGAAGGCTCTAAGACAGAAAATGATAAGGAGGAAGAACAGGAAGGAACACCAGGTCGCTTCGTCAAACGACCGCAGAACGAAGACAAAGACAATGCACCACAAGGCCCCACGTTTCAGAACGACAAATTAGTCCGAGGAAAACTAGAGAAAAAAACAAAAGAACGGCTATTGGATCTGGATATAGATTATGCTCGAGGCGAAGGTAGCTATTTGGTGATATATTTTGTCATAAATTAATTCAATATTGTAGTGGCTTTTTTTTAATTCCTATTTTTAATAATAAATTAACCCATAAAAAATTATATCATAACATATCATAATTTCAGGTGTACTGCTGACTGATAGCTCGTCTGATGAAGAGAGCCTTGAGTCTGAAGATGACAGTGAATATGAACACGAGTGGGGGGAACTTGATGCCGATGCAGAAACCACTGATGAATCCACTCGACGGTCAGTTACATCAATTATGTTACATTATTCAATCGGAGGAATGTTAATATAACTCCGCCGCATTCGGCGGCATTCGCTACATATTACAGCCGGATACTTCACTCTAGTGGCCCTTATGGTGCTTGGTTCTAGTTTCTAATGCTCTTCCTCTGAAGGCCTTCTCACAGAGCTATTTGGTTTGAATTTTTTTTACCTGTAAAATATATTTTGTTTATTTTTATTTGACCTAAGTAAATTAATTGTTATTGAACTATCTTGACTAATGTTTTTACACACTCTTGTTTAAATTTAATTAAAATATTATAAAATGTATTATATTATTACAGGATTGCTGTATGTAACATGGACTGGGACAACATCAAGGCATCAGATCTCATGGTTCTTCTCAGCTCGTTTTTACCACCTGGTGGAGTCATACATAAAGTTTCTGTAAGTAATTTCGCTTAAAAAAATGGAAGTGACCGAAACATACATATTAAATTTTCAACATAAACTTCAATAGGCTATTTGACTGATTTTGAAAAACTGTTTTAAATTTTTCGTTGGCATATGATTAATACACCACATGTACATTTCTGCGAAATTTGCAGTATTTTTCGTAAAATACTGTGTTAAAATTTAAATTACAATATTCGCGCTAAAAACGCTGTTTCGGTAATGGCGGACGACATGTGATTTGCGTGACGTCACAGGCAAGTAAGCAAACTTTATTCTTTGACAAACATCAAACTTGTACCAAAGTGTACATTATAAAATCACACGAAGTGTCTTAGCATTAAGTGTCAAATAGCCTATTGTGTAGAAACTGTCAAATCCCACTTAATACTTTTTGCAAATTAATCCCAGCAATTTAAAAACATTTTTGATTATAGAATCAAGCCTTACTTTGCGGAAGATTATCTTAAAATATCTAAAATCCAGATGTTAAAAAAATTGTTGGAATAATTTCCTTGCAGGTATATCCGTCTGAATATGGGTTAAAGCGAATGCAGGAAGAGGAAGTGAGAGGGCCAATTGAACTGACCGAAGATAAAGCGGACTTGTCTGATGACGCTGGCAATGAAGAAGGTAAATCATAAAATTTTATCCAAGGCACTTCAGGGCTGCAGGCTTCACAGAAGAACTCTAAAATGCGAGTTCTAATCGCAACTCTAGAATGGTCGCAGTCTGACTGCTATTCAGTTTGAAAAGATTAGTTTTTGTCAAAGAAATCTAAGACAATGCATTTAATATCACAGTAAATGTTTTAAAATTTGTTACCAGTGTAGTGGTCTCTAGACCCATAGCGACGGCCAGGCCAGCCTAGCAAATTCCTTCGACATTATCCTCGCAATGGTTCATTAGGCCCAACATTAATTCAATACTTCAACAAACTATTACTCTGCTAAGATTTCGCAGTGGAAGTTTACTAGCTAACAGCCTAAATCATCTTTACAAAGTGGTCATTCATTAATTATGTGAGGATGATTTTGGCCATTTTTGTGTGTGTTTTCCTTTGTGCGACGCGAATGCGGCTGCACACGCCAGGCGCGTAAAACACAACGCATTTGACTATTAGCCGCAGTCAAAGTGTTAATGCTCGGTCCCAAACTTCAGGTTCAACCTACCACATGGAGAAGCTTCGTCGCTACCAGCTGAACCGGCTCAAGTACTACTACGCGGTGGTGGAGTGCGACTCCGTGGCGACGGCGGACAAGCTGTACGCCGAGTGTGACGGCAGGGAGTACGAGAGCAGCGCCACGCGGCTCGACATGCGGTTCATACCGGACGGAGAGACTTTTGACCAGGTCAGTGGTGATCTTGGATTGGCTAAATTATCAAGGCGATTATGCCTAGCAACAAATTGCGACTATAGTCGGGGCATTTTAATAGGTCACATTTGACGTCTGTCCGTTTGATCTTCATAGTGAGGTGACCTGCTTAAAAACATCGATTAAAGTGAATGAATCAATACGGACTTGAAACATATTATGTGAATTTTAAAAATCATCAGGCGAATCCCTGTTCCAAAAACCCGAACGAAACGCTTTGACTCCACATTCATTTTGCGAACCGCACGAGTGTGGAATGTTCTGCCTGAATGGGTGTTCCCCGATGGTTATAATATGGGTGTCTTCAAGTCGAGAGTGAATCGGTATCTTCTAGGCAAGCGTGCTCCATCGTAGGCCGCATCGTTGCTTCCCATCAGGCAGGATGGCGGTCAAACGCAAGCCTATTTTTGAATAAAAAAAATAAAATGTCTTTCGTAAATTTAAGGAGCAAATAAGACAAGTACATAATTTAACCGGGTCAGTAAATTGTACCTAACCAAATCAATGATTTTTCTATTTAGTTATTTTTTGTATTTTTATAGTTTGTTAAAAGAATAATAAATATTTATGTTTTATTATAATCACAACGTGGTTATTAATTTATGGTGATATTTCTTCACAAGTAATCATTGCATTCGATTCAACTGATCAGCTTTCGATTTTTAGAGTAACATCCCTAGTGTTTGAAAAGAAAAAGGGTTAAGTTAAATATTTATGTTTTATTATAATCACAACGTGGTTATTAATTTATGGTGATATTTCTTCACAAGTAATCATTGCATTCGATTCAACTGATCAGCTTTCGATTTTTAGAGTAACATCCCTAGTGTTTGAAAAGAAAAAGGGTTAAGTGACGCAACATTGTAACAACGTTTAGTTCTTTACGAGATCGTAAATTATCTCGTAGATCAGTAATTATTTATTATGCTTAAAATGTTTTATTTAAAAAAACAAATCATAAAATAACTCTTATCGGTCATTATTACAATAAATAATATATGTAATCGTAATTAAATAAAGAAGTGTGCAGTTCTAACAAAACCAAAAAATATATTATTTATGCCCGCCGTTACAAGGTTACGTTGTTGAATTTCGATGAATTGTCAAATGTGACATATTAAAGTGGCCCGACTATATATTAATATAGTTAAAAACGTTAAATTCGTGTCATGTTCCCCACCTCACCCTTCACCCACCTGAAAAAGGTGGGCATTCTTCCGCATTCTGGCAATCACACAATCACTTCGTATATCTTTTGTCTCTACCTATCACTATGAACAACTTTTACCAAATGACAGAGTCACTAACGTAAGTAAGCTCGTGTAGCCCTGGTGTCGAGAGTTTTTAGGTCGCCTGAAGGCCCCTGACATCGCTTGACAATTGTTGCTATAGAACCTGCAATGAAACGTGTCATCCGACCAACGGGTCACTAAAGTAAAACCACATATTGCATTTTATTATATTTTCTTCCAGATTGCAGCCAATGTCTCTTAGCTTTGTAGTAAAGAATTAAAAAAAAAGTAAAAAAATTAATTTCCAGGAGCCCCGCGAGTCGTGCACCAAGCTGCCCGACCTCTCCAAGTACAAGCCCCGCCTGTTCACCACCACGGCGCTGCAGCAGGCCAAGGTGGAGCTGACGTGGGACGCCACCAACCCGGACCGAGCTGACGTCATCAAAGGAGCTCTCAATGGGAAGATCGACGATCTGGACCTCAAGGAGTATCTGGCTTCGAGTAGCGAGAGTGAAGGTATGTTTTTTTTAAATCTATTATTAATCAAAAGAGGTTTTGTCACTTAGTGACTATGCCACCCCCGTGCGCGCCGCGCCCCGTAACGAACACACTACGAGTATAATTATGACATAACTTTCTTATAAAGCATTAACAGTTTGCTTGTTGATTAGCCGCGACTGTCCATTTTTCACGTAAACAAAAGATTTTTCTGATTTCTCCTGACGCAGTGTCTGACTATTTCGGGGGCCTTTGGTATATTATTTGTGGTTATATTTTATTATGCCCGATTAATATGTATGTATAAAAGTAGTTAAAAAATTCATAATCAAGCATTTACTTTGTCAAACTTCGTCGAAATCGGTTCAATCATGAAAAAATATTGGGGGTATCTGGGTCAATTTCTTCAAGTAAAATATTCAAATGCACTGCCTCTGGGCAACTAGATACATTGAACTATGATTTTCTAATAATGTTCAGATGAGAAACCGACTGCTTTGGCGAGTGGCTCCGACTCGGAGAATGAAGACGAAGACCCTATCCAAAAGTACAAGAATCTACTGCAGGATATAGAAAGAAAAGAAGACAAGAAGAAAAATAATGACATGGAAATGGAGATCACGTGGGGATTGGGGATCAAAGACAAGGCGCAAGCATTAGTCAATAAGAAGTTAAATGAAGGTAGGTGCAGAACTTGATTCGCTGACTAAAACGAGACAGACATATACATATCATAGCCTTGTTACGTTTTTGCACAACAAATATAATTAATTTATTCAAGTTAGAGACAAACCAGCAAGTTGCTCAGTAATAGTAGTCTTCTAGCAATTTATTCTAGTTATAGTTGTTAGGACCACTTAAAGTGTCTTCCGATTAATACAATAAAATATAATTTTACAATAAATCAATGAGAGCTGTTATATCATCATCATTTGTTTATTTCAGGTAACAAAGAGTTGACTCCGTTTCAAAAATTACTGCAGAAACAAAAGGAAAAGAAAATGCAAAAGAAGCTAGTGAAGAAACAAAAAGGAGAACAAAGTAAAGACGACTCAGATTCAGAAGCGAGCGAATCCGACGACATACCTTCCGATGTAGACATGAACGATCCATACTTCGCAGAAGAATTCAATAAACCAGAGTTCAAAAAGAAGTTGTCTAAAAACAAAAGCAGTGGCAAAAAAAGCTTAGAAAATGACGAGGAAGAAGAAAAGAAGAAAGCAGAATTAGAGCTACTTTTAGACGAAGACGACGGGAAAGCTCACTTCAGTTTGAAAAAGATACAAGAAGCAGAATCCATATCCAAAAAATCCAAGAGAAAAAAGAAACTGAAACAAAAAATGATGGAGCAGAAACAAGCACTGCCCGACTTTGAAATTAACGTGAACGATGATAGATTCTCTGCTTTGTATACGTCTCATCTTTACAATATCGATCCCAGCGATCCAAACTATAAGAAAACAAAGAATATGGAAAAACTTATACAGGAAAAGTTAAAGCGGCGACCGGCAGACTTGCCGCAAGCTCCGACCGTAGCTAAGAAATCGAAAGAAGATGCGGAACTGGGCCTTCTAGTTAAGAACATTAAACGCAAAACGAAAGGATTAAAATAGAAATAAAACAGCTTATTTTAATAACACATTTTTATTCTGTAATATCCATAATTATAAGTGCATAGAGGTAAAACGTGAAGACCCAACAATCCATGATTAAAAATAGTCTTTCAAAAATTTATCAAAAATATGTTCTATACTATATATCGATCTTAAATCTAGGTAGATGCCCTGGATATGATCGCTTTCTTGATTTCTCTGCCTAGAGCCGCTCCTAGAGGAGGCGGAACAGCATTGCCGACCTGGAAAACAATAAATATTATTGAAGCGGTACACAGAGAAAAGTTCTATTAATGATTGTACCGCAACCACCGTGGCTACAAGGTATTCTGAACTGATTTTAAGATTCGGGAATCACTGGTACGTTCGAGAATATGTTTTTTTATTCTTGATTTGTTAGGCTTGCATTTGACCACCATCTTGCCTAATGGTGAGGAATGATGCGGTCTACGATAGAGCATGTTTGCCAAGAAGAAATCTATTCACTCTCGACTCGAAGAAACTCAAAAAAATTACACAATAAAAGTTGAAACCGCGTTACGTGCGTGGTATGTCAACTATAAAATGTCGCTTATTTGTGCCTTAGTAGTTCGATAGTAGGTTGTGAGCCTAGTAAATAAATGAATAATAAACGTTTCACACTCATAGCACCCCACTAGGATATCCTCTTTCAGGGATGCCATGGAATACACACAAAGACAAGGAAAACTAACACCCCAGACCCAGAACAGATATTTAAATCCATCATTCAAAAATCAGAAATTGAAGCCGGGACTTTTTTAAAATTAAAATATAGGCTTGCCTGATGGGAAGCAATGATGCGGCCTACGATGGAGCACGCTTGCCGACCGATTCACTCTCGACTTGAAGACACATATTATAACCATCGAGGAATTTACCCATTCAGGCAGAACATTCCACACTCGTACGGTTCGCAAAATGAATGTGGAGTCAAAGCGTTTCGTTCGGGTTTTAGGTATGACAACCATAAAACGATGACGCTTTTTGGTGCCCTTGGCGGTCCGATAGAAGAACGGGCCAGAACTTCTGAGGGACTACTGGCTTATTAGGCGAATATACTACCGCTGAGCCAAACAAGTAGGGGATAATCCATCACATAATCAATGGACGACCTCTAGTGTGCGTGTGAACCTACATGCTATAAGCATTCAAAAGAAAAATAAAACAATTATTCGAGTCCCAAACCCTTTTTACTCACTGAATGAGTTTATGAGACTGCGTCTAACTGAATCTTCATTCTTGTGTAGTTAAGTACCTGTTAGTATATTCATTAGAACTATTGAAATAATTTTATGACTATTATTATTTTTTCTTCTTTTCCCACGTAGGTGGGATGAGAGTAGGCGGATGATGATGATGATTAGTTTTTCTTTAATTTTTTTTATTTTATGGTGAATTTGTACAATGTGTAATGACTTGCTCAGTGTAACAATCTGTTATAAGGCCAATAAATCAGTTTACCTGTCGGTGCTTGTCCTGCACGGAGCCGGCGAGCACGTAGGCGTCCGGGAAGCCCTGCGAGCGCGCGCACTCGCGCACCGACACCACGCGCGCCTGCGCCGGGTGCAGCACGCGGCCCTGCTTGCCCATGGGCTCGGGGTCCGTCACCGTGGTGCTGAAGTAGCCCTCCCAGCTGATGCGACCTGGCGTACACAACGTTCACAGCTTACTAAATTATAGCCAAACCGTTTATCTTAACACGCGCGTGTGTATCACACTAAGCACTTCCGCCGCCCGCACCTCTCTCAGTCCCCTTTGTCGTCATACCCCCGCGCCTCTGTACCGCGCAGGCGAGGACTAAGATAAACGGTTTGACTATACTTGTTAATAGATATCGATGTGTACTTTTTTTTGTAAAATACTAAACTTTAGTTAGAACTTTGTACAGTGATAAATCAAAACTTAAGTTTGTAATTGCAAATTGTTAATTTTAAAAATAATAATTTGGTGAGCTCATTTTGGGCTGGAGGACATTTTGAAAACAACGCGATCTGAACTAAACCAGTTCCATTTTAGTATCATGTAGCTTTTTTAGCCATGAATAAACTTTTCTGGATTTGTGTAAGTGTTTTAGTTTCACTAGATGTTAAATTGGCCTTAAGCAATCATTCCCAGTTGCTGAGATAAGATTTAGTAAGCGACTATTCCGCTTGACGTTTGTTCTGACCGTAGAGTCCCGCCCAGTTGTTGTGCCGGTTGCCGGTGTGCGGCAGACACCAGGGTATGAGCGTGTTCTCCTGCTTGTCCTGCGGCGAGCAGGTCCGGCCGGCGGCGCACGCGCACACGCCGCGGAGCGCGCCTGAACTGGACGCACCGTTGCGCTTGTCATCGTAGCGGTATTGTAGCACCTGCGGACGTGATGATGTCAATAATATGCTACGTTATATACGTAGATTATTAATAAAAGCTGGCCTTCACACAGATGCGGTTCACGTCGCTAGAGTAAATGAGGAGGTTATGACGATGTGGAATTTGTTACAGAGATGAAAAGACCTACAATTAAATACATTTAATTTATGTTTATCTACCCAGGTAATGAGTAATGACGGTTGGGAAATTAAAGAGGAGAAAAAAATTATAATTTAATATACTGACCTTGCATTTGGATCCGTCCGAAAGCGCAACAGAGATGTTAGGCAAGTCGCGCCAATCGGAGCCCGGGGTAGTCGGGATGCGGTAGATTCGAGCCTGGATAAGCGGCGCCATTTTTTTACAGATGTGGTCCCTTAATTTCGCGGAGTCGTCGTGGCCTCGCGCCGCGCGCTGGAAGTGGCTTTCCGGCATCGAGCCGTAGTCGATTTCGACCTTGGAAGCTCCGTTGGGGATCTGCGGCAGGTCGCTCATGGCGTCGCGCACGGTGCAGGTGCGGCGCGGGGCGCTCTCCTCCCAGCGCACGCCGCTCGCGAACCGCCTGCCGTCCACCGACACGGCCAGCGAGCACGCGCGCCGGCTGAACACGTGCGTGGGCTCCGGGTACTGCGGCAGCGCCAGTCCCGGCGCCGCGGCCAGCACTATCAGCCGCCGCCGCGTCTGCGGGACCCCGTAGTGCCCCGCCTGCAGTACCCCGAACGTGCACTGATATCCCATATCAAGTAGCGCGCGCAAAGTCAACTTCAGCACCATTCCGCGTTTGAATGCGACGAAATTGCGCACGTTTTCCAGGATGAAGTACTTGGGTCGATAGTAGTCGCAGTAGGAGAGGTAGGAGGCGACGAGCGAGTTTTTGAAGTTCGAGTAATCTCGGGAGTTGAACCGGTTCATTCCGGAGAAGCCTTGGCAGGGTGGGCCTCCGCATAGGAGCTCGACTTCCCCGCGCGCCGGCAGCCTCAGGCCGCCGCTGTGCGTCGCGCCGGACATTGCGTCCCGCAGCAGCGCGTTACAATCTTCCTTAAACACGGTGCAATTTTTATTGTTAAGGGAGTACGCGTGAGCGGCCGCTTCTAGGTTTTCGACCGCCCAGAGGCATTCGGCGGCCCCGACTTGGTGAAGTCCCTCCGATAATCCTCCACAACCAGCAAAAACGTCGAGCGTACGCAGTGGACGCACTTTTGCTTCTGCGTTGGTAGAATTGGTCTCGGCGGGCTTGCTCGATTTACCCTTCCCCTTCCCTTTGTCTTTCGCCTTTTCAGTTCTACCGACAACTGTAGCGTGGCTCGGTACATCCACCACACTTCCGGTGGCCTTATCGTATGCACTTCTAAAGTAGAACCTGCTCGGGTCTTTCTCGAGCCACTCTTGAAGCATATCACGCTGGGGAACATTTTGCTCGTAGATGAGGTGGCAGGGTCCCATAACTGCCGAGAATGGTACCTCGCGTATTTCGTCGCTCCAATACACGACGTTTAGATCTTCATGCTGGGGAAATTTATTCTTAGTGTTTTCAGGACGGTACATGACGTTGACTTTCAGGTAAATGTCCTGCGGTACGATAAGTGGTCCTTCTCCGATTGCGGTAACAGCCGCTATGTACCCTACGCAGAAAGGCTCGCCTGTGTCGATGTTCGATCCACGCAGATTGTTATCGCTCTTTCTGTAATACTCCGTGTAGATACTTTCGTCGACCTTCTCCAGTTTCGGTTTCTGGGTAGTGCCATTCAATCTGTTTTTCAATTTGAATGTGCCAGGTTTCAAAAATACTCCGCAGTCTTTTTTGTAGTCGTAATCTTGCCATCTGACCATACTCCATTCTGTTCTGTTCTCCGGTACGATGGGCGACTTCTCTGTCAATTTACTTATGACTCTCGGAATATTTTTCGCGTCTTTTCTCGTCTTTCTTTCACATGACGGACAGAATCTGTGTTTCCTTAATTCGTTCGGACATGCGGGATCTTCGGGAAGATCTTCGAAGCGAGCATTAAATCTTTTGTAGTACTTGCTGTAGAAATATGTTTTGCCGTCGTCGTCTATTGGGTTTTCCTCCACTTCTTTGCCTCCGAGGTTGAACCAGTCGGCGGGCGTGTCTTTTTTCTCTACGCACGCTTTTCTTAATATGGACGACAGAGGAGCTCCATGGCAACATCTATCGCCCAAAAATACCTCTCTCGGATCCCCAACTTCTCCTAGAACCGTATTCGACGACCTGATAAATACTTCTGCGTGAAAATAGCCCACATTAGGTTTATGTGCTTCATTCCACATATACACGACTCTTGCAACTAAAGATGGAATGTTTGGTTGTGAGGTTTCCAGCATGACAAAGTCGCCGTCACAAAGTTCTGAGCCGTCGATCTCAACTTTTTCGTAGTACACTTTAGTAGCATCTGTTTTAACTGGTTTTCCAATCCATTTGATTTTCCTACTGGCTGTGGTCTGTTTAACAGGCATCGTATCGTCGATCACATGTTTCTTTTCAGGTATTTGTTGAGTTTCAGCGTCGTCATCTATGTCAGACTCTTCGGCTTGTTCAACGGCCATGTTTGGACATAAACGTCGAACGCACGCCTTTTTAGTGCGACCGTGGCCGCCGAATTTGGCCATTGCTCTGCAAGCGTTACACTCGCCGCAATCCGGCAGCTGGCAAGCTTCGCAAACGCCGCATCTCTTCCTCCTTAATACTAGTTCATGGTTAGTTTTATCCAACTGATTTGAGAAAAAGCTTTCAAAGGTCTTTCTCACTAATGGTGTGGTGGTGGCCTTAGTCCAGGCTTTTTTGTCTACTTTCTTGTATACAATTTTGGTGCGTGTTTTACGTCTGCCGAATTTGATGCCCATCAACTTAATGAGTTCTCTCATGCACGGCAGAGTGATCAGAGGTTCGTCGTCTTCGTCTGCTTCCAGGCTGACTACTTGGTCGCACACAAAGTGTGCATGTTTGTGTAGCATTTCTTCACTCATCTCTTTATCATTCAGCTCTGGGATGGTGTGACCTCTAATATTTTCTAACAGATCCTCATATGTTGGCTGTAAATAATTATATTCCTCTAAATATTCAACAACTACTTTACTGATCCAAATTTTCTCATAGAGATTGTCCATGAGTGGTTTGTATTGTTTGCTGGGATTCTGCAAGTTATATTCACCAAATTCAGTTGATAAAGTTATGCAGTTCTTGTCTCCACCATCGAATCCATGAATAAACCTGCAAGGTTATTGTAATTTTATTTGTGTCATTAACATGGACTACAAAGAACAAGTTGAAACAAGGACATAACATTATAAACTAACCATTCTATGATGGGTCCAATATCTTTTGCTGGTACGGACTCTTCATCAATCTCAGCGGAATCAGAACAAATCGATTTCAAATAACCGGACATGTATATCCGGACATCATTCTCCACCAGACCACTGTCTATGGCGCAAAGGTGCCCTTGTTGGTCAAAAATTGAGAAGCCTGTGATGTTAGTTTGTGGTCTCTCCATAATATCACCTTCATCACCTGAAAAAATAGTACACTAGTAGTTAGTTTGGTAGTGTATTTTCAAGAAGTGTTTAAATTGCAGAAAGATTAAATTATGCACAAATAAATAACTAAGCTTGCATTGCAGTTAAAATTGTACTACAGCAGGACATCATACTTTTATTTTCTGAATAGATTACGTCTTACTCTGGGCCACTTGTGGCAGTACTCATACTTCCTAAGATAAAAATAAGGTGTTATCTTCTTTAGATACAAAATTATTTTAAGTTTTTTATCAACACCAAATATTATTAATGCTACTTATTTTTTCTCACCTGAGGATAAAACTAATTTTTCATTAGTCAGTGCTATATATTCTTCCACAGCATTCTGTGGGTGTCCTTGATAGTAAATCAAGTCAGAGTTATTCAAAAACTGTCCGCAAGTGTCACATTTCTCATTGTTTGAATTATTAGTAAGCATTTCTGTTGTATCAATGTTCATGCCACTTTTTGTATCTTCCGTTTTCGGTTCAACCTGTACATCAGTTTTAGTCTCGTTTTTGATAGATAGAATGTTATCAATATTGGCGCTGTCATCTAAATTATTAGATTTATTTTCAGTATCGGCAGAACTTTTTTCCAGGTCATTGTTTTTATTATCAAGCATTTCTTTGTCATTAATTTTAGAATCGTCCGAGCTTTCTACATTATCTGCAATTTCAGATAGTGAGCTATCTGCACTTTTATCAGCTTCAGCCTTATTTTGGCCATTTGTCTTCATTTTTTTCTGTAAATAGTTCATTTTATCTTGTAAATGAGCTTGAAATACATGTACTAATAATAATAGAGTAATTGAAAGTATTTGAAAGACTAAAATAGTGTAAATTTGATTGGGTGTTTTGGGGATGAGACATTTTTTAGCAGTAAATTGATGGTGATGAAATAAGTATAGGGGAACTTCAGTCGAAACAGCAGGGGTAATCCATTTCCTCAGAAAAAGCTAAATGATTTCATGTTGCATCTGTGTGATGCAAGTCTATTAACTGCCGCTCCTAAAGTCTGCTATTCTGACTGCAGCATAGTTCATAGCAGCTGTAAGGGTTCAATGGCCATCCTGCAAAATCTTCATAGAGCATTTACTGATGTTATAAGTGACTTTCTGTAGTTTTGCACTGATGCTGTAAAAAGTTTGTACACATTGGAATAGAAAATATCTTTGCCACTTCAGCAGTTGGCCCAAGGCCTTGCTTCGTTATTTTAAGGAGCTGAGTTAGCTCGGGTAATCGCTGGCAAGGGGGAAACGCATAATGCAGACGGACTCATCGCCCCTATTACAAATAAGAATTGGAATGGGCCACGGCAGGGCACAGTTGCATTTCAATATCAATTTGTACCTAACTGTAGTGTGCTATGGTTCATACACAATTTACTAAAGTGATGCAGGATGACTTTGATTTCGATTCGGTACATCCTAATGTGCGCAAACTTTAACAGAGTACTATATTTGTAGATACTCACACTGGCATTGACTTCATCTTCATCTGGACTTAGGCTCCTTTTGGAGGGAAACATACTTGTAATTTTTAATTGATTGTTATTTCCATTCCTTACAGATCTTCGAAGTGCTCTGTAAAAACAATATAAACCAAACTTGAAGGCAGAATATTGGAGTTTTGTTTAATTATTTATTATTTATGTTAGAGTGAGAACAAAGTCCCAACTATCGCATATTATTGTTAAAAAAATTAATCCTAAAACATATGTGGTAAATAGGAAGGCTACATCATATACACATGGGCGTTTACAAGTAAACTAGGTACTTACCTTTGAGAATTGGGCGACTTTAATTTCGCTGTGGGCGAAACGTTGTTTGATATGCCTCGCGGGCTTCTTGATGCACTCCGGTTTCTAACCGGCATTGTAGACTCAGGATAAAATAATCTTACTATCTAGGACACATTTACTTTTATGAAATATTCTGATATGTCTCGTCTCACTCACAAAATGATATGATTGGAAAATAATCGGAAATTCACAAACGTTTATAACGTTTGGATCAAAAATAAATAGAAATGGCGCGAAAAATGTACAACAGTAACAGTACAACTTGGTTTGAATATGACAATTGAATTAGATTTGACATTGAGTGTAATAAAGTTAGTACACAAGTTTTTTTTCAACTTAATGCTCAGGTTCGGCTATAACGGTTTTCATTTATGTAAACTTATTTTGATTTAGTATATAAAGTGTGTAAGCATGCATTACATGTATATTTATACAAATATACAAAATCGTTAAAATATAATAATATCAAATATAAATAAACTAAAATATGGAAAATGTGTAAAATAGCCGTAAAGGCATCGTCGTGCGCACGTGCGCATAGGGCAAAAAAAAAACAGTCGTCAGTCAGTTGTAGGTTCTAGAGTCAGCTGTTTTTTGTTGATATAATGTTGTTTACAAAGATAGGTTATAAAAAATAGAGTTAATAAAATTTTAATTTTTAAAGTCCTTTCTGAGCGACATATTTAATTGCCAAGGAATAAAAAAATATTCCCTGCCGGAGTTACATGACCGCGTCCATTGAGAATTTCCTAAAAGTTATAGACACATACCTATGCTGTTAGTTGGTGTTGGTGGACTTGGTGGTCGGGATCTCGAGTGGGACGCTTAGCGTAGCTCTATAATTATAGCTCCAAGAGAAGAGCAGAGCATTACCAGCTTGGTGCACTTACGAAACAAAATGTGGTCGGCTACGATAAAAAAGTGTAGTTTTCAAAAGCCTAATTTGCGACTGTGTTCTAGTATAACCTCGCCAAATTTTGATATGGACTATTACTGCAATAGCAAAAACCTTGAAGAAATCAAGCACAATATCAGAATTCGTAAGGGTATCGGCAATCTTGATAAAGTTCTAGAGTTATACAATGGTTACAAAGTAGTATCTGTCTCGGACAGTTCCTGGCCAAATATTAGTAAATCTTTATTAAAAGAGCTAAGCTTATTACCGAATAAGACGCATCCTAGTGTTAAAGAAAATGCTGAACCTAGATTGAAGCGTCTGATAAATGAAAAACGCGATTTTGGTGGTCACCCTTCTCTAGAGTTCAGTGACATAGCACAGCGTTTGAATTTGGTAAGAACTGAAAAACTGGGCAACACATGTGGACATAAAAGCTATTATTTTCTCGGAGAAATGGCAGAGTTAGAAGAAGCATTGATAAAATACACAGTTACTGAGCTATTAAAGAAGAATTTCAAGCTGGTATCAGTCCCAGATATTTTGCCGAGGAGTGTGTTGGAAAGTTGCGGGATGACTGTTAACAGTGACCGTACACAGGTATTGTATCATTCTCGTCACCCTTCTGTCATTTATAAGCTAAGACTGAGCATCCTATACCCAAGCATCAAAATATTATTTACGACAGTGACACAGTTGTGAAAAGTGATAAACTGAGGCAGGGCTACTTTTACACCTATCAAACTTTAAATCTCTAACTGGCCACTTTTTAACACTTTGGCTGCATGAAACATACTTTGTGTTTTCCTTTACGCGACGCGAGTGTGGCTGCACACGCCAGGCGCGTAAAACACAACGCGTTTGACTATTAGCCGCGCCTGAGGCAAGCGCATGTGATTATTAGCCGTTCAAAATGTTAATGATCACTAAGCATTATTATTATCTCTAGATATATTCACTGGATCCCCACCATCACGGACCTGACTTGTACCTATCTGGGACTGCTGAAATGTCAATTGCTGGTCTCCTGATGAACTCTCTGCATGATAAACAGGAGCTTCCATTGAAGCTGGCAGCTGTAAGTAGATGCTACAGGGCCGAAACATCAAATGTTGTTGAAGAGAGAGGTATTTATAGGTATGTTTGACTAAAACTTTAGTAGTACTAGCAAAAAAATTATTAAGTCACGTAAAAAATCAGCTGTTCCATAGAAAAATGTCAATGAAATTCAACAAAGTGTATGGAACAGCTTTTTTTTACGCTTTGGTCTCATAATAAAAGATGTTCATAATGATGAATACTATGGGCTCTTCTCGGCTTAGCATACCCTTTCTGTATAATATCATATGTGTAGTATAATATCATGTGCTTATAACCAATAACCATAGAAAATAATATAAATGAAGAGTATGAACTAATTAAGGAACTTGAATAGATTTGTTTAATTCTTTCAGACCTTGTTATTATTTTCAGCCTGTTAGCGTACCTTCAATTTTTATCCATGACTAGCGGCCCATCCCGGCGTCGCACGGGTGGACATTGTTCTGAAAAAAGATTTTCCCGCTTTTATGTTGAATTTTTTTCTGAATTTTCTTTGCTATAAACCTCACGGAGCCCGAGACCTTTCCAACGAATGCAAAACCGTGGAAATCGGTTCGTGCGTTCTGGAGTTATAGCGTCAGGAAGGAAAACCCGATTTATTTTTATATAGTAGATAACTTTTTCAGCATTTCATCCTAACTAAATTAGTTGTATTGTAAATTCAATAATTTCAATTTCCAGGGTTCACCAATTCACTAAAGTAGAAATGTTTGCGGTCACAACTCCTGAGCAATCAGAAGAGATGCTGGAGCAGGTTCTGAATATACAAGAAGAGTTGTTCTCTTCTCTAGGGCTGCATATGCAGGTCCTTGACATGCCTCCACAGGAGTTGGGGGCCCCAGCTTATAGGTGGGTCTTTATAAGTCCCATGTTAACACTTTGGCTACACATACCTCGTTTACCTTTGCGCGACGCGAGTGCGGCTGCACACGCCAGGCGCGTAAAAAACAAGGCGTTGGACTATTACCTGCGCCTGGGGCTAGCGCATGTGATTACTAGCCGCAGCCAAAGTGTTAATATTTATGTCAAAGTAATGTTGAATTTAGATAGATAGTCTAGTAGATAGATAGTCTAGGTTCGTTTTGGGACTAAAAACAGTTATAAACGCCACTTTTGCTCACAATCATGTGTGACAAACAAACATGCTTATGAATTAAACGTTTTGACATTTTAACTGTTACTTTTGCTACTGATTCCAAAATGAATGCAAGGTTAGTTAGTCTTGGATTATAGGTTAGTTATAATGTATAATTACTTTAATTATTTATAAAATTATCTATAGAAATATGTAGAAAATAAAAATATATTATCTATAATATCTATAGCTCAAACGTTTCTTTCATTACTTAACCGTTAATTCAATTTTTCAGGAAATATGACATTGAAGCCTGGATGCCTGGCCGTAAAACCTACGGAGAAATATCAAGCTGCAGTAACTGTACTGATTATCAATCTAGACGCCTCAATATGAAATATAGTGATAATGGTAAAATTGGCTATGTTCACACACTGAATGGCACTGCTTGTGCCGTACCCAGGATGTTAATTGCTCTGCTGGAAACTTACCAACATCCAAAAGGCAAAATTGTAGTACCAGATGTTTTGCAACCATTCATGAACAGAAAGAAATATATAGCCAAAAACACATCAGTACCTGAACTTAAGTTACTTAAAATAAAAAGATAAACTTTTTGGAAACGGAATTTTATTTTTTCTTTACAATATGTGTCAGTTATTATCAGATTTTTTTTTCAATAGCTTGTTTTGTTTTGAATACTTTTTAATTTTTGACTTAAATTGATTGATGTCTACAGTTGTGTCTGTACTAGTAGAAGCAGGGGCACTTATTTTTTCTTCTGGTGGTATAAAATCTTTTTGCCTTTGCTCTTGTTTTGCTCGCTTTACTTGAGCCTGTTTTTCTTCTTTCTCATGATGGCGCTTCACCTTCTTTTGGTCATCTTTGAGGAAGTATTCTCCAGTTGCCAACTCTCGGTCAACTTTACTTTCAGTCTGTGCCGGAGGGAAGGGTGTGTAAGGCTTCTTCTTAGTTTTCTTCTTGGGCTGCTTTCTCGGAACATTCTTGCTTTTGAAATTAGGCAAAAATCTATCCCAACTCTCATTTTTCAGTTTAGGATCCTTCATTAGCTCTCTTTTGATCATAAGACTTTTTATGTTGTACATGGGATGAATATTTTTCATGGTGTCTTCAACTATGCGTCTGACTTGGACTAACCCTTTGTAAGGTCCAACAACAGACACTGTATTGCCTTGAACCAATACGTAGCACTCGGTTAGCAGCTCTATAGACTTTAACGTAACCCCATTGGGTCCAATGATGCGTTGTCGTCTTTTCATAAAGGTGTCTTTCTTGCTAACAAATGAATTTATCTTAATGATATCACATCCTGTTTCATCTTCTATTACTCGCACAGCTTGTTCAAATGGCACGCTTCTGGAAAGAAGTTTCATCATATCCCTGGCTTTTATTATGATGTATGGGTCCCAAGTTTTTCTTGTAGTTTTAACGGTTATGCTGCCTTCGATAAGGTCTAGTTCAGCAATTATATGATGTTCACTTAGTACTTTTTGAACAAGAGGCCAACATTCTTTCAAGTATTGTTCTCTATATTTTGGAAATAGAGTAGCGAATTTACTCTCTTCTAGTAGGCCGTGCGGATTATCGTCAGGTGTAAATTTTGGTATTTTCATGGACCAAGCATTTTCTACAGGACCTATATCATGTTTATCTTCGTCTAAGTCTTCGTTTTGCATCGTAATTTAACTCTTTTTACGCAAATACTTAGCAAATTTAACAATATAAACTTTACGAACACGTGAAGATGAAATGAAAATAAAAAGTACGCCGTACGGCAATAATGTAAGACACGCAGGTCGCAGACAGATTATTTTGAACACAGATAATATCCAGGAAGGAATTTACGGCCACTAAAAATGTGTTGTGCAATATCATAAAATATAATTTACAGCCCGCTTGTGTGTCCGTTTTTCGTGTTCCCATCATTATCATCCACAGCCTTCTTTATCCCAATGCTGGGTATAGACTTCCCTATCGTTATGCCATCTGCCTCGGTCACATGCTAATCGAGTCCAGGTTCGACCCGTGACTTTGACTATCTCGTCGCCGGACGACCAACGCTCCGCTTACCTTACCTCAGCCACCACTTCGGCATTGTCTTACTCCACCTAGTGTCTCCCTGCCTAGCCACGTGTCTTGCCCAACTCCACTTTAAATTCAATAAAACGGTTCCGACGTCCCGAACTTTAGTTTTCTGTTGGATTTCTGTATTACGGACTCGATCTTAGAGTTTGATGCCGAACATGGACCTCTATAATGGCTCTCTGTGTTACTCTGATTTGACGCTCGTGTACCCATGGCTTCGAAAAATCGGATTGTGTAAAATGGGCCACGTAAAACGGTTCATACATTATTGGCCATATAATAAAGGGATTCGAAAAACTATGTACTATTTTTTTTCCATAAAACCACCTTATATATCAATAATCATTAAGTACAGCCCGTTTTTCGTGTGTATGGTTTTGTAAAATTGGGTTGTGCAAAATTGGTCACGTAAAACAACCTGTACAGCACGTGTCGCGGAAAACGGTCCGTACATTATTGGGCCATTCATTATTTCCTCATTATTTCATTATTGCAACAGCCATATCCGGGAATTCTCGTTATTTCCTGTTGGTTACCAGTTTCAAAATTATTCCGCAATTTAGGTATTCTATTCACTGCACGGATACTATTTTATGCACATACACAGATCATGTCTTACGTCTTTTAAGTCTCATAATCGTAAGTATAGTTGCAAAACAACCGTTTAAAACGATAAAAAAACCGTTTTAAACCCGAAAACAATCATTTTAAACAGTTGATTACCCGACTACACCGAAATTTTTACACGTCGACTAACTCACTAAATACTTAAAATTTACAGGAATTTGGCGAAGTTCACACGTTTATATTGTTATTCATCAATATCAAGAGCGAGACGGTGCAATACTTAGAAATGAGAGGTTCAATGTCATGTTGCTTCCTTTTAGCAAAGCAAGTAGTCCATTAAAAAGTTACATTTGGGGTTGCATTTGCCGGAGGACGCATTTTCATTTTTTAAACATCAAGGAATAGTTAAATCCAAATATCTGGGTTTGCCTTTCGGCCGCCATCTTAGAAAACGGGGTACAAATGGTTTTTATAGTTTATACGACAAACTATAGGTCTCACAAAAAAATACTATAAAACACTTTCTGTTGCAAATAAAATTTTCTACAACTTTAATTATGAAACTTTTAGTCGTAAAACAAAAAACAACAAAGTTATGAGTGAAAATCGATGAAAACTCAAAACAACTACATACATCGAAATTTTTTAAATATTTTTTTTCAAAATACTAGTAGGTAGGTATGTATTTTATACCCATTGCGACTGGTCAAACGTAACAAAAATAGTTTTTAACAAAAAAAAACTGTTTAAACCGACCGGTTGAATTCGTTTTAAAATTCGTTGTGAGTCTTAAAAGTCTTTAGTAATTATAAGTATATAAATTAAAAGTACAATTGTAATAAAGTACTTTTATCTACTAAGTATTTATTCTATATTTTAGGATAAAAGAAAGATTAAATTAATTACGTTTTTCTCGGCTAAAAGATTGTGTAACTCGGGAGATTTTTATCTGCGCTGGCAGCATTGCTATCTTAAGCGGCCTCCAGACTCCCGCGAGATTCACGGCGTGAAGTCGCGCCGTGATTCGTGCGCGAAATCTCGCGCGTACGACGTCGGCTACACATTCACGCTAGGTTCACAGTATAGTTCGCGCACTCGACCACGATGGACCCCGAAATTGCTGCTGCGGGACTTCTTTAATTTAATTTAATTTAATTTAATTAATTTAATTTTAATTTTAATTTAATTTCTTTAATTTAATTTTTTTTCTTTAACTTCTTTTCTTCTTTTCTTTTTTTTTACTTCTTTTTTTTTTGCGCATTAGCTATTTATAACTACGCTTCTGTCAAGCTTCTGTCAAATAATTCTGGAAAATATAATATAGCCTAAAAATATATTAATATAAATAATATAAAATATATTATAGCCTCGAAACACAACTTCACCAACACTACCGCTCTCGACACTCGACGATGCACGACTGAGCGGCCTGCGAATATGTACCCAAGACAAGTTCGCGGCAAGTTCGCGGCCCGCGAGCCCTTTGTCGCGGGACAAAATACCGACAATTTTCGGGGAACGAGGCGCGAACCCGCGAAGAATATGCGAATCCAATCTACACTCACGGTTCGCGGGAAGTTCGCGGCTTCGCGCGCGATCCGCGCGCGAGTGTGGAGAGGCCTTTACGACGGGTAAGGCCCGCCGGACGACATTGCGAGTTAACGATTTCCCCTTTTCCATTCTAGAAAATAATTTTCGCCGACACAACGCTCAAAATGCTCAAATCATTTGGTGGGTCCAGTCGCTTCAGTTGAAAGTGCTTTAAGTGAAGTCAAGGATTTAAAGGTAAGCTTTTGCGAATAATTTACTTCTGATAGTAGATACCTTCTTACGTTAGATTGTTTAAAAACTTAGTACCTACTTAGGTAATCGCAGTATAATTTAGCCATCACAAATTAGTATTAGGATTTTCAATTGTCCATACCCTAAGAACTTAGGAACTGGTCCATCCTGTTTTGTATCTCTTTGTTTCCTCCATAGATTTATAAACAGGATTCATTGTAAAGTTTTCCACAACGGAGGTTGAAAGTAGTTGGTAAAGTAGGATGTAGGGTTTGTGATTGTAGCATTGTAGGGATGCTATTCGGTTTACATTCGATGACTATCAGTGTCTTGTGCTATTGGGATAATTCTGTGCTCTTTCGGAATATCAAACAGACAATAAATAAGGATAAACTCTCTATTGTTTATTTGTCTCTCTAGCAATTACAAACAAAAAAATAATGACGCTAATACTAGACTAGTGCAACAATTGGTGATGTTACTCGTATCGCTAAAAGCAGTCTCTTGCAGACAATCATAACCTTTGTTCTTACCAAAGTATCTGGTACAATTAATGGTAATTTGACCAAACAACATTAATTTTTATAATCTATTTTTATGTTTTGTACTTACACTTCTTTAGGAGGTAGTTTGTAGGGAAGTATGTTTTTAATTTTAAAAGTTCTATGGCTACCTACATTCTGCAAATAAAATCTTGAATCTTACGAAGTACAAGCAAAGAGAATTATACCATTCAGTTATTAATTTTGGTACATTTACACAAAATGGCTGCCTAGCTATGCTGCTTTAGGCTAGTATTCGTAATAAAGGATTACTATAGTTATCCTCTATTTTAAACTAATATGGCTAGTATTCACGCATTCGTCATAATTTATAGAATTAATGATTTTACGTAAATATAGTGTACCTACTGAATATTTTAGCCTCCAGTACTGTCTACTTGTTTTCCTGTATATTTGTGTGTTTGTAAGTACTTACTTTGTCATCGATTTTACTTATAGCTAATAAGTATGTAAGGTATATCCTGAAGAGTATAACTTAGATATTGGATATACCTGCTCAAGCACGCAAAAACGGCTGAATCGTTTTAGATAAAATTTGTTATGGAGTTAGCTCCTAGAATAACTTAAAGCGTATTCTTTCCCTATCTTCTGGGTAGACCTGTATCCCAGCAGTGGGAGGATTAAAGGTTGAATATGATGATAATACCCGGAAAATGGGGGTAAAACCGGCGAGCGCACCTAGTACCTAATCCTTCTTAGGCCAAACAGTTGTCTGTGTTTTTACCTACTCTTTCACGCTGAAACGGCTTATATTAACGGAATTGGATGAAATTTGGAATCGAGGTAGCTTTTACCCTGGATTAGCACATAGGCTTCTTTTCACCGCCATCCCGTGGGTGAAACCGAGGGACGCGGCTATATTACAATGACGGTGACCCAGGTTGTTAACCAAACTTTTTTCAATTCGTTTTTAGGGAAGTAATTTATTTTTGATTTGCTATTCTATGGGCCTGTGTAACTTAAATGGTTATTCCAAGATTTTCTTTCTTAAGTTTAAATTTTTACAATATTATATGAAAAGCCTAAAAATATTATAAAATCCTAAAACCGAAACTTAACTTACATATTATTTATTATATTCGTACAAATGACTTGTTACACTAATCGTTATACCTACTCGTACCTACGTATAACCTAATGGCACTTACATTAATTACACTACGTCACGTCAGTATTTATAAGTGTTATGAAGAAAATCCAATAATAAATTCGAAACACAGATTTTTAGCTATAAGGTCCTTGGTCCTTTACTTATTTTATTAAATACTAGCTGCACCCGGCGGTTTCACCCGCCGTATTTTTTTTACTTTTTAGCCTACCCAGCTACCCTCTATTAGAGCAAACAAAACATAAATATTTAAATCGGTCCAGCCGTTTTCGAGTTTTAGCCAGACGAACGAACAGCGCAGCGATTCATTTTTATAAACACTTATACGAAGATGTACGTAAGAACAAAGGTCCAATGGCCTTTGTTCATTGTACATGTCATTGTATTTCAATAAATCGGATGATATTTTACGTATCTAGCACGTAGTTAGTGCGTAATAGCATATTATGTAACTAATGATTGATGATATTTTCAGTCAAAAGCTGCGCCGTGCTAAAAGAAGAAAAATGGACGACGATATGGACCCAGGTATACCTATAAATACATTTTTTTCCTAAAATTCGACCATACAAAACTTTTATTGAGTAGTTTGAAACCCCAGAGCCCAGAAGTTAAACTTTACTTGTCATTCATCTGGTCTAGGCTCACGGCATATTGTTTATTATATTTTTACACCTATTTATTTAACTTGCAACAGTTAGTTTGTTTGTGTTGGTCAAATCATGAAACTTAATTTTGAACCACTTCTTAATCTATTACTTAGCACTTTGACTGCGGGAAACATATACGAGTACCTTGTGACCTTGTGTTTTACTTTGTGCGACGCGAGTGCGGCTGCACACACCAGGCGCGTAAAACAACGCATTTGCTTACCATCAGGCAAGATGGCGGTCAAATGCAAGACTATTGAATAAAAAAAATATTACTATTAGCCGCGCCTAAGACAAGCACATGTGATTATTAGCCGCAGTCAAAGTGTTAAGTCCAATTTAGCTGAAACTTGGTACCAGTCGTAACTCCGACGATAATGCAATACGAACATGATCAAATTTTTTTTGAGTATCGTTCTATTGTTCAAAATAGAGACTTGTACTAAGAAGTCTTAGTGTATTGTGCTCGTACCTTCGACAGTCTATCTTGGTTACGTACTTGTAGCAAAGAGTCGTTATTTTACCGTATCGTAGGACTCGTACTGTATGATGCTTCATAGGCTGCAAGGTAGGTACATAAAATAATTATCTCTCGCACAATATATCACTTATATACCTTTACATACATATCAGGGCCCCCATTTCCACCAAGGAGCGCCTCTGCAACCAGGAACCCGCGGGGCAGAGGCGGTAACCCTAGAGGCAGGGGATGGAGGTCGAACTCTGGCCAGAGGAACGCCTCGCCTGGCCGCGACTGGCACAACGGGCACGCCGGCCAACCCGGCCCTTCTACCTCTCGGAACAACAACCGCGGACGCCGGTGGCCTTCGCAAACTCGAGACAATCATAATAATCCAGGTTCGTTTGTATAATATTCAGTCTAGCTACGGTTTGCGGTTTCAGCTGCGGTAACGATGACGACAATGAAAAGTCTATGATAAGATTGCAGCTCCCTATTCATACCCTA
Source organism: Alcis repandata (assembly GCA_949125135.1). NCBI lineage: Eukaryota > Metazoa > Arthropoda > Insecta > Lepidoptera > Geometridae > Alcis > Alcis repandata. Next base: position 7,375,652 of record OX421239.1, on the reverse strand, counting down.
TAAGTTAACAGTTTATGTGAGAGTCGATAGAGTTGTAAGAATAAATTAATGCTTACACTATTGTATACCTTAATACAAAAGTTTTTGAGGGAGTCGGTGTGTATGTTTGTTACTTCTTCACGCTGAAAGAGCTCAGAAGGTTTGAGTGAAATTTGGAATTTACATTACTTGTAGGTATGTGTACCTATTAACATTAGTTATACCTGGGATTACCACATTGGCTACTTTTACCGATACTGTAGAATAGCGTGTGTAACCGCAGGCGTAGCTAGTCTTGGCCTACAATCATTCTAAGAATTTGATAAAAAGGTATAATACAATATCAGGAATACAGCGACTCCTTAGCGTTTCATTATCTACTGTTTATAAATTGTTCAGATGTGCAGCAATTCCAAACAAATGGCAATACAAGGCCTCAACAACACAACCAACGTAGAGGCAATGGAAACAGGAACTTCGATCGCGACGTGGATTCTAGAAGAAACGAGAGCAATCGCAAGAAATACATCGGCTTCAAGCTGCTAGAAGAAATTTCACAATGTGATAGTCAAGACGCGCTCAGTAAACTAACTGAGCGCAGGGAAGCGTTTATGGAGCTGGTTCAGGCACCCATTGAAAAACTCGACATGTTTGTCCTCATCATTGAGTGCATGGCCAAAGTGTGCCAGTCCTCATTCGATGAGCTCAAACTTAAGTTAGTGAGGGAGACATGCAACTCGAATTTCATTGTGAGCCTCAAAAGCTATTTGATGGATCTCCCATACCCACAGTCTAAGCCGGCCAATAATTTATATTGGAAAAATCCAGACTCGTTTTGGAAAAACTTAATAACATTCTTCGAGACTGTTATAAACACGTCTCCCAGTCTTGCTCTAGACAAGTGCAGATCTTTAGTGGAAGCCACTTCCAGAGCGTGTCTTGATGGCTTGAGAGAACGACATGAATACAACTTACCTGACGAATTCGTAACCAAATTGACAGATCTGAGAGAGTCGATGAATACATTCGAAAAGATGAAAGAGGTACGTAATTTGAATAAACTATGGGTTAATTACACGTAACGAACAGTGGCGAGTCAGTGCCCTCGACTGAGTACTCGGTTTGTAAGTACCTATATAAACAGTTCGATGCAAGACAGTCACTAGAACCATAATTTGTTAGCTCGGCTGAGTGTGCCTATTTACTGTCTCGCCACTGTACTCGTTACGGGTAACCAACCTATACTTAAGTGACATTCGTTCGTTCTGCACATTTTTTTTAATATTGCGCAACAGTTAAGCGACATTGAGCCATCTAACTACGCTATGCTTGAATAATTTATAGTCTACCACAGGTCGAGTTTCGACTCACACCGATTTTCTTATTTTCCATATTGTCAGGCCAACCAGAAAGCAGGAAAAAGATTTATGCCCGATGAAGGGGCGCCGCCGGAGAATTTCCGGGAGCTGAGCGTGATGCCCACGAGGGAAGACCTCATGCACAACAGACCATTCCTCCGGCCGAACATTGTCGACGGCGCGTATGAAAACGTGGAGCACTACTTGGACGTCCAGTTCAGATTACTCAGAGAAGACTGCTTCGGACCCTTGCGCGACGGACTTCGTGAGTATTTTTTTTTTATTTCAAACCGACAAGCCTTTGCTTCGTTGATTTCTAAATTAGAGTTCAAAAACCTCGGCGTTACAGGTATAATCGACGGTGTTCGCTTATCAACAGGTGGCCTGCTTGCTAACGATGCCATAAAACATTCCTGTAACAATAGAATGTTTAATTCTTGGCCTAGTACTTGTTACCCATTTGACAACCTGTTTGCCTCAGCGGTAGTGTATCCGCCTTATAAGCTAGAGGATCCGGGTTCGATTCCTGGCCGGGCAGGTAGTTGAATGATGAATTTAAATACATATCTGCTCTGGGTCTGGGTGTTAGAGATGTCCTTGTCTTTGTGTGTGTTACATGGCATCCCGGACACAGAGTATCTTAATGGGGAGCTTGTTAGTGTTTACCTATCGTATTAATGTATGTAGGTACATTTGGAACGACATAGCCACAGGCTAAATAACCGGTACAATCGAATATACATCACAGTTATAATAAGCTCAGTTTGAATTCCTAAAGATCGCCTGGTAGTTCAGTTCCCGGATTAGGTAAGCGAATGGATTTTGGGTCGACGTAAAGCGTCTGTGTCGAGTGAGTTGTATCATGTAGTGTAGAGAATGTGCTTGTACACACGCAATCTACCGTTTCTATTATCTTTGGACAAAGTGGAAACAATGTACATCTAATGAAATAACATCCGTTGTTTTGCGGTTCCAACGTTATACTGTAATCATATTACTCAGAAATATTCGGGGTTCACAATTGTAACCAGAATACGATCATGTGATTGTCGTACCACATAAGCAACAATGAAGAATCTTATATTATACTTATAATAATTATGAAAATGAAATATGAATCGCTGTTCGTTTGGCTGTTATAACTCGAGAACGGCTGGACCGATTAATTTTGATCTTGAAATATTTGTAGGTATAAGTTCAGGGAGGGTTTAGATTAGACGGTGAGAAACATGAAAAATAAGTAAAGAAAAATACTAAAATCGACAATTTAATTTTCCAATACAAACTGTTCCTACCTGTGAAACATTTGATGTTCGGTACGGTCATAGAGTAGTACTGTAATAACGGAGGTAGGTACGGTAAACTCGGGATGTCTGATCTCTTTTGTCTTTTTAGAAATAAAAAATAGTGCCACTTGGTTGTCAAATATTTATAGGTGTGTTCAGAAATTAGTCCGATCTTTTTGGTCTGTTTTGTTAGTTTTTTTTTGTTTTGTTTGCTCTAATACAGGGAAGGTTTAAAAGTAAAAAAAAAAACAGCGGGTGAAACCGCCGGGGGTCAGCTAGTGCTAATATAAATGAATATGAATATTCTTAGTAGGTACCAACGACCTTCAAAAAGAACTTAACTTTTAAAAAAAAGCTCTTAGAGTTTTATTGATAACATATCTTCATGGAAAGCTATCTGCTTGAAAACATCATTATCTTTTATATTACTTACAGGTCAGTATATAGAAGACCCTAAAAGGAGAAAATACGATAACATTCGGTAAATGCTTTTACAAATTATATTTAATTAAATATTTTAATCCTTGATCTAAATACGATAGTTACTGAGTTACGTATTTTTATATCAATAGTAATTAGCATTGATTTAGATTATTATTATGTTTATGATCATTACCATGCTTACTTTAAATATAAATAATAGTTACCTAAAATACTATCCGAACTAAAACTTGTATTTTTTTTGTAATAAATGAAAAGACAGTTAATTAAAGTAAAAAACAATGTAACAAAAAAATTATTATGTAAAAATTTATTTTTTTGGGAAAACCCAATCCTACCTAAGACTAACCTACGAACATACCTAAGACGAAATTAAAATTTTCAGGGTGTTTCATGACGTGAAATTCGCCAAGCCGTACGCGTCACAAACCAAAATTGGATCGTTTGTGCAAATCGACATGAAGACCAATAGAAACTTCAGAAAAATAAATTGGAACAACAGCAAGAGGTTTATTTTCGGCTCTCTTGTCTTGTTCACGAAGGATAACTGCAAAAGTTTCTTAGTTGGTACAATATTGGATCGCGAAACCAAGTATCTAATGGAGGGACTGGTAAGTAAAATACTTTATTAATAATAATAGGTATAATTAAATTTAATAAAGTATAATAGGTATAAATAACATTAAAGTTGCTAAATAAAATTAAACTAACTGGTAAGTTGAGTAAGAAAATGTTGAGGTTTTTTGGTCGTTTTTAGCTCTATTAAATTGTTGAACCAAGTTTCGTCGAGATAAGTTGAAAAATGCGACCTGTATGCGAGTACCAACAAACAATCCGGACAGATGAAAGCAAATTTGGCCAGTCGTTGAGACGCTTCGCTCGCTCTGTCAATTAACTTACGTTGTAGATACCAGTGTCGCTGATGGGCGGCGAGTTCAACGAGCGGCTGTACAACGACGAGGCTCCGTTCACCATGATCGAGAGCGAGGTGTACTTCGAGCCGTACTTCCACGTGCTGCGCGCGCTGCAGGACCCCGCCTTCCCCGCCCACCTCGCCATGCAGCAGTACATCATACACGTCAACGTGAGCCGCCTGCCTTTTCATACTAGTTTATCGTACTCTCATATCGTATAATTCAAATTACGAACTTCAAAATGAATTATAATTACATACTTTAAAAGACACAACAGCATAGGTAATTGAAAAAAAATATAGCTCTCATTATGCAACAGTTTCATAAACTACTATTATTAACTTGCAATAATTATATGTAACTACGATATTATTACCCATGTTTCTTCGGATGGAATCTTACAACTTAATTTTGAATTACTTCCCGTTGCCCGATTGAGCTGAAATTTGGTATAGGTGTGTAACTCCGATGATAACGAAATAAAATCTTGTTTTTAAAAATATTTCTAAAATCAATTTATTTATATTCTTTGTATCCTCGCAGAGATCACTATTAGCAATAAGGTCGTTCTTGCACTAGTTAGAAGTGTTATTTTCCTTTTGTTTGTAATATCTGGTCTGACTTGTAAACTTTTTCTTTTAAGATATTAATTGTTGGTTAGTAACATGTAACCTAATTACCAAATAACATCGTATCTTTTCTTTACATTTGCAGCCCGAGCCAAAACCCCCGTCATACTTGAAGCCTGACTCGCAATTTGTTGTCAGATTACAAGATAAACCAATAAGACAGTTGTCAAGAGATCAAAGACAAGCACACGTTTTAGAAATCGACGAAGAATCTAGTGATTCAGATTCAGAAACGGAAATCTTGTTGTCTCTACTGGAGGAAGAGGCTGACAACACAGAAAAAATAAAATTTTCTGTACTCCAAGAACAAACATGGCCTGACAAAGACGCTTTGAAATTTAACGAGACTCAGCTCGATGCTTATAAGCTTTCTCTGACGCATGAATTTGCCGTTATCCAAGGACCACCGGGAACTGGAAAAACATACCTGGGAATCAAAGTCGCCAAAACCCTCTTTGAGAATTTAAAGAAGAATACAAAGGGCTGCCTCATGCTTGTGATTTGTTATACGAACCATGCTCTGGACCAGTTCCTCGAAGCCCTATTGAAAGTGACCCCATCTATAGCCCGCATAGGAGGCCAGTCACGGAACGAAGCAATGGACCCGATCAATTTAACAAATCTGCGAAGGAACATAAGCTTCCGTTCTAATGCCCATAATGTATTCGTTAACCAAAAGCTGGAACTGAAACAGGAGGTATCGGAATTCCAAAAAGTAAACGTCGATCTTGACATTTTGCTCAACGGAGTCCTGAAAATGACGAAAATGAAAGAAATTGAACCAGAAATTGAACGGCTGAATAATTTCTACAATGATTCACGTGGTCAAGATGCCTTGTGGCAATGGCTGTTTGAATTTAATGCAGACTATTATAAAGATGTCGAGGCGTTGTTGTTGCAAGAAGACGTGACTAATGCGTATGCGGAACTTGAAAAAGAATCACGTAGAAGGACAGGTGTACAGTTAGATGATCAAGAATGTAATGAAACCGAACAAAAGGCCCATCGTGACCAAATTGCATCGTTTTCTCTCGAGGGAACGAATTCGAGAATAAAGGAATTAATCGTAAAGTACAGAAAATGTCCCGATCTTGTGCAAAAACACAATTTTGTTTTGGAGATACAGTACCTGAACTCTCTAAAAGAGATGTTCAACGTAAGTTAACATTTTCCGAAAATTTAAACAGTTTTATTTTATTAGTATTTCACAAAATTTTATATTATACTGCGCTAAGATAATTTTTCTGTTTTTATTGGGCTTTTTTCTGTTTGTATAATTAAGTAATTTTTAACGTCTGTTGGACCGAGAAACTGAAAATTGGGAATAGAGGAAAGCTCGGCAGTGGGATGGAAGTTGGAACATACTCTAAATAATGATATAATCATTTAACCTGCAGGACATGTCACAACATCGTTCAAGAAGAATCAATGTGCCACTTACGGAGAGAACAAACTTTCAACGCTTTCCAGTCGCGGACAGGTGGGCTTTATATTTCACCTGGATACGCCGAACAGTGATCGAGAAGAGGGCAGAAATTGGTGTTTTACAGGCAAGTGTTTGAGAATCATAGTTACGCCCGTGACCAAAAACCTAAGCATTTTCTTATAATAAACACGGGAAAACTCACGTAAAATTAAGTCGTTTGTATAGTAGTTTCAATCACATTCTATCCTGGATGCCAGGCGAGACGCGAATTTGTTATATAATACTGCAGGTAGGTACTGCATAGAATGGTACTTTGACGGGTAGAAGAACACCCATTATTGTATTCCCATGTATTTCTACACCTTTCCCTTATACCTTGTATAATGTCAAAGTGTTTTTTATACTGGTAGGGACGAGTAAATGCCGCAAGCACCGCTTACGACGAGGCCAGAATGCTGCTTGACATGCAGGTGCTGAATAACAGGAAGATCGTCGGCATGACGACGAGCGGAGCGGCTCGCATGCGGAAGCTATTGCAGGCCTTAGCGCCGCCTATCGGTAAGCTGACAAACAATAGTAAATTGTACAACGAGGGCATAAAACAAGCCATTTTATACGAAACGTTTACCTAGCCCGAGCCGAAGCTCGGATTCAAGTAATTCATTTAAAAAACCTCTTAAAACATAGCTAAGAACACGGCCGACTAATTCACCTTTTAAAGAAAAGAAAAATCAAAATTGGTAGATCCGTTCGGGAGCTACGACGCCACAGACATACACACACACACACACACACACACACACACACACACACACACACACACACACACACACACACACACACGCGCGCGCACACATGTCAAACTTATAACACTCCGTCATTTTTGCGTCGGGGGTTAAAAATGGTTTATTTTATGCCCTCGTACAATCTCCTATTGATTTAAAGAAAGAATCTTTCTAAATGCCTCAATTATTTATCTAATTACAAATTTATATTTCAGTTATTGTAGAAGAAGCAGCAGAAGTGTTAGAACAACATATCATCACTTCACTAACTAAGGACTGCAAGCATCTTATTCTGATTGGTAAGTATAAAGAAAAATGTTCCGTTTGAGTATCCTCCTCCTCCTAAAATCGTGTTCCTCATGTCTGAGGGTCGTGACCACCACCTCCAAGTAGCCTCTCTCTCGCGATGTTTCGCCAGCGTTTCCTAACCTTAGCAATGTGAAGTGCTTCGTAGACTGAGGTGTCGAGAGTGGTGCGAATCTGACCGGATCGGCCGTCGACTCGTCCGTTTGTGTATAAAAGAGGGTAAAGGTTAGTTGGTATGTTTTAGGTAAATGATCATCATCAATTTAATTCACTATTGATTCAAACTCTTTTATATATTTTCTTATAATTTTTTAAAAGTGTAGATAATAAATTATACCATTATCATTTTGATTAAGAAAGTCGATATAAATAGAAAATAAAGAAAACAAAAACCCGGAATTTTCATTTTGTTTCAAATTTTGCAAATTCTTCTTATCCTAATTCTGGAACTGTTAAGGTTTTTCAACAATCTTGATTACTAGTCAAATGTCGAAGCTATAAAGGATTATATGGAAAGGCTATTTTAACACTTTGACTGCGGCTAATAATCACATGCGCTTGCCTCAGGTGCGGCTAATAGTCAAATGCGTTGTGTTTTACGCGCCTGGCGTGTGCAACCGCACTCGCGTCGCATAAAGGAAAACACACGGCATGTGTTTTCCGCAGTCAAAGTGTGCTGAAAAGAACTTATAGCTCTCATCATTCTCAACTTTTACTATGGACCAACCTTTAAGTCGCAAAAAAATCAGATGTTCCATTTATTTGTCGAGTGTCATTAACATTTTTCTTGTATTACCTAGGCGACCACCAGCAGTTGCGTCCATCCGCGTCGCACATGAAGCTAGCCAAGCACTACCAGATCGAGGTGTCTCTGTTCGAGCGGATGATCACCAACGGCATCCACAGCCGGCGGCTGGGCGTGCAGCACCGCATGCGGCCCGAGATCGCGGCGCTCATCTGCCCGCACATATACGCGGAGCTGCAGAACCACCCCACGGTCTACGATTTTCCCGACGTGAAGGGGATGACGAAGAACTTGTTCTTCATGACGCACGATTATAAGGAAGATGTAAGGATCGATGGTGTATTATTGAACGTCGAACTCGTGGCATGTGTATTTTTTATAAGACATGTGAAATATCCTTCCTCTTATTTGAGGCCAAGGCTCGATTTATGTCCCAAGGCAAACAAAGTTAAGCAGGTAGGATACGGAATAAGACTTGAGTCTACAGAAAAAATAGAACAATACCAAACAAATTACAAGAAAATAGAAGAAAAAAATTGAAAATTGAGTTGAGAAGTAGAATTACATTCGGTGCTTTAAAATACTATACTTATTAAGTTAAAAGTGGCCGTATCGCCTAAACCGTACTTGGTTTATTTTGTACTTTTTAAATTTCAATCTGTATTTATAGGAGAATCAATTCAATGGTGTATGCGAATCCACCAAACCGCACTCGGCCAGCGTGGTTTTATACGGTCTAATCACCCTTCGAGGGTTAGACCAGCCCCCCTAGCCAATTTGCACTTCTAAAATCGAAACGATAGAGAAAAGTAGGAAAATGTACGGGAATGAAATTTCTGTCATAGAATATAGAATCTATAAATATGTAGATCATAGAAATTTCATTTCCATACATTTTCCTAGTTGTCTATAGCGTTTCGATTTTCAAATTGCAACTTGGCTAAGGGGCTGGTATTCTAGCAGTAGCATAAATAAAGGTTGAGTGGGTGGCACAGGACCGGGATGAGTGGCGTACAAGAAGATGCCTATGCTCAGCAGTGGGCGATAACGGGCTGATGATGATGATGATTGGTGGTTTCTAGACTGTGGTGGACAACCAGAGCCGCACCAACCAGAACGAGGCGGACCTGGTGCTGGCTCTCGCCAACTACATCATGCAGCAGGGCTACGAGCCGGAGGACGTCACCGTGCTCACCGCGTACAAAGGCCAGATGTTCTACATGAGGAAGGTACTACCATAACCATACAAGACTAATCGACTGCCCTGACTGACGATATGACGAATGATAGAGAGGAACGGAAGAAATTTACGTACATAAGATGGGATAAGGGTGGGAAGTTTATGATTTATTATTGGCAATATCATATTATTATAATAATATATTCATACAAAATATAAAGTGAAACATTAAAACAAAAATAGAAAATCGTTTTTCCCACAAACCATTCTCAACTCAGAAAAATGCCGGGCGTAAACAACCAGCGCTGGTCTTAAGTAATAAAGCAATACAGAAAAGTCACTGTAAATTACATTAGAGACCCTTATTACGTCGTAATAAAGTTAGTTTTATCTAAATACCTAAATGCACCCGAAGTCCCGAAGCTTGCGTGCAGGATTTTATCTATATTCTATTGTCTGCCTACGCTTTTGAGTACCTACTTCTTTTGACTGAATGTTCGTTACAGAATTGCCGTAACAAATCAAAATTAGAATAATTAAGCACACGAGGTTCCTAATGACCTCGCAAAGTTCATTAGATTTCGCAGGACACGCCTAGCATAACATAGAATATCATATGTGACATATATGCGATGGTGTCCAGTATGTTACTAGGTGACAGATAAATAAAATAGTCGTATTATGGTACCTAATATCTACAATGTATTATGAATTATGTCTGCAATGTCTGCATCCGTAATAGATAAGAGCAAATATGTACATAGAATATATAATATATACATAGAATATATAATATATACATAGAATACATAGAAGGCATTGAAGCTGAGTAATAATCATTAGGTAGGCATGTTATAATTTATCTATCCATGCATGTCAGTACTTGAACAAATGAATATAGCAACATTGAGTGCTACTGGTTTAAAGTAGTTATAGTCGTCACAAAATAAGAGGCCCGTTTGGACACTTGAGAAAGACCGTAGAATGTAACTTGGAACGCTTTTCGCACATACTTTAAGGTAGCATGTAATGTCAAATTAAAACGAAACTCTCAAAAGCAGTTACGTTCTCAGTCTTCTTTTTTCAAATATTAGTGTTGTATTGTAAGTAACCAATTAATTATTGAATTGACGATAGCTCAACTGACGATTTTGGCTCATTATCCGAAGAAAATTATTGAATGAAGATTCAATCACTTTCGTTTTTTCTTGTTTATTTGTGATTGAATGAATGTTATTATAACTAAAAATATTAAATTAAAGACAAATTGACCTCTCGCACCAATTCGTATCATTTCAATATACTTACCTATAATATTCAAGTTTAAGTTAAATTTTCGAATCGTAACCTTAATCCAATGTACTTTACAATACAAAATCAAATCGATCAAATACTCATACAAACTTGAATTGATTTATCGTGAGTATCGAGTACCGAGTCGTATGGTTACATCACTAGTTACGTCGCAATGACAAACGTCCAAACGGGCTTCTTATTTTGTGACGACTATACTAATATTTCTTAGTAAATTTTAACAGGCATTTTCACATTCCATTAATGTCGCTTATTAATCGACTTATTTTTTTACGTGAGTATTCCCGTGTTAATTATAACAAAATGTTCATCATCACCTTTATTATTATTTTTTTAGGAAAGCGAAAAATACATCCATTTGAAAGGTGTGAAAATAACCGTTGTCGATAACTATCAAGGCGAAGAATCTAAGATCATCTTGCTGTCGCTCGTGCGCAACAACGACGAAAACAAGATTGGATTCTTGGGCACCGCTAACAGGGTTTGCGTGGCTTTGTCAAGAGCTAAAGAAGGTAGCTATAGACAAAAGTGATCAATGGAATTTTGTTTTTGACAGAGGCTTGCAGCCAGTTGTGGTGCCAGCTGCTTCGTCATATGTTCTTTCGTCCAAGCTTTTTTTATGCTAGTTACTGAAGAGACGAGCAAATCGCTCGCTTAAGTTTAACGCCAAGTTAAAAGTTAAAGTTTATCATTTCCGTTCACTGGCATTTGTCGTCTTTTGAGTAAAGACGTGAAAGCGTTACAATACAAACAAACCAACTCACAAATCGCATTTATAACATTAGTAAGGATTCCGATATTCCTAGAGCTTAGGTGCTGAAAATTCACAAATGATTTCAGGTTTCTACATATTCGGAAACATTGAAAACTTGAAAGTGAACTCAGATCTTTGGAAGAATATTGCGACTACATTAGAAAACGGCGAATCACTGGGTACGAGCATCACATTGAAATGTCAAAACCATCCCAACAATTTGACAACCGTAAGTACCTAACCCATACTTCTGTTTTGAATCGACCGATGTTGATCGGTAAATAAGCTTTAGATACTTAATTTAAACTTAAACTAAACTAAAGAAAGGAAAGTTGGAACAATTCACTTTAACTCGCTCACTCTAGAACAAAAATAAATGTTAAAGTTAAAGTATCAAAGTGAGTTGTTCCAACTTACCTTTTCAGTCTAGGGCTGCCATGCTGATATATTTTATTTTTTAATTTTTTTTTAATTTTTTTTGCAACTTTCGTGAGCCAGACCAGTAAATAAATAAAAAAAATTAAATAATAAAAACTGGTATCTAAACTCGCAGATATCGTCAGTGAAAGATTTCGAGGACGTCCCCGAAGGCGGCTGCAAGGCGGCGTGCGACGCCTTCCTGCGGCGCTGCGGCCACCAGTGCCAGCTGTTTTGCCACGGGTACGACCGCGACCACGCCACCAACCGGACCAGGTGCCCGAAGAAATGCGAGAGGTGACTTGTTAACACGTTTCTTTCTTCACGAAAAAAACTCTACTTACATTCAAAAAACTTTTCTTTTATTTTTACTATATTTAATTAAGGGGCTTTGTCACTTATTAACTATGCCACCCCCGTAAAGACATCAAAACTAAACAGAAAAACTAAAAAAACTCTCTTTTAGCAAAAGTAAGGAGGACCTGTACTGGGCTCATAATCTAATAAAATTCATATTTCATTCTTAAATATCATAATAATACATAATTCGTATATAAATAGAATATTGCCGCAAAAGTTAGTCATTAGCATTGCAATTCCAAAAATATTTATAAGGACTGACGTCAAATACATAGCAGATATTATTTGTCTCACTCAGAAATCGACAATAGTAAAATTGTGTTGAATAATTGCTCTTGCACGAATAGATAATCATCATCATAATAATTCGCAGCTCCATTTTATCAATTTACTTATTAGTTCAAGTACAAATAAATATTGTTCATTAAACAGAATCCTTTGCGATCTCGGCCACGTGTGCCCGGGGAAATGCGCAAACGACTGCGGCCCTTGCAGGCGAAAAGTACTGAAGAAGCTGCCTTGCGGACATGAAATGGAAGTGTACTGCTATTTGGAGCCGGACGACGAGTCCATTCAGTGCCCCACCATGCTTGAAGTCACGCTGCCTGACTGCGGTCACAAGGTAACCTACTACCTCCTACCACGGTACCTACTTCGGTTTTACCTAATGGCTGCGTCTCACAGTTTCATCCGCATTTTCCGGAATAAAAGTAGTCTACATGGTAAAAGCATCATCGTATTTTTTTTTTTTGTAATGATGCATTTTATCGATAAGTACATCATTAAAATTACGATCTAGCCTGAAAGACTAATGAGTAATTTGCGTTTAACATAAATTGCTAAGTAAGTTATTGTCCAACATACTAAAGTCAGTAGTCACTCCTTCCACGGCTGCTTAGTAGCGGGAACTTTTAGCACACGGCCACGCACCTAGTAACCTACCCATCGCACCACTTTCATAGCGTACAGACCTACTATTTTTAACCGACTTCAAAAAAGGAGGAAGTTATCAATTTGACTGTTTTTTTTTTTATGTTTGTTTTTTGTTAGTTCTGTTTTTTGTTTTGTAACTAGAACATTATTTTTACAAAACAAAAAACAAAAACCGACTTCAAAAGACCGACTATTGAGTTATTCATCTATTTGTCGCGCACGTACTTACTTAATGCAAATTTAAGACTTATATGGTTTTCTCATGGATACCATTATCAGAACTGGACTAAATTGAAATGGGTCCAAATGGGAAGCGTCAGCTTTCTAATAAAAAAGGAATCATCAAAATCGATTCACCCAGTCAAAAGTTATGAGGTAACAAACATAAAAAAAAAAAAACAAACAGTCGAATTGATAACCTCCTCCTTTTTTGAAGTCGGTTAAAAATAATGTTCTTGCTAAACTCCGATCCAAAAACGACGGGGTGTTATAAGTTTGACGTGTATCTATGTGTCTGTGGCATCGTAGCTCTCGAATCATCAAATTTGATTTTGTTTTTATTATAAACAGAGTTAAGTATGCAGGAAAGGTATACTAAGCCGAAAAGGGCGCATAGTACTCATCATTATGAACAACTTTTATTATGGGGCCAACCTAGAATTCGCGAAAAAAATCAGCTGTTCCATACATTTTGTTTAGTGTCGTTGTCATTTTTATATGGAACAGTTGATTTTTTTTTCACGAATTCTCATTTCTCATAGTAAAAGTTGTTCATGATTGATAAGTACTATGAGCCCTTTTCGTATAACCCTGTATAGCAAAGCAATACTATTCTTGTTTCGATTGCAGGCGCAGAAAATGTGCTTCGTCAACATCAACAAGTTCATATGTTTGGTCCAATGCGAATTCCGTGTCGAGAAGTGTGGACACGTCTGTATGCGAAAATGCCACGTTAAAGACGATCCTGACCACGAGAAGGTACGTCTATGTTGAAGCTTTGAGATATCTATAATAATATTATAAAGAGGAAAGATTTGTATTTTTGTATTTTTGGATGTTTGTGTGGAATAAACTCAAAAACTACTGATCCGATTTCAAAAATTCTTTCACCATTCGAATGCTACATTATCCCAAAGTAACATAGGCTATATTTTATTTTATTTTTTATTATTTTTTTCTTTTTTTATCCACAGCGAAGCGTGGCAGGGGGAACAGCTAGTTCTTAAGTAAAGTTAAACGTAGAAATGTGCCCTTAAGTCTGTCTGTCTGCCCCTTAAGTAAAAAAAGAATTTTTTATTTTTCGAGTTGTTAAATTAAAAAAAATGCAATTGTGTGACGAGACGAACGAAATTTTTTAAATAATAATTTGAAATAGTTTGAATTAAAATCTTAAATATAAAAATTTATCGCTGTTCGTTTGGCTCGCTATAACTCGAGAACGGCTGGACCGATTTCGCTAATTTTGATCTTGAAATATTTGTATAAGTTCAGGGAAGGTTTAAAAAAACAAAAATACAGAGGGTGAAACCGCCAGGTGGCAGCTAGTATTTTATAATAATTTATCATCAATATGATTTCAGTACAAGTGCAGGAAGAGGTGTGCGAAAGCCAACGCCGGGTGCACGGCGGGGCTGGAGGGCGACCGCGGCGTGCACCAGTGCGTCAGGGAGTGCTGGGAGCCCTGCGGGGACTGCATCGTCGAGGTAACTACCCGCGCAGCTCACTCACACAGATACAAGCTAGCCAACCCAAGCCAAGTCTAGCCAAGTTGCAATTCTATAATCGAAAAGATACAGGGTTATTCATACAGGGTATGCTAAGCCGAAAAGGGTTCATAGTACTCATCATTATTAACAACTTTTGCTATGGGACCAACCCGACATTCGGGAAAAAACAAATCAGCTGTTCCATAGAAAAATGTCAACTACTCAATCAATACTCATCATTGTGAACAACTTTTACTATGGGACCAACCCGAAATTCGCGAAAAAAATCAGCTGTTCAATACATTCTGTCGAATGTCATTGACATTTTACTATGGAACAGCTGATTTTTATTCGCGAATTTTAGGTTCGTCCCTTAGTAAAAGTTGTGCATAATGATGAGTACAACGAGCCCTTTTCGGCTTAGTATACCCATTATGAATAACCCTGTATATAGCTTACTATGTAATCTCAATAATAATTCTTAAAACGAATTATAAACAACTTTTACTATAGGACCTTGAAATCGAGAAAAAAGCTCTTCCATAGAAAAATGTCAATACTTAGCTCTCAACTCTCGACAAAATGTATGCAACTAAATAATAATGTATGGAACGTCTATATTTCTATTTCTTTTTCAATTTTTAGGTTGAAAAACGAAGATCGACTTGCTCGCACAAAGAACTGCGCGTCCCTTGCAGCAAAAATATCGATGAGATACCTTGCATGAACAAATGCGCCAGAAAACTGCCGTGTGACCATTTCTGCAAGAAGAAATGCTCGCAACAATGTGGAGACTGCGAGGCAATGGTATTTTTTTGCTTTGATTTAATTAAAATATAATAGATTTAAGAAGAATTACGAAAAGGGGGCGTCCATTAATTACGTGAGGCATTTTTGAGAATTTTTCGACGCCCTTGGTGAAATAGCGTAAGATTTTCCTCAACTCCCTCCCCCCTCCCTTAATCTCACGCGAGATTCTTCAAAATATATATATTTTGGCTGTAATTAACGTGTTGGATTATTGAGAAAAAAAAAAAACAACCACAACTTGTTCTATTACT
Source organism: Alcis repandata (assembly GCA_949125135.1). Taxonomy (NCBI): domain Eukaryota; kingdom Metazoa; phylum Arthropoda; class Insecta; order Lepidoptera; family Geometridae; genus Alcis; species Alcis repandata. Next base: position 7,360,058 of record OX421239.1, on the reverse strand, counting down.
TCTATATTATAGTAATACTATTATCTCAGATTTGGCCATATTTTATTCTAGAAATAATTTTTCACACCGTTTTCTGCGAGAAAAATAATTACGTGATATTTGCCAAGACCCCCCCTCTCCCCTAAGTGAGATTTGGAAAGATTTAGTATATGTTAACGTAATTAATGGACGCCCCCAAAAATCATAAATGATATTAGACCCGGTATTACGATGGACAGTGTAACCAAATACTAAAGTTTTCACATAAGATTGTTATGGACATTAGTACAGATCTGAAACGTCGATTGACCTGTTTGGCCCAGCGGCAGTATATCCACCTTATAAGCCAGAGGTTCCGGGTTCGACTCCTGGCCAGGCAGATGTTTGAATGATGAATTTAAATATCTGTTCTGGGTCTGTTGTTAATTGGCTTTCTGCGTGTTCTATCTACGGCATCCCCGACACGGTGCAGCTACGAGTGTGAAACGTTCATCTCAACTTACGTTTTTCAGGTAACAAAAGAAATCCCCGACTGCAAGCACCAGATTAAAATGATGTGCAAGACGAAGGCTACTAGGTCTCTCTGCACCCAGAAGTGCCAGCGGACGATGAGTTGCGGACACAAGTGTAAAGTGATGTGCAGTGAAGCTTGTGACCGCTCGCTCTGCACGGAGCCGTCGGCCCGCCAGGCGGAGTCTCCGTGCGGACACCACGTCACGCTGCCTTGCAACCTGGCAACTACTCCGCTAGGTAATCAGTCCTGGATTTACGTTGTAATCTTTTTCAGAGTTGGATCTTTCTGTACTACCTTCTATAAAGTAGCACTTTAAAAAAAATATGAATATACTTATATTTGAACCGAAATTTTAAATGGAACAGTGAAGGTCCATAGAATGTTTTCTAACATTCTGTTTTATTTTTGTCCTGATGAAACTATCCACGTACTGGACATCGAACACGAGGCGTCGCTTGGCCACCAGCACGTTGGGTCTATGAAATGGTAAAGGTCGCAGATCGACCGGGAATTAGATCGGCATAGAACGGGACGATGGTGATGATGAACCGTTGAGCTCGAAACGAAATCGTTTGGTTAACGAACTGAAGACAGGAAATGTTGGCGCAACATGGATAGAATTAGACTATTTGGAGATGGTGGTCACACGACCCTCGGACATGAGGAACATGATTCGTGGAGGAGGACGAACTGTGCATTGAGGCGGGATTGAACCGTAGCATGGTGTTGCAGAGTCGATTCCGGAAGCGGTGCTGACCGCGCTGTGCACTGCAGCGTGCGGCGAGGAGCTCGCGTGCGGGCACCTGTGCGGGGGGAGCTGCGCGCGCTGCCGCCGCGGCCGCCTGCACGCGCCCTGCACGCAGGTCTGCAACCAGATCAACATCTGCGAGCACCAGTCAGTATCCACCTCCTTGTTTATCTCTTGTCTGTCCCTGTTACCACGTTTTCAACCTCTTTGGAGTGCGAGAGGTCGATGACGATGATTATCTTCAATGGAGACGTTTTGGAAATAATAATAATGATGAGCAACTCGAACATAGTAAGGGCACCAAGCTCCCTCCTGTCGTCGAAGGTTGTCTCACGACCCACTTTTGTTTCCAAAAATGTGTTTTTACTTAACGATTTTATGAATATATATGAGTTTTTTTCCGGATCATTATTTACAGATGCGAAGAGCCGTGCAATCAGATATGTCCACCGTGCAAGAAAAAGTGCGAGGTCCGATGCAAGCACTCGCGGTGTAACCAGCAGTGCGGCGCGCCCTGCACTTCTTGCAAAGTGAGTTCAGACCTTATCGTCATAAAAACGAAATATTTGTGGCTACATTTTCCAGTTTCACGCATTTACCCGAGACATACGAAAGCATCCACAAAGCAATAACGGAGCCCGAGGGTAGATATAAAATTGTCTCGGGCATAAAACACCCATTGTATTGTCGAGTATGCCGTGAACCATTCAATCGATTATTCCAAGTCGGTTTCTTTTTAAGTTGATTTTATCAAGCCATCGTATCGAGGCCGTTCCTAAGTACGTGGTGTGGCGTGTGGTTCAGGAGCCGTGCTCGCGGCGCTGCCCGCACCTGGGCGAGTGCCGGCGGCGCTGCGGCGAGGCGTGCGCGCGCGCCGCGTGCTCCGCGCCGTGCGCGCGCGACCTGCCGTGCGGACACGCGTGCCGCGGCCTCTGCGGGGAGCCCTGCCCGCCCGTCTGCAAGCTCTGCGACCCCGAAAACTTCCCCAAGGACTTCCTGGGAGACGATTTCGAAGACGATGACAAGTCAGTACCGCTTTTGCATAGCAATTGGCACTACTAACATCTTCTTAGCGTGCCGTGTCCGCCCGTCTGCAAGCTCTGCGACTCCGACGACTTCCCTAAAGACTTCCTAGGAGACGAGTTTGGAAGCGATGCCAAATCAGTACCATTACTACTACATTAGGGTGCCTTTTCCTAGTGACTTCCAGGGAGAGGAGTTCAATGGTGATGCCGAGTCAGTACCACAGCAATACTAACTTCTTCTTAGGGCACCTCTTTTCACATACTTCTTGGAAAATTAGGTTGACGACGACGGTAAGTCAGTATCACGGTACTACTTAACATCGTAGAGTGTCTTTCTCACTAGTCAAGATTGGCAGTCAGCTCTGCATATTTGGTCTTTTACTCGGCAAAGCGAAAAAGATCAGCGCCACTGGTAATACTAGTATATTCTCCTGTGGCATACAACATGCAACCAAAATCATGGTTGCATGTGATATGCCACAGGAGAATGACCGGTTTTGCTTTTCCCTAATGCTAGACCAAGATCAAGGTAATAAATGTATTCCAGATTCATCCTGTTGCAAGACTGCGGTCACGTGATGGAAGTCGAGGCTATGGACAGCTTGATGCTGGGCAACAGAGACGCCATCGAGATCAGGAAATGTCCGTTCTGTCGCAAGCCCATTATCAACACGGGCCGGTACAAGGACTTGGTCAATAAGATCTTCAAGGAAGACATCAACCCCATCAAAACTAGGATATTCGGCACTCAAAAACAGATAGTTGAGAAGAAAGCGGAGCTGCAAAAAAAGATTCAGGAGTTCCGAGAAAAATACGTGAATGTGTTAATGGGTATGTATTATTTTCATGTTTGTTTTGCATGGAAGGGAATGCCTTTTTCTCTGCAGTAGGACGGTGCAGCAAGCAGCAATACCTAATCAAAATTATAAATTTCTATATTGTTACTTTATTGATTTTGTAAAAAACCCTTACAAATTAGGAAGAAAAATTAATACCTAAATAATAATAGATAACTAAAAGATATCTTTCAGCGGATTCAAACATCAAAACCGTCTATCTCAACCTACAATCAGTCGCCAAAACGACGAAGAAAGTTTCAAAGCTACAGTTGGACATGGAAATCACCTGCCTCGACATTCTGGACCTGATAGCGGAATGCTACCTGAAGTACTCGGAGGCCAAAGTAACGGAGCTGAAGAAGGAGGTCGCGGAGCAGACGGCGCTGATGTGCGGCGTGTTCGAGTTCCGAGTGAAGGCCGGCGTGATGCTGAAGGTCAGCGAGCAGCAGCAGCGCGACCTGCGCGGCGAGCTGCAGCGCATGCGCGCGCTGGTGCAGCTGGCGCGCCTCTGCGGGCACGCCTCGCACGCGGCGGCGCGCGGCCAGCCCGCCGTGCGCGCGCAGCACCAGGCCGCCGCGCGGGCCGTGCTCGGCGGCGCGCGCTTCCGGGACCAGGACGCGCTGCGGGCGCTGCGCGACCTGGAGGACGCGCTGAAGCTGGCCGGCACTGTCGTCACCCAGCAGGAGCGGGACATGGTCGTGCGAGCTATGAATATGAAAGCCGGTTCCTGGTGGAAATGCCCGAACGGGCATTTCTATTGCATCGCCGATTGCGGAGGGGCGCGGACGGAGGGCACCTGCCCCGACTGCGGAGCGACCATCGGCGGCACGTCGTACACGCTGGCGCCCGGCAACCGGCACGCCGCGGAAGTGGACGGCTCGACTCGACCGGCCTACGACAATCAACTCACGTAGTTGTAAACGAAGCAAACTTTAAAACGATGTACTCGTACCTACACCTACGATTATAGCATACTTTACATTGTTCACGTTTTGTGTGTAACGCTCGCTTCGCTCGCTCGACTGTTTTCAACCCAAACTTAGCTTGATGTTATCTTGATTTTGAAATAAAGTTACCTTTAAGACTTTGTGGACAGTTTGGATCCGTCAGGCGTCGAGCAAAGCTGAGCAAAGACGTTTGCGGTCTGATTCGGATTGGCAACCGATATTTGAGACCATCTTTTGTTTATATTGTATCTCTGCTTGATTGTTATTTTAGTCTCTACGAAAAGATTTAACCGACTGTGGCGAGATTTCAAATGCCTTGGAAAATGAGTCTCATAGTTTTATGACGTGGAAGCGGCGTATTTGGTTTTTCTTTTTGCTATGTCGGCCGCCGCGATTTCGTTACACCGCGACGACAAAACAATCGTACTTACCCTCGTTGCTATATATTAGGAGAAAAGCTTTGTTGAATGCATGATCATATTAACCGCAGCAGAAACCGCTGCGTCTCTGTGACTATTATTTTTATGTCAAGCATTTTTGAACACTGAAATGTTTTTTGATATTCATTAATCATCAGACGAGCGATTTGCTCGCCTCGTCGCACAATTAAGAGTAAATAAAAAAAAAAATCATGTAAAATAGTAAATGTATTATTTATTTTATTACATTACAATACCGCAACAAACGTATTAACGATACTGAAAAACTTTCGGTTTAGTGTTTGATCATAATTAATTAACGATCATGGAGACATACCTTTTTTTTTTTTTTTTTTTTTTTGACGGGGGGGCTAGTGAAAACTTGTGGTGTCTGATAAAGGAAAATCTTACTTTCAGCGGATACAAACATCAAAACCGTCTATCTCAACCTACAATCTGTAGCCAAAACGACAAAGAAAGTGTCAAAGCTACAGTTTGACATGGGAATCATCTGCCTAGACATTCTGGACCTGATAGCGGAATGCTACCTGAAGTACTCGGAGGCCAAAGTAACGGAGCTGAAGAAGGAGGTCGCGGAGCAGACGGCGCTGATGTGCGGCGTGTTCGAGTTCCGAGTGAAGGCCGGCGTGATGCTGAAGGTCAGCGAGCAGCAGCAGCGCGACCTGCGCGGCGAGCTGCAGCGCATGCGCGCGCTGGTGCAGCTGGCGCGCCTCTGCGGGCACGCCTCGCACGCGGCGGCGCGCGGCCAGCCCGCCGTGCGCGCGCAGCACCAGGCCGCCGCGCGGGCCGTGCTCGGCGGCGCGCGCTTCCGGGACCAGGACGCGCTGCGGGCGCTGCGCGACCTGGAGGACGCGCTGAAGCTGGCCGGCACTGTCGTCACCCAGCAGGAGCGGGACATGGTCGTGCGAGCTATGATAGACGTGAAAGCTGGCGCTTGGTACAAATGCCCGAACGGGCATTTCTATTGCATCGCCGATTGCGGAGGTGCCATGGAAGAAAGCAATTGCCCGGAATGTGGCGCGAGGATCGGCGGCCGAAATCACGCCTTGGTGGCTGGCAACATGCACGCGGGTGAAATGGACGGCTCGCGTTTCTCTGCCTGGTCGGAAGGAAACAACATGGCAAACTTCGATTTACAAAACATATTATAAGCTTTTGGGTAATGACAAAGAAGAGCTGTTGCTGGCGAAACTTACGATACTCAATAGACAAATTTCTTGAAACATAACATAGCGTTAGTCAGATTTAATGGGCCTTATAAAACCTGCTTAAAGTAAATCACTGCTTAAAATTCTCCGTCTTGTTGTCGCACGTGACATTTCGAGTCGGCAAGTAGTAAGAGCGTTTTAAGCGTTTACTCCCACCTGTTCTGTTGAGTAGTTCTGTTGACAGAACTACTGGGATTTTTTTTCCCATTAGTTCTGTCCACAAAACATATGGGAATATAATTCCCACCTGTTCTGTTGAGTAGTTCAGTTGTGACAAACAAACAAACAAGCAAACACAACTATAGGCGTTTACCTGCCTTATTGTAAAATGAATATAATATGTAAGTTTTTTTTTAAATCAGTAACAACCATTTTTTTTCCCGTTATAATTTAACTTTTTGCGTATTATTAAATACACGATTAGATTAGATTTACCGGAATAATTATATTCCTGTAATTATTCCTGTTAATTATAACCGTGTATTTTTAAAACTGACTTACTTGTAACATTTAATGTTATTTAGGGCCAATACATTTTATGATTTCTGATTACGAGTTTGAATTTTTGTATGTTTTTTGTACTCCACCATTTTGCAAAGATTCCGCAACCGTTCATCGATGACCGGTTCGTCAATGGACTGTTCGTCGAAAAGACAGATTGGTAACAGAACAGGCGGGGGGATACAGTTGAGATTTATGTCCGGTGTATAGTTTTTTAAATCAAAGAACTAATGCGGAGAAATTATCAGTAGTTCTGTCAACAGAACTACTCAACAGAACAGGTAGGGAGTAAACGGTTTTAAGCAGTGCTTATGAGTAAGGTCCAATAAGATGTGAATCGGTAAGACAGCCTACCCTTCCGTTTCTTCTATAATATTAGGCACTACCGCTTGGCACTACTAGTAGTCTAGCCAAGTTGCAATTCCATACTCGCAAACGCTATAGAAAATAAAGCAAATGTATGAGGATGACATTTCTGTAATAGAATAGATTACAGAAATATCATTCCCATACATTGTCTTAGTTTTTTATAGCGTTTGCGATTATAAATTGCAACTTGGCTAGGGAGGGGGCAGTTTTGAAAACTTGTTGACAGATCTAAAATCTTACTATTAAAAATATTATTGCCTTATGAATTGGCTGTAATTTATTTTTAACGACTTCTTGTTTGTCATAATGCTTATTATTAATCATGGAAGCAATTTTATCTAGTAAAGGCAAACATTTATTGCGGTGTGTTGAATTTACCAATCTCTTAAATACAGGGTTATTAGGAAAGAGTATGCTAAGCCGAAAGAACTCAGAGTACTCATCATTATAAACAACTTTTACTAAGGGACGAACCAGAAATTCGCGAAAAAAAATCAGCTGTTCCTTACATTTTGTCGAATGTTTTGCGACTCGCTCACTTTTCGCGATTTCCGAGTTGGTCCCATAGTAAAAGTTGTTCCTAATGATGTGTACTATGAGCCCTTTCGGCTTAGCATACCCTTTCCTTATAACCCTAGGAAAAATTTTTTTTTTTTTATATGTTACACTAAAGATCTATTTTTTTTAAATCCCCGACTCAAAAAGAGGGCTGTTAAAAGTTTGACCTCTATGTTTGTTTGTGTGTCTGTCTGTGGCACTAGCTCTTAGGGTCGATACACATCTGACGGAAAATGCGTCGCGTACTATCGCATACTATACTCGACGCACTAGCGCATCATCGGTTGAGTGTGAAAGGTTGGATGTTTTATTATACATTTCTCTGTTCTGGCGTTACGCGACCGATAATACGCGACGCATTTTCCGTCAGATGTGTACCGACCCTTAAACGGGGGAACCGATTTTGTTGCGGTATTTTAATTTGAAAGCAGGCTTTTAGCGGTGGTTCTTAGACGTATTCTACACTTTTCACTTCATTCTACATTTCTTCACTTTTCTTCTTTAGTAGGTACACCAAAATCGGTTCAACCGTTTCAACTTGGGGGTATTTTTAGTTCTATAAAAATTTTGCATGTTTTTTTGTTCCCATGCTTATACTGGCTTACACAGAAAGGGTCAAAAGCCAAAAGTGAAAGAAGAAAAATGTATGATGAGCTCTTTTCAGCTTAGAGGGCTGCTTAGCTTTCATCTTTTCTATGTAACCCTGTATATACTAAAGAAATAGTTTTAGGAATAGATAGATTATGTTAATTTTAAAACTGTGTGTCGTCTTTTATTTTAACTCAGAATAATCGTATAATTGCTGACATTTTACTCATAATTAAATATTGAAAAACAAATATTGTTTTATTTTATAAACTCTTCCGATATTTTTTCAGAAATATTGGATAGTTTTATTTCATTTACTTTTTATAATAAAAATATAATAAAATATATATTTATCTAGTCTTATCCTTCTCCCCATTTGAGATAATATAAATGAACAGCAATGAACCACCGAGGATGCGGTGAAAGTCGTTAACTTCTGGTAAAAAAGCCTTTACAAGAAAAACAACATACGCGGTAAAATTACAATAAAAAACAGTTTCATTTTAAAGCACATTTTATTGAGAAACAGTATAAAAGTTTCACACTAACGTATACTATTTTTACACCGGTAAAAAATCTAAATTAAGTAAAAATGTCATGTCATTTGAGAATCGCTGTTTTACATTTGCAATAAATGCAATTGAGCAATTAAAACGCTATATAGCACATACTGAATGTAACGAACTCTGTCCGATGTCCACTGAAATGTACTCCGTAGAATAGATTGGCAATTGGCAAAATTTACAGTTAAAAATGCCAAAATCGATCATAACATTCATTATGTGAATGTGTGAGTAAAAGTTGCGTTACTTATAATTATAACCATTTTCTTTGTGTTTGGATAACTCAAACACAACTAAAAACCACTTCTGACCCACCTGCGGAGTTGAATTTTGTTATTGGCCTAAGGCAATTTCTTATTTTGAGTTCAGTTTTGGTTAGGAAGCAAAAGTGGCAAAATTCGCATTGGTGAAATTCTCAAAGCGAACGCTTTACACCGAACGCACCTATTGATAAATTTGAAAACAATTGACGACCAGTAACTCAAGTGAACAAGAGGTCCCGGGTTCGATTCCAGGCGGGGCAGATGTTTGGATAAATAACTTATACAGGGTTATTCATAAAGGGTATGCTAAGCTGAAAAGGGCTCATAGTAGGTACTCATCATTATGAGCAACTTTTACTATGGGACCAACTCGAAATTCGCGAAAAAAAAAATCAGCTGGTCCATACATTTTGTCGAGTGTCATTGACATTTTTCTATGGAACAGCTGATTTTTTTTCTCGAATTTCGGTTTGGTCCATAGTAAAAGTTGTTCATAATGATGAGTACTATGAGCCCTTTTCGGCTTAGCATACCCTTTATGAATAACCCTATATATCTGCTCTGGGGCTGGGTATTAGTTGGCTTTGTGTACTCCATGGCATCCAGCGGACTTTCGTTGCATCCTGTACATACTTACAAAAGGAACTTAAAAGTTACTAAATTAACATAAATACGTATTGCAGAAAATACCCATCTATTTTACTTACTCGCCTATTTTACCAAAAAAGTAATCTAATATTTATATTAAATCACATGTAAATATACTAAATAAATTCGATATTTTGAGACATAATTAAGTAATATTTTATATTTTCATATATCTAATTAAACGGTTAATTTTGACACTTCAACAATAAACGTATGAGCAGTAGCACCACTATGTAACATTTAGATCAAATACTCCTGAGACAACTGGCATAAGATAAGCACTTCCAGACACTTTGACTGCGGAAAACACACCTTGTGTTTTCCTTTGTACAACGCGAATGCGGCTACACACGCGCCAGGCGCGTTATACAACGCATTTAACTATTAGCCGCACTTAAAGAAAGCGCATGTGATTATTAGCCGCAGTTAAAGTGTTCATATTGGCAGTTTGGCACCTAGTTGTACCAACACAATATTATAATCAGTTTTGCCCACCAATGGCACGCCAAATTTAGATTTTAAACTATGTAAACAAACATGGCGTTTGTCAACCAATTACAGCTCGGAACTTTTGTCTTTATCATATTTTGGACTATGATAATGACAACTTGTGTTAGTTTACATGGTTATACATACAGGATGTGGAGAAAGAGTGGATTATCCTTTACCTAGGGCTGGGGGACATCACGACTATTCGGAAAATGACAATTTGTATTCAGTAAAAGTGTCAAGATTTTCGAGTTAAAATTTGTTGAAATTTTGAGGAAAACTAGACTTCAAATTGTCCTATAACTCGAAAATCATGACACTTTTACTGATGTCATTTTCCGAAAAGTCGTGATGTCCCCCAGCCCTACGGTAAACGATTATCCACTCTTTACGCCACACCTTGTATAAGAAGAAACATCGTAGATACTGATTACATCAGTTTGAAATGAACTATGGCAAGGTGTTATCATCACAGACTCCTTGATAAATATGTACTTCAGTCGGTCGTATACAGGGTTATAAGGAAAGGGTATGCTCAGCCAAAAAATAAGCTGTTCAATAGAAAAATGTCAATGACCCTCAACTAAATGTATGGAATAGCCGGGTTTTTTCCGCGATTGGAATTGGTCTGATAGTAAAAGTTGTTCATAATGACTTTTCGGCTTAGCATTCCTTATTCCTTAAAACCCTCGTACAACATTTTATTGACCAAAAATCTATATCTGCAATATAGATTTACTATATAATCTATTACACATATATTATATATATCTGTTTTTAATAGTTCACCATTATTATTAAACCTTACACTAAAAACAACCAGTTCATTCTTTTGACACCATTTTTGACTATGGATTCATTGTAATATGGACTATAATTATGTATGTTTTATAGTTAAGTTTCGAGTTAAATGTACGACCCAATGTGCACAGGTATACACTATACATTATATAGAGTTCACGTTTTATTTAATAAATGCTTAGACATGAGTCTGTCGATGTGGTGTGCGATGTCTAAATATTTTAGCCACACTATGGTCAGAGCAGCTCCTCTAGCCGAGTTACAATTCCATAATCACAAACGCTATAGAAAACTGAGACCATGTATGTATGGAAATGACATTTCTGTAATCTTCTTTTTTTTATATATAAAAATGAATCGCTGTTCGTTTGGCTCGCTATAACTCGACAACGGCTGGACCGATTTCGCTAAGTTTGATCTTGATATATTTATATAAGTTCAGGGAAGGTTTAAACGGTGAAGAAACATGAATAATAAGTAAAGAAAAATATTAAAATCAACAATTTAATTTTCCAATACAAGCTGTTCCTACCTTTGAAACATTTGATGTTTGGTACGGTTAACTCGGGATGGTTAATCTCTTTTGTCTTTTTAGAAATAAAAATCAGTGTCACTTGGTTGTCAAATATTTATGTGACAGCGGGTGAAACCGCCGGGTCAGCTAGTAGAATATAGAATCTTTAAATAATTATAGAAATGTCATTCCCATACGGTCTTATTTTCCTATAGCGTTTACGATCATAGATATCAACCTGGCTAGGGGGAAGGATCTATTTTTCCAAGATCGATCGCATCCCCCCCCCCCCCCCTTAGATCCAACCTGTTTATGGCACTCTTATACTGACCATGTTCATTCTAGAAGTTTTATTCTACCATCAAGGGGCTGTTCTTTTACTAGGTGCATAATGGATGGGCTACAATGGTATATTTGTACTATTTTTTTCTTATAGAGGAGTAATGGGCCCAACTTTGAAGGCTTTATTTGTCAGATCTAAACTAACTAAAAATATGCCTGTCTTTGTCATTGCAACCTATTAGACAAGGACATCAATACATTTATATTAGATCTGTCAACGTATGCCTTCAAACTTGGACCCAATAGTTTTACATAATAGTAGAACAGCCCCTAGGACACAAACCCTAAAGCCCTTATAGCACTGTCGATTAGCTATCATGTATTCAAAGGCTAGGTTTTTATTGAACAGTGGAAATACCTCGTCAGGCGACGGTGACGAGCGTAAGCAGTTGTGTTGAGCCACACTTCACGGTTCATGGCAGATAGTCTAATTAGGCCACATTAACTAACGATCCATTGAAGGTAGTCTAACTAGGCCATATTTGCCCCTTGTGGGGCAAGTGTGGCGATGTATGACAGGGTTAGTTGGGCCACGCTTGACTAACGATCCAGCGTAAGTATAGAATTTTATTTTAAACGTCAATTTGTCGATCGACAAAGTTTTATATTTGCACTGCGGTGTAGGCTTCGATCCAGGCTAGTTAGTCTAGTTAGGCCACGCTTCCCCCACGATCCAGGCTAGTTAGGCCACACTTACCCCACGATCCAGGCCCGTTAGTCTAATTAGGCCACACCTGCCCCACTATCCAGGCCAGTTAGTCTAATTAGGCCACACCTGCCCCACTATCCAGGCCAGTTAGTCTAGTTAGGCCACACCTGCCCCACGATCCAGGGTAAGTACCTCGCGACCCGCGTGTAGACGCCGGGCACGGGCGAGCCGCAACCGCGCCCGAACGACGTCACACCGAACAACTTGTACAGACCAGACGAGTCGCTGCCTTGCAGGGGACCGCCTGAGTCACCCTGAAACAACACAGAATCACAACATAACTAGAATTATTGCTTACGTTTTAACCATGACGCTAAAAAGTCTGTACCTAATTTTGGTACTGTTTAAACACATCAATAATTTTTTCTAATTCATTCTATTCAACTGAAAAACATGACACTTTTATTTACAACTAGCTACGGCTCGGAGTTTCACCCGCATTTTCCGGCATAAAAAGTATCTTACAGATTATAACAACTATCCCGCTAGTACAAGTTCCTCCAGTTGTGACAACTTCCCCCTAGTTTGTAACAAGTACTCTTCAATACCTGGCACGTGTCCCGCAGCCCCTGGGGGTCGCCGGCGCACATCTGCTCGGGCGAGATCCCCTGCGGCAACTTGCGCCAGTTCGCGTACGACTCGCCGCAAGTCGCGCTGTTCACTACCGTCACGTTGGCTTTCAGCAGGATGTTGCTGCGCGTATTCCCTGGAAACACGAATATACGTTGACAACCTCAAAAAAAAAGAGTTCAAAAAGGAATTTATCTAACATATCTATATTCTTCTTTTATATATCAAAATCAATTGTTGTTCGTTGGTCTCGATTCGATTTTCTTTTGTTTGCTTCAATACACATGCCCGGTAAAGTTTCACATTTATTTTAAACTGGTTGAACGGTTTTGCGTGAGTGTGAGACGTTATTATTATTGATTATTTTAGCCCAAGATCCAGGGCATTCTTTTAAAGTTTTTGTAAAGTTAAGTGACATCACTTAGTACTGCGCACTACATTTTTGTATTGCGCACATGTTGAATGATAGTTGGCAATCTTAGCAACTTCTAAGCATCGTTTATAAGTAAAGTCCAGAGTAGCCGTGGTAGCTCAGTGGGAGAACCGACGCTTCGCATTCTTGAGGTGGCGGGTTCAAACCCCGACTCGTACCAATGAGTTCTTTAGGACTTATGTACGAATTTACATACCACTGGCTTTTCGGTGAAGGAAAACATCGTGAGGAAAACCCGCATATGTCACGCAAAAAGGGCCGATTACCGGCCTAGTTGCGGAAAAAGAGCCCGCTCTTTACCTTTAAGTAAAGTCCAGGGGCGTAACTACTGCCGTATCAGTCGTATCAATGATACGTGGCCTCCGGGCTATATGGTCCCTGAACGTGTGTCAACAAAAATTCATGAAATGTTATCCATTTGGGCTCCCCAGCAAATTTTGATACAGGGCCCGTCTAAGGCAAGCTACGCCACTGGTAAGGCCCCAGTGTTTAATAATATTAGTAGGATCTTTATCTACTTACTGGTGCTGCTCGTTTTGCCCCAACCGGTGATAACAAGCGGCGTGGTCGGGTTGTTAGTACTCGTGTCCAAGCACACCGCGTTTAGAGTACTCGAGTACGAGAGTGGAGTGCTCAGTCTGGGGAAATAAACATCTTAAATTAGATTTTAAGAATAAATCTTTTTATTTAGATTGATCGAATGAGGATATTTTTAAAATTCAGGTACAATCAATGAGTTAGGTTGCGAGTAGTTTCGGTTACTTTATTACCCTTATTATTTTTATCGATTTTTCGTGTCAATTTTATTTTTGTTTTATTATATGCTTGTGTTTTGATCACCATCTCGCCTGACGGTAAGCAATGATGCGGTCTACGATTGAGCACGCGCGCCTAGAAAGAACCAATTTACTCGCGACTTAAAGACACCCAGATTCAAATCAAAACCTACATAGATTTGTAAATTAAGTGCATGCATTTACGTAGGTTAAAGTAATTGTGTGTATTATTTTGTGCAATGTCTGAATCCCAAGATGAGATTATATCTATCTGGAATATTTTGACTATGAATGAGTTTACCTCAGCAGCGCCAAGTCGTCGTACTTCTCGCGTCTGGTGTAGCTCGGGTGCGAGATGATCCGCGAGATGGCCACGTCGGTCTCGCTGTTCCACGCGCTGCCGCCGATCTCAATCACACCCGTGCGGACGATGCTCGGCTCGATTCTGCGAATAGTCCAATGATATCTTTACTTTGTACGTTTAACATTTTGACTGCGGGAAACGCATACCTTGTTTTCCTTTATGCGACATGAGTGCAACTGCACGTGCCAGGCGCATAAAACAACGTATTTGACTATTAGCCGCACCTAAGGCAAGCGCATGTGATTATTAGCCTCAGTCGAAGTGTTAATTCGTTACAATATATTTTACGGTTCTGTACTCAAAGGGTAAAACAGGAGTCTAATACTAAGACTCCACTGTCTCTCCGTCCGTCTGTCTGTCCGTCTGTCGCCAGGCTTGTATTTCATGAACCGTGATAGACAGTTGAAATTTTCACAGAAGATTTTAATATCTGTTGGCGCTATAACAACAAATACTAAAAAAAACAGAATAAAGTAAATATTAAAGGGGGCTCCCATACAACAAAGGTGATTTTTTTGCCATTTTTATAGTTAATTGTTCGGAACCCATCGTGCGCGAGTCTGACTCGAACTTGGCCGGTTTTTGTTTTTTTTGTACTTCGAAACCGCGTATTTATTTCTTAAATTGGGCTCACGTACTTATCGAGAGTGTCGATGCAGTGCGCTGCGGTCAGCACGTACGTAGCGGACAGAACGGAGCCGCCGCAGTCGAACTCGAACCCATTCCCGCGGTCGTAGCCCAGCGCCACCTGCAAACCACAACGATTATAAACAAACTGCATAACCTACGTACCTACAGGCCTACAGGCAAACCATATAAGTCGTGGGACGCCCGCGAGGCGAAGCGGGCATCTCCCAAGGCGGTTTCGGGGATGCCCGATGTGGGTAAACTGACAATTTCAACCAATGCACTAACATCTAGCTTATAAATTACAATGTATCAGTTGTTCAATAAATATATCTGAATCTGAAGGCGCGCGCGCGCGTGCACCGCGCGTTATATGGTCCCGCGAGTTATATGATTTGCCTATAGTGCGAGTTGTTTTCACTATTCGTTAACTTAAACTACAATTTGTATGGAACTAGTTGTCTTATCTTACTAATATTATAGAGGTGAAAGTACTCGTAAGTACGTGTGAACGACGGATTTACATTAAATTTGGAATGAAGACAGTTCATGGTCTGGATTAATACATAGGCTAATCCGGAACACGCGGGTGAAGAACACACACATATTATGAACACTAGGTAACGCGGCATTTATTCCATACAAATTGTATAGTTTATGTTAACGCGATCGAATAGTGAAACAAACTCGCACTAGGCACTGCAATGTCACGGTTCTACCCAATATCCTGCAGGAACCGTTATTTATGATACCGTTTATTGATAAAAAGTTCCAAGCAAATAGCCAAATGGACAGGCAGGAAAGGAAAAAGAAGACGAGGGAGAACACAGGAAAGATGGGCAGACGAAATAGCAGAAACTGCCTGACCTGAGGTGGCTCTTACTGGTCTTACTTGCTATAGACAAGAAGTGGCTTAAAATGGAGGAGGCGTTTAACCAAAAAGGGGTCCTTGTTCTAAAATAATTAATTAATACACTATAACAACTCCAATACAATGTATTTGAAGAACCGGACAATAAAGGGTTTTTTTATTTATTAGTGTAAATCTAGGCTATAAGTTAGCTCCATACTTACCAAATCTTATCCAAAAGCCGTTTAGCCGTTTTCTTGTGATAAAGTAGAAAACATCCGACCATACAAACTATTACATCTTACTACCTTAGTAGATGACGAAGGTAGCAGGATATAGTCGGCACTATTTCAGTTTCCACGCATTTTCTCAGAAATAAGAATTTTATTTTTGCCTACTTTCGTTACTTTTTTGCGAAACTCCGTCAACAATGCAACATCAATGTAAAGTAAGGTAATTATGTAAAGCTTGTCGTGACCAGGATTGTAATAGCCATGCGGTAATCGCACACTAACCCGTTAGCTTAGTTACCTACTTTTGCGCGTTTACGCTCGCACTCACTGATCTTAGAAAAAACCCTATTTGGACCGGCCTAAGGGGCTATGAATTAATTACCTAAGTATGATTTTTGAACCTCCTCCCTCTCTGCCGCCACATAAGAATACATAAGATTTTTGGAACCCCTTCCCTCTTTCACGTCAGATTCTATTGACGTAGGGTTTCATCCCCACATAAGGGAATTTTTAGGGCAGGAGATTTTTGAAGCCCTTCGGAACCCTCATGTAATTAGTGAACGGCCCCCTAAGTCTAAGGGGCTATGAATTAATTACCTAAGTATGATTTTTGAACCTCCTCCCTCTCTGCCGCCACATAAGAATACATAAGATTTTTGGAACCCCTTCCCTCTTTCACGTCAGATTCTATTGACGTAGGGTTTCATCCCAACATAAGGGAATTTTTAGGGCAGGAGATTTTTGAAGCCCTTCGGAACCCTTATGTAATTAGTGAACGGCCCCCTAAGTACCGAAAGGTAGTATCAAATATATTGAGAAGATTACCATGTGAGGGAACTCGCCGAGCGAAGCTTGCTCCCCGCCTATGATGTGCAAGTCTAAGGGCTCGATGTTGTTCGCCCTAATCTTCGCACATTCTGAAAACACACAAAAACTATATTATGGTGTGGACAATAAAGAGTTTATCTATCTATCTCTGTCGTAGTAGATTTTCTAGGCTGACGTTTCGTCGCAGATTACCAAAAACAACTTTAGAAAATTATGTAACCAGTTTTTGCTAAAGATTTGTTGATTCGCATATTTCAACCTTTCATACCGCTTGGAAACATTTGTCTGATATTTTTTAGGAATAATTTAATACATAAAGTGGCTCACCTCTATCGGCAATCCTCTTTGCATTTTCGAAATTCAACCTCTCCGCTTCACCTATAAAAGGTGATAAGAACATGTTTTTAATTTATACAATTTTAGTTTATCTTCATTGATACATCGGCAGGTCGTGTAGGTAGATCCTTAAACTTAATTCTACTAATCTTAATATGTATAAATTACGTGTCTCGTTGTTTGTCCGCTATAGACTCCTAAACTACTTAACCGATTTCAATCAAATTTGCACACCGGGTGCAGTTCGATCTAACTTAGGAGATAGGATAGCTCACATCTCAATTTATAGTAAAAAAACATGAAAAATTATAAAATTTAAAAATACTTAAACCATAATTTAACTTTAGCGCTTTGGACAATGTAAACTTTTTTAATGTAACTTTTGACATTTGACATAGAATTGACGCAATGGCTTTTTTTACCAATTCGAAAAATAGTCATCGTTAAGACAGGACAACGTCTGTCGAGTCAGCTAGTACTAAGTATAAATGTAAAAGTTTGTCTGTGTGTGAATGTTTGTTATTTCGTATCTCTGTAACTACTAAAGTGATAATGATGAATTTGGAATAAGTCTTGGAATTACGGGGACTTGGTTTTATCATCATCATCACCGTTTTTCATCAAGATGCGGGGGAAACCGCGGGCGAAACTGGTATCTAATATTATATAATAACAAGAACATTATTTTTACAAAACAAAAACCGACTTTAAAAGACCAACTATTGAGTTATTTATCAGAACTGGACTAAATTGAAATGGGACCAAACGGGAAGCGTCAGCTTTCTAATAAAAAAAGAATCATCAAAATCGATTCACCCAGTCAAAAGTTATGAGGTAACAAACAAAAAAAAACAAAAAAAAAAACAGTCGATTTGATAACCTCCTCCTTTTTTGAAGTCGGTTAAAAAAGGTTCAGTTTGAATCTTGTTTGTAGCAGGTAATTTCCAGAAGTAC
The DNA here is from genome assembly GCA_949125135.1 of Alcis repandata. Classification (NCBI taxonomy): domain Eukaryota; kingdom Metazoa; phylum Arthropoda; class Insecta; order Lepidoptera; family Geometridae; genus Alcis; species Alcis repandata. Next base: position 7,342,042 of record OX421239.1, on the reverse strand, counting down.
TGGTTAGATTTCAAAGATCCTTTTACTAATAGAATGGTATAGGGATGCTGTAAGGAACTCACGGGCATCAGCTATAGTCGAACCGTTTATCTTAGTCCTCGCCTGCGCGGTACAGAGGCGCGGGGGTATGACGATAAAGGGGACTGAGAGAGGTGCGGGCGGTGGGCGCGTGTGTATCACACTAAGCGCCTCTGTACCGCGCGGGCGAGGACCAAGATAAACGGTTTGGCTATACTTATAGCAAGCTATAGGGAAGGTATTAGGAACTCACGGGCATCAGCTAGTACCTACTCATCGCATATTGTGGATTTTATTGTTTTACAACATTCCTTCGATAACTTGGAGTTTTCCTTATAATTAAAACTACTTGAACATTATTACAAGGACCCCATACACGGTACAATTCGTCTATACGATCGATCTGATGAAAATCGTGACTATTGATCGCATCAAAAATGTCGCTCATACACGAAACGACTGGTCGTAACGATCGATCATTTACTTGTTTGAAGATGAAGGATAAGGACGTGATTAATTAAATACGTGCCCCATAAAATGGAAAATGAACTTCTTTTCCTTACCTATGTGGCATTAGCGTTGATTCGGATTCAAAAGAATAAAAGAAAGCCTAGAAAAATGTGGGTTAAGAAATGGCTATTAAAGCGAAAATATAAAAATCGTTACGATATTCATGATTGCATGGGTTTTTGTTGCGATTTCCGACATCGTCTTCGATTAAGTAAATCGTTAACGATCTTGACATACACCATCGATTCGTCGTTTCGATCGTTTTGATGCGACGGATCGTACAGATAAATCTTACCGTGTATGGGGCCCTTTAGGTTTCAGCTTTTTGAGTTTTTTATTTGTGACTATCTGACCCGACAGAGGTTGTCCTGTCTCAAAATCTTAATTTTCTAATGTGAACATTACACTCGCTCAACTACCTTAATTTTTTCCTTCATAAGAACCTTCTCCTGACAATAATTAACACAACAATAACAGAATTAGCGAAATTGTTCCATCTCTTCACGCGTGATGCGATGACCAAGGGAAATAGAGATTAATTTTTATACATAGACTAGCTGACTCGACAGACGTTGTCCTGTCAAAAGCCATTGCGTAACTATAGCAACCGTAGTATGTTGATGCTAACTTGTCAATTTATAGTAAAAATTATCAGTATATAAGTATATATAATTTGCAATAAATTAAAATTGCGACTATAATTTGAGATTTAAACTATCCTATCTCTCAAGTTGGATCGAACTGCACATGGTGTGCGAATTTCATTATAATCGGTTAAGTGGTTTAGGAGTCCATTGAGGACAAACATTGTGACACGAGATTTATATATATTAAGATAGATCTCCGTTTGACCACCACCTCGTTTGATGATAAGCGACGCGACGGTGTTGTCGAGAAAGGTACAAGTTCAAATCACTCGGACTAGCCTTGACCCAAGATTGTATTTGTTTGTCTTCGACAAGGAAAACGGCAGAGTTCCGTCTTTAATATTTGTGTTATTGAATGAAAACTCGATCGTATCAAACAAAACGAATGGAATATGTATGTGCAAGCGAGACAGCACACTGTTTTGCGACCCTGCTCACTCCCAGGAAAAATCGAAGTTGCCACTGAGTAGGTTTTTTTTTTGATTTTTTTTTTTATTTGATTAAGTGACGAAACGAGCAAATCGCTCGCCTGATGTTAAAAGTCACGTTTGCCCATAACAGGTCTGCGCCACCCAAAATTTTGAACTAGCAGAATTCAAGACCCTGCGCGGCACAGCACTGCGCTCGTCACCCTGAGATATAAGTTGATTAATCTCCCATTTGCCCTGTAATTTCACTGGAAACAATGCCCTTCCAACCGGAACACAGTAACGTTTGCACATTACTGCTTGGCGGTGGAATAACTGGCAAAGGTGTGGTACTTCCCCAGGCGGGCTCTGCAAAAGAGCCCTACCACTACAAAAACGGCTAACGGCTAAGGTAGCTGCAGGACCACATTTACCACAAACCTTTTCGGTGCATTTCGGGGAGTGCATCTGATCTGCATGATCTAATGCCTTCTAGCCCATTCTACTATCGGACTACCAAGGCCACAAAAAAGCGACATCGTTTTATGGTTGATATACCAAAAACTCGTACGAAACGCTTTGATTCTACTTACTTTTATTGTGCGAACCGCTAGTGTGGAATGATCTGCCCGAGTGGGTGTTTCCTAATAGATATAATCAGGGTGTCTTTTTATTTTTATGTAATTTAGTGTAGAGACGAGCAAATCGCTCGCCTGATGTTAAACGTCACGTTTGCCCATAACAGGTCTGCGCCACCCAGAATTGGCACAGCACTGCGCTCGTCACCTTGAGCTTGAGATATAAGATGTTTTCAAGGTTCTTAAACTTGCAAGTGAATTGGTTCCTTCTAGGCAAGCGTGATACATCGTAGACCACATCATTGCTTACCATCAGGCGAGATGGCGGTCAAACACAAACGATCACAGAATTAAAAAAAAGGCTTTGCAAAATACCTGACTGCGTTTAATTTAAGGCGCAGGTTATGAGATTCTATATACCCACCAAAACCGTCCTGTCAGTGCGTTTGTGCACTGACAGAGAGTAAGCCACGACAATCTCTAAAGAAACTGCTAAAACACACCTACTGTGTACAACCCACTTATGTAAAACCGAAAAAACAATAATTACCAACCATTTGGGGCTGTTATGTAAAAAATTGCAAGTGCAATCTTATGCGAGGTAGCCTACATTTACATATTGGATCCAAGTTTGCAGGCTTTATTTGGCAGATATAAAAATACATATATCTGTCTTTGTCACTGCAATCTATTAGACAAGGACATAAAAGTAGGAAAATGAAAATTTGTTTCATACCAAATTTAGGAGTAGTCGGTGGACAGCACACAACTTCCATGACCCCGCTGAAACCACATCTTTGGAAGTTGTGACGCCTCTTGTTCCTTATCTCACTGAAAAATATATGACTTCCTAAATTTTCAAAACCTGATACTGTGCAGTAACCCCCTTATTCACAAACTTTCAATTAGCTCATTAAATTTTTGTTAAGGTGCTCTGTCATTTTTCACTAACGAGAAGAGTCACAAGTGAAAAGAAGACAAAGAACATTTTTGCTATGCCTATAACGGACATCCTCTATTACAATGCAAAAAGGTAACAAACCAATCAACTCATATTATAGTTTCTCATATTATGCTTCCATGAAATTCATGACGTAACAGAATAAAATAATAATATTGCAAGTACTTATGCTTTGTTGTTTTGCAAAGTGTATTTTCCGTTGTCCTTCTTAATAAGTACTTACACGACGGCAGCTTCACAATCTGTCACAGGAGTGCATATGCCATCAGAAATTTCATTGTTCGGCACACAAGGATCACCAACTGGAAAAACAATACATATTTTGATGATACACAATTATCATAAGTTTTTAGAATAAAGTCAAATATATTGAACAGTAGTACTAAGCTGAAAAAAACTGGTATTTATTATTACAAACATCTTTTAATTCCGTTTTTACTATGGAACCCCAAAAAGAAGATGACACAGGTTTCAAACTCAGACTAGGAATTTTCTACATTACAATATCATTAATGATTTAGTTTAAAAAAAACATAGAAAGATAGATAAACCAGAAAAGAATTATTATTAAATAGATAGATAGATAAACCAGAAAAATCGGTATAAATCACTATTCAAAACTTTAAACAATATCTTTACCATGCAGCTCTCCTGTCAATGAACTTTAAAATAATCAGAAATACTTAAACAATGTACGGGCTGCTTTTTTTCCTTGTTGTTGCGATAGAAATGGAGAACATGTCATAATATTATTCAATAATTTACAGACTGCTATATTATCAGACTATGTATTTTCCGAGTTGAAATTAGGTCAATGCAATGAATTACTTAGGCATTTCTTTTATTGGAAATGGCATCATTGTCAAACCACCAATAAAACCCACTTTACAGAGCTATAACTTACCTGCTGTCGTAAAAGACAGGAAAACCCAATTTTGCTACGAAATACCTGTCTACAAACTAGGCGATTTTCTTTTTAAACTACAGTTACTATGACGTCATGAGACTATTTTTTATCTACTTACTCATTAATTAGGTTTCTTATCAGAAGCCTCAAATAACAATAAAAAAAATTATAATATTAAATAAATATTATTAAAAATTATAAAATTATTAAGGTCAAAATGGGTAGAGATAATAAGGTTTCTGCACTTTGGAGATAACAGGAAAGTGTATGCTGCTGGTCCCCGCTATAAAAATATTTTTTGGATAGGTAGGTCTGGTGTCCAGTATAGTAATAATATCTATGTTGCAATTTAGCAAATAAAAATATTGTCATATTAAAAATAAACTTACCATCTTGGGCAGCAACGAGCGTAGCAAAAAATATATTTAAATACACCAATGTTTTTAGCCACATCTTGACTTTGGGCATACACTGTACACGATTGTGGTGTGATTTAGTTTGGCTTTACTGCAGCACTACTAGTATCATCTAGGTACATACTTCAATGACTAGAATATAGTTTTTCCTCTTCGCTACGAAGAACCGGTTTATCATCAATTCGGAAGAAACAAAATAATAACAGTTTGAATCGTTTAAAGTGTTCAATTAAAACGTAACATATCTCTGTTTACTTTTTGATTTATAATGAACTGGTATTTTATCATAAAATTGATTCGTGTACTTAATTTATTTGTAGAGGCTCTAAATAAAACAATTAATTCGGTTGGTGTCTACTGTCTACCACAGTTTCATGATTCACTAACCAAAATAAGTTTGTTTTCCTTCGTGTGTTTCAGTGTTGCCCATTTCGTACAAGTTGCTGCCTAAACTTTGTAATGAGGCGTTTTTATAAAAATAAATAGTAGTTCTTGGTTTAAGAATACTAAAGGTAGTAAAATTTTGGTGCTGAAGTCTTGCCTATCTTGCTGCTAAAGTGCTTTGTTAGAAATAGAAAATTATGGCTATATTGTCCCAGACCGTTAGACAGTCCCGCATAGAGAATATTTACGAAAAAAAACATTCATATCAGCTCACTTACGTCAATGTCACATTTACAATTTTAGTTTAGATCAATTCAGTTGGCAGCACTGCATCTCGCGAGCTGGTTGTGGTTGTAGATGTGAAACGTGAAATCCGGATTCATGTTAAATTGTATGTGAATAGTGTTTGGTAACAAAATATGAGTGCGCAATGACAATGTGGTAAATAAATCAATTGGACCTCTCATTTAGTGAACATGCAACATGGAGGGAGCGTGACCGAATCTAAGAAACAGTGAAGTGTTTTTGTTATGATATCAAACAAGGACGTATTTTGAAGACTAATATCAGTCGTCATAGACGACCTCTCCGGACACTGCAAGTAATCCATTCGGTATACACGCTGCAATGTCTGGCCAGATGGGAAACGAGACGAACATGCCTTCGCCCAGCCAACCAGTAGCGGACTTCGACTTAGCTGTGGTCGTCCCGCCCTCGGGAATAGGCTACGCTGGTCAAGGGGCCAGCTGCAGTGAATCTTCCGATTCCCATTCCCCGGAAACACCTTCGGCCAAAGCTAGCGATCGTCAGTCTCGTATAAAAGCCGAAAAGCAGCGACGGAGTCAGTACAATGCATTAATCAGTCAATTGATGACCCTATTGTCTGATATAGTACAATCCCAGCGGAAGGTAGACAAAACAAGCGTCTTGCGACTGGCTGCTAACAAACTCCGTGTTGAACATGTCTTCGGTAAATCGTTCAAATGCTGTCACACAGAAACATGGACTCCAAAGTTTCTCAAATTCTTTGACCTTATTGGAGGCATTATGTTCACAGTTACATGCCGAGGCCGAATTTGTATTATATCTCCAAATGTGCAGGACAAACTAGGCTATTGCCATATAGATTTATTAGGTTATGACCTATATAATTATGTGCATCCAGAAGACAAAGACATTCTAAGACACCACATCTATCCAACGGAATTACAAACAGGGTTTGATGAAAGGCTGTTTGAACAACATCACAACTTCACCATACGTATCTTGAGAGCTGGAGCTCGCTCTGATACTCCTAAGTATGAAAGGTGCCGTATTGATGGGGTTATAAGAAAAGCAGATCAGGCTACTTCAAATGAAGTGCAAGATGAAAGGATAATAAGACGGCAGCGTGTCCGAGTAAACCGTACTTTCTCATCAAGCGGGAATGATTTTGTTTTCGTAGGTATGATTCATGTGATTACCAATAACTTACCACCTAAGATCTTGCCACCCACCGCATACTCAGAGTACTGGACTCGACACTTGATAGATGGACGTATTGTGCAATGTGACCAGAGTATCTCGCTTGCAGCCGGCTACATGACAGAAGAAGTAACAGGCACATCAGCATTTGTTTTCATGCATAAAGAAGATGTCCGCTGGGTTATCTGTGTCTTACGGCAGATGTATGATGAAAGTAGAGAGTTTGGAGAATCCTATTACCGTCTCATGTCACGTTCAGGACATTTCATTTACATGAGAACTCGTGGCTTTCTTGAAATCGATAAAGATACAAAGAAGGTGCAGAGTTTTGTGTGCGTCAATACTGTGATAGGCGAAGAATATGGGCAGCGGATGATGGAAGAAATGAAACGTAAGTACTCTGTCATTGTTGAGAAAGAGAAGCAAAATGAAGTGAAAATTGTGGCAATAGATGAAGCTCCAGTGGAGGATCCGAAGCGTATAGAACGCATCGTGATGCACTTAGTAGAGCCCCCGACTTGTGAATCTGAGGAGCTGAAGCTGGTGCCTCCTTCTAGAGAACACATCATCTCTGCTATAAAGAACAGTGAAAAGGTAGTTCAAGAGACCGGCATCAGGTTTGACTCTAGGAAACGGAAGAAGTCCGACTCTGACAGTGATGATGATAATGACAGTTCAAAAAGACAAAACAGTGCAGTCATTCTTAGTATTTAGGTTTCTTTCTTCTCAGTGTTTCTGATACAGCATCTATGGCTTGCTAGCTGTATTGCACAACCCGAATATGTTACTAATTGTTGAACAACTGTTGGAACATAGTACTATTTCATTTCTTTTGACATCTTGGGATAACGCACCACATTATTATTAGCTGAACTAAAGTATTAATTTTATTGGCAGCAACAAATCAATATATTCTCAACTGAGGGCCTTATAAAGCCTCCTTGAAGTCAATGCTTAAAATGTTCGGACAACTTTCTCGCTGACAGGAAGTGTCACATGTGAAAACAAGACAGATTTAAAGATTTAAAAATCAAACAGACAACTTTATCCTCTGCCGGAGTGGGTGTTTCCCGGTAGCTATAATCTGGGTGTCTTCAAGTCGCGAGTGAATCGGTTTCTTCTAGGCAAGCGTGCTCCTTCGTAGACCGCATCGTTGCTTACCATCAGGCGAGATGGCGGTCAAGCCTATCATTCAATAAAAAAAAGCAATGATTAACTTTAAGAAATATTATTTAAGCTGTTTAGGAAAGGCCCATAAAATGCAACTTATAGTAACTATCTACCAAACATCAACATTGTCATTGAAACAAAAAATATGTCGAGCTTATTCAACTTTTTTTATCATGTAGTTACTTGGTGTTTTCAGTTGATCTACGAACCTACCCCAATTAGTATTACATTTTACTTATCTATGGTATGTGCAGTGGGCCTAGCACAACTTTGACGTAAAAATACGTAGTGAGTATTCGATAGAAAAGTGTACGCCATTTACACCCGTCAGGAGCACACTTGACAGTCGTAAATGGCGTACACTTTTCCATCGAAAACTCGCTACGTATTTTTACGTCAAAGTTGTGCTAGCCCCACTGTTGTTGTTTCATATTTACAAATGATTTTTCATTTAGTCATTGTCAGTTGTGAATCAATTACCTTACAACCTTTTTCAGCATGACCTGCAATCTAAAGCAATTTTTAACTAAGTATATTATTCCCTTTTGTGTCAGCAACATTTATAATCGTTAAGATTTTGCATTATTACTTATGTATGCAAATATATTAAATGATTATATTCAAGATTAATAAAATATTAATCAAAATATTTATCGATTTAATGAATTATTTCACAACAACATAAACATAATTGCAGGTTTATGTTTACTATAAATTATAATCATTATAAATAAGTACTTTTATTCAGGATGTCAATTAATACAGTATGTACAATACACAAAAGTAAACTTAAAATTGGTGCCAAAACAAAATTATGTTTCCTATCTATGCAAAACTGCGAGTCTAATCAGAAATAAGAAAAATAATAGCTTTAATGTTATTATCTAGCTAGGTGATAATAATAACACTTGCTCACATACATAATAAGATCAAAAATATTAGGCTCTATTTTCTAAAATTAACAATAAATCATCTAAGGACAGGACATACTACTGGTTGCGTAATATTTGTTATTTACGAAAGTATGTAATTAATATTAAAATAGTCTGTTACTTATAAAGTGTTGTGTGACGATTCCCATTAGCGAAAATAAGTGACAAAACATATTTTGACTAAAATACATATGTAATATAATTATGTTAATCAGTTGTTTGAATAAGAAGTATTATTTTTGTAAGTAGTAGTTACAAATCTTAACATAATCAGCAGCTATCTCTAAATTTAAATTTGCAAATACAGGGTTATTTAAAAGGGTATGCTAAGCCGAAAAGGACTCATAGTACTCATTATTATGAACTACTTTTACTATGGGACCAACTCGAAATTCGCGAAAAAAAATCAGCTGATCAATACATTTGTCGAGTGTCATTGACATTTTTCTATGGAACAGCTGATTTTTTTTTCGCGAATTTCGGGTTGGTCCCATAGCAAAAGTTGTTCATAATGATGAGTACAATGACCCATTTTCGGCTTAGCATACCCTTTGTGAATAACCCTATATATATAATCCTGTACTATAGATAGGCCATTGAATACAGGACTGTACTAATTTTAGTATGGGGCCCCTTACGTCGGGCCTTATACTTTTTTGGATCTTATTTTAGTAAATAGCTGCCATATTTACTTAATCATGTTCATATGCCATGCTTTGTTTTAATAACTGCAACGGACATGCATGCTCATAAGCAGCACGAAAGCATGCAATGAAGTGCTCATTTTAGTGGCATGTGTCACCAATCTGGCTAGTAAGAAAAATTAACATGCTCAACAATCAACAGGTGCAATGTGCAATTGTGCATGCTACCTGCGGTGGACGACCTTTGCTTTTCATTACGTGTGCCCACTTAATAGCATTGTCACTTTACTACAGAATAAGTAGCAAACGAAAAACATGCTAAATACTTTTGAAACATTGTTATCTATGAGCATGTGTGTCAGTGTAATATATAGGTCATAGTTTAGTTGTAAATTAATTGTTTTGATGTAGTTTAAGTATAAGATGTTCATTGGATAATTGTAATTATGAAAACGAATATTTTAATCTTGTCGCTTTACACATAATTTAGCCAAAAATGGTAAAAATGTTGCCTGTTTGTTCTTATTCGTATTAAATGTGAAGGATAGTTTTAATATTTGTGTCGCTAAATATGTAAGGCTGTCTTAAGGACGACCTAAATGAGATCGGTTGAAACGGCTTGAACGGCAATACATTGTAATTGAAGCTAGATAACCAGAGACAACCTAAGTTTTTTATACGGTACAAGCCGTTCGCTTCAAAAGATTTAGTAAGTCATACGAATTTAGATAGAAACTGATACTTGTAAATATTTCCTATAAATTTATACGACTGTTCACCTCACATTTTCAAGCTCTGAATGATTTAATCAAAGTAAAATAATGCATTGCAAAGCCAACAGACGCAGACTGGTTTCCGACTGTTTCAGGTCAAATAGCGTTTTTAAATTTCAATAACGACGAAGATTTGCTGTAAAAAGAATACGGGATTAGCCGATTCAGTGATGTTATAAAATTAATGCCATTTTATGTGATTGGTTATCTAAGGTAAGACATACACGTAAGTATCAATTTAAGCTCAGTATGTAATGACCAGATATTTACCTACTTTATGATGACATGGCACTGCTTTGAAAATTCATAAATCATATTCATGATTGTAAACCAGTAATAATAATGGGTTGCCTGCGTAAATGTAGGTATATATTTTATGTAAACAAGAAGACTTAATTTTTCAATTCTGAATACGCAAATCTAGGCTCTGTCTCAGTAAAAATACTAAGTACATATTAATTATTTGTAAGCATGTGTATGAAATTCACGTGTTATATTAAAATTTCCGACACAGGAAATTAAAAACAATGATTTTTCACATTCATTTAATATATATTTTATGAATTTTAAATAATCATTTAGTAACTTTAAATGGTTGCTGTTTGTATGTCCGACCTAATCAGTCTTTTAATATGTTAGTGTAGCCCATCATTTTTATTGCAAAATCATACACTATGAAAAAAGCATGAATAAATGCAATACTGACTGTAAAGCGGCTTAAAAATCAAATCAAGTTATTAAATAGTTAAATCATTTTGCTTTAACTAGTCTTGGCTTTGCTTATACTCAGAATAAATTAAAATTAGTTATATCATTAGATATGCGTAAATCTTGATTCTATAGGTACTTACAATATTATAAAAATAGCAAAAACTACGGCTTAAAAATGTATATTTATAGATACTCGTATTTCATCAATTGAACCACGAACTTTACTAACGTGATTGAAAACCCTAGGAATGACTAAATATTGAACTGAAAATGAATTGAAGTAGGTAGGTTTGTAATTGGTCCACATACCTAATTATGTGACAGGGTTGCAGGGTAAACGTTTGAATATCTGAAGGTTGTGATCATGTATCGCCATGAGAAATGTTTTGGTCTGTGCGTTTACAACGAATCATTTCCCGTACAGTTGTTTGCTAAAACCGTATCCGTTGTAGGCGTTGCAAAAAAAAAACCATGACCAAACCAAAAATGTTCATTACTGGCATATGTGTCGAAAATGTCGAAATTGACATGCTCAAAAATAGCAGACGGTTGATTGAAGTATGGAACGAGTAGCAAACGGTCGTAACTGTTGCAGGGGGTTATGCTTTAGCAAATTTTAATTGTTTTGCTTTCATGCCTGTTTAAGAAAATTTACATACTTGCGCACTTCAGTAAAGCATACGAGTTAACATGCACCATACTTGTGAGCATGTGTGTCGGTGCCATAATATTTCATTACCTAATAAACTTGATTTTTACGAAAACGGCTTATATAATAATAGGTTTGTCGGGGGACCGTTCCGCTAAATTATCAGTAGTCCACTGCTGTTGCTCTATGATAGTCTCATAAAATATCATTATGGATTGTATCAATGAGGAAATCGGTGAGACGTTTAAATTTAACAATAAAAGGGCCCAGTCTTGTATGTAAAAAAGCGAATTAAATAAGTCCATAAGGCTAGATATAAAACCTCTCGAGTCACAACCCTTTCCATGCCGGTAACGTTGTGACGTAGGTAACTTGTGTTTAATTAGTGGTAATTATGTCTATTTCATGTAGATAGGATATATCGTAAAAGTACCTATCTGGTTATTTCGACATAATGTACCTATTTGTTATTTTTAGATGTATAAATGTTTACTTTATAAGCATTGTGGTCTGATGTTCTCAATTTACGAATAAATCTCTGACATTTTTAATGTAATGAATTGTTTTGATGGATATTGTGCTGTACATTACAACTTGAAATACATTAATTGTTATTAATGTCTGAATGTGTTAAGACTTGCACGTCACATTGATATTACTTGATGTAATAAAAGTACCTACGTAATAACTGAGTTTTGTTTTTTCTTCTAATAACTCGTGATTTTAATGAACTTATAAATAACAGTCATCTAATTGACGTAACCGACAGCTATTGTAAGTGTTTACGTTAAAAATACACTGAAACTTAATCGTAGCATTGTTCACTGACATATAAAACTTTTCCACGTAGTTGTTCAAAGGTTGGCGATAGCCTCTGCACGTTGCTTGTAACGTGATGTGGTTGTTTACAATGTTGCATCGGCAACTCGCCGCCTGCAATGCATGTATTGATTTAGATATTAGGTACTAGTCTACGTATGTACACAGAATACATGCACGTATTCTATAAATATGCTCACTGCATTCAATAGGTACGATCCAACTCGAGCACAAGATGATTATTTTAGTATCTACCACTTGCCTATTTTATAAAAGATCTTGTTTTTATCTGACATTTGAAACAGTTTCTAGTTCAGATCGCGTAAAATATTTAGCATAATTAACTCATTTACATAATATCTATATATGACATTAACACATACGCTGTCTTAACGATAAAAATCACTTCCCAGTAAAGGTAAAAGTGTGAGAAGCGGACATCTGTAACATAAAATAAACTAAAAAAATACTAAACTAACATATAGGGACTATTATTATAAATTTTTACTCTCAATTGACTGTAATGCAAACGATCACTATATCTTATCGAAATCGATATCTTCCAAATCGACATTATTTTCTAAATAGGTAATCTTAATCACTAGAAATAAACAACTCCTAAGTTTCACTACATTGTATGCTCCCAAATCGTCAAAAGGAAGGATACTGTTAATATCTAACATCTGCTAGACGAAGTGTTAAATATTTCGCTTTCATTACGTTTGGCCAAGTGTTTTTGCTAGGTGTGTTATGTAGTCAGTAGGTAGAGAGAGATGGTCGCTTACGTCAGTGTGATTTGGGCCAATGGCAACGATGCTGATGGCGCGACGCGACGGTCAGGGCCCGCTTGTCCCTGACCACGGTCAACGACTCGTTTGAAGGTGCCCTCCCAAATTGAACGGCCCCAGACTATGTCTATAGTTAGTATGCAGGCGGCGTGCTCTCGGGTCTCGAGCGCTGTTACTACGCAAAGGAATACTTAACACCCCGGTCATATTTTAGTATTCGCCGCGCTCGGTTTAGAAAAACACCGGTAGATGTGTGTTATAATACAATATTATCTTTTATATTACAGATAGACAAGTAAAAGTTACTAGACTAATTTTCTTACACTACAATATTAAATGCATTTTAAATACTAGGGCCCCCAAAACTCTTGGGGCCCCAGCAACTTAAATGCGCCCAAAAACTAACTGCAATTTATGGTGAAACTTGGTAGATATGTACTTGATTAATAGTCAGCTTAACCAAAAATAAGTAAAATAAAGGATCACATAATGCTCTAATACAGGGAAGGTTTAAAAGTAAAAAAAAAACAGCGGGTGAAACCGCCGGGGGTCAGCTAGTCTTCTTCTCTTATATATAAAAATGAATCGCTGTTCGTTAGTCTCGCTAAAACTCTGGAACGGCTGGACCGATTTCACTAATTTTGATCTTGATATTATTTGTAAAAGTTCAGGGAAGGTTTAAACGGTGAGAAACATGAATAAAATGTACCTAAAGAAAAATACTAAAATTGACAATTTTATTTTTCAATACAAACTGTTCCAACCTGTTAAACATTTGGATGTTCGGTACGGGAAACTCGGAATGTCCGATCTCTTTTGTCTTTTTAGAAATAAAAAATAGTGTCACTTGGTTGTCAAATATTTATAGGTGTGTTCAGAAATTGGTCCGATCTTTTTGGTCTGTTTTGTTTTTCTTTTTTTGTTTTGTTTGCTCTAATACAGGGAAGGTTTAAAAGTAAAAAACAAAACAGCGGGTGAAACCGCCGGCTGCAGCTAGTTTTGAATAAATATATCCAAACTCATAAGTTTTACGCACTGACATCAAAGGATCAGTGGTTTTACGTCTACGACAAACCTAAGACAAATACAGGGAATTATTTTTATATTATATCAAAGAAGCGTAGGTAATCTAAAGGCAAATTTATACGCGAATGTTTTAAGCAAAAAAAAAATAATATATTATTAAACTAAAATCTATAAAGCTTAACTAAGTGAGTAAAGTATAACAAACATGCTAAACTCGTACATGTGAACTTTGTGATACAAAAACGTTGTTTATCATTTATTTATCTTGTGTGCAGCTAGATAAACATGCAGTTTCATTATCTGTTTTCTCTAACAAGCTATAGGTACATACCCACTGACCGAGCTCATATGACGACGGCGAACATTGTAACAGACCGACAAACTTATCTATAGAGTTGGCTAAATGATGGAACTAACAATTTTCTACTCACGCCTGTCAGTTTTGTTAAAAAAATACGATGTTCACTTCCTTTTTCAACTCTACAATAAGTTGGTCGTGTCGTTTTGTAAATATAACAGAGCGAGGGGGGTGGGGCGATGCTTGCAGCGAGGTGGGACGGGCGGATTATGTTTTTATTAGTGCTAAAGGTGACATTGTGCGGCCGTCGACCTGATACGATAGCCTTGTTTCTGTGTCGTGTTGTGTGAATGAATGAGATACTCAGCCGCACCTAGTAATTACCTCATCCACGCTTGAGGTATATCTAAGGGTTATTTGTATTTAGGCTAAGAACAGCCCAGCATTTCTAAAATTATCTTCTTGGTAAAAAAAGTCGCTGCAAAATGGCGAGACGACGATGCGACAAAATGACCTCTGAAAAAGAATTAAATATTTTCTAGTCAGGGACGTATTATGTGCATCTTGCAATCCAGCAAGTCTCGTACCAATGACAATAAATAAAATTAATCCATCCGAACCTCGAAAACTAACGTTTCCGGTTCAGCCGAAATAATGAAATTTCCACTTTCAATAGATGCTACACCTAATTTAATTAAAAATTTAATAAAAGTCCCAACACGGAAGCACTGATAACTTTCAAACGGCTGAAAAAATTTCTTGAATCGTAGGTAAGATACTCTTGATCAAGTCAAATAATAAATATACTCATTAAACTTACAATTAGAATCTAATTGTATATATCTATCTAATTATTAGATATTACTCTGCCCGGGCTTTTTGCGCCGGGATTTACCAGTAGAAAACGTCGAAATACCACATAATTTCGGGAAAGAGAAGACCTTTTAACTTAAGTATTCTATTTCTTTCATGTTTCCGCCAACATCTAAATTTACCGTTTTAATTTTGTAGAATAGTCTTTTATTTTTTTTTAATTACAAGCTTTTAATTAATTTGCAATTCATGGTACCTAGTCATTTTTTTTAGTCAAATCTTGCAACTGAATTTTAAACCACTTCGCGATGTCCAATTGAGCTGAAATTTGGCGTACCTGTTTAATTCTAATGACAATAATGCAATAAAAGCTTATTTAAAAATTATAATTTTTTTTGAAATCTTGTTTCAGGGCACTTAGCTCAGAACTTAATAACTTAAATCACAAATGGCGTTCTTACCCCTAGGTAGCTTGTTTATTAATTGAGTACATTGAAAAACAAAACTGAACAGTCTATCATATTGTTTTTAAAGGATCTTATAAATCTTATAATATAATAATTATAAAACAAGGGAACTAGAGGAAGAGAAAGGCACGTGTAAGGTTTATTTCAAGGGTATGCCGCGCCGCGCGTCAATCCCGGGCTGCCTGCCATTTTGAAATCAAAATTGATTGGTATAGAAAAGGACTGAATAGATTTTTATTGAAATACTTGTTATATAGTTTCAATTATATTGGATTCAGAGTTAAGTACTCTCTACAAAAGTATTGGCAAATTTTTGTAGTAGGGCCGATAAAAAAAACATTGTTGAGTGTTAGTTAACCTAGAGGCTAGATTTTTAATCATAATGCTGCCAGTACTTTCCACATTGGCATGAATAAAAGAGAGGTCTAGATATATGTATGTACATTATTGTCACAAGTCAAAGGCAGTAGCATACAATACATGCCAGACATTGTTGGTTCTTCAAACTTTGGAAATAGGCAAAATACTTGCTTACTCCGGGTTACACGAGCCGAGTTTCCTCCCGCCCTTTTCCCTTCTCCCTACGCCGCCATGCGCCACAGGAAATCCATAAAACTCTATAGCTACAAACTTGTCTATGCAATTATAGTATAGATGTTGTTTACAACTCGTGCACCGGATGAACTTTACAGAGTCCACCTGAAAATGAGACTTATATCTGAAGCTTAGGACTGAAACTCTTGCAGCAATACATAGGTGTTTCTAGGGAATATTTTTGTAATCTAAGCTCTAAGTGCCAGACGTAGGGTTGGTTATGGAATGAACAGCCAGCAAATTAAAGGGTGCATTGGGGAAATTTCCTCTTATATTAGATCTGGGCACGGATCCGTGTGGTTGCCAGGCAAATGGCAATCAAATCAAATCGCAGAGTATAAATATTTATGATTGTACTTGTACCTATTATTATTTATTATGTTTAGTTGTACCTTGTTTGTATATTTATTATACAAGCAAGGTACAACTATATTATTACTAAAATATGTACTTACTTCATTTAATTTATTATTTACTAGCTGATGCCCAGGGATTTTAGCTCGGTGCGGTAATTTTCAGTCTTTGTTCATAAAGCCTGCTAATATTTTTTTGGTAGAAGGTCGCACCTGTCTAAACAACAACCAAAAAATCGTCCAAGCTTCCAAGAAAAATATTTTCCAAAATAATGGACGTAATAAATATTTTGTTAAAGAAAAATAGAATATTATTTACAGTTTGTATGAAATATTGTATGAGACGCTTTATCATACGATAAAGCGTCTCATATAACTTTTGAAAGGCAAGGGCAGGAACTAAGAGGTAGGTATATACAATACATAGACCGGTAATTGGATAAATGACGGAACTAAAAATGTTCTACCAGTGTAGCCGTCAGTTTGTTCCGGAAAAACGATAGAGGCTCTACAACTCTAGAAATAAGTTTGTGGCGCTGTTGGTTGTGTTTCATTTTCCCAGACACCACCCTTGGAAAGCCGGTCGCCCGGGAAACGTGACCTTGCAACCATTCTAAGCTTCGGTCTTGAAACTCCTTTCCAAGCTATATTGGTATCAAGTCCGATCGATATAATGCTTATTGGAATCGTAGTTGGTTTACCGACAGATTAGTCTACTTTCCGACTTACCTTACAAATGATGTTAGAATGGAACAAGTAAGTAGAACACAGTTTACAAGAAAAAAACGAAGAATTGAATTAAGTACATACGTTAGCACGGCCTAATTGCCTAAAGCGATTTCTTCCTGACTACCTTGTATGTAAGGTGTAAGTGAAGGTATGATCAAAGAACGAACATAAGTAGGTACCTAGTCCTAAGATGTTTTACTTCATCACTGACCGTCTAGAATGGAAACTGATGATTCTGACAGGCTCTGGATGAGGCAACTGGTGTACCTAGCACAACTTCGACGTAAACTTACGTAGCTAGTATTCGATAGAAAAGTGTACCTACGCCATTTACGCCCGTCAGAGGCGCTCTTGACAGGCGTAAATGGCGTACACTTTTCTAGCGAATACTACGAGTAGCTACGTAAGTTTACGAACTTTTGCTAGGTAGGTACCTACATCACGTAGCGTTTGGCGCTTGACAACAGATGGACTAAAGTTGGTATGATTGTGGTGGTAATAAATAGATATATCTTCACTGTTGACATAGATTACTTTTGTTATCTATGCTATTGATAGTCTGTTAACATACGATACTCGTAAAATCGACATAGCGGGGCATAGGTACAGTTACGTTTATTCCCAACCTATAAAACAAACCACGACAACAAAATCTTTTCAAATTAGATTTTATTGATTAGACGGCTAATTGGCCTATCTGACACAAATTAGCCGTCGTTCGTTCCATTCTATCGACTGTTCTCTGTACGGATTACTGGTATTCCGGCAGGAAATTTTAGTTAAGCTAACTGCGGTTTTACATGGCTTCAACCGTGCGGTGTTGAAGAACGGTGATGATAAGGATGATAAAAAGTACCCTATGTGCTTTTCTTTACCCCTGAAAACGTGTATGCGAAATTTCATGATGATCGGCAAACCAGTAAAGGAGTGAAAGCGTAACAAACAATTTCGCTTTCGCGTTTATTACATTAGGAAAGTTAAGATAAACTCTTTTAGTTTCATAATTATGAGAAATAACGATAAAAACATGTGCACCGTGTAAATTGTATGTTTTTAATTATATTATTAAGTAGTAAGTTTACGGATTTTCTATTATCCGAAATAAATATATTTTAAACTAGCGAACTATGAATCTATGAATGAATAAGGTATGAAATCTAGGTAGTCCGTCACTCGCAAATAACATAATGTTACATCGATGAAATAATCTATAAAATCGGTCCAGTAAGTAGTTTTCGAGTTTATCATTTCACACATACGAGTACAAATCTTTCCTCTTAACAATATTAGCGTACAATGAATTTGAGAAACAAAAAATATATCGATACCTTAATTTGCAAACTTTTTCACAAAAATTACATTTTGATACCGGCAGAAACTAGATTTTTTCTAGTTTCTATTAGGTTTGCAAATTAAGGTATCGATATATTGTTTTCAAAAAAAAATGTATGTTTATTGAGTTTTTTATGAACTGTGGGGCTAGCACAACTTTGACGTAAAAATATGTAGCGAATTTTCGATAGAAAAGTGTACGCAATTTACGACTGTCAAGTATGCTCCTGACGGGTGTAAATGGCGTACACTTTTCTATCGAATACTCGCTACGCATTTTTACGTCAAAGTTGTGCTAGGCCCACTGATCATTCGTGTGATGAAATGCGAGTAGCGAACGACACATAGTATCACATTAGTGGACGACCGGCTGTTTGCTACCCGCCTATTCCAATAGGCGGAAAGTAAACAGGAATAGGCATTCAAATTAAGTATGTATCAAACACAAATCAAAGTAATTACGATTACTTAATTCAACCAGTTGATTATGTGAATTGTGGCAGCTATAGATACCTACCTACCTACCTTGGCCTTTACTGCGGGCCTAAATTTTTAAAGGTAGGTATTTATTACACTTTATTCTAGATTCAAATGAAACCATTATGTTAAATCACAGATAGCGTTATACAGGGTTATAAGGAAAGGGTATGCTTAGCCGAAAAAGGCTCGTAGGTATTATGAATATTTTTTATGGACTAAAAACTTAATGATAATGATGATCCATAGAAAATTAATTAATTTATGAAATGAAAATGAATTTATACATTTGAGATGTCCGGGGCCCTGATCCCAACTACTTTTTTTTATAGCGGTCTAGACTTGCGTTCAATCACAACCGCACCTGGGGCGGTGGGACCCTATTCTGCTATTTTCTATCTTCTCTATCAATCTATTCTGCGGTGATTGATCGCTCATTGTCGCTTTTATTAGAAATGTCATGAGAGACAGTAACTGAGATAATCTCGAAAGGCCCAATATATCTCTGACTGGAAACGACGATGTAACACGCTTGCCTGGAAATGTCTATTTACTTTCTTTTTACACAACAACGTTCGGAGAAGTAACCGCAGTTAGTAGGTAAGCTCCATACCTCTGAGGTTCAGATTAAAAGGTACCATGTACCTAATTGTACCTGGACTATTGAACTATTATTTAATCTATGCTTACGTCAAGCAACGGCATTATAAAACCTCTCAGTCGCATTGTTAATATCAAGTTTTCTAGTTTTCTACAATTTATCGTGCAACTCTGCACCCAATTTACACATTGCTTTGTACCGCCGGAACTTCAAGAGTATACAGGGTTATTCATAAAGGGTATGCTAAGCCGAAAAGGGCTCATAGTACTCATCATTATGAACAACTTTTCTATGGGACCAACCCGAAATTCACAAAAAAAACAGCTGCTCTATAGAAAAATATCAGTGACACTCGACAAAATGTATGGAACAGCTTTTTTTTTTTGCTAATTCTGGATTGTTCCCATAGTAAAAATTGTTCATAATGATGAGTACTATGAGCCCTAATCGGCTTTTTAAGCTATTGCATAGCTTCTATCGCGGGCCTTGAGCGTGGAGGCCGAATCCAAAAATTCCGTAACGAAAATAACCTAAGCCTAAGACCACCAACTCCGACCGGCACAGCGGTGATACTTTTTAGTTTTGCCATCTATCGATGAATAGCAGAACTTTTGATGACTTTTTGAAATATGACGCTTGTCTCTTTAGTTCAGCAACTCGCCTCTAGGTGGCATTGGTTAATGAAATAATTATAATTACATATAATTGCATAAGTTGATAAAAAATGCCATGCAATAGCTTTACCGCGGCAGTCCCCGAGTGCCACATTTACTTTTTTTTATGTAATTTAGTGACGAGACGAGCAAATCGCTCGCCTGGTGTTAAACGTCACGTTTGTCCATAACAGGTCTGCACCACCCAGAATTTTGAACTCGCAGAATTCAAGACCCTGCGCGGCACAGCACTGCGCTCGTCACCCTGAGATATACGTAAGTTGTTTAATCTCCCATTTGCCCTGTAATTTCACTGGAAACAATGCCCTTCCAACCGGAACACAGTAATGTTTGCACATTACTGCTTGGCGGTGGAATAACTGGCAAAGGTGTGGTACTTCCCCAGGCGGGCTCTGCAAAAGAGCCCTACCACTACAAAAATTAGCATACCCTTTATGAATAACCCTGTATAGGTACTTCCTTTTTAAGGTTCCGTAGTAAAACTGAGGAACCCTTATCGTTTCGCCATTTTCTTCTGGCTTTCCTATCTGTCATTACGAGTATGGTTCTAAAACTCGGAACTCGTGTAATAATAAATTTATAATTGGTTCTAATAGCGGCACCGAGCATCAGCTGGTAAAAATAATATTTATAAAGAGTAATTTTAATTACTTTGCCAAAAATAATTAATTATCCTTCTATGAAATAATTAATGTTTCAATGTTAAACAAACAGACGGCCTTTTTGAGAAGAGAGAGAACGTAGAAGCTGTTACATATCCTGTGGTAAAGGGTATGGAAAACATAATAGAGGGTTTACAACTAATTAAATGAGTATGTATAGACACCTACGTATCAACGTAGTAGCACAAAATAAATAATATTACTTACGAGGTAGTATAAAATAGCTCAAAGGTAATTTGAAAAGCTTGTTTTGTAAAACGGAATTTGTTTATCAAACTTAGACAGGTCCGAGTTTCAGAATGTTACCAAATACATTGTTCTAAAACATAATACTCGATGTTATTTATTTTGGTTATTGCCGAATACCTCGAATTTTGTATCAGGCCGCTATTTCTGTAATAGGTACCCTGGCGAATTTGCCAGTTATTCCACCGCCAAGCAGTAATGTGCAAACATTACTGTGTTCCGGTTGGAAGGGCATTGTTTCCAGAGAAATTACAGGGCAAATAGGAGATTAAACAACTTATATGACGAGCGCAGTGCTGTGCCACGCAGGGTCTTGAATTCTGCGAGTTCAAAATTCTGGGTGGCGCTAACCTGTTATGGGCAAACGTGACAACATCAGGCGAGCGATTTACTCGCCTCGTCACTCAATTACATAAAAAAAAAATGTAGACGAATTATTTTCACCGCATTCATTTTATAGACCATTTCTTTGCGTACGTCCGGAGAAGAAATTCAATGGCGTATTGGCGTATGTGAATTCATCAACCTCCATTTGGCCAGCGTGGTGGAATACTTCCTAGTCACCCTACGAGGGTAGACCTTATATCCTAGCAGCAGGACGACTAAAAGTCCAGTTTTGTTACGAGACCGTTTTCTTATTCATCGACAACGTAGAAACCAAGTAGAAACGGCGGTCCTTGGATGACGTTCGGTGTCGTCACCGCATTTTGTCGTGTCGTCCAGAGCTATCAGATCGGATAGTTTAGTCTAATTCAATTCTCTTTTTACAAAACAAAAAACAAAAACCGACTTCAGAAGACCGACTATTCATTCATCTATTCATCTATTCATTCATCTATTTGTCGCGCACGTACTTAATGCAAATTTAAGACTTAGGTATAAGGTTTTCTCATGGATACCATTATCAGAACTGGACTAAATTGAAATGGGACCAAATGGGAAGCGTCAGCTTTCTAATGAAAAAAGAATCATCAAAATTGATTCACCCAGTCAAAAGTTATATGAGTTATATGAGGTAACAGACGAATTGATAACCTCCTCCTTTTTTGAAGTCGGTTAAAAATATAAAAAGTCGTAGCGTCTTTAAAATTTTATTTAGAATTTTTCTTTTATTTTATTCGTGTTCAGCAGGCTTGCGCGAGTCGTGCTGCATTATTACTCATAGATTCCTGATTTTTGTATTCTATCTAAGTACGAGTACATGCCTATTACTACTGCTTTGTTGTAAGATTTGATACATACCTACTTTTTAAACTATACCTACTTGATTACCTACTCTATTACTTTGATAATGAAATCAGTTATTTTTGAGCACCGCTTTATCACAAAACTTGTCCAGTGTATTAAAATAAGATTTTCCCCATAAACATAAACTCAAGTCCCTTAATCCTTTACCCTGTAGGTCTCTAGCCCACAAAGTGCTCACTAAATCAAAAACGGCTGAACGGAATTGTATTTGATATGGACATTGGACGTAGCTTATATCCTAGATTAACACAGGCTACTTTTTATCCCGGAAAACAGCTAGTAGCTAGAATTACGACTTTTTTTAGTTGTCTTACGACAGTAAGACAGACCCGTCTATGGCTCACTCACTTGAGCAAATTATTTAATATTCTAAGTCGATGGTCGAATCAACTAGCACGAGGCTAAATAGATTATGTCTTGCAAAATTTGACATAGGTAATAATGACCATTTGAAAGGCTTGTAAAAAAAAATAAATGTATATTCATTTTATTTATTCCAATTTCTCAAACAGTTACACAACACCAAAACGTATTGTACACTAAACTTAAACCTAATCTAAATGAATTAATATGTGAAGAAAAAAAAAATATCGTTTCTCGTGACTGAATACATAAACAGCGCGAAGCCGAAACGTAAAAGCAGACAAAAAATGAGGGTAGAACAATAATATCTGTAAACACGATGTTATGAAATCTGTCACATTTGTCTATTCGCTTACACATTGACCTCACTAATTCGTTTTATTTTCATAACCTGAAATACATAAAAATATAATGAATTCAGAATCTGTTCCGACTCCAACAAGCTTTAAGGTGGATTCAACTTCATCAACAGGTATTATTTTAATATTATTAACGTTTTTCCAACTGGATTTTTATCGTTTTCTTACTTGCGTTGCGTGCGTCATCTAATGTGTTGATTAAAATTAAACAATAGAATAATCTAGCAATTAATTAAATTAGGTATGGTACGAGTAAAATTTACACCTTTATTTGTACCTAAGTGCTGGTGATTATTTTCAAATAATTTGTTAATTAACCAATTTCAATATTCTTACCTACTAAATCCTAAGGCAGGTTAAAGCTTTTTTTAATTAAAGCTTTTATTTAACTTGCAATATGTATATGTAACTAACATAATATGTTTGTTCGGGTGGAATCTTGCAACTCAATTTTGAATCACTTCCCGATGTCAGATTGAGTTGAAATTACGTTGGTACGTGTCTAACTCCGACTTCAACAATGCAATTAAAGTCATGTCTTTTTCGTCTTACTAAGACTAATCTAGGTATGAAGTATAAGTGTTGTGCTTTCGCCACTATTACGTTCCTATCGAATAACACTTTCAAAATTTGTGGCTTCTACCAGTAGGTAAGTGATTCGATACGTTTTGGGATAAAAAAACTATATGATATAAATCTTTTTTAAAAATGTTCCGTAGATGCTTTGCAAGCCGTGAAGCAAGACCCAGCGGTGCTGAAAGCGCAGATCAGAGCAAACCAAAGAACCACGCCTTCGCCTGTACCTGTTCCTGAAAACAAAAGCTTTGCACACCAGAAACTTGTTGACGAAGTTGAATCTAACAGAAATGGTGAACTATAGAAATACTTAATTACTTATTATTAGAGTCGTTAGAGTAATCTTTACTTTTAAATAGTAGTGGTTACCTCTAGTCAGTATGGGTAATTGGTAATTAGGGAATTACTTCAGTGCTCCGCGACATTATTTGAAAACTCACAAATACTACAAATGGGTGTCTACATTGGTCCGTCCCACTTCCTATTCTATTATCATAGTTTTTTTACATATTTTATCTAGTTGTTTATATGTTTGTCAATGAAATTTGAAATAGAGATAATAATATTTCATAATAATAATAATATTTAATTAATTAATTGTAATAATATTTTTGGCCTGCGAGGCAAACTGCTCCGCGCCTGGCCCCCGCTACCGGTGGTGTAGTGCGTCGCATGCGATTAGACGCAAACAATATAGGCTGCAGAGTGAGGTTCCTTACTCTGCAGTCTTAACCACCGGTATGCTTGGGCCCTGCCCCGCTGCCGGTGGAACTCTAGTTTTTTATAATATAAATATTGATTTTTATATTCTTGTAAAAACATTAAAAATTAAGAAAATAAATAAATATGTACAATAATATTAATAATATGTGGTATAATATGTAGATAGAGTACTCTGGTTAACACAAAGACTTTTGTAATTAAAAAAATATAATCACATGATCAGCACTGCGTGGTTGAAATCGCACGGCGCAGCTGGTATGGACGAAGGACATAATTCAAATAAATAATTTAATATGAGTAAATAGGTAAGGAACCTCATGCAAAGTTGGTGAAATTGCTCAAGAAATCGTTCAATGATAGATAATGGGTTGTGGGTAGTGGGTACCCTACAGTCTCTTGAGGACTGATCAATCCATTCCATTAAGTAACCGACTACTGATTGGTTGGTTCGATCCAGTCGGACGCTAGGAAGCTTTAGGTAATTTACTTAGAGAATAAACCATTGTCACAGAATAAAAAATAGTAGCTACCGTGATTTTATCCATTATTATTATGCTATCAATTTACCATGCACTGCAATAATTTGAGTACAAGGACATTGCTGTGTTCCTTACAAATAATACATTCAATAAAATCCAATATTTTTACAAAAAGTAATTCTGATCAATATACATATGTGATATTATGTTGATTACTTTGTCTATGTCTGTTCGTTAATAATTTAGAAACAAAGAAAAGAATCACTCCGGTTCAAAGATTGGCGTTTGTACGTGAATAAGTAGGAAATAAATCCATAATACCGCCCGTTCAATTCTTGTGCGCGGTTAAACATCTTCCTTGGAAAACGGTCACGTTCACTTACTTCATTTACTTGATAATTTAGTTCGGATTTATGATTTTTAGGAGCTGAAGGATCGTTGCGGTTTGAAAACTCGGTGCGTATGCAGAAGGCGGCGGTATTGTCGCTGGCGCCGCCGCAACTCGACCTGCTGTTACAGTACGCGGGCGCGCTGCGCTTGCAGCGGAACATCAGTCAGAATCAGGCGTCACATCCGGTAGGTAATCTGATTCTATGAAGAAATGCTTAGTCTATACAATGCAATAACTCTTTATTGACACCACAAAAAGGAAATCACAAACATTGATGGCATAAATTTATAATAAGGCATACATTTCAGATTTAGATTTAACTTTTATTTGTAACTGTAATTTGTTTTTTGTCCTACTGGTTTTTTCTTCTGTCTGCAATAAATGATTTTATTATAAAAGGCGGTTTATCACAAAGAGTGATCTCTACTTTTGGATGACATTTCCCGAGTGTGGATGGTGATATTATAGAATAAACAAAAAATAAAATAGCAAATACATACGCGATAAAGATAAAATAGCAATAAGTAAGATTAAAACTAGATTCAAGAGAGATTGTAGAGAGCTACTCCGAGCAAACTTTTCCTTTTTTTTATCTAAGGCCGCTTTTGACCACCGACTCATCTTGTGTTGATGATAATTTACCTACTGATGCCTGCCAGCCACAACCTAAAGTCTAGTCCATCGCGTCATCTCTTACGCCTCTTGGTCTCGCCGAGCTTTCGCTTCATGTAACGACTTTGGCCCAAAAGCTCTTTTTCGGCGGGCAAACTTAGTAGGCCCAGTTCCACGTTAGCGTTTCACACTAATTTCATAAATGCGAAAGTTTGTCTGTGTGTTTGTTATTCAATCACGCAAAGACGGCGGTTTTGGATAAAATTTGGCTTGGGGATCGCTATACCCTACATTCTACATAGGTATTTTTCCTAGAAAATAGAATGGAATGAAAAATTAAATGATTCATCTAAGAGAGCTGGTAAAACCGCGAGGCGCAGTTTATTTCTCACACATGTCTAAATAAAATAATAAAGTCTACGACGTGAGCTTCTTAGGTATAGGTACTTACATAGTTTTTATTCTATCATAAGAACCCCAATTCCCTTTGTTTGCATATCGTGACAACATTATGATCTATAAATAAACATCTCGTAAACCTATATTAATAAATTATAAGATGAAAAAAGCGCCTAGTAACGAGGCTTTGTCAATTTTTGGAAAGCGCTTCAACGAATGTGCGTCGGAGGTAAATAATAATAATATTTATAATATGTCTTAACCACCGGTATGCTTGGGCCCTGCCCCGCTGCCGGTGGAACTCTAGGTTTAAGTTTTTATAATGTTTTTAGGTTTTTATATAAAAATATTGTAAAAATTTAAATTTAAGAAAAATGAATAAATGAGTGTATAATATATATATATAATATATGAGGCTGCAGAGTGAGGTTCCTTACTCTGCAGCCTAACCACCGGTATGCTTGGGCCCTGCCCCGCTGCCGGTGGAACTCTAGTTTTTAAGTTTTTTATAATAATATATATTGTAAAACAATTAAAAATTAAGAAAATAAATGAATATGTTGTATAATATATATTATTATTTATTTATTACTGCGCCCCGCGGTTTCACCCGCGGCCAAAAAGTTAGCATGAGTTTTCCGGGATAAAAACCCGTTTTTGCTTGAAAGAGCAACAAACATAATCACAAACTTACGCGTTTATAGGGTTTATAGGGTATACGAGTATAATAATATTAGTAGGATAGTAGGATTTACATAGTAACTAACTCATGGTAATAAGATAGGAAGTTTTTGTTATAATTAAACACGGGAATACTCACGTAAAAATTAAGTCGTCTTCTACGACTAGTTTCGGTCACATTCGGTGAAATAGGAAGTTGAATAATGTTTCTTGTGTGCCTTGATTAAACAAACACTGAATTAGGTCAGTACGAAAAATTAATGTAATATTTTGTTGAATTAATGTGCATGTTTGGTTCTGAGTGAATTTTCTTATCTTATTAAACTAGCTTGATTCAGTAATTTGCATAAATCTGATATTTTATGGATCTGAATTTGCTCAAGTTTTCAATTAAGTGTTGCGCTATTTTATAAATTGACTAGCTGATGACCGCGACTTCGTTCGACTCGTATCGTTTGCATATTACCTTCTTAGAAAATGATTTTTTGAATAAATTTAAAAAGGACGTGTATTGCAGAGACGACAGAAACAGAAACTCAATTAAAATATTCAAATAAACTTAAAACTATGTAAAATTTAAGATTTAGATATAAGTAATCACTTTTGGCCTTACTTTATAGTTTTTAGATTTATGTGATAAAAATGCTGTAGATTAATAGAAATATCGTACTTAAATATAAAAAAAAAACAAATTCAAAAATAATTTCTTAGTGCATTCTACGTTCAATCCTCCTGCATGATATATATAGTAGAACCCCCAGATTCGGTTGTGCGATGTCTTACATAACAGTCTCTTCACACTTTAACTTCTCTAATTTCAAAGGAGGTTTTTAAAAAGATTTTTTTCAGCCAGCTCACCTCAGCTCATCTTTAGGTGTCAGTGGAGTCTAGAAATAGAATGAAGTGACCTTATAGCAGCCGTTTACATAACCTTTTATATCTTCAAGGAATGTGCATTCTGCAAGAAGAATGGCGAGCGGAGTCTGTGGTATTGCTCTCACATGCTGAAAGACAGCCGCGGCCGAGTGCGCTGCCCCGTGCTGAGAAGCTTTCGGTGCCCCGCGTGCGGCGCCACCGGCGACCGCGCGCATACCATCAAGTACTGTCCTGTGAACCGTTACGGAGGTCTGCACACTTTTTTTAAAATAATTATTTAAGAAGTACCAAAAGAACATTTCTTAATAAAATTACAATCTAGCTTCATGCTTATAAGTAATTTAAACCAAACTTAAATTTCTTGGGTCTGTAACTCTGTATACACTTGTAGTCTATCATCATATATAATTCAATATAATTATGATTAAAGAGAAGGCAGATGTCATGTCGTACAGGGAGGTAAAAGCATTAGCAGAGGACCGCAAAGCCTGGAAGTTGCTCCACCGACAAGAGCAACGCTCTTAAGTTTTCAATGAACAATACAATAGGTACAATAATTCTTCATTGACATTACAAAACGGAAAATACAAGCATAGTAAAACATATACGAGAAAGGCTCAAAATGTAGTCTCCTACATATTGAAGACTCTTCAATATTCAAGTGCGATAGTGCCCTGCTTTGCCACTAGTGAAAGAACTCGCGTTAAATCAAGGTCTGCCCGAGAATGGTCACAGGGAGGCCTATGTCTTAGGTGACATCCGTTTAATTAAATCTGCAGCAAGCGATGCACTTAATTTTGCCTCTACTGACCTCTATAATCTTCAATATCAGGTACACGTGGCATAACACATGTCGTGACCTGGACCTCGAGAAGAGAATGCTGAATAATG
Source organism: Alcis repandata (assembly GCA_949125135.1). Taxonomy (NCBI): domain Eukaryota; kingdom Metazoa; phylum Arthropoda; class Insecta; order Lepidoptera; family Geometridae; genus Alcis; species Alcis repandata. The sequence goes on along the minus strand of OX421239.1, from coordinate 7,313,394 downwards.
ATTGGCGATAAAATAGATAATCAAAGTACCCACTATTTTAGGTATCCTCAAGAGCATACCTTTAGAAAACATCCTGTGTACCTCGATAGATAATTACGGGATTACACTTAGAAAAATAATCTACATTAATCTGGAACAACAGAATTCCAGGTTCCAGGTACAATTTGATCGCGTCCATGGCACGAGGCGGATTTATATTGTAGTCGGAATATTCGTTATAGCCTCAGGGTATGATTACCTTTGGTGAGTCTATCTAAATAATAGAGGTTGGTTTTAGACGATGTGACCTGTAAGAGGTTACCAGCAAGAAAGGTATTCTTGTGGTTGCTCCAGATTGGTCCAAAGATCACGACCCACGCACAGTTAGATGAAAAGATACTTATTAACTTAAGCATCATTGATGTTTTTCTATTCCTTTACTGAACAGATGAAATCGGATCTTCCATTATTTTTCCTTTCTCATATTTCTAGACACCAACTACGCTACATAGGAAAATTGTCTAGACAAGTAGGTAGGTACATATCAAAAGAAATTTTCCTCTCTAACAGTCTTTAACTTGTTTTTCAGATCGCTGGAGTCGCTGATTGGTCAACCGATGTCAGTATTTTGTACATTTTTGTACATAGTTTTAATAAAACATTTTACAAAAGAACCAATATGAGTTTTAATAAATCTAATAGTTAGTTTGTGCCTACAATCTCAAAAATAAACATACTAAACGTTTTCCAGCTAAGGATGACCATTTTTTCGATAAAAGTGCTTAGAAAGAATTTTCATTACAGTTACTATCGTATAGGTTTCATAAGTTTAGGTAACTACGTCTACCCTTCATTCATCGTTAAGGCGTACATCTACTTGAATTACCTAATTATTTTTATATTAATTTTATATTTTTCGACGAACGAAACGAGAAGTTTGGTTTACTTATTTGAGGTAAGTAGGGATAAGAAAATCAAGTGGCCCGAAGTCCCGAACAAAATATTGATAGACAGGCAATAAATAAATGAGTTTCGGAGTACACAATAGCCCACAAATTAGAGCAATTTCGTGATGCTCGACAAAACATACCTAGGTACTCAAAATAACTCCTCTGAAATTAGAACTGTGGCATGCGTAAGCCGAATCAACGACTCGATTATTACCTACTTATTCAGTCATTTGTATTCGAGTACTGCTGAGCATTTACCATTCAGATATTCTTATAAATTATACCTCTATCGCTGGACGGACCGGTGGCGGTGGGCGGAGTACAAACATTTATGATCGAACTCCTCACTGCTTGACGTGGAATCAAATAGGTGTGTACCTTACCCATGGATGTATTATGTCGTCCTCACATGTAGCAACTGTTCTAAATCATGTAAAATATTGTGTATCAACCATGAAAGGGGCACCAGTTACCCAGCTTCAAAATCGGCATGGATCCATCATCATCATGGTCATTACTCCTAAGTAGGTAGGTGCCTACAGAAATATTTATGTTCAGCTTCCCGGATAGGCCAGCACCGTCCTCAACATCGACTTCATCACAGCGGTTCAGTTGCAGTCACAGAATAAACCATGGGAAAAACTAGCATAAAACATTAAAGCATAAAAAACTACGGAAAATTCGTTACGCATACCATGTAGAATGTATGAAAAATTAAGTTTCCATTTACGCTCGATGCGCTGTTCCAGTTTTCTTAAGGTATTTTTCATTATTAATTGAATACGTAACGTAGATACGAACGTACTTATCAAATAGGTATGTTTTAGCTGACGGGGTCACGCAAATGGCAAAGATAATAAAACCAGATCTGTGGGGTCACGGGTTTGGACTCTCAACTGTAGAGGATCAATGCAAAGAGGGTGAAACCTTCCATACTTCTTCCTTGAGTCGTATTATTTCGTCAAGATTGACGCGACCTTTTGAAACCTTTTCATCAGTCTTTCTGTGATGATCTTCTGGCATTGTCTTCAATCCACAGCGTCATGAATCACGTCACGTGAAACACGAACCGAAAACCGTCCCTAAGCGTATGCATGTATGCATATGCAATTATGCCTACCTAGTTCCAACTTATATTTTTTTCTTATCAAATAAATTAATATTTAGCTAGTCTTTTGGCGAAGTGTCCTTACTTCTTATCTTTACTCTAACCTTACTTTGATTTATGATCTAACGCGTTTTTCTGGATTTTGATAATTAATTTGAAAGTTCTAAGGTCAGGGTGATGGACAAGCGGCATTGAAGAGGGGCAGTGCAGGACTTTGGCACGAGAGACGAGCGCGTATGTTATTTTTGGCAGGCGTGGCATGGCGTACCGTGTGTGAATGTGTGACGCACCGGCGAAGATTTGTAGTAGGACATCACTGATCGTGTATCTACTTCCTATTTACTAATCCCACTAATATTATAAATTACAATGTCTGTATGTTTGGATGTGTTGATCTGTTGATCAATCACGCAAAAACGGCTCAATAGGTCTGACTGAAATATGAGAGTAGCATATAGGCCTGGTTTAATATAATTAATATAGGTTACTTTTAATCTCGATAAATGGGGATGAAACCGCGGTTCATAGATGACATAAATTTTATCAGATATCTATTTTTATTGTACGTAAACGTACCTAATGTGAAGTAAAGTCGCGTAGGTAAATTGAAATCAATAGAATTTCTATTGAGCTTGGCTTAAGCCGGAAAATTGAAAATCCAGTGTCTAAATCAGGGACAGCAGAACAAAAACACAAAAAAAAAAAGATAAATTTTGTGTTCAATTTTATATTTACTTGAGCTCGGAAGGCTTCTTACAACCGGGACTATTACTCCAGGAATAAAATACTTTATACTTCTACTTTCAGATTAAGATTTTATTTGCCAAAACATTTATTTATTTACGAGTAAAGTAAATTCTTATAGAAGTGGCTAGCCCTGGCGGCAATTTTTTTCCTGTGGGTGTGGCTTAGCTGTTGACTGAATTATTAGCTTAGGTACTAATTAATGTTAGTAAATATGGACGAAACGTAGGTATAGTGGTAGTCTCACCATTGTCAGAAAAATATAGAAGAAGGTGGAAAGATTTTCTTATTTTTAAAAGCTTTTATTTAACTTGCAATGTATGCATGTACTCGTAACTATTTAGGTACCTAATTATGTAACAATGTTTGTTTGTTTGAACCACTTCCCGATGTCCGAGCTGAAATTTGGTATAATACGTGTGTGACTCCGATGACAATGCAATAAAAGCTTGTTTATCAGATTGGATTAAAATTAACTTATTGTTCAATATAATAGGGAGCGCACGGTTGCTAAACCGCACCGGCGCGGCGGCGTGGATATCGCAAGGGGTAATATACAGGGCCGGATTATCCATAAGGCGGATTAGGCAACTGCCTATGGGCCCCGCACCGACTGGGGGCCCACGGGGGCCTAGTGGATGCGGGCCACGCACCAAAAAAAAAAACGTTTCAACTAACAATTTTTTTTTTTTGAGAATTTGTATACTTCCTCAATATTATACCTTCTTCTTTTCAAAACTCGACGAGATGCGAAGTTGAGAGGAACATTAGAAAATCACAGCGCGGGTAGATAAAACCGCGGTGCCCAGTTTGTCTAATTGCATTGCCTAGGGGCCCCGATAGGGTTAATCCGGCCCTGGTAATATAGGTATCGATGTTGCGAGGGGTGCATTGTGTGTATGTGTGTCCTCCTCGCCAGCTCGCCAGCTGTCACCCTAGCTAACTTAGGTTCTTGAAAACCGGAGCGAGGCTCTGGCCTACTGGCATAACTGTTTCAATGGCATAGATGGTAATATTAATAATGACTAGGAGTAGGAAGGTCTATGAAAAAACTGTGGCAATTTGGTTGTTCGTCCGGACCCACGCCAATACCACTTATATGTCTAAAACCTACTCATACATATAAAAAATAAATTTTAAAAATTACAGCATCTCCTCTTGCTGAGAACACCCTTGATCAAGCTCAAGCTTCGAACAATAAACCCGAATCAAAATTAGTCTATTCGTAATGCTACGATGCCACCAACAGACAAACTGACAACCTACACTTTATGTTCTGAGTGCCTAAAAAGCAAAATGCCTAAAAACGTTGTCTAAACATTTTACTTTAATGTCTAACATGCAAACTCAGATCAACCTCTAGTCTCAAAACTCTCTAGTTTGATCTTAGCAAGCAAATTGCCTATTGCGTAAACCCTTTACAACACCCGTTCTTTTTGCCCCGGAGCTTAAAAATAGCAATTATTCAATACTTACATAAGAACCTATCGACCTACAATTTAGCCGCGCGTAGCTACTTAGCCGCCTTTATCGGGATCATATTAAATTCTGGGAACTGTGAAAACGCGTCGGGTTTTCAAGGATAAGACGGATCTCGTATTGAAGCGTCTGTCTGCGCATGTTTTCGAGTTCCCATAGCGACAGGGATGTCGGAGGTACCTAATAAATACCATGAATAAATAGTACTTATCTGGTACAAAGTATTAAACAAGGCTGTACGGGCTGAAATGATGAAAAATAAGTGACCAAAAATGTCTTGTCGATACTCTGTGATAATCTGTAATAATAACCTTATCACAGAGATCAGCCTATAAATTATTAGCGTTATAATAATACTAATCCGTTTATTTCAGGCAATACAACTTGCATACAATGCAAGTTACAGAGGCCCATAGAAAATAGAAGCAAACAAAAAATGAATGAATATGATTGTATGAAGCATACAATTTTAGTAATTACACGTTAGGTAGATTTATCTAGGTAAGCTACCAAATCTAGACTAGCAGCTATAACCTGTTGCTAGCTGAACCTTGGCTTAAAATGGGACAGTGTGATAACTGCGAGAGGATTTAGATTATTTAATTTAATTTTTATGGTATCAGTTTGATAGTAATAGGCACTGACATAGTAAGTAATACTTAGACTTGCGTTTGACCACCATCTCGCCTGATGGTAAGTAACGATGCGATCTACAATGGAGCACGCCTGCTTAGAAGAAACCGATTCAGTCGCGACTTGATAGACTTGACTTCACCTACTGTTTTTTTTTTATAATTATATTATGGGCACCGGATGTTTTCCTCCGCGTTTTTATAGATAACTTTCTGTTATTCTCTTGCCTTCTTGGAAATCAGGCATATCTCGAGACCCGATTCGAAACTTTTGCCCTCGTATACCAGGTACTTCGGACCACTTGCGCGCCGGCATACTTGTGAATCCTTTCTCTATTAAGGGCTACATGAAGCCATAGGTTTCAAAATGATATGTTGCGAGGTAAATCAATCCCAAAAATAGCGGTTGGAAGTTCACTGTTTTCTCCTATTTCGGACAATAAAGGTGGAATTAAAGCGTCAAATCAAAAAACCAACCAGGCCTTCGTCGATACCAAAGTTATGAAGATAAAAATGGTAGTCTCAAGCGTAGCAATAGCGTAATGGCGACCTGTCCCAGCCGTCACCTGAACTGGCTACTCTACTGATGATAATGCTCACAGCGAAGAAATATAGAAACTAAAGCAGATTGCACACCGTTAAATTAAAGACCCAATCACCATAATACCTAATCACTATGCAATGGCAGTGACGGTAATACTAAATATAGATATTTTTATTAAAAGGTGCACTCTACTCATGTACGATACCTATACAATTATATATATTTTTATTGCAGGCGCACATGCTCAATGCCGATAGCTGATAAGCCGATAACAGTTCTGTTGCGTAACTTTGTGCGATATTTTCTTTATGCTCGTAAATCACTTACGTCCGCGATGGTAACGTGCGTCGGTAGGTATTAAAAAAATCTCGAGGCAGAAACAAAGAAGTCATGATGACGGTATTAAAGATGATGCAAACTTTCATGACCTATGAAAATTTAAGGTAGGTAATGTACTATGTTTCGATCTAAGACTGTTCTAGAATACAAGCAGTAAATAAATAAATAAAATAAATGAATGTCATTCAAGTGACTTCGTGCTCTAATCTTTGTTGACATGCTCTAAAATGGAATAGGCAATTTTGGCAGAAAATCAGAGAATGTAAAGGTATTCCTAGCACAAAAACTATCGAAACAATTTTTTCATTTTGCGAACAAGCTTTTTTCATTTTGCATTGTCATCGGAGTTATTTAACCAAATTAATCGGACGGATATCGGGAAGTGGATCAAAATTCAGCTGCAAATTTAGACCCGAACATCTATAATATATTGTAAGTTATAGGTACGTGGTTATACCTAAGTATAAAAGCTGGCAAAATACGATTTACGTAGGTACCAATTTGATAGAAAGATATGTGAAAATTAGGACAGTGCAGCGGTGTAAAAGGAAACTAAATTATTCTATCGAATTCAAATATAATGTTACGTAGGTACCTTATAGTTTTGATGCAAGAGATTATTATTATCTTATCATCAGATGATTATTATCTTAGGTACCATTTGTTTTTGCACTAAACTAATAGTAATCTATTTAATCTGAAGTGAAAATAGAAACAGCGCGTTATACACACCGAGTAGCATGATCATATCTTGATGTCTTATGTTTGGGCAAGTCAGTTTGGATCACCTTCTAGACAATAGATTTTTTATTTATGTAATGAGTGACGAGACGACCAAATCGCTCGCCTGATGTTAAACGTCACGTTTGCCTATAACAGGTCTGCGCCACCCAGAATTTTGAACTCGCAGAATTCAAGACCCTGCGCGGCACAGCACTGTGCTCGTCACCCTGAGATATAGTTTTAAGCCCTGTAATTTCACTAGAAACTATGCCCTACCAACCGAAACACAGTAATGTTTGCACATTACTGCTTGGCGGTGGAATATCTGGCAAAGGTGTGGTACCTCAAGGTCATCCGTGACTCATCTTAGATCCCATCATCAATATCCTACAGGTGAATGAAACCTATTTAGTCAGAGTAAAACATTGGTCATAACAAGGTGGACCAAGGGCCTTTGTCTGAAAAGATGGACTTATTCAGAATATCTGAAGATCAGTTGCCTTGAATTGCATTTTTGTATCTTAAAAAGTTTGAGTCTAAATAAAATTCCAATGATGTAGCGTTTTGATAGGTACCTAGGTATTATAGATAGAGTTCACTAAGAATTCACTACTACACTAGACCAAACCAGACCGATGTTACACAACGAATTGTGCCCAACCATTGTACCTACTCGTATTGTAATGCAGATGTAGTCAAGTACCTAACTGTCTAGTGTAACGTACGTGTTACACCAACGCTTCTATCGCGATAAGCTCGGAAGGCGTCAAAGATAGGCGGCTATTAGGCAGGGGTTCAACGACCGGGTGTGATGAGACACCATTTGGAGGAGTAAGGCAGGTCGCGGCAGCCCGGGAGAGGCACCACAATGCCGCACGCAACGCGGTCCGTGAACTTGCTGGAGTCGCGGTGTGGCCGCGGTTATGTAATGAACGCAGGCGGTGTCACACTCTCTGACACAGATGTTTGGAAGACTGTTAGATTATGATTTCTGTTTCAGATTAGGTTGAGCTGATTACTGCTTGTTGTAGGCTAAGCACCTAGTCTATCATCAAAGTCATAAATCTTTTTATTGCGTGGCATTAAAAAGATTGTTGGCAAATGATTTACTGGGATTTATACTTACGGCACGAACAAGTGAATAGTCATTAATAATATTTATAGGATTTCATTGTAACTCTTTGTTTGAATCCGACCATATTGATGATGACACTATTAATCGGGGCAAATTAGACCAAAAAATAGGAGTAAGCTTACATTAATTCACACCCAGCTGAAAATTGGTAGGATTGTTCAGAATACCATCATAAATGAAACCTAAAAAGTCCTCATCGATCCGATACGTGCAAAAATTTTTACTCCAGGTAGAAGGTCACCAAAACGGGTATTTCGTGATTTTCTCAAAAACGGTACAAGCTACGAGGATACTGTTCAAGACAAGTATGTTCACTATAACATTTTCTACAGTATTGCTCTTAAACGCATGTTGATAGAACTTATGGTTTTCGAGATATGTCGATATTAATTTCAGACCAGACCAAAAAATTGACAATTTCTCTTAAGATGCCTCAGTCAGCAGTAGATCATATAACAAGTTTGTAAATGAGTTTTCCCGAAGTTTTAAACATTGTTGAATCCGACAATCTCAAGAAACACTTTGAAAAATGACTCCTTGTATCTCAAATCGGATAAATGATGATGATGGTTGACGGAAAATTGAACCCCTCGTATCTCGGAAACGGAAAGAGATAGAGGGGTACACCTGACTTTTAAAATTTAGATCAAGTATGGACCTTTCTAGGGAAATGATAAAAAAAGATAGCCGCCATACAAAAAAGTTTGACAGTCATACAAATAAACAAAAAAAAAGGAAATGCTCATAGCTGTGGAACCGCTGTAGATGGATGGAGTGTGCTCGAAGAAATATTATAGAGATTTATAACGACAATCGAGATTCAGCAACAAAAATCCAAGATGTCGGATTTCATATTTCCGTCAAATTTCAATGGATCTTCTAAATTTTAAAGTGATCCTAGGCAGGTGTAATTTTGGATCTGGAGGCTCTTAAGGTCCTTAAATCCATTCCCGAAATGATTTTTTTGGTTCGGCCATTTTTCAAAATGGCTGCCATACAAAAGAAAAGGAGTGAAGTTACAATACTTCGCACCCAGCTGAAAATCAGTAGGATTGTTCAAAACATCATCACAAATGAAATCTAAAAAGTCCTCATTGATCCGATACGTGCAAAAAAAAACACTAAGGGTAAAAGGTCACAAAAACTGGTTTTTCACAATTTTCAGAAAAACAGTAAATTTTATCATACAATTAGCCATACCAAATTTTAGATCAGATAATTATCTACAAAAAATGACAATTTTTTTTCCTAAGAGCCACCGTTTTTGAAATATAACGACTCAAAAAGTTGAAAGAGTTGTAATCGTCATAATAATTATGCACACGTTTCCACGTCACCTTAGAGGTAGTGAGCTTAACGCGTTTTAACGAATATTGCTTTTATTATATTCAACCTATGCCAATATCTTTTATTGATCAATACTTAGTTTCAAATTAAACAGACTCACAACAGAAACGTGGAATAGGCCTACAGGGAAATCACGTTAAAAAAAACGCGCCTTATAAGCCAGAGGTTCCGGGTTCGATTCCCGGCCGGGCAGATTAATTTAAAATATCTGTTCTGGGTCTGGGTGTTAGTTGTCTTTGTGTGTGTTCCATGGCATCCCCGACACAGGATTCATCCTAGTGGCAGCTATGAGTGTGAAACGTTTATTTATTTTATTTTATTTATTTTTTATTAAATAGGCATAGAACATTAGTTAACATAAATGTTTCCCTGCAGAAGTTGCTTGCGATGGCCGTTCGGAAAATTAAAATCCTTTTTTATGCTCGATGATTTTTTGTAAAATACATTACCCTAAACTACAGACCAGGTACATAGGTATTTACATAATAGTGCAAACCTTAGCTTATCAAGAAGTAGATACGTAGGTAGGAACAGGTAGATCAGATAATAAAAAGTAATGAAAGATAAGCTGCAGGAAGTAAAAACACATAATATAATAACTTGGGTAAGTAGGTGACGAAGGCAATTAACATTAAAAGGTTGAAACTAAGTATAATCTAATTCAATAAAATAATCTATCTTATCTTCATAATGATCGAGTCAAGTAAGCTAACGAAGTTATCTGTTAATAAATGTAAAATAGGTATGTAAATGTGCAGCAGAACTGGTTAGTTCAATGAAAAAACTTTTAAATTTACTTCTTAATTATAACTGGGTAGAGGAACCTACCAGCGGTTTAGTAGAGTAAACAGTTCTTGTTGAGGGTCATCTTGCTAATCAGTTGAATTAAGTACCTCCTCCTTCAAACCCTGCCCTGTATGCTAGCTGTTAGCTGAATATACGTACCTAATAGCTATGAGATAGTAATAAAAACCCAAGGAAGTTTATCTCATTTCCGCTTATTCAAACGTTATGAGTGCAAAAGAGATGGAACGATGTTTAAAATTACGAATAGGACTGCAAGAATTTTGATACATAAAAATTCCACTAACGTATGATTTTAGCACGTAGCGACATCTCTTGTGACTCCACTGAAATAGAATATCAGCACGTTGAGGTAGCAACTGCGTATTGTATTTTAGCAGACACGTTGAAAAGGAAAATAAGATTGTGGTTTTCCATTTTTAGCTGTCTCACACACTAACACCTAGATGACGCTAAACCATGCCCTCATTTTTTTGTAATTAGAAAAAAATTAGAGGAACTCGAAATACTTTTGTTTTCATTGCTGATAAAATAGGTACGAGAAAAATAAAAGCTCAAGAAATTGCGAGACCATCAAATTACTAACAATACAATAACAAAAATAAAAATACAAAGGCAATGGTAAGACTTATTTTGAAATGTACGTAAAATAGGTGTTCCAGAAACTGTCGTGAAACAGCGCCGCGCAACATTACATCTTAGGTAGATGAAATAGGAACCTATGAAATTGAGAATGTGTTTTACCATTTTTTTTTAAATCGGTGATAAGGTGAGGAACTACAGTTTGCTGAAAACGTAACGAGCAGCTGCGTATGCGTATGCGCCGCCAGTGAGCACGCGAGTAATGTCGCGCGTCACGACAAGCGTGCGTTGTCGTCAGCCCAGCCAGTCAGCCAACCGGCAAGGCAAGGCAAGTGTAATCACTCGTCATTTCGATGTGAGCAAGAGTGGTTGTGTCGCTACAGGGCTCATTGTAGTTCGAAACACGAAAGCCCTAAACAGTGCCTTTTCAAATGTAGTCCCCTTCGTGTTACCTAAACCAAGGCTGTTTCTGACATTCGAGAGGAAAATCGATGCAATCGTAAGTAAAATTGTATATTCTAGTTATTGAGAGGAGAGATAATTGCACAAGATTTTCACGATTCACGAGTATTTCCGAGTTTTCCGAGTAACTCATGAAAACCTTGCACTACCTACTTGTTTAGCGAGGTTTCACTGCAAACTTTCTCTTCAATAAGGATGAGAACATGGTTAATAACCTCGATGGTGACGTTTGAGATAAGTATCACGATTTCGCCAATGAATGTAGAGCATTTTGGAACACTTCAAAACCAACCAACCATTCTGCGGGAATCTTTGCTTTATTGTTGGGCAACACCATGGCAATAGCGTTTGATCTTTAGGGCTTGACTCATTCTTTTAAAATGCGTAAAAAATGAGATCATTCAAGTTTGGAGTGAATAGAGGTGTCTAGACGCTGTCGGCATTTGACCCCATATCGAGTCGTGGACCGAATAGCCGCGTACATTGTCCCTTAGCACGTGGTCGTTCCTCGTATATTTAGAACACTTCGAGAACCAACGCAAAGCCCAACCATTTTGCTAACTTCGTTTATATTGACCTAAAAGTTTGAAACCCTCATAAAAAGTAGACTACGAGTCTACGAACAAAGACGTTTTAACGTTTAATTTTATGAATGGAATTCATTCTTCTCGTTATTTTGAAGTGGTCGAATAATTGAATTTTAAGTAGAGTTATGCTTTGAACTTTTTAAGTAGTTAACGGAACTCAACTCAGTAACTAGTGGTTGAAATGAAATGCTAAAGGTTTGCCTTCACTCGGTTGCCAGGTAGAGTTGAGATTGCTAAATGATAAAGGAATGATCGATAGGAATTATCTATGGAACATTTAAGGCATGATAACCGGCTGAGTCAATGAACACGACAGTACTTAGAATCTGCCGTGATGTTATGGTAACGTGTAAAAATTTGAACGCTGCGAAAATCAGGGTCATCAATCGGATTAGATAATGTCATTCTCTACTTTAAACATATATGTACCTACTTACTTAATAGTTACTTATATATGTTTACCTACAAATTTTCCTTATGAATATTTGTATGTTATTCTTATGCAGATAAAGATTTCTATAACAATAACATTATTCTCTCATTTTCTTTAATTTAGTCTAATACTACTCGTAATGTATAGAAATATAACTTCTGTATCTTCCTCTTATAACTTTTAAATGTTCTTTGTTCTTTGTCTTATTTAAATACTTGCCAACAATTGTGCAATTTTTAAAATCGATTTAGTAGTTTTCCAGCCTATTCAGCAAAATGAAACCAAAAACGCAAGTTTCGACATTTTTTACACGTGTGCACTGTGCACTGCTTGTTCAAGGTTTTCCCATTCAATTGAAATCCAAACAATAATTTTATTATTGGGTTGATTTCCTCCTTAAGTGTATCGATAACAGTTTTACAATTTGAGCTATTTTTTATCAAATTCAATAATTGGGTTTATTTTATAAAATAACAAACCTTATTAAAACTCACTTGTTATTTACTTTTAGGTTCAAAAAAAACCAAGTTGGTTACCTCTGTTATGGTACAATGTTTGATATTTACTTTATTTTTATATATTTATTTTGGTCTCTCAAGCATGCTGTAATAATTTGAAATAACAATTTGTTGCATAATCATTTATGCAACAACCAACAACATATTATGAATCATAAGTCAGCGGATTTACGATTATTTTGGAGTAACTTATGAAGTATGGACCTACGGACCCTGCAATAGTTAGTGATTTGAGAATATGTATCTCAAATCTGTGACAGTACCCTCATAATAATGTATTTTGAAAATCAGTCCATGAAAGTTAGGTTCATCATACGTGCCTAAACCTTTGCGTGATTTCTATGATAGCTCTGGTTCTTCTTCTGATGCATTTTTATAGGCATCAGACTTTTGTTTGGTAGGGAAAGCAACCAAACTAATTAATTTCAAAATTGCCGGGATTCCTTCGTGAGACAATCTACTGTTCAATTCCCCACGGCCGTCTTCTCCCGACCTTGCCTTTATCTGCGAAAACGTCACTCTTGTGACACTAGGTATTCACGTATCAATGTTAAAAAGTGTTATTATCACTCATGCTACTCACACGTGCCAATTAGCTATACTTAGTAGAGCATACCAGTCCAAACTAAAACAATATATAGGAAAACCCAGACTTTTCGATATGTAGGTACATAGGTTTTATTTCGTTTTAAGTATTTGTTTCTTTTTACTGGAAATCGATTCCTAAACACGTATGTATTGATGGCTATTTTGATCTTCATCTAGTTATTCTTAGCTCACTCAGATTTGTGCGGTTGGCAAAGTGAAATTGTCTTCGTCACTCTCACTGTCTTGATGTTTCTAATGAGAGCGATAGTGACAAAGATATAATATCTCAGTCGTCAAAATAGGGCCCCTGAGTCTACCACACCTACCATGGACGAATTTAAAATCGTCGTTGTATCTATTGACAAGAATGTGGAGGCACTACATTTTTTGTATTTGCACGAATTTAACAACAAAATTATACAAATGCTATCTACTTATTCAAATTAATCGCTTAAAATATGCAAACTATTTTGACGACTAAACAATTTAAATCGACTATAGTATTTAGACTATAAAACTATTTCATTATAATCAATGCAGTAGGAAACACGTCGCACTACGTGTTTGTCATTGATTAAGTTAATCAATCGGAATCACTCCGGCAATAGATTAAAATGATAATGCGTCATTCTACTTCCTATTATTGCTGAGGTTGGATGCCACATCTATCACATTTACTGCACTCGTTGTCTCGTTATAACCACTTTTGTGTAGATATCTCTGTACCTACCTCATACGTGCCACCTACCTCTATGTTTACGGTGTCTACCACATTTTACACCACATCCGTTTAAGTCAAGCCCCTATACGCCTGCAGTATTGACACTGACAGTTATTTACTCCTCGTTCATGGTTGCCTAACAATGTGAATGACGAAGTTTATATTCAGCTGCTCTATATTTCACTTGTTTGTGCCTTTGTAAAATAGTTTACGCCTCTCTATCTTTTATCCTCATTTTGTGCATGAGGATAAATACTATGTACTTATTGACTTCAATTCTGTTGTGCTATCTTTTACTAAGCTAGTTCGACCGCACAAAATTATCTGATATTCAATATATTCGAGAGCATAAGCAATAGCATCATTTTTACGGCTGTCAAATTGAATCAACGACTTTAATTGACTATTTTTAGAGTCAAATTTTCAATTTTCGAGGTTTCTAGGGAGGCTAAAAATCTCTACATTCGCTACATTGTCATGACTGACTGAATCCGACACCAAGTGTCCTATCCCCTTGGCGACCGATTCCGTCGCATAGCGATCATTTTGAATGCGGTCGCAGCCACTGTTGCGAATGTCCAAAATTCCGCCCCAGTTTGTCTTGCTTATTAGTATTAGCCAAGTCGTTTCTACTACTTCTTGACCTTTCCGCCCCCCACAATCCACAATACAATAGTCCGCACCTAATTATACCTATACCTAATACTGACACGTGATCCGATCTTTATCAACCTAATTGCTTGACGACGACGGGGTGGTGTCCCCAAGCCATTACCATAACAATAATAAATACATTAGCACCTATCATCAGATTCGCTTTGTCAGAGGTTTGATTACGATATGTAATGAGTGAGTGTAGGTCGTCGGGCCACCTCGAAGTCGGCGATCGTTCATCTCGGCCAGACGACTTTGTTTATGGTGTTGAGACAGGTGATCGTTTACCATCGTTGGTGTAGTGTGACCGTCGCCCGCACCGCCGGCGCCGGTAGGGTTGCCGGTTGTTGTTACTACCTGTCTTAGTTCTTATACTTGACACTCAGTAGTTCATTCGTTTTACTAATCTATGCCTGCGGTAAAATTAAATGTAGAGTAGGTACAGACTTAGTTTTAGCTATTTCGGTTTCTTGTGTGAAACAGATTTCCTAAATCTTTCTTGCTTACATTACGTTCACTACCTTTGTACAGAACGTGAAAAAAAAATTTAATGGTTTGATTGAATTTTACCGGTACATAAATTGTGTATTTACAATTTTGTACATGCTTAATCATAGCACAGACAAATATGTTTATGATCATAGAATGAAAATCGTGCTCACTACTATACTATTCACTACTTAACGGAAAGACTTGAAAAGACAATGTGCCTTGCGATAGCCCTGCTTTTAATGACAATCATTATAATAAGTCTATGGGTGACTGCATGTTATGTACCTAGGACCTAGGCATACCTACTCGCATATATTGTTATATATATGTCTCTGTTATCTGCGCAGTTCGCTTGTATTGTCTGCCCTTACATTCGTAGATCATTTTGTACGTAACATAACATAAGGTTGGTTTTGAACGTGACGTTGGGTACTCGGTCCGTATACTTTCACTGCTTTATAATTTATTTCGTTGACGTCAGCTAGCTGTACTTCATGATTTTACGAGCATTGTACATGATTTATTATAATACAATTTTTTCACACCATACACCAAATTGTATGGTGAATGTAGAGCATGGCCATGTTGTTATAGACTTCGACTTTGCCACAATATTTTTTGCACCCCTTGGTGCCGTCAAAATTATCATCATTGGCAGCAATACCCGCTCTGTTACCAAAATGTATCTCCATAATTTATCAATATTTTCAGCACGATTTTAAAATGTAAATAATTTTTCGACAATTATTTATCCTAATACCTAATAGGTACATTAATGATATCAGATGATCAATGATTAGTGTTACCCTTTCTATATGCAAATTTTCGTGTCACGTTCTACTCTCTTCTTCTTTAGATACTATTTATTTTTAAATTGATTGTGAATGTAATTGTTTCAGATCAGTAGCGGTCTAGATCAGTGGTCGACCGTCCGCCAAAGCATTCAACAGTCCTATCCCGATGGGTTGAGTACGCCGACGTTTTGTGTTTGTGGGCACACCACACACGCTGTAAGTACCTTTTGTAAATGACCAGCCTATGATAAAAGTTGTAATAAACTATGAGATAAAAAAGTCGTAAATTAAAACTTAAATTAAAACAGTTAAAACTAGAATAATATAGCGAAGGGAAAGTCCAATCCATAATTTTAGCAAAGTCTATTATTTTTTTAAATTGAATTAGAAGTAATCTTTATTTGTCGTTTGTCTATTTCTTCAGATACGAGTATAAATCATACATCTTTCACACTTCAAACATAAATTAATCACACATCCAGAGAGAATCAGTAATATAAGATAGGGTATGTTGAGGGTTAGGTACATAGACTAGGCCAAGTAATTAAGTTAACAGTAACATACCAATAAAAGGAAAAGTTAATAAAACTATTTTAACACTGTCACTAAATAAAACTCAAGAAAATCACAAGCCACGAACAACACTAAATACAAATGAAAACGTGATCAACACGTTAGCGACCGAAGTGATACAATCGAGTCGGAAATTGAATTGCTTCCAAGATCGTCATTACTGTACCTAGTGTAGAAAGAGTCGTAGTAGTGATCTCTGTTGATATTTATTATTACGCATGTAGATTACATCGAGTCGTATTTGATATTTCCAATTGAGAACACGATAGCAAATTGGTGAGTAATATATTATATAGTAAAATTCTGAGTTCTGTAGCCTCTATCTTAGTGCAGTATTGTGTCAAGACTATACTATAGAGTTCCTAACAAGAATAAACAAAGATGTAAAACAATTTGCTATACTTATTCAAAAACTATTTCTAGTTTTGTAGCACAGAATTAAATTATTAAAAGAAAAATACAAGCTGCAGTTGAGAGTAGTATGTTCCAGAACTGCACTCTTAGAGCAACGGAAAACTACACTACAAAAAAAAACATAAGTATACCTACATATCTAAATTTCTAAAATTTTAAATTAAAAAAAAATCGCGACTAGAATGCTGATCATTTTCAAGCGCTGAACGGATTTTCTTGAATCGTTGTCGACTAAGTTAACCGTATCTTTCTAAATCGGTCAAACCATTTTGAAGATCCACTGTTTATTTATTTATTTGTTAACTGTTTTTTATTTATTTTATCAATTGCTTTTGAGAAGTTATTTTTTTTTGCACAGATATATTTATCTGTAAAAACACCTTTCAGCCTAAACACTTTCTCCGTTCGTTCGTGGGTAAAAGCTGTCCACAAAATGATAGAAAATGAAAGCTCGATTAAATCGTTCCTCGAAGCTCCCGATCGGTCGTCGTGGACTCCGGGGTCGGTTCAATGACCCCAGCTGCAATGGCAACCCACTGAATGGGAGGGACTACAGCTTAATAATAACTCGTATTTAATCTGTGTCACAGAACATTTGCTGGAATGCATTCAACTGCGTGCTATGGGGTCAGTCAGCTCATTCACTTGTACCATTGTAACTCAGACTACCACATCAATGCATTGGAACAATTTATTAACAATTTGACATGACGACGGTCAGCAAAAAAGTTGACAGCGATGTTTAAAGCCAATTTAAATCAATTGTTCATGCTTAAAACAATAAAGATTAAACTACTATACTACCTACTATATTAAGATACTATACTAAACTAAATCAGGTATTCTATTTCAAGTTCAACAAACGCGGCGATATTTCTCCCAAATGGCTACAAGAATTGTTATTCCCAGGTAGAGCGTCGACTCGCGACAGTCTCGACAGACGTCAGAGACTGTTTTTTGCCAGACAGGAATTTCCGGCTCTTTCGTAGGGACTCCGCGAGATTCATTCTGTTAGAGTCAAAAGGTGGAATGTAAAACTTTACATCGCTCTTTTGCTACGTTTATTTTAGCTTATTCTCCAGATACCGCTACTAAGTTACAATCGAATGTCTAATTGATTCATACTAACTTTTCTGATCGGAAAATAATATCGGACCAGAGAAGTAGCTAGAAAAAATAGCTCTGTAAAATATTAATATGTAATACATATTGTATTATATTAGGTTTAATAATAATTTTGAGATGTGGAAAATAATTAATTGTTTGCTCTATTCAAATGTATAATTTAAAGATGTGAATTGTAAGTTATAAGGAAGGGGTATGCTAAGCCGAAAAGGGCACATAGCATAGCATTAACAAGTTATATGGGACCAACTCGGAATTCGCGAGAAAAGAATCAGCTGTTCCATAGAAAAATGTCGATGACACTCGACAAAATCTATGGAACAGCTGATTTTTTTTAACCGATAATGATCAGATTGTTACTCTGCAGTTTACAAACGCAAAGTAATCGACATGAAAATTACAATTGCAAATGTTTTGTTCATATATTCAGCAATTAAAAAAAATTGCAATATTATTTCCTTTGTGTTTTTTTTTGTTACGTTTTATCTGTGTATTCTACGTAGGTATCAAATACTTACTCGTAGATATAAATAAAGTAAATCGAAAGATTAACTACTTTGAGTTTGGAGCTTATTTATCTAGAGCAAATATCTTTATCGTGATGTCATTAGTTTTATCAAGAAAATTAAGATCCAAAATATTTAGGGAATTTAATAACGGGCTTAAATGATTACCGAAAAGATGTAGTTAAAAGGCCTCTTAATGATAAAAATGTTACCAAGCACTTGTATTTCTTAGAAATTCTGATTTAGGAAATATTTGTGTTTAGTTTGTTACAGGCATATCGTGGTTAGTCCATAAATTCCATACTCAATCGTAATAGGTTAGGTAAATATAGGCATTAGCCAGAAACAAGTATTTAACGTGTGATTACTAGAATCAAGGAAACAGAAATCAAAATTAAAGTTATCTAAGCCGCTTTAAATATCTTTAGTTCTCGAATAGCCTGTCTTTTAAGAGTAGGGATACTAGAACATCATCAAATCTTTGCTATAGCGACCGGAGTTGGCGAACCATCTGCCTCAGCCCTATGCTAATGCGGTCTGGGTTTGACCCTCTATTTTGACAATATGAAACTCTATTGGGGTACTTTATTTACCTAAACGTAGAGACGTTGGTTGATAGTTATTGAGCAATATTTTATCAGGTCCGTTGCATCAATCTCATTCAAATAATTCTATATTCAGCCACCGCGCAAACCACGAGTTTTTTACACCCTTCAAATATAGATACTTCCAAACACGCGTGCGAAAATGTTTTACCGCTTTAGAGTATCATCATAAAACCAATGTAGGTACTCTCCAGTAATGTTGCTCTGGTATTGATTTACTTTCTGGCTGTTTACGAATCCGCCTGCCGGCGGTCTTGCAAATTCGGTTCTAATATTTATATTAAAATAACATAAATTCATTCAGAGTTACCAGAATAACTCGAATAAGATTCTTCAGTCTTCGGTGAGCGAGGCTCGGGATAAGAAAACCTTGCTTTTGGAACAGTGCCTTGGCCGTGAGGGTCCTATTACAGCTATCTCAAGTAAGTTGGTATTTTAGCTTACGTTTTTATCTCCAAGTCAGCTCTACCGGCTTTTGCAATTGAGATCGCGCAGTGACGTCTTTGCACTTGATTACTTTTGCCTACTTTACAGTTTGTGATTGAGTTGTGAAATAGGAAGTGGTAGAGCCAGTGCAGTTGCTAAGTGACAGTTTTTAGAGTTCCGTACACAATAGATGTCAATAGGATTCTATTGTAGGCATATTTTTTTAATTATCTAGTATTTTCTTTGCAATTAAATTCAGAATTGAGCTAATCTAACTTTGTGACTTAGGTATCAAAAAATTGAATGAGGCAGTTACAAGAACTTATGATTAGTGTAATTTTATTTATAATGATTTTTTAAAAGTAGGTAAGTAATTGCTTTCTTTTTGCACGACTACCCAAAGAAAAGTCAAATTTTTACACGTCCGTCGTGTTGATAATACCTTAATCAATTATTATGTATTTACCGCCACTTATCTACAATGGTGGGAACGTGATAAAGGAAACGGAAAGGAAAATCCCTTATCAGCCTTCAAAAAGGCAAAGTCGACTTTGTATCTGATTCTGATTATGCAAGTAAAGATGGTGAAGTTTCCAAATACAAGAATAGCAAACAGTGTTTGCACAACAACAACAAGCCTAAACGAGGGTAAGGGGTTCAAATGAGTGTGTAAGTTTTGTTGCCTAAATATTTAAATGAGTTGTAGATCTATACATTTCTCATAATCCCAGAATCCGTCGTCTTTTGTCGTTATTGAAAGGGAAAGAACTTGTCTACAGATATACATAGTTAGAAGTTGTATTGTAGGAAATTTTCTTAGAATCATAATAAGGTTTACTGTTTACGTAAATATCGACTTTACGTTAATAATACGTAATACTAGGTATATTGATTTTCCTTGTTTTACTATTATAATTTACCTACGTTACTTACAATACCAGTATATACTACTTCTAAATACGAGTAGGTATAGGATAGGCACTTAAACATTTATTTAAATCTTTATGTTTCCTCATTTTGCAGTACTTTTTACAGGGTGTTGATTATTTAATTTATAACTATTTATTCTACGACCTAAGTTTAGTTCATCCTACTATACACGCTTTACTTTCTTTTTTTTACTCGACGATACAAAATGCGGTTCATATTTTCCTCTATGTCCTATGTGAACGAATACCTAAATTGTGTGACCGATTTTGAAATGTGAGATGTCGTTCGATTTTAATTGCCTGAGTGACACATCTGTATTCATTTCCTTTGATATTTTTTTCTACTTATCATTGTAAGTCTTTACAAAAGTATGAAATCAGGATCAGGAAATCAGGAATACTTTCTAGATTCAGTAATTTTAGATTATTGCAAATAAAATCTATTCTCGAACTTCTTTGAATGTTCAAACAGGGATCTTAGTCGTAAATATAAGTGATTCTCTGATCTGTTTATTGAAAACCAATATTGACGGATCGGCTGAAACTTGCGAATCGTATTTATATGATTTAGCATTGCGGAAAATTCCATGAGTTCTAAATACATATATTTTGGATATTGAATTTGAGTATCAGCAACCTTATCTGCATCCCATATCAATTGCGTTAACAGCATTACTAAAGCTATCAAATGATTTACTAATTCCTTACCTATTTAGATTTAGATATTTTATAATAAAAAGTTTCCAAATGTATATAGACGGTAACGGTTCGATTTGTATGATACCTGTTTATAAATCAAATAATACAGGTTTCCCGACCATTGTCCATTGTTCGAGCCAGGAATCGTAAATCTGCCGCCATGAATGTTGAGTTTAACATCCATTACGGTGGCAAAAACCAATACATAGCTATTGAATAGAGGTTCAATACGACGATGATTCTATTATCGCAGACGTGTGGCTACGGGAACATTGCTTACCATCAGATAAGCAATGTTGCGGTCAAACGCAAGCAAGCCAATCATAGAATAAAGAAAGAGTAGTAGGTACATTATTTCTCTGTATTTTTTTACTTACGTTAGAGTGGGTCAGATACTCAACTTTTAGTTTAAATCACAGTCATCCATGGATTGTAGTTATTTTGTTTCGTTTTGTTTAAGTAGGTGTATAGTCAATTTTACATCAACTCTACCTATGCTCAGATTGCCTATGATTGCATATGACGCAACGTTATGCATAAAATTACATTACACTCTAGTAAAACCAAGTGGCAAAGAATAGGTAGCTAGGTTTTCCTACCAATTTTATTTGTACTGGGCTATTTTTTCCACGTGTAAAGTGTTAGGTAGTGCGGCATTGTTTTCAGACACTATCAATTTTCAGTCGGTGACTAGTTAGCGTAGCAACTAGGACACCCACAGTAGCACAAATCGGCTGACTAACTTGGCTTCTTTTTTCTGTATCCTTCCTCCACTGTCTATGGCAAAATTGCTTCCAAACTAAATAAATAAAATTACAAATCAGCGTTTTCGCATTAGAAAAATTATGTTTAGTTTACTGTCAGCTCAGTATAAATATTTGAAAATATTATAAGCAATAATTCTTACCTACAGCACTACGATACTCGATTAGTAGAGCATTTCCTACAATACTGACGTTACACGAGTACAATATATTACTTATAGATCACATATTATTAAAATTAACTCAATCCGTAATTATATCCGCTTTATAAGCCAGAGGTCCCGGGTTCGATTCCCGGTCGGGCAGATGTTTGAATGATGAATTTAAATATCTGTTCTGGGTCTGGGTGTTAGTTGTCCTTGTCTTTGTGTGTGTTCTATGGCATCCCCGACACAGGAATTTATCCTAGTGGGGAGCTATGAGTGTGAATCGTTATTTATTTATTTTATTTATTATTAGCTCTTATAAAATATAAGTGCTTAAACGTAAATATGTATCTACAATATATTATTATACTTAATAGGTACTAAAAAGTCACTATCACTACTATTACGAGTACCTACTACTAGTTTTACCTACTTGTTCGACATTACATCTGCCTTCTCTTTTATCTGGTCTAAGGTTCGTATACAGGGTAAAAAGGAAAGGGTATGCTAAGCCAAAAAAGGCTCATAGTTACTCATCATCATGTCGTGTGTCATAGATCTATAGAACAGCTGATTCTTTTTTCTCGAATTCTGGTTAGGTCTCTTAGTAAAAGTGGTTCATAATGTTGAGTACTATGAGCCTATTTTGGCTTAGCATACCCTTTCCGTATAAACCTGTTACCTGTTACCTTCCGTAGTCCAAACCGATTGACGCTTTCCAAACTGCAAAATGTCGTTAGACTCGTCTTGATATTTGGAATGTCAGCTAATTTTGCAGTCAGGGTCCTTATTCACTGATGCACCTGAGATGTCTTTGCGTAAACGTGTGACGTCATACCACTTTAAACGCAAACGTAGTTTTCTTTTGCTTTCTAATTTGAAGTTGGCATATTTATAGAACTCGATTCCTTGAAGATTCCACAGTTATCTTACCACGGGGCGATACGAGGTTATAAGACCGGCAGAATAAGGCCCCAGGTTTTTGTTTTCTTTGAATAGCTAGAGTAATTACTCTACGTACAGGCTCTAGATAACGTAGGTACAGTAATGCTGAATGTATCTTATTGATATTTTGATAACAGCTTACCTGCCTGCTACTGTGAACATCAGTAGTCGAGACACGTCGGTACATACCCGATCCGTTAAGTGCTGTGAAATATAGACAGAAATAACATAAATCTAATAATAAAACTTATAATTTGTATAGTGATTGAAAACTAAGTGCTCAAATGAATTTTAATAAAGAGTCTCCGTTTGTGGATTATTAATGCATTAATGATAATTAAGTGGGTATTTTAATACAGTATGAGTGCGAGCGTATCAAATATTTTCAGGAATTTTCCTCTCTAGGCGACGTATTTACTTACCAGTTCTCCTGTGGAAAATTGTAATGAAGATAATCGGTTTTTTAAATTGATAAATATACCCTTTTAAGGTTATTTAGGGGACCCATATTTTAAACATTTTAGGTCCCGATATATTTGTGCCTGTAAATATTATTGGTAGGTATCGATTTCGGTAGCTAGATGATGGTTAGATATACCTAGGTTCATACTCGTATATTAGTTGTTTGTTAAATTGTGTTTTCCCGAGGGCTGTTAACTTATTGTATAACTATGTAAACCATTTGTAATCTTAAAGGGCTTCGCAATAGTTTCTCTGTCTTTTGTTGTTTTTTTTTAAGTTCAAAATTTGAAAAAGAGAAAAAACGGTTCCCTAACTACCGCAATGCTACTACGCGTTTATTAATAAGGAAGTAACGTATAAATTAAAGTTCGATTAGCAATCTTCAGTCGTGATCTCGTGCTCTAAATAATTCAATAATTAATGGGGGGTGGAGGGAGTGGATGTAGTTTCTTATAATATTCTCCTGTGGATCTACATTTCGATGCTGATTGGTTTTATCTGTATCGAGAGTCTTTTGTCTGGATAACGATGTTTTTTTGTCTCTCTATTGTCCGCAAAAAAGTTATTTAAAATACATGATGTACTGATAGTATACTCTTACCTACGTTTAAAAAGATGTAGGTACCCAATGTCAGCTATCAGATACCCAAGGGTTTTTCGATAATTTGGCAAATCACAATGCACCTATTAGCATAGGTTTTGATGACATTCTGACTTGGCTGAGAAAAATACCTACATGATACCTACTAGCTAGTGTAATCCGTAAACTTTTTAATCAGTATTTTTCATACATAGGGTTTTACAGAAAGTGTATGCTAAGCCGAAAAGGGCTCATAATACTCATCACTATGAACAACTTTTACTATGGGACCAACCCGGAGTTCGCTTAAAAAAAATTAGCTGCTCCATAAAAAACCTCAATGACACTCGACAAAATGTATGAAACAGCTGATTTTTTTTTTGCAAATTCCGTGTTGGTCCCATAGTAAAAGTTGTTGATAATACTATTACTATGAGTACTGTAGGTAAGCCCTTTTCGGCATAGCATACCCTCTCTGTATAACCCTGTACATCTATCCACGTCAGTAGACACGTACTTCCTAGCTCTATCTTAACTTCAACGAGTTTATATCACGCACGTAGCTGCAGTTATCTGCTATGTAAAGTTTAAAATCACAAACACACCCTGCCAGAAATAGAAACAGCAATTATAAATACATTCCAATCTAAAATAGAAACCAGATACTGCATTCGCAATTTGTTTTATTTTGTTAATCTTGCTTGTTCCAGGGTTAAAGAAAATATCAAAAGTTTCTGGACGGAACCAGTAAAAATAACGCGCTTGGAAATCGTGTCCAATGCCGTCTCCGAGCCCAGCTGTCGGAGTATCATCAGAACCGTGAACTGGCTGCCTCAAACCATCTTTGATGGTCACCCTTCCGCTAGAGAAAGTCATCTACTCGCGCTGTCACTTCATTATTATTAAGTTTCTTAACATCTTCTATATTTTATAGTCTATTTTATTTATAAACCGTTTCGAAATATTGGAAAATGAGTACGGTACTGAAAGTAGTCGGAGCCTCGTGGCTGCGAACGAAGATATCCTCGTACATCCTGGGGATCTTGGGAATATTAGCAATCCTGGCGCTGTTCGTCGGACAAATTGAGAGGTGAGGACACGAGAGTTCCTTTTAAAAAGCTTACAATAACGGTAGAATTATTATGGTAGAAATGATAATAAAATCACTTTTTATCTACACATGTAATAGGTACCTTTTTTATCCTATGCTATCCCACTGCTGGGCAAAGGTCTCCCCCAATTTTTTCTATTCTTGGAATTGGACTTAAAAGTGAAAAAAATAATAACGAAAGAAAATAAGAAAAAAGAGTCTTGAGTTACGAAGCCAGCATCTAAAAGGGTTCACTACCACTTGGAATAAATATTTTGCATCTGCACTGGTTTATTTCTATCAGAGCTTTCCTATTTTGTTTACGATGAAATAGATTGGTAGCATTGCTTGTCATGTAGTATGAAGCCTACCTACACTAATCAACATAAACAGCATAAGTAAACAAATGTCTCTTTATTATAGAATACAAGAAGACGGCAATTACGCCGCGACCGTGTTTTACTCCGAGAAAACCGGCTACCGTATCGAGTACTGGGGTCAGAGCAATGAACTGGCGGACATACCCCGAGGAGTTGCTCGGGCCTACTTCAGGATGGACGTCGACACTACTGGGTGGGTTTATTTTTATAAATGTTTTTTTTTATATTTAGTTAGTGAATCAAGGAAACTGTTAGGACCACTTTTTACGAGTTATAGGAGAGGCAGCTCTAAGTAAACTTTAAAAATCGTACCATTGGTCGATTTGCTATGGAACTATCCGCGTAGATAATGATGGCAAATAGTAATAGCCCCAATACTCTCAATGGTACCACTGCAAAAGTATGATGGTATCACTGATATGACGTCCTCAACATTTATATTTGGAGTATACGATAGAAACTTCCGGTCAGGCCAAACTGGCGAAGGTTCGTCAGTTTGCTTTGGCCTCTCCATGATTATAGTAACCTTCACCTCCAAATAGCGACGCCACCACCTTAACTGATAAATCAAATAAAGGTAGCCTTAAGATACTTAGTGATAAACCGCAACCATACATCTTGTTTACTCCATGAAGCATCTTTAAGCCGTACGACACGACTTTTAATCCCAACAGATAGCATCTTTAAGTCTCCACTACTTACATTACTATCTACGTAAGTACGTACGATGTTCATCACAATGCACGAATGTTCACAAATATCGTTCCTTTTCAGGTGGTCGCTTTTAGAAGTGGAAACCAACTCGACCTACCCCGACAATGTCCAAGCATACGCCGCAGGGATCGTAGAGGGAGCTCTGACCTGGTGCCTCATCCACAGACACCTGGAGAACACCATCCGTGCCAAATGCGACCACACCCCTCTAGAAAAGCAGTGCGACAAACTGAAAGACTACCTGGAAAAGTCCTTTAACATCTGGAAAAATTACGCGGCTGAACGTGAAAGCGATCCATATTGGCATCAGGTAATATCGAGTTGCATATTTAAAAGCAATTAATCTAAATAGGTAACAAATGATTATGAAGTATCAAGGCGGTGATTTTGTGATAAAAGTAATTAAGTACCGTAGAGGTGTGCCTAAGCCAATATTTACTTACCTACCTGCCTGTCATATCTTGTCATAAAGTAGGTATCCCTGAGTTGAATCATTACATCCGTATTTATCTTTATATGTAGTAAAAGTACGCAGTAACACCAATCAGAAATAGACAAGAGCAGATATTGATAGAAATTGCTCGAAAGGGTCTATTAAAAATGTATGTAATTATGACACCACTGACAAAAAAGGACATTCTTTGATACACTGACATCCTTTGATGTCAGTTATGATGACCGTTGATGTTTAACTATAGATGTATTTAAGGTATCTCTCTACTACACGCAAATCACTGGGGTCTTCACGGGCTGGAAGTTCGGAGTGGAACGCAGCGGCACTGAGTACGAGACAGACATCACAGACCTTTTCTGGCTAAACTCCATCGCCGAAGTTCCGGAGTTGCAACGAAAACTGAACATATCCATTGAAAACTCCACGCTAGACCACCTGCCTGACCTGTCGAGCGCTCTTCTGAGGGTAGTCAATGAAACCACAGATGATGGAATCATAAAGAAGATGTTTATTGCTCAAAACGCGGCTGGAAGGTATGATCTCACATTGTTAATAGATACACTGTAGTGTAATCACAATCAAATTTCTCGAAAATGCTTTAAAATTCCCGGAATAATTTACGGCAATTACGGTTCCAAACGTAATTAGGGTATGACGTATGACTGAGATAGGCAGGTTTTGAGTTTGCTTAGTAATTAATCACGATCAACTTACTCACAGAAAGTGTGCCTTGCACTGCAAAACAAGATAATTCATCATATTTTTTTATCTTACATGCAGCAAAAATAACAGAACTTAGCGTAGGAAATCTTTGTCGAAATTTTAACCTTGTTTTTGTTTTATCTACAGCTATTCTTCAATGACCCGTATACTGAAGAGGTACAAGCTGAACTACCATCCCACGGCCACCAGTCCCGACGTAGTCCCGGGAGCATCTATCGACTTCTCTTCTTACCCCGGCTCCGTCACCAGCCAAGACGAGTTCTACATCATCAAGGGGCAAGAGCATAAAATGGCTGTCACTGGAACCACGCTCAGGAACTACAATAGCAAGCTATGGCATGAAGTTAATATTACCGACCAAGTAAGTTCTCATACTTTATTTGAAACTAGATATATCAGCATCTTTGTTTAATTTAAAAAGTATGTTAAAACCGGTTAATACCCTTTATTTACTTTTCTACATTTGTGTCGCAAATATGGCAATGGCCATGAAAAAACGTCTTTGAAAATTGTCATTGTACTGTCTGTGGGTGACCTTATGTAGGCACCTCTACATTTCCAGCAAGGTTATTTTATATTTTTTCAGTAGCTTCGTACATCCTAAGATAATTTTTGGGTCAGGGTTTTTGGGGATATTTAGGGCCGAAATCCACTAATGTGACTTCGATGACCTCGGGTGACCACAACCGATTTTTTTTAAACATGATTACATGACACAAAAATATGTAAAAATCTAATTTAGTGCACTTCATTTCTCACCATGTTTATAAGTTGGTTTTGGTGGATCTGGACCTTAAATAAATGAATGTGCCACAAGATGTTCGGTATTGTACATTTAGTTTGAAAATAAAATTAATAGAAATATTTTTTCTTCTGCTCACAAGGTTCCAATAGGCCCTCGCATATCAACCGCCAACCGCCTCGCCGTGAACGTCAGCTCGTGGGCCCATGTCCTCGCCAGCAGCAACTCTGGTACTGCAAGCAAGCAGTGGCTGGTCGTCGACTTCAACAGGTTCGAGCACCTGCACCTGGCTGGCAACGAGACTAGGCACGTAAGGAGAGAGGTGCTCAAGGAGAGCACTGTTATCAAGTGAGTAGGTACACACACTAAGAAAAGGAAATTTAAATTCTTGCCTAGCACAAACATATAATTACGTAATGTTTTCGTGCATTATGAATTAATTTAAAGTACAAAATGTATACTCACAAATTTTGTAGGTACTGTAGATGTCCAGAATTTAAAGATACCTAGTAACCTAGTCTCTGACTTGACTCTATCTACTGATACTGATAACTTCTTCAACTAACTTAACGTCAGGACTAAAATTCATGACTACCAATTAAATTAAGACTGAAGGACTGGTTGACCTGACAAGGCAGCATTTTCGAAACGTAGTATATTTAACAAAATAGTATGTGGGGTAAGTCCCCTTTTATTGACAAGTACTTATTAATCTTTTCTTTCCCAGGCGTGTAAGACACACAGTGGTCCATCGAGCCAGCGGTCACACCAAAGGCCTGGTGACTCTGGTGGAGCAGGTGCCCGGTCTCACGCACTCCGCTGACTTGTCTGATGTTGTGCTGGAACAGGGCTACTGGGCCACTCATGGACTGCCTTTCTTTAAGGTAAGAAGGTGGATATCATAGCAGAATGTAGTGAGGTTTTAATGAGACTGAGTGATGAGACTAGCAAGTCGTTCGCCTAATAGTAAGGACACGGTCAAGGGTTGGAAACTTGTTGGCTTCATTGGACGTTAGGCATAATTTTGTCATAAGTGCAGCTGTTCAGGTCATATGCTTCATGTTATGTCCATGATATATGACTTCGTCTTGGCTTCCTAAAACTAACCGAAAAGGCACATTTGCCGCATTTTAAGATAATAATAGCGGAAGATGATAGTATAATATTTGGTGACATTCCGACAGTGGCACATCTTTAATGTAATTATTTATTCCTCAGGACGTAGCAGAAGCCACCCACACAAACCAAATGGAAGCGACACACGGCAAGATATTCTCCGAATCCGAATCGCCGCGCGCCGTCCTTTTCAAACGCGGGTACAAAAACGCCACGTCACTTAACAGCATAATAAAGCTAATGAGGCAAAACAACGTGACCGCGATGAACCGGGCCAGCAACGACGAGGACTGTGCAGATGAAGACTGTGTGATAAGGGAGCGAGGGTACTGGGCTGTGCTCGGCGTGAGGGGAGACATCCTCAAGACAAAGGAAGCGTACGGAGTTATTGACACGAAGATCTTTAGCGGTGAGTTCGGAAACCTCTGTACCTTCCTGATGAGATAGTGAATTTTATTGAAGTAGAGATTTAAATATTTTTTCGTGTGGTATTCTATTTCTACAGATGCTACTTTTATGGGTAGATAGCTATCTCTACAATAATATCATTTATCTATAAATTATATGGCTTCTAGAGCAATTTAAAATACTATTAGGTATGTTTCTAGTATGGAAAGATATAGGTACGACTTAGGAAATTGGCTTAGATCAACAATCACGAGTTTATCGAATTGAGTACGAAATCTATGAAATATCAATTTTATTGCTTTCTTTCAACAGGAACCCAAAACTCAGCTACAACGGAGTTCATCGCGATATCTGCCCCTCCCTACACTGAGGTGAACCCCAACGCCACGACACCAATAAACAAAGGAAACGTCGCGCCCATCTACACGGAACAGTTCAACGACAACCCCAACATCAACGGGCTGGAGATCAGGAACCTCGTGAAACACCAACAGGAAGAGGCCGAGCAAGAGACCCTCGACAGGCTTAACAGAGACGTGGTGAAACCCTTCCAGTGGTCGGAAAGCGACTTCGGCAATTACAAGCATGCTGGCTTGCCGGACAAGTGGGCTTTCGGCCCCTTCCGACCGAAATGGTCGTGGTGAATCTCTAAAGTTCTCAGTACCATAATAATATTTTTTAATTTATTTTAGTCTGTCTACTAAATAAGTTTTTGTCGCGGCCCTACGCTTGTAGTCTCAGTACTTACCTTGGTACTTAATTATTCTTTGTACGTACTTGTTTGTTGTTATTTTAATGATCCTGCTCAGATTTTCATCTTTAAGAGCTATAAAAGTTTTTGTAACCGATTTTTTGATTACGTGTGTTTGCGCTTACGTGCTCGGATGTAGGTACCGTACCTACCGTACATATAGGTAAATATCTAGTTACTTACCTATGTATGTATCTAAATCTAAGCATTTTTATTTATTGTATTTTCATGTCCCGTCTCAATTTGTTTGTAATTATGTACTATGATACATTACCTACCTACTTCATTGTTTGTGTATTCGGATGTACGTATATACTTAGGATACTTTGTGTTATCGCAAATATTTTTAAGTGTTTTAAAGTGACTTATACTAAAAGACTTTAAAATAATAATAACTATCTATTTACTTACCTTTTGGTACAAATGTCTTATATGTATAAATCAGCTACTGTATTGAAACATGTTAATAAGAATGAAGTGACTATTGCTTTAAAATTTTAAGCATTTTCGATTTTACTCTCGAAAATATAAAATTTAAAGAATAACCGACTTTTATTTGTCTAATAATACTTGGTCTTTTTCCTTCCAAGTCCTTACGGCGGCATCCCGGCCTTACTACGAGCGGTCTAGAGTTCTTCCACTCTGTTTCTTAATGTACCTACCTACTATTACTTATTCTGTGGTTTTACGATCACTGTGTACGTGCAGGCCACTAATGTATAGGCATTGTAGGTAATGTATGCGATGGCTTCAGATCGCGACATCCTCCATAAGTGCCATAAAAACACAGTAAAACAATCTCACACTACCGTTTGTCAGCAAACCTCGCCGTCCTCGTCCGCGTGATCTCTAAATTTACATCCATTTCATATCCAAGTCCATGTTATCTACATCCGTATGCAGCGCCGCCGTCCATCGGAAAATAAAAGCCATTGTATTAGAATCAAGGAACTTTGGCTAAAAGTTGTTAGGTAAAGCTCTGAGTGACCTAAGTAAAAGTATCCAATCCATCCAATTTAGCTTCTGACGATGGCCGTTCAAACCTATAAAGACTTTAGCGTGGCCCATTACTCTCAACTAGACGAATAAAAAAAGTCCAACAACATCAACAACCAATTAAAAGTCAATGTCAAAAAATTGTTCCTTAAAAGTTGCTATAGTCGTCACAAAATAAGAGGCCCGTTTTGACACTTGAGAAAGACCGTAGAATGTAACTTGGAACGCTTTTCGCGCATACTTTATGGTAGCATGCAATGTCAAATTATAACGAAACTCTCAAAAACAGTTACGTTCTCAGTCTTCTTTTTTCAAATATTAGTGTTGTAACTTGTAACCAATTAATTATTGAATTGACGATAGCTCAACTGACGATTTTGGCTCATCATCCGAAGAAAATTATTTAATGAAGATTCAATCACTTTTGATTTTTCTTGTTTTTTTGTGATTGAATGAAGTTATTATAACTAAAAATATTTAATTAAAGACAAATTGACCTCTCGCACCATTTCGTATCATATCAATATACCTATAATATTCAAGTTTAAGTTAAATTTTCGAATCGTAACCTTAATCCAATGTACTTTACAATAGAAAATCAAATCGATCAAATACTCATACAAACTTGAATTGATTTATCGTGAGTATCGAATATCGAGTCGTATGGTAACATCACTAGTTACGTCGCAATGACAAACGTCAAAACGGGCCTCTTATTTTGTGACGACTATAAATCTGCTAAATGTAATTTTTTTTATTACTAGCATTTTTTTTTATTCTATCGAAGATGGAGAGAAAACAATGATACAAATTCTTTGTTATTTATGTACCAAACGCTTAAATATACCAGGCTCGTGGCTGTACTTACTCAAGTAATTTAATTAGTGTGTGAATCGTCTTTACATAACTACCGTTACCCAAATAATGTGATCATTAATGTCACGACACAAAACTCATGGATTGGAAATTTTTTGATATCCTAAATCTGGCAATACTTTTTTAAATTATTGCATTTGAACAAAAATTTGCAATTTGTGATTCTGTTTTCCTTTCCTTCAGTTCACTTATTATTAGTAAGAAAGCAGTTTTCCTGAATTTCGATACCTACACTGATATACAGTTCAAAAATGAATTTCTTTTCAAAAGCACCGACAGTCAAGGGTAAGAATTATAATTCTAAAAAGTTTCTTAGTGATTTCCGAAGTAAACAAAAGGTTTTATTGATAACATCTGTATTGTTGTAGAACAACAGCGAGAAAATGATCGGGAACTGCGTAAGGCTGGCAGAGACTTGGAAAGGGACAAGGCTGCTCTTGAAAGGGAAGAGAAAAAACTGGTAAGTGGGTGCCACAGATTTCACTGTTCTTTATAAATTGATAAATACTCTCAAAATCATATTACCTCAGCTTCTGAATTAATTATTTTCTCTACCGAGCTTAGACATTATTCATTTGGAAACATTAGAATGAAATTTGCCCTAAGCTGAAATGTAAAATATTTTTATTGTGTGAGTCATCAATCTTATTACTAACGTACTAGTCCGACAATACTATCGTCTGACGTAATTGTGTGATGATAATATTCAGTCAGAGACAATATAGGGTTATTCATTATCATTATGATAATGATCAGTACTATGGGCCCTTTTCGGCTTAGCATACCCTTTATGAATAACCCTGTAGACCTGTTTTAGCCAAAACACTCCTTTTCATTTAGCATGAGCAAGGAACAAGAATTTAATAGTCTTACAAGATCGGCAACATATCCCTGATGCCTCTGGTGCTAAGGTTATCCATAGGCGACGGTGATCGCTTACCATCAGGCAACCTGTCTGCTTTTTAGCCACAAAAGACAATTACACTGATTAGCTTGGAACATTTGTGAATAAGGTGATTAAATGATGATTAAATCCACATGGTTCATTACAGGAGATGGAAATCAAGAAGATGGCAAAGGAAGGCAACAATGAAGGCTGCAAAATATTAGCTAAGCAATTAGTAGCAACAAGGAAACAGAAGAATAGAATATATTCTGCAAACAGCAAGGTAAGAAACAAAACAACCATTAACCTATTAGCTAGTTCCGTCACCAATACCAGTGGTACCTAGTGCTCAGCAGGAGCTGAAAATTGTCTGATAATCCCATTAGTTAGGTTAGTAATCCCTACTAATATAATATTATAAATGTGAATGTAAGTTTGTTTGTTACACTTTCACGCGAAAAGTACTTAACCAATCATCACAAAACTTTGTACACATATTCTTGGAGGTATGAGAAGTAACATACGACACTTTTCATTAAAAAAATAACAATGCGAGCGAAGCTACAAGTAAAAGCTAGTTTAAAATAAAACATGAAAGGTTTTGGTATGCGAGTATGTTTCTTAACACTTTCATGTATGTTTTGTTGGGTACGTTTTTACTAAACAGATTTATTGTAAATTCAGCTTAGAAATTATATCCCGGATCAACCCAGCTTTTTATGTTCAAGAATATACACATCCTTTAGGAGTAGGACTACTATTAAAACTCAAGTTCTTATTATAATGGATTCTTTTTTACGGCCTAATTATTTCGTCTAACATCAAAAATCCAAAAAAATCTAAAAAAATCCTTGTACCCTGTTTTGCATAACAAAAAAGGTAGCTATATCTTATTAGAAGCAATTTATAGTGATATTAATATTGTTATGATTTTGGATTTCAGATTTCAAGTGTCCAAATCCACAACAAAGCGATGGGTGCGAACATAGCGATAGCCGGAGCGATGGGCACCACCGCTAAGACAATGGGCAGCATCAACAAGGTCATGAACCCACAACAGATTGCTAAGGACATGGAGGCGTTCAAGGTTGCTAGCGCGAAGATGGATATGACTGATGAAATGAGTAAGTGGTTTTTATTCGGAATGGGAGCGATAAGTAAAATGGGTGCATTGTATGTTTGCCCCTTACCAGCAATTACCCGAGCCAGCCCATTTCCATAAAGTAACGCAGCGAGGCCCTGGGCCGCTGGCACAACTGCTCAAGTGGCGTAGGTGGTATGATTGAAGAAGATTTCCACTCTTGTGATGATAATGGTGCAAGAGCCACCTTGTGCAATCCGGCGGCGACTCTGGTCTCCTCATTGTGTTTCCCTTGCCAATAACCACCCGAGCCACTGAACTACTAAACTACTGACCTGCTCCAGTGGTGTAGATGTCAGCTGGACTAAACTTCCCTTATGTTCTGTATATGCCAAAAGTAATAATAATAATTGGTTGTCATTTAACATTTTACGTACTTTACTCAGTTAACGACACTCTGGACGATATTATGGACGCATCCGGCGACGAAGAGGAGACCGAAGGAATTGTCAACCAAGTTCTTGATGAGATCGGCATTGAAATCAGTGGAAAGGTAATATTCATTTATCATCTTTTTATTAAAAGCTTTTATTTAACTTGCAATGTATGTATGTATGTTAGTTCAAGTGGAATCTTGCAACTCAATTTTGAACCACTTTCTGATGTCCGATTGAGCTGATTTGGTATACGTGTGTAACTTCGATGACAATGCAATAAAAGCATGTATTTAAAAACATTTTTAATTAACTTCTTATATCAGTCATCTTTCTTTTAAAGTCAAATTGTACTGGCAGCCCTGGCAGGTGTATCACCTATCTATGTAGTTCCTATCTAGTTTGATGGCTACTCAGTTGTAAAATAAACTGACACTGTTTGACGGTTCGCAAAAGATTGCGTATCCAACCAAACTCTTTGCAGAACATCCTTGGTCATTTTCTCAACTTGATATAATCACAAGTATATTATTATATACTAGCTGTTCCCTGCCACGCTTCGCTGTGGATAAAAAAAAAATAAAAAAAAATAAAAAAAATATAGCCTATGTCACTTTGGGATAATGTAGCATTCGAATGGTGAAAGAATTTTTGAAATCGGTCCAGTAGTTTTTGAGTTTATTCCACACAAACATCCAAAAATATAAATCTTTCCTCTTTATAATATTAGTATAGATTCAAGATATGTATTGCCATCATGTGTCTGGGGAACCACATTTCGAATCAATTTGGTTTTTTTATTTTTATTCTCAGTTTATCAAATTAAATATTTACATTACAAACAACAAAACAAAAACATAATCCAAATAATCAAAATTATACACAAACATAAAAACTTAAATATATTTCTATTATGTATGTTGTTTAAGTTTATTTCAAGTTTGAGTGTATTAATGCAATGTTGTTTTCAGATGTCGAATGCACCGTCGGTGGCGCGGAACAAGGTCGGAGCGTCCACCACAGACGCAGACACGGAGCTCATGGCACAGCTCGCTAAACTTAAAGCGTAGACTATTAAGGCTTGTTATTACTATTTTAAATGACTGCCGTATAGGCAAGGAAGGGAAACTATGTATATTGGGTCTAATACAAAATTCACTGAAACTGTCACGAATTTACGTAAATATACAAAATTTTAAACTAATCTAATTTAAGCCCTAGCTTGTCACAACAAGGTGGAATATAGCTTGCAACATGTAGTCTAAATGTAGAAATTACTAGAATAGTTAATATGGTTATTGGTTTACCTTTGGTTTAGATATTTTTCAACGCTGACCTGACATCCATTGGTTTCAAATATCTTTACATCTTTTGTACCAGCACATTTAATATATTTTGTTATATTGCGGCCTAGTTTAGTTATGTATGGAGGTGGCAAAATGAGGGTACTAAAATTGTATACAGATGTGTGACAGTTTTGTTTAGGAAATCTGATGGTGGCTCTCCAAAGCGACTTCACATAATAAATTGGTCGCATTGTACCTACGTTTATAAGCACAATTAAGGGTTCACGTTACAATAAACTTGTGCATGTTTATGTATACAGGATGTATGTTGAGAAGTGGATCAATAAAACAATAAAAGACTTCAATACTACCGAGTAAAGAACCGCCACATTGTATTGAATACAATGTGGCGGTTCTTTACTCACACTACTTTACGCCACAGTGTATTGTGAATGTACTTATAATAAATATCTTTACGCCGTTTTTTCTTACTCTACTAAATACCTATCAATTAGAACTTTGTCACCAACCCTGAAATCATCAAATTAAATTGAAATGATCCACCTCTCAACAAACATCCTGTATGTAAACTGTTTTGAAATCAAATTACTAAAATAATTTCCAAAGTAAATATTTTTTTATTTAGTAAGTTATATGGAGAAAGATCGCGTTAAAGTTATAGTAAAACATGTTTGTTAAGTAATTGTATCGATTTAGCCAGCACTGTTGAATTAAAAGGTTTGGTGTTTAGTTTTCTGTAATTAAGGGAAAAAAAATCGATTACAAAGTAATGTATAAAAAATCATACTAAAAGAATACGAAAGAATCGAAGTACCTAGCGGTTTACTATAAGTACTTATATGTATTATAATTTTTGTGATTCTCTGATTTCGTCCAAATATAATCAACACAAAGCATTTTGTACATTTTGAGTAAAAATATTTAATTATTTTAGTTTATACTACAGATCTGTATATTTAATGTAAAAATGAGCAGCTGTGATTTTTTTATATTATATGATACGAGATAATCATAATTTTTTAATTTCACTTCCCACATAAATAAACACAGATCAAAACTTTACTGTGCACACGACAAAAAAAATAGTTTTATCATATAAAATAGAGCCCAAGTTTGAGGCTTTATTATACAGATCTAATTTATGTAAAAGTATTCATGTCCTCATCTAATTACTTGCAGTGACCAAGACATATATTTTTAGTTAGTTTACATTTGATAGATCGATCGTCGAAGCACCAGAATCTCAGCAGCAAAAAGGAAAATTGTCAAAATCACAATTTTTTATACTATGAGATTGTGGTCCACCTATATTTCAGTCAACGTAATTTCCGTTAGGCAAGCCAAATAAAATCGAACAGTAGATAAATAACAAAACTATGTTCAAACAGCAAACTTTCTACAAACATCGATTAACAGCACTTCCTTTTAAATAATTTTCCTGAAAACATACAGCTCTGAGCAGTGGCGGATTCAGGGGGGGGGGGGTGGGCTAGGGGGTTCAAGACATCCGCTCCCATCCCAGATTCCCGTAAATACCCGAAATACCGTACCCTTTTTTTACCCTTAGCTTCATGGCTCAAGTCCTCCCCCCTCCAATCCTTGATCCGCCACTGGCTCTGAGTCTTAAATAATAAAAGAACTTTTCCTCAAGTAATTTAGTGGAGTCGGACCGCTAATTGTGTTTGCCATTGGTCATGGCTCATGACATTGAAGTTGTGTTCTAGATCGCCCTTGCAGGTTAATAAATGATTGAGGGCCGGTTTCACGATGTCAGTCTGAGACTTTATGCAGAGAAATGAGTAACGGTCAGATCCCCAAGGGTTCCACGTATCCGCATATATATTAGTTTCCGACTAAACCCATGAATAGTTTATCTTAAACTAGCTGCGTCTAGCAGTTTAACACTTTGACTGCGGCTAATAATCACATGCGATTGCCTTAGGTGCGGCTAATAGTCAAATGAGTTGTGTTTTACGCGTCTGGCGTGTGCAGCCGCATTCGCGTCGCACAAAGGAAAACACAAGGTACATGTGTTTTCCGCAGTCAAAGTGTTAATACTACAGGTACCGTTATATTTTGGAGGTTAAAAGTAGCCTAAGCTAATTGAATCAGATGTTGCTTTGCTCTGTTTTTTTTTGTAGGCTTTATTTTTGTAGTCGTTCCAGGGTGAAAAAGTAACAACACACAAATTTTTACATTTAAATAAAAAAAAGAATTGGTTGTCTGTAAAATCGGTTTACGGATGATAGTTTAACGTGACAACGTCATAACAAAACATGCAATGAAAAGTATGCAATCATTTCATCAATTAATTGATTGCATACTTTTCTCGCTCCGATCGACAATGAGCGTAACGGGACACTTTTTCGTGCGTGCAGCCAGCGTTCATCGATTTATTAGATGTTTTCACGTCAAAAGTAAAAAAAAATAATATTAACAATCAGAAGCAGTACCTAACTGGAAAAAATTGGGGGAGATCTTTGCCCAGCAGTGGGACAGCATAGGTTAATTAAAAAAATAAAAAATAAATTCAGAAGCATGTTTCACCACTTTTCTACAAGTCGTCAGGTACCTATTATACAGCCGGTAGTGTAACACGCCCTCGCATCAGTTACCTCAAGTCAAAATAAATAATAGTGGGTTCTCCAAGTTGAAGGTAAAGGTAACCGTGACCAAGGCATTGGTATGCGTAAAGCGGTTCGGTCGTTTGTGTTAAATTTTAATTGTGTTTACAAACGATGTTTGCAATACGATAATGTCAAGGTGTTAGGCGTTAGGCCATTAATTTCAGTTACGTATCGTTTGGAAGCCACATTGTCGGCAGTACAAGCTCAGTTTCTTCAAGAAATACTCGTAACTTTCAAAGAATCTAGAGATTCTCGCTTGACTTGTTTGTTAACCCTTGAAGTTCAACAATGATAACCGACCAACAGTTCGAAGATGGCCTCAACAACACCTACTTGCGAAGTGATATGAAATACGTCCCTCAAGAGAAGAAGCTATATGAAAAGACTCAGAAAGATTTCGTAAGTACCTACGGTCTAACTCGACGCAAGAAAAGAAACTTAACTTATGGTGTCGATTACCTACTCTTTAATAAAATGGTTTAGCTGCATCACCAAATCACATAAAGAGCGGTAGCCTTAAAAAATAGAATTTCTTTAATGTCATCCAATCTATACAATAATATATAATATAATATATAATATAATATAATATATAATAATATTATAAAGAAGTAAAGTTTGTGTGTTTGTATATTTGTTAAATTGTAAGGGGTAATCTCGGGATCTAATGAAATGATTTTAAAAATTCTTTCACCAATAGAAACCCACATTATTGCTGAGTGTCATAGGTTATATAAAAAACCGAAAAATAAAAAGGCTTTTACGTGGTAGTCGGTTTTGAAAGTGAATCGGAGAAAAAACGGTCCGGACGGCGCGCGATGGCTTCGGGTTTAATTAACATTATGCCCAACGAAGTGGGCAAGGGTCAGCTAGTCTCCAATAAGATTGGAAGTCAAAGAAGAAGACTTAATTTAACTGATCTGACTTTTTTATATTGAGGTCCTCTATTGATTCCAAAAATAATTTCAAATAGAAGTTCAAGTTATCAGCTTGGTTAGAACCCTTTTACTATTTGTAAGTTCATCAGTCTTAAAGAATGGAATTTCCACAGGAGCAGGACCAGCGCGACCAGCTCTCGTCTCAGGATGGCGACACGTGCGAGAT
This sequence comes from Alcis repandata, assembly GCA_949125135.1. Classification (NCBI taxonomy): domain Eukaryota; kingdom Metazoa; phylum Arthropoda; class Insecta; order Lepidoptera; family Geometridae; genus Alcis; species Alcis repandata. Next base: position 7,273,916 of record OX421239.1, on the reverse strand, counting down.
ACACGACCAGTTCTACCGGGACCACAAGCTGCTGCTCGTCTTGTTCCGAGCCCTGGCCGTCATGCCCATCACGAGGTCGCGACCAGGTAAATACAAAGAAAAGCTTCACGTTCATGGGTTATTTCGGTTTCGTATTTAAAAGACTGTTAGTTCTGCTATTTTTTAAGCGATGCACACTAAAGACTAAAGAGATCAAGTTCGAATAATCAGCAATAAATCCAAGTTTTGGGTAACTCAAAACTATTTCTTGTGGGCAACAAGAAATATAAAATTGGTCAGCAATCGTTTTCTACAGCTCTTGTTAGTCTGCATCAGTAATGACTTATTGAGATGTAAATTATTAAAAATAATCTGGGGATTTTAGGTTTGGAGTTCGTAAAAGAGGTTCCTCAGCATACCACAGCATCTCAAGAGGCATAACTTCTCCTTTTCTATAGGAACGATCACGTTTAGCTGGCGCTCATCAGCGACTGCCTACGCCGTGTGTTTCTACATCGTGGCCACTGGAGTCGTGCTGGTCGTGGGATACGAACGGATCCTGATCCTGCGATCCATCCGCCGGTTCGACGACTACATCTACGCGATCCTCTTCGTCGTGTTCCTTGTGCCCCACTTCTGGATCCCGTTCGTGGGGTGGGGGGTGGCGCACCAAGTTGCCATCTATAAGACTAACTGGGGAAAGTTTCAGGTAACCTTTGACTGCATCTCCAACTTCCTCACCCCAAAACCAGAGAAAATGAAAAAAAAAAAAATTGTGGTCTTTTAGTTTACAGCTTTGTACACCTTTGTTTTGTGACTGAGTTTGGGTTGTTTCGAGAGTTCTTAAATCAAAATGTATTTATTGTTTTGGAACAAACGACCGGGATCTCCAATTAACTTTGTGCCCTGCCATGTTTCTTTCGAAACATGTATTATTGTAATAACCACTCACAGCCACCTAAACGAAGACTGATCGGATCGGAGGTTACTTAATTCGATTATAACTGTTAGCCTAGTTTAAGGATATAGGAGTATGTTTCTATACTATAGCCATTCTGCGACCACGGTTGAGCTACGCCCAACTGATGCTGATTGAATAGATCTCAATAGAGGTAGGGTTTATTATTTATTATTACAGTACATTTTTAGACAACAATGGCCTTAAAATCCCAGTCGTGTTTGTCTAGCCTAGGCAAAAGGTGATGTTGATACTGTTGTTACCGTAATTTATTAACAAACTTTTGGCTACTTCAAAGTCTAGAACTCACAACAACATTGTTAAAAGTTTATTTATAATGTTATTAAATAGGCACACAAATATTTTGAGCAACATTAAAATATACTATGGTTATTAAAGAATTTTTTAATAACTCTGTTACCAAACGAGTAGGAGAGGTTATTCCAAGACATAAGTATGAAGAATTCACACCGTACTCAACAATACTGCGAACTCGTTAAGCTTTCAAAACCTCAATTGATTACTGCCGATTCGTCAACTTCGTATTACCACACTCCCGTCAATACTGTAGGTGTAAATTGTATATTTGTGGTGTAAATTATAATGTATATTCGTCAAACTTCCTCGTATACTACTAATTCAGCAAACTTCCATGAAAACCGCGTGTTTGTCAAGCTACTAAAACACAGTCTAATTGTCAAGTTTGTGAGGTTTCTAATACCGTTTCTGAAAATGGTTTACCTTGTACCAATGATTTGTGATTTCGAAATTTTCCGGGATTTACCATAAATCATATTCAAATCTTTTTAAAATCTTAAGTGTTTATTTGTAATTTTCTTGAAGTAAATTTTTACGTTATGATCCAATCACCAGGTGCGTTACTACCGCGTAACCGGGGAAAACCTCAAGTTTCCAAACCTGAAGACATCGATCGTGATTATTAGCGTGGGCTGCCTCCTGCTCGCTGTCTGCTTCCTGCTCAGCCTGTGCGCGCTACTCGACGGTTTCTTACTGAGGCATACTACGGCTTACTACCACATCATTACTATGATCAACATGAACTGTGCGCTGTGGTACATCAACTGCAAAGGCGTGAAGATTGCTTCGCAGAGTCTGTCGGAGTGCTTTCGCAGGGTAACTAACGTACTTGTGCCAGTATTATTGCTTTCGTGTTGTTTTCTGTGATGTGATGTTTTGTCATCTTGCTTGTTGATTTTTTATTTGCTGTAGTGGAACGCTAATACACTATAGTCTACTACTGTATCATTACTTTGATTAACATAACCTTTGTGCTGTCTTAGATCACCTTATTGTAAAGACGTGATCACCGTGCTTCACAGAGTCTGCCCAATTGCTTCCGACAAATACATGAATTCGCACCACTTTAATACTTACCTCTTTGTTGCTTTCTGTACCTTCTTTTGCTATTTTTTTTCCATCTAAACTAGCTGGATAAGTTAGAGACTGACGTTACATAATTAAATGCCGAATTGTAGCTCCGAAAAGCTGCTTTTTGTGGCGTACCCACTCACCTATCTTCTAATTTGCACGCCCAATAATTTCCTCCTGATTTGAATCGCACTTATTTCCCTGGCACCGCAGCTCCCTCGAAGATGATTAATCAGTCGTAAGCGCTTTAGAGCTGACAGGCTCATTTGATCGATTGGGTCTAAGTGGTTGATATTTTTCCGATCAGTTGGACTAATGCTGTTCTTGAGCTCTGGAAATGAAACGTGACATTTGAAATAATGTTTAATATAGCTCCAATAGTGCTGCTATGGAGCTTATAGCACTAATACAAACTTGCAAAATGAAACAAGATAAAGGCATCAACACTTTTTGTGGTCTCAGATTTAAATAACTGGCGGACTGCTGCATTTAATCTGGATCTGGACCAGGGAACCTTAAACACGAAAATCTGTCATCAACCTTGTATTCCAAAATAATTTGAGCCATTTCCCATTTGAAGCTGACCATTTGACAATATCTAACTAATCTGGACACTAATCTGAATATAGGACACGCAGCTAAGAGAGCGGGCTCTTTTTTCCGCAACTAGGCCGGTAATCGGCCCTTTTTGCGTGAACTACATATGCAGGTTTCCTCACGATGTTTTACTTCACCGAAAAGCCAGTGGTATGTAAATTCGTACATAAGTCCTAAAGAACTCATTGGTACGAGTCGGGGTTTGAACCCGCCACCTCGAGAATGCGAAGCGGCGGTTCTCCCACTGAGCTACCACGGCTCTAAGGACACGCAGCTATTCAGCTGTTGTAAACTCTGCCAATTTGGGTTTTGTATATATGCTCTATCTCTACAAAATCACAAGAAATCGAATGTTTTAAGAAAATTTCAAAGAAATAAGATTTTTTTTTTAACTGCAAGTAGATATGTATTTTTTGGCGTCTAAGAAGTGGTTATTCCAGGATGTGGAAATCCAATGCTCCGCGAAGCTGATCGCGCGCTACCGCTACCTGTGGCTCAACCTCTCCGAGCAACTGCAGCTGCTGGGCAACGCGTACGCGAGAACCTACTCCACGTACTGCCTCTTCATGTGAGTTTGTAATACAATACAATACACCACAAAAATACTCACTACAAAAAATACTCCAAAAAATTGAAATTCGAGTACTCTAGTAGTAATGGAATTTTATAGTAAACATTTTTAAATTATTTTTTCAATTTTTAATTTTTTTTTAAAATACTCTTTATTGACGCCACAAAACAAACATAGTGAAATATGGTACAAAAGGCGGTCTTATCGCTAGAGAGATCTCTCTTTCTCTCTCTCTCTTATGACGTGCTATTCATATTTACCCGACAGCTTAAAAAGAAAGAGGACAAGGTTTTCGAATGTAGGATGTTTTTGCCTACACAAACTAAGCTATACTTAAGAAAAATTAAAGTTACAAACAGGACAAGCTGTTTTTACATGTTATCATTTAATTCCAGGAACCACTAACTAAATTTTGCTTTAATATAATCGTAAAATATTTAACTACATTATTTTTATAAATAACTATCAGTTACATTTACTTAATATTAATTTATGTATTGTTTTAGCTGAGAAATGTTTTGGAACAACCGAAACTTATTGCTTTTGGAAGTTAAACTACTGAAACTTGCGGATAAAGTTCAATTTAGTAGCGAGTAACCATTTCTTGATTATCTAAGGTCTTCCCTCAATAGATCTATCAATACAATACCTTGAAAGTAAAACAATGCTTAAAATAACAGATATCGTAATTGTAGCAAACCAGAAAAACAGAATCAGAAAAAAAAAAGTTGACTATATAGGTAATTATGTGAATTTTGTTGATTGAAAAAGTAACGAACCTACAACTTGGTGATCTTACTTTTTCATTCTAAAAAGCTGTAATAAAACTATTTAAGACTTTTGCTGTAAATAGTTTTATAAGAAACTCTATTTGTTATAAAAGTTTTATTCAGAAGCTTGCTGTGGACGCCAATAGTTTCCCTAATAATTTCCCTTAGAGCTCTGCCTCATTAAGACGCCATGGCGACGTCGCCGGATACGTATCCAAGCAGTTAATATTGAAATGTATGGTACCTAACTCACTTGCGACGGTTTGGTAACGTCGCCAAATTGGAAGCGTGGCCACGAGCTACAGTTCTCTACGTGGCTTCTGGATACTCTGGCGGCTTGGCAACGTTGCCACTATAATGTACACGGTAAACTGCACCTCGCTCACTCAGTCGCCAGTCAGCCGCCAATTTGGACGATTTCAGATAACAAAGAACTGCGATTTCTTCTACATCCATTCCTGACGACGTAAACGAACTGACTGTCGAGACTCCATGGCCACTCGACTTGGCGACCTTCGGATGCCAGAAGTAGCCAGGCCTGCGCCGCTGGCGACGTCGCCATGGCATCTTAATGAGGCAGAGCTCTTAACCTTCTCGCGGGCAAAGTCACGTAAACTACCGTTTATTTTAGATTTCTATCCCATACTTTAATAAATATTTTTCACTATTACGTTTTTACTGAAGATAAAGGTAAACATTGCTTATCGACGGAAATGCAAGAATAGTTTGACAATAATGTTGACGAAGCGAAGGAACAATCAGGGAAATGCCAACCTATCTTTGTGTTGGCCTAACTTTCAAATAGCGTGACAAAGTTAAAGATACTAAAATATTCTAGGGCCCTATTTTGACGAGTGAGATTTTATCTCGGTCCTTATCACTCTCATTAGAAATGTCATGAGAGTGAGAGTGACCGAGATAATCTCGAGCGCCCAAGAATATGGTCCCTGTAACGATATGAACTCATGAATGAAACTTGAATAATTTGACCTCAAGCCAAATGTGATTGTTATTATGGACATAAATCCTCCAAAATGTTGGTAAAGTGCCATTACCACTATTGAAACTCTCATATCCACCATTTGGTTACGAGTATCTAAGCCATCTGCTAAACCATTTTATTGTAAGGAAAATAGGACTATATTTAGTGCTAGCTCTGCCCCCTCGATTTTCCCCGCAGCGTCAATATCTTATGCGTTATGCGGTATCGTTATACGGTGCAATTTACAGAAAATTGACAATCGCATACCTGATTCTATTTTATCGATAAAACACTTCAAGCTATCAAACCTCACTCCGCTAACATCTTAGCAGTAGGGTATGAGTATAGCATGGCTGAAATCAGAATTATACAGGCATGGTATCTAACCAGTTATGGTTAGATACCATAGATATTCTAGGTTATCATAGTACTCATCATTATGAAGAACTTTTTCTATGAAACGAACCCGAAATTCGCCAAAAAAAAAACAGCTGTTCTAAAGAAAAAACGTATAAGGATTTTGTGAAATATTTTTTTATTCGCGAATTCCGGGTTTGGTTCCATAGTAAAAGTTATTCTTAATGAAGAGTACTTTGATAACCTAGAATATCTTAAGAGTCTAACCAATCAAACTGTATGTATGTTTAGTATGTTTATTTATTTATTTTCTGAAAGTTTACATTGAACCTTATTACTAAAATAATAAACAATCAACTAATAACCAAAAACATACTACAAAAAGAAATAATAAATAAGATAACAAATGAAAAGAGTAATAAAATAATAATATACACTATATAAATAATATTATACGGATTGTAGTATATTAAACCATTTCAGCGTAAATTATGGCTTTATTCGTTAAAAATTCGACAAGCATAGAAATTATGAAAGACAGGTGATAATGACATTTTCATCTATGGTCATAATGAGGTTGCATATCACCACATTCTCCCGAGGTTAAGAAGTAACGTAGTCTTGCAAATAAGATGGCGGGCGTCGCTCTCTTGCTGAGCGACGAGGGCCTGGGCTTTGCGCGCTAGTAGGATCTAGAGCACTACTGGCTGGCTCTATAGGAACTTGGGTATCTGATTCATTAGACTCTGCAGAAATCCAACTTGAATTCGATTCCGTTCCGCGATCTTCACTATCAGAGGAAGAGGAAGCATCTCCTGTAGGTGCTAAGTGGCGATTTGACACAACCACCTCTCGTCCATTCTGGAGCCTGACGTGAGAATGCAGAGGGTTGACTTCGACTAGCTCTACTTCTTCGACCATTGGATCATATTTGCTTTTTCTTACATTATTCTTCATTAATGCTCTCTGCGCCTCTGTAAGCCAAGTCGGCATTGAGTGTCCGTTCGATGATCTGCGAGGGTGTGTAAACATACGCTCGTGAGGTGTACATCCTGTGGCAGTGCACAATAAAGATCTGATGGAGTGAAGCGATTGTTCTAAGACAGATTCCCAGCGGCTAATTGGCAAATTTAATGATTTTAATGAGAGTTGTACTGTTTTCCATATAATGCCATTGTACCGCTCAGTTTGGCCATTTCCTTGGGGATTATATGGCGTGGTGTAGCTAGTAGCTACGCCAATCCCATGGAGAAAATTCTTCAGGTCAGCTGATACAAATGCGGTTCCTCTGTCGGAGTGTACGTATGTTGGTATACCAAATACTGCGAATAAATCTGACAACTTCTTTTTAACAGTCTCTGAACTTAAGTCAGAGCATGGGAACGCAAAAGGAAATCTGGAAAATTCGTCTACTATAGTTAGCATGTAACGTTTGCTAGTATCGCATGGTAATGGACCCTTGAAGTCTATTGAGATTCTTTCAAATGGAGCAGTTGCCTTAATTAATGTTCCTCTGGTTCTAATAAATCGTGGTTTTATCTCGGCACAGACTGTGCATGATCCCGTGATTCGCCTGATGTCTTCAACTGAATATGGTAGATTTTTAGCTCTAACCCAGTGAACCATGCGTGTTATACCGGGATGACAAAGATTCTTATGAAGTTCAAAAAGATTTTCGCTTGCTGATTGTGTTGATGCTGTTATATTCGCACGTGAGAGTGCGTCTGCTACTATGTTGTCTTTACCTGGTCGATATATGATGTCGAAATCATAATTAGATAACTCCAGGCGCCATCGTTGTATCTTGTCATTTTTAATTTTAGAGTTGTGTTTTTGATCAAACATGAACGATACAGATTTCTGATCGGTAATCAGTCTGAATGTTTTACCCATAAGAAATTGTCTCCATTTCTTTATGCTTTCTACGATCGCTGCAGCTTCTTTTTCAATTGCAGGATGATTGCGTTCATGAATGCTTAATGTTCTTGAGAAAAATGCTACTGGTCTCCCTTCTTGGGTAAGAGCAGCGGCTATGGCGTGATCAGATGCGTCTGTTTCTACAGTTAACTGTATCTTGGGATTAATAGCATTGATTGCAGACTTCGCAATTTCTGTTTTTAGTGATTGAAATGATTGTACAGCTTCAGACATTAGTGGGAATTTCTCGGATTTTGCTAGAAATTTTATTTTATCAGAGAATTTTGGGATCCATTTTGAATAATGAGCGAAAACACCCATAGTCCTTCGAAGTGAAGCCCGGTCATCAGGTACTGGCATATCTAAAAGAGGACGCAGACGCTCAGGATCCGGCTTGATTACATTGTTACAGATGTTATAGCCTAGAAAATTTATTTCTGTTCTTGAAAATTCGCTTTTTTGTAAGTTTAAAGTTAGATTGTAACGAGCAGCGACTTCTTGAAAGGTGCGTAGTTTTTGGTCATGATCAGCCTGATCATTTCCACATACCATGATGTCGTCTAAATAGGCATATACACCTTGTAATTGCTCTTTATTTATGATCGTATTGATTGCCCGCTGAAAGGCTGCTACTCCGTTGGTGACACCGAACGGTATGCGTCTAAATTGATATAGATTCCCGCATGCTTCAAAAGCTGTATACAGTTTTTCATCCTCTAAAATTGGGATTTGATGATACGCGCTACGTAAGTCGATTTTGCTGAATACCTTATGCTTAGCTACCTTAGAAATGAGTTCATCCATTGACGGCAGGGGGTAAGCGTCAAGTTCCGTGTACCTATTTATCGTCTGAGAGTAATCGACAACCATTCTCTTCTTATGATATTCATTAGATGTCACGAGAACCTGCGCTCTCCATGGTGAACGACTTGGTTCAATAATTTTGTCTCGCAAAAGTTTTTGTATTTCCGTTTCGATAAACTGTGAATCTACATCAGAGTGTCTTCTTGACTTAATAGCAATTGGCTTCTCAAAAGGCAGCAAATTAGTAAAAAGGCTGACTGGTTGAATCTTTGCTTCGGAGAGAACGCATAGCTTGAGCGTTGGTTTAGAACCACCAAATCGCATTTCTAGGGCTTGGTGACTGTTTAAAATATCATGTCCAAGTATGATGTCTGAACAAAGCCCGTCCATAATCATAAGAGTAGCGTTGATATCTTGATTTAGCATCGTTATTTTCAGTGTGCATCTTCCGTTCACTTCTGTGCATAAGCTAGACGTTGCCATTGTAATCTTTTGTTTGCAGGGAGTTATTTTCAGATTACAGAGATTGACAAGGCTTCGATCAATAAAACTGGAAGTGCTGCCAGTATCGATAAGGGCTCTTGCGGTAGTTTTTCCGTTTATGAGGACTGGTACCGTGGCTTTTTTTAGATCTGTTGCCGACAAGATGCAAGAAAAAGTGTGTGATGATGTAGACGCCGCATGGATGGCATGCTCATCTTCTAATGCCTCACTTGCTGCTACTCGACGACTTTTGCTAAGGCAAACTTTAAAAAAGTGACCTTTTTTCTCACAATTTGTGCAAACAGTGTTGTTAGCCGGGCATTTAGAGCGAGGGTGACGTTGATTACCGCAAAAATAGCATGTATCATATTTTGTTGCTCTCCTGGCAGCATCTGTAGTGTTATTGTTTGTAGTATAATTGACAACCGGCGTTGGTTCCTTTCGGTAATAATCATTTTGAACCTGAGCCATTTCTAGAGATCGCGCTTGTTCGTATGCCTTGTCTAGAGTGAGAGAGCTATTTTCTAAAAGTCGTTGTCGTATTGCTGATGACGATAGCCCTGCGATAAAGGCGTCTCGAACATATTCGCTCTCATTTTGTTCAGAGTTTACTGGTTTGAAATTGCAATTCTTTGATAATAGTTTGAGCGTTTGTATGTACTGATCAATCGACTCTCCAGGCTGTTGTTGTCGTTTGGTCAATTGATATCGTGAGTAAATTTCGTTTACTGGTTTGATGAATAGCGTATCTAGTTTTTGTACAGCTATGGCATATTCTTCGGAATCTTTGATGTGTTTATATAGGAGCGGCGATAGATGATTGACCAGCAGCTGATACTTGCAGATGGAACTTACTGGTTTTCCGTTGGATTGAATAGCCTCTATGAAGTTGTCAAATGTTTTCTTCCAATGGATCCATAGTGATGATTGGTCTGAACTTGTTGTTGGATCCGCTTCGAATCTTTCGGGCTTTAAAAATTTTTCCATGATTTTTTAACGAATAAATTGTAGTATATTAAACCATTTCAGCGTAAATTATGGCTTTATTCGTTAAAAATTCGACAAGCATAGAAATTATGAAAGACAGGTGATAATGACATTTTCATCTATGGTCATAATGAGGTTGCATATCACCACACGGATATAAGGTTATTTATTGCTCTTGCGAGCCCTGCACTAAGTATGAAAACTTGTATCGCAGGCGCCCGAGTATAGGTACAGCTTTCCTGTAAGTTATCCCGAGAGGGCGGTGCGGTAAAAGAGTAATATCAAGATTGGTGTGGGTAGTCAATTACTTAAAATAGTAATATAATAACAAATGTGAATATATAGGTAACATAAATATATGTTAAAAATGAATAAAATAAATAAATAAACTCTAGTGCGAAAACCTGTCGGCAAGAATTGGTTGATAAAGAGGGGGGGGGGAGGGGTAAGTATAAAGTGTGTGTGTGTGTGTGTGTGTGTGTGTGTGTGTGGATGTGTGTGTGTGTGTGTGTGTGTGTGTGTGTGTGTGTGGATGTGTGTGTGTGTGTGTGTGTGTGTGTGTGTGGATGTGTGTGTGTGTGCGTGTGTGTGTGTGTGTGAGTGTCCATGTGTGATTGTGCTGCGCTTTATTCGATTATTTTGAGTAGGTTTTCAGTTTCCGAGTAAGTGAGTGAGAGTAAGTAATGTTGTAGTATTAATTTACATTGCCTGGTGGTTTTATCACGCATGTTGCATTGCGTTGTCATTTTATTGTAAATATATGGAAATCTGAAGTCTGGGAGGCGTTGTGCAAAAGCGGTATTTACATTAGGTTCAATGGCACGAGGAGGCCTTCTTCTGGGTGGGTGGTATACCTGTAATTTACATACAAAAACTTTAGAAATAGGTATACTGTAGTGGTAGGGCTCTTTTGCAGACCCCGCCTGGGGAAGTACCACACCTATGCCAGTTATTCCACCGCCAAGCAGTAATGTGCAAACATTACTGTGTTCCGGTTGGAAGGGCATTGTTTCCAGTGAAATTACAGGGCAAATGGGAGATTAATCAACTTATATCTCAGGGTGACGAGCCTGACGAGCCTAGTGCTGTGCCGCGCAGGGTCTTGAATTCTGCGAGTTCAAAATTTTGGGTGGCGCAGACCTGTTATGGGCAAACGTGACGTTTAACATCAGGCGAGCGATTTGCTCGTTTCGTCACTTAATCAAATAAAAAAAAAAATACTGAAATATGTAAATGTACCTACTTGTACTTTCTTTGTAATCGAATCTGTGAGTAAACTCAGTTTATTACTCTTTCCGCATAACCGCTTGATCGGGCAAACACGAAGTTTCCAAACTAGTAAATAACAAGTAGATAATGCTAGCTAATAGACAAGTGATGTTTGCGGAAATATCCGATGGGGAAGGAAACGCAAGGGCGATGCCCTCCGGGCTTATCAGCCAATACAAGTTTTAGTTAAACACGTGTGATCCAAGGTCAAAGAACTTGGTAAAGGTCCTAATTATATCAGTAATCAATTAATGTAAATATCTGCTTTGGGTCTGAATGTTAATTGTCCTTGTCTTTGTTCCCTGGCATCCCCGACACAGGATGCTCTAGTGGGGAGCAGTGAGTGTAAAGACCGCAACTCGTAATTAATTATTCGAATAGTCGGTCAGGATCATTCTGGATCATCGAAGCTGCAAATTCGGAGATGTACTCTTGGATCAGTTACATTACGAGTATTTAATTATAATTGTATTTACGTCTTGCCTTTTGTCGTCGCCATTTCTCGGTCGCCCAAAATATAAGCAAACTGTTTACGGTGTTACAATTTTATTTGCGAGATAGTATTTTTACAGTACAGTACACCACTCATTTCGACACTTGTTTATTTGAATCTCTTCAAAAATAACAAGAGCCTCATCACTGCCTCCTTAAAAATGAGTTAAGTTGGTATTTGTTACAATATTTTTTTTTTTTATATAATTACCATACTGTGTAGGTTTTTCAACATCACGATAGCGGTGTACGGCGCGCTGTCCGAGATTGTGGACCACGGGTTCGGGTTCAGCTTCAAGGAGATCGGCCTGTTCGTGGACGCGGCCTACTGCTCCACCCTGCTCTACATCTTCGTCGATTGCTCGCACAAGTCTACCTTGAAGGTTTGCTTAAAATATTACCTACCCTACTTAGCACTAAAGGGGTCTTACTTATAAATCATTTTTAGCAGTGATTAAGTTTAAGTAAGGCCAAAATGTGTGTAACGCAAAAAATTGTGTAAAATACATCGACAAGAAAAAAAGTGAATTTACATCTTATAAAAAGAAAAACATATTTTTTTGTTAAAGTATTTGTGAAATTTTGTAATTGGTCTTTTTTGTATATTATGTATCAGTACCACAAACCTAGCTGTAAGATTCCCAGATCCGTTAAAATAAAATAAAATATTCTATCTTGTAATTGTACTGAAGAAAATGTAAAAAATTGTGATTACTCGATTTTTTGTTGCAGGTTGCAGCTGGTGTACAAGACACTTTGCTCTCCATCGATGTCCTAGCTGTTGACCGACCAACGCAGAAAGAGGTATTTTTTTGTAAATCCTCATTATTTTCAAACTATTTTGTGGTTAATTTGTAAAAGGCAGTTTGAATGGGAAAGATAAGTGGATCTCGCCTTCCCAGAGCAAAGAGTATAATAATAAAAATCAGAACTGCAGACCAATTTAGGTAGGTTACCGTAAAAACCTATAAATTTAATTGGCCTGTGGCTTAGCTAGCCAATGTATGCAAAACCAGGATTAAATTCTAAATCCAATTCAGATTGGTTTGCATTTTTTGTCTGACTCACAATTACTCCATCGATTTTCAATTGTTTGACAATCTAATATTTTCATTTCATATTTCTACAGGTGGATCACTTCATCCAAGCCATTGAAATGAACCCAGCGGTGGTGAGCCTGAAAGGGTACGCTCATGTCAACAGGGAACTACTCACTTCGGTAACTATTCAATATTATACCAAAACTTTGTACTAACGTTGCAATATTTACACTAAATAATTAATTATTCACTTTCAGGCTATTAGCATGATAGCGATCTACCTGATCGTGCTCCTGCAGTTCAAGATATCTCTACCGAAGGAACCTAAATAAATCAAAGAAAATCACATGATCCTTTTCTAGAAATCTAAAGCTTTAACTTAATCTTATATGGTATGAGTGTATGTGTAGCAATAGTCCATAAGCCGTTAAATTCCTTTGATCATAGATTAATTACGCTTTTCTTTGTTTAAATGAACTTATAATAACGTAAGTTAAGTAAATCGTACCGTATTTTATTACTTACTAGCGACCTGCCCCGGCTTTGCACGGGTATAAAATATAGCCTATGTTACTCAGGGATAATGTAGCAATCTAATGGTGAAAGAATTTTTGAAATCGGTCCAGTAGTTTTTGTGTTTATTCAACACAAACATACAAAAATACAAATCTTTCCTCTTTATTATATTAGTATAGATAGGACAGTATTTGATGTCATAGGAGTCTTAGGATTCATTGTAATATTGATTAAAGCTAAGCTATGCCATAAATAAACTCTTTGGTTTGAGAATTCAACAGCTCGTAGTCCTTGTTTTAATAAAACTAATTAACGAAAAATAATTGCAATTAATCCTTACTGAGGCGAAGGGCGACATCTCCGAAAATGCTGATAAGCCGGGCACTGATTGGGAAAGTTGATTAACGAACTGCCATTGTGGTGGCAGACGCCACGGACTCTTTGCCACTGACAGATATTGACAATAACGGGTGATGAGTGAAAAATGAAAACTTTTTCTAAGGGACTGCTGACCAAATCTGTAGGACAGACTATATACCTATATAGATCTAAGATAACTTCTGTCGGAAAACTTCAGTGCGAAGCTCGCGAACACTAGGGACTAGGAATAGGTTAGGTTTTAATCTCAAGTGTTTTCTTGCTTTTAATCGTGTGCCTTTCTTCTAGACAAGTGTGCGTGGCGTAGACGTCATCATTGCTTACAGGCGAGATGGTAGCCAACGCAAGTCTATCTTAGAATATTGTTTACTTAGAACTTATTAAGTATAGATGACAAAAGTAACATTATATTTTCTGTTACAAACAACACTTACCTACCGACGTACGTATGTATTAGTCTGATAATGAGTACCTGCAAACAGTAGTTCAATTCAAAAGTTATTATAAACATTTATATTTATATTATTTTATTATGAAAATCTCTGCATAGGTACTTACAAAAAATCTTTTCAACATTAATTTAATTAGGTAAAACAAATTAGATAGGTAAGTAAAGTACAAAGAGATATAACTAAACAGAAGAGGAATAAATACGCAGTGTTTTACGTTTTGTTTGTGGAAACATAATCTACTAATTGGGTCAAAGATATTCAAAACTGTGGATATTGGGTCTAGTTCAATTTTCACGAAAAAAGTAGGTACCTACTTAAAACAAGTATATATATTAAATATTTTTTTCTTCATTTAACACGAACAAATAGCATAAAATTAAAGTAGAAGGGCAGCCTTAAGCCTAGAGCTATTTCTTTTATCTTCCATACAACGCTTGGTTTATCTGTTCCAAATCTAATACATTTTAGAAATACCGAAATAAACTAATTTATGTTCTATGTCGCCACAACAATGCTTAATTTGGATTCCAGTAATTAGGTACTGAAATGTATGGATTAGTATTTCACTAAGAGTATTATTATAGATAATTAAACTCTGAGTATGGTTTTGGCCGTCGTTTAATTTGAACAGTTTTCAACGCTCTCCCGATATCCATAGATTTAATACCTTTGCCATACCTAGTTAGTTACGTAGGCGGCTTATAGAAGTAGAAACGTGAATTTGTTGTTTAGTACATATAGATTTTATATTCAGGTCGTGTTAGCTTTGAAATTAACTTATATTTACCCACTAGGTTCGTGACATACTTCTACCAAACCTACGCAATCAATTGCATAGTTACCTATATCGCTACTTTCGCTGAACCACTGCATTCAACAAAATATCGATAAGTGAATCGAATATAGGTCACCTAAATATAATTTGGTCTCCAAGGCACTGTAACCTTTTTTTGGCTCGCCTCTCCGTCTTCTAAAACCATGACGTGAATATTGAAACGTACTGAAAAACTTGTCACTTTACAACAGAATAAATGATAGAACAAGAGTTTACTACCGACACAGAATACATAAAAGTATAGCCTTAGGTTAATTACACGTAACGAGTACAGTGGCGAGTCAGTGCCTTTGGCCGAGTACTCGGTTTGTGTAATATATTATTATAACGAGGCGAGACAGTCACCGGAACCACGATTTGTTTGCTGGGCCGAGTATACCTATTTACTGCCTCGCCATTGTACTCGTTACGTGCAATCAACCCACAATAGACAAACTCGCATGGAAAATGTTTGAATTAGGGCTAGAGGGTAGCTCCTACACCTCTGAAACTCTTCCGAAGGACCAGTTGTCCGTTTTATACCTCACTAACCTTGCAAATCTGTCAACACTAACTTGAAAATGTTGTTTTTTTTACGACGAAAAGGGAAAATGACATTATCAATTCAACATACTTACGAGTAGAACTGTAACTATCGAAATAATGTGGTTTGTGTTCACCCCGTTGCGCTGCGCCGCTGTTTATTGTTCATGACTTTTGCTATCAGATACGTAACAAAGATAATTTCTATAGGTTTTAATGTTGTACTATCTATTTGATGTGCAAGTCACGTTAAAGGTAGACACTTGTATTCAATAATGAATGTATTGTACCTACTACTACTAGGCAGGTAGGTACTACTAAAAATATCACACAATACCAATTTAAATACATTTAACACGATATTAATTAACTTGACCGTTTCTTTACAATTTGCCAGCTCTCGAAAAAAACACACAACATACCTACTCTGCCGAATTGCCGATATTTCTCAATCAGGACAAGCCAGCCGGTCCGTAAGTTGGTATACCACAAACCCAAACAAATTGAAACCGCCGTGTTTTTTTTCTGAAATTAAAACGGTATTGTATTCGCGTACCAATATTTTAATATGCAAAAGCAAAAGCTCAATCGTTCAATCGAGGTAATTGAATGCGGTATTTGTTTGTTGTATTGTTGATCCGCTTTTCATATCGATATTAATATTCGTATAAAGGTTAGCTAACAGAGATTTTATCCATTAATCCTGTTGGTTAGAAGTTAAATGAAAATGTGGGGTTTTTTGTTACAATACAGGGTTAATCTAGCTTTTGTATTGTTGAGTAAAATTGTTAATGTGTATAAAATCATCACGTCGCATCCAGTAGATCTTTGGAAATAAAGTACTATTTATTCTCTTGTCAGCCTCTACGAAGTATAAATCTAAATAGTAGTTTAATAAAACTAAAAAGTTTTATATTTCAAAATGTTTTAAAATTTATGCAATAGGTATAGATGTAGGTTGGTTTAAATAAACAAAACCAAAAGGTATATCACTCCATTGTATAAAAGATTTAATTTTCCTGTCAACCAGTAGCATTCATCTATCATTGACGCAATAACCGTGACATCACTCGGTAGTCTTTCATCGCGCTATATTTTTATGGAACAGTGCTGAAACTTCTAAAATATCAAACGATTATTTTACCGAGTTATAGGAATTCTAATTAATGAATAATGATGTGCGTTGAGATAACGAAGAAGAGTTTTGTCTTCGTTTATTGTTTTACAGTCAACCTTAATCTCATTTCTCAAGCTGCGATCAATGGTTCTTAAAACCTATAGTCGCCTTATTTGACCTAATGCCGAGAGCCTACTCTTTACTAACGGCTTAGTCAAATCGCGATAGTTGTCCTACCACAGAAGAAATAATTAAGAATATAACAACACTTATTCACTTTGAGGACAGCTGTAGAAACTTTACTAATGAAGGAATCTTCCTCACTTACAGTAGTCCGTACAGTCCGGTGTTTCCACATTCAAAGTCACTGCCATACACAAGCTAAAAAGCAACTAATCGTAATATCGCCCAATGTAAATTGAACCCAGTCTATTTTATACACTCAGCTAGAAAGGGGTCTACAAACATTGGACCAGATGTTATTTAATTGCTTTCTTCCTTACGTACGGCAGACCGCCACTGGACATTCGTCACTGCGTCACGCGAATCCAACGTGAGGTCGCTGCCGGTGAGATCGGTATCGGTCCACTCCGCATGGAGTGCGGTTATTAACTCTGGAGGGCACTCTAGATAATAGGATTGCCTCAAAACGCATCCACTACCATTCGTCATACTCCGATATATTATCGCTGACCTTCTTAATTCCAGTTCGATGGGACCGCCTGAATGCTGGAGTTGATATCGCGCGTGGGATTTCCATTCACACCTACGATACTACTTACCTTTACTCGAGTGCATAAGTGTATATGCGTATAAGTCTGACATTTTTAACTAGGTATATGTAGGTGATGAATGCAGAAATATTATGATAGGTTGATCAAAAACATAAACAAACTTCAAATGAAGACTGAGGACCGAGGTTTTAGCCCATCGATATGGAAATATTTTTTTCACGTCGATGTTTTATCCCTATAACTCTAACTTTAACACCTAAGTGTTTTTTGAGGTGTTTAGAAATTATCGAGAAATAACGAAACGCATGCAGGAATTGAAAACAACACTCTTCTTTTGATAGACGTTCAATAAAGTAAGTAAGTTCGTCCAGGCCGCGTGGCTTGCCCGGCGCCCTAGTGTGGGAGTTTTTAGGCCGCCTGAAGGTCTCTGACATGACCTCACACTTCACCTTCACGATTGATAAAAGCTACTTACAAATACTTACCTAATAGATAAGCCTAATGTCAACCCACAATCCACAAAAGAAACTGATTTCTAAATCTCTGAAACACAAACGATAAATCTGAAGATAACAAAATAAAGCTCACCGTAGCCAAAGGTGAGCCAACACAAAGTGTTGTATAATCTGCTTACTTGTAAGTTAAAGTAACTGAGCCTTGATATTCATGAGCACCTAACTCTGAACCGAAAACATAAACAGGTAAACAGTCAAGTCTGTTATCAGGGTTGTGGCGTCGCATAATCGTGGTACCGAGTAGCGAGACGGTACTTTCGAAGTTTTGTGCTTAGATTAGATCGAGGCTTTTACCCGAAGTTGATCCATATCTAAGGTGTTCAAAAGGAATTCATTAATACCAATTTAAATATAGTTTTATGGAAGTAGACAATAAAGGCTTTTTTCGTAGATAGATATTAGATAGGATAAACTATTTGGGCCCAACTTATAAATTTTGCTTGTACGAGTAGTTAAGTAACATTAGTACTGCGTGCTTCATTTTTGTTTTACGTAAAAGTAATTTAAATATGTATCGACATAATACATAAATATATCAATGCTCTTAAGGGGTGGCATAACCCGAAATCAAGCTACAAAAGCGCGGGCGGAAGGCTGGTCATTTATAAAATTATAGATGTTACGACCAATTTTTCATGGCACGATGACTGGCAATTTTTTCGTAATAAACGGTTATTAAAAAGGATGACGGGGTCGGCAACCTTAAATCTTAATCTATTCGTTACAATACTATCACCCTTTACAAAGAAACAGACGTACTGCCTGTAAGGCAGCTCTTTCTACTTCACACCATAATTAGGAGACACAAATATCTGCCGTATAACCCTGATGATGACAACCCTCGTAGAAGGTCCAGAGTATGCCTCAGTGTCACTTGCCGTACGGAACTAGCCAGAAGGCATTACGAGGTTTTCTCCAACTTCATTTATAATAAAATTAACCAAAGTATCAATATTTATCCCCTTCCCACATTTAAAGCGAAAACAGCAATAACAGAATTCCTTAAAAAGTTGTCCTATGAAGATACAGAACACTTTATTAAACGAATTGAGTAGATTAATAAAACAAAATAATTATAAACAGTGTATAGCTTAATAAATTAATAAGAACCTAATTGTTAATATTTTTCTCGAATTACTGCATGCTTATAATACTTAAGTGTTAAAGTCAGTATATTAAATTTAAGATAATTTTGTCATTGGAATCGAAAATATAGTCTAACCTCTTTTTCGGAGGGCTCTGACACCTGTAGCACAGTTTTGTTACTAGTTCAGGTGTCAGCCAGTTCCAGTTAAACATAATCGTGCTATGTTATTTTTAGTTAAACAACAAATTATGTCATATATTTGTATTTTAAAATTTTTGGTCGAATAAATGAAATGATATATTTCCGGGAACAGTATCTTATAATTTACTGTGATTTATTTTTGACTACTTAATTTAAGTCTTAATTAACACAACTTAGATTTTTTTCAAATGTACTGACTGACATCGGGGACTATTCTAGCGCGGTCGAGATTATATGAGTCTTTGTCTCTTTAATTTTCTTAAACAACTAAAACATACAGAGTTAAAACAAAATAACAAAACATAAAATCTCTCTCTTGGTAGTACTAAGCAGTAAGTTCGTATAAGTCGAATGACTAGCCCTGGTGTTAGGCTGTATAAAGGCCTCTGACATAACATGTTACCTATCATGAAAATAAGTGTCAAAACATATCTCGACCGCGCCAGAAGAAGTGCTCGATATCTTTCCGAATATTAACTCCAATATCTATACGACGGTGAAGTGTCAATGCAAAACAAGATCTAAAAGAATCCGAATCATATCTTGAATTTTTTATCTATCTTTGACCTTTGGTGCCGAATCAATGTAAATTATGTAAGAAATGTATACTTAGTATTATTGAATTCGTGGATATAAAAGTTAGACGAATTTCTGAATTGCGAAAACGACTATAGTGAGAACTAGAACTCAATTTCTAAGGTACTAATGAAGCAACTCTGAATTCATGTCCGATCTCCATTTAGGGCCTTTTCAGACAAAATTTCTTTGGTGATGATATCTCCAAACAAGAACATTATTTTTACAAAACAAAAAACAAAAACCGACTTCAAAAGACCGACTATTGAGTTATTCATCTATTTGTCGCGCACGTACCTACTTAATGCAAATTTAAGACTTATATGGTTTTCTCATGGATGCCATTATAAGAACTGGACTAAATTGAAATGGGACCAAATGGGAAGCGTCAGCTTTCTAATAAAAAAAGAATCATCAAAATCGATTCACCCAGTCAAAAGTTATGAGGTAACAAACATAAAAAAAAAATTAAAAAAAAAACATACAGACGAATTGATAACCTCCTCCTTTTTTGAAGTCGGTTAATAAGGGATAGTGCTCCCATTACAATCACCCATCTGTTTCATTTAATTTGAAGTTTGAACTCGGAAACAAGATTTAACTCAAATATGGTGAGCTATAATTAAATTAAAATAAAGATTGTTACTGCGAATTAAAGATTTTAAAATAAAAATAAATTGGGAGCATTAGAAAATATTTGATAAGTTAAGATATTAAATAAAATAACGTTGATAACCTATGGCATAAGCCGACAAACGCAAAAAAAAACGCTAGTCTAAAACCAGCCTTAGCTCTCACACTTCTGAGTTACCAGCTGTACGTCATTAGCAAGAGGCCGTCATCAGGCGCCAAAGCCTCAATTAAAAGCTCGTCCGCGGCAGAATTATCAAAGAACGCCACCGTGCTTTAATAAAGATGAGTGGACGTGGTTTGCATACGACGCAAACGCTCAAAAGACTTGCTAATGCTGACGATAACCGCTGACCGCTGGACCATTACAAGGGGAACTTAATTTTCTACGTGACAGAGGAATTGCGAAAGTTGTCATATTACGTTTAAGGCGCGAAAGTAATTCTGTATTTTAGTATAAAACAAACGAAAATACGTTGTACTCGTACGTATAGCATTCGTTAGATAAATAGGTAGAAAGAAAGGAAACTGGATTTTGATACCTTTTTCTATCCAGGGATTTATTAGGCATACATATTTTTTATAGTCTTTTTAATATACTAGTTGCGTTTTCACTGCAAATGATACAACCGTCATGGAAATTGGCAAGAAGGTATTATATCTCTAGTAAGCTTTGTTATCCTAACTAATACTATATTTTTTGTGAAAGTGAGTTTGTTTGTTACGCTACTCAACTGCTCATCATGAAATTTTGCATGCACGTTGAAAAGAAAATACATAATATATCGTTTTCATCATCGTCACCGTTTTTCAACACCGCGCGGGTAAAACTTTGAAGCAAACAACAGAAACCCACTTACTGTGCTTGCACTTTAAATTAAATAGTTAAATTGCTTCAGTCAATAGAAACTAACTTTTCGATTACGTACGAACTCTGGACGCAATAAACTACTAATCAAACTTTAACTGTATTGCACACCTACAATGACCTACATTGTGCTAATTTTCAAGTATAGTTCGGAAAATTTACCTTCAGTTCTGGACATGCAATCATAAGTTAACATAGCTTAATTAAGGCTTCTCTGCTATAACACACTTTAACAATTGAAATAACGATGATAAAGTCCTAGCTCAATTTAATTGAAGGTTTTTATTTATCGTAGAACGCGTAGACATCTGTAGCGGCTACAAGCCCTACGATATATCATCGATGCTACAAACTACGTCGCAGTAGCTGTTTTATTAAACTTGGAGTAGTTTCGGAATTGGTTCCACGTCTTTTATCTTTTTTGATTGAGTTCAACATTTTAAAGAGAGAAAAAGATAAATCGTAGATTAATGTGTTTACGGTTGTTATTAATTAGAGAGAGTAGCGTAGCACTTTGCTACGAATTTATACTGTAGTACATTTTATGGTTGGTTGTTTATGTTATGTTATGTAGGTAGCTAAATGTAATAGTATGACGTTGTATTATCTAAATGTATAACGTGCATTCGTCTTTTTCCTTAGCTACTTGAATCATTGTTATGAAGTAATTTATAGTATTAACATTAATTGGAATAAATCTGGAAAACGGGATTTCCTACAACTTTCCTGTTTCTTAAGAGCTTGGCAATATCAGATAAATTCATGACGTAATTATTCATTTTACGTCAAGAGCTTTTCCTTAATATGCCGAGACACAATACGTTGACAACATTGTAAAATGGAATTTAATACTGAACGGGACATGTTTTATGGGAAACCAGTGAAGCTCGCCGCTACGGAAACCACGCCAAGTGCAATTACTAAGCGAGATTAAAGCTAATTTTCCTTCCTCATGTATTTAATTATCTTTTCTTCCTGTACTTTATAAATTAAGAGGGCAATTGTGTACCTCAAGATCTTGAAAATTATTCTTATTTCTAGTTCGCTCGGTTCTTCTACTCAATTAGAAAAACAGGGTTTATTATATTTTTTGCTAGCTGATGCTTGGGAGTAAGTGCCCAGTGTTGTTCAGCCTTCGACCTCGCAGGTTTAGGGTTTTAAATATTAAGATAAATATAAATTAAGATAATTTAGTTTAGCTAACCATGAAATAAATGCTTCTTTAATCGAACCTGTAATTCCCGAGATTACATACAAACGTTACTTATTTACAGTATTAACAAAGATAAGGTTTACTTTCAAGTTCAGGCGGTAGGTACATGATTATGTGAAATTCGGCGCTGAGTTGCCCTTTGATCTCTGTACATTACAAAGTAAAGTTAAAGCCTGTGTCGGTCTATTATAATTATCTTTATACCTACACTCCAAGTCGTTTTATTAATAAGCGAGGTTTGAGAAGGTTTTTTTTTAAATCTTTATTTATTAAATAGGGTTTGGTCAAGGTTTATGAAGGTTAAGAAAGCCAAATAAGATAAATAGAAATGCTATCGGAATGCTAGATAGAAGTACTTTTTATACCGTGAAATTGAATTCACAACTTACAACAGTAGTTGGTCTACGAGTGTCATCAAACTCACAGGGGCTCTAAATTGAGTTCCGACCTTTTTGAAGTTGAACCTGCTTGAAGAATTCGAAAAAAAGAAACTGCTAGTACGAGTATACTGGAGACTGGCGAGTATAGGTAAACTTAGATACGAGTACGTGTCGGTAAGTTCTAGAAAGGTAGGTGCCGATAGGATTTATAAGTTTTTAGTGTAACATACGCACGTACAAAAAAAAAAACTGTTTTTAAATGCATCATAATATATAATACATGAAAATTAAGTCTAGTGTAAAATTCGCGAAAAAAATACGCGAAGTTTGCCTTACCAATTTAGATACATTTTAAAAACACCGGCAAACTTATTGAAACTCTATAACGTTACAATAATGCCCAATTTCGTCTGTAGCACTTACTGGATTCAGTGTTTGCAGGTTTTGTTTTGTTTTCATGATCGTTTTCAACCATCTGCTTTTATTGATTGCTGATAGCTGTTAATTATACAAAAGCGAATGAATGACAATGGAATTCTTTGATTAGGTGCATTAAGGCAGTGGACGCGACTGGCACAGAACAAGCCGGCTTATTGGTTAATTTTCAAAGTTGCGAACTTCAGGTTGTCGTCAAAGTTAGCCATAGCTGCGGGACATAGCTACTAGCGTCCCGTAGTTTGACCCGCTATTTTACAAAAACCGTTGATTTTTCTAGAAGAAAAAAAACATACAGTCGAATTGAGAACCTCCTCCTTTTTTGAAGTCGGTTAAAAAGTATCGTACCACTCATATAAATAAATAAAAAATCAAGTTTTATTATAATCCGTTAAACAGTTTTAGCGTGATGTTGTAAGAAAGAGATTCAGGTTTTTCTCGTCTAGTTTCATTATAGATATGTATGGGTTATATCGTTATAATATGATCTCGCTAGAAGTTTGTAAATTTTAGGAACTTCCTTTCAATTGTAAAATATTAAATCAGTTCTATGTTCCTAAAATAAACTTCGAAACAGAAGTAACAATTTTATTAAACCGCCATAAATGGTTACGATGAAAATTACGATAGGACAATTTCCGCCGATTCTGGCGTCGTTACTGAACGGAAGGCAATAATACCAAAAGATAAGAAAATTGGAAATTGTACTGGTTTATCTTTAATTTAGTTTCACAATTAAATCTCGCACGAGCGAGCTCTTTATTAAATTCTCATAGAAAAGTTCGGTGATTCAATTTGGCGATAAAAGCGCTGGGTTAATCTGAAGAAAGTTTGCTTTTCATTGACTAACTGAAAAGTTGGATGACATTATGAAATTATATTCCATCTGCTCACACAAAGTGATAATTTGATCTCATCTCATTTAAAGTCAGAATCAATTATGACGAAAACTTTTGTTGGCGAATGTGACTGATTTACCCTAAAGTTTATAACCGCTCTGTATTAGAAAACAAACAAATAATTCTTGTTTTTTTATTAGTATTTTTATTGATCACATAGACTGAAGAAGACGATGATATCTATGAGATTGATATCTGGAATAGATTACTTTAAGCGTTGACTTTGTTTGTTCCTTTTTGGTATGAATGGAGTAGTTTTGTATTGTAAAATTGACGATCTTATTGGTTTTGGTTCTGGGACGCACGCCCTTACCAGACATTTACGTATCTACATAGATACGAATCTTGATTATCTTAGTGTCCCATACCTTCGACGATTAATTTAAGACGAGTAAAAATATTAATTAAAAAAGATAAGGAATGTTTCATTTATGCAGTGGGTATAATTATAGTACCTTTTTTTTTTTTTTTTTTTTGTTGACGGGGGGGAAATCTTAGAAAGATACCCGGCTGCTTTGGGGAGCAACCGGGTTATGTGAGGTTGCTCACTAAAACCCCCTCGGTGGCCAGCTTCTGTGCTTGACAGGGGGCACCAGGGTCTCTGACGAACTCATACTAGTGCCCCCTTAATTATCAAGTTGTCTGAGGCACCATTCGCAGGACGTTGGTCCTTTTCCGGCCCCTACAACGACACGAGCCACACCGCGTCGTTGTCTTCCCTGGGCTCGTTCGAGAAGGTAGCCAGATCCCCAAATCTGACCACCCACGAGCCCAAAGGCCCCTTTTAGTCGGCTCTTACGACAGGCAGGGGATACCGAAGCCGCATTCTAAGACCCCGGCTCCAGGGTTGATAATTATAGTACCTACCTATACTGTAAAAGTTAAATATTCACCATTATGTAGATAAAAGGTAACTTTTACGCTTTCGTGATTTGTACGCATACTTTAATCATGTAACGAGACTTATCGCACATATTAACTAAGTAATTAGGCAAATACCTTATCAGGTAAAAATATCTTTCTCGACTTTTAAACAATGTTACGTACAGACCTGTTTATGGGCAAACGTGACGTTTAACATCAGGCGAGCGATTTGCTCGTCTCGTCACACAATATCATAAAAAAATGTACGCACACCACGTTTAGTACGCGGAATATTAAAATTTAAAATGAAAAAAATTAACAGGCACGTTTTGCTGACCTTACCAGTTCTACGTAAGTAATGGGAATCCAGTGTCTTTCAGAGTAAACATTTACCTTTCACGTATCCGCTTTGCAAAAAGCTATGTTATTAAGATTTATTTGCTTTTTTTGCTTATTTATTTCAAAAAATGTGTGACTTAGACAAAAAATACTTGAGTAATTAATTTTTAAATGTTATGTTACAATTAGATTCTAAAATGATGAGAGGTAATTAATACATGGATTACTACATATGTTTTTGAATGCCCCAACTTGTGTATAGGATAGACCCCACACAACACATTTTGAACATCAGTTGCGAGTTTTTAAAATAAAATAAATTAATTTCTAACGACCAAATCAAACTTCATCACTTCTGAAAAGCAAACCCGTGTCTCCAAACAACAAAGCCGACTCCTATAACTGTCACTTACGTTTTCATTCATTTTACACGCATTATACATAATTATGTAGGTGCAGACATGTGTATCTTTTACTAATGTCTGAATGTATGTGACTGTACCGGTTCCGGGGACAATCTCCTCAATTTTTAGCCATGTTTCGATCTAAAGCAGAAAGTTACGATTTGAAGAATTTTAACTTATAAATATCACCGCCTACCTTAGGTTCGGTTAGATCAACAGAAAAATTAGTTGACGGATAAATCTAGGAGAACGACGTGATTTGTTAAGTTGAATTAAATTTATTTCTAATATTAACTATTTTATTTCGTTTTTGTTCTAAAATAGCTCGAAATTAGTTTGCAATAAACAAACAAATGAATATCAATGACATCATTGCATTTTAGAACAAACAGCGTAACAGGTGGTTCATTAAATTAAGGCTACATTTTGGCGCGCGGCCACAAAAACAAAACGGTTTAGAAACGAAAGTTATACCTTCTTTAACCGCATATGTATTTGTATTCCTTATAGATATTTCATAGTTCTAATAAGTCCTTGGATAAATAAATCACAATTACCATACCAGAAATATTACTTAATCAAACTATTTTCTTTAACAACCCTATTTTATAACAGGCGTTCTATTCTAATCTTTATAAAAGAAAAATTCAATTGATGTGTAATCTCGCAAAATCACGAAATCTATTTTTATTTTATTATTTTCAGGAAAACAGAAAATTAGGAAAATCTCCAAAGAAACAGACAAAAAAAACGAAGCATCAATTATAGGTGACGCAAAGGCAACCAGGCTATCTAGTAAGAAATTATAAATCAATATTTTAGCTGTAAAGTAGAATGTGTATACTACCTCTCTACAAAACTTAATAATGTCTACCATTAAATAATGAGTCTTAATCAGTGTAGCAAATTCTTTTGTCTAGAAAATTGTCATTGCTTGGATCTTTTTCCATTTCTTTCCACGTCTCACGCTTCAATGCCACTAACATACATAAATAATGACACCCATGAGTACGGACTCTGCATAACTTTATTTTCCTCCAAATAACTCGTCCAGAAGTTTTGTCAGTTGACAATGGAAATAAATACGAGCGCAAAAGCAAAAGCAGGATTTTGAAATTTTATACACGCACTAGGCTAAATCAGCGTCGTATGAATTATACATTTTATCATACTATACAAAAATTGGGTGGAAGGAGTTCATTGATAAAATTGAGATACACGTAGTTTTGATTTTGAAAAACTCCGTGATTGATGTTAATTTTAAAGAACAATGGCGACGTCCCATAGATTGTATTACCCAACCTTTTTGCCATTTGCAAGCTACGTTCAATAAAGATACTTTTAGCAATGATAACATTTATGCTACAAGAATACGTATACAAATAGTATTTAATGTACAGAAGTTGGGAGAAAATAATTAACAAAGGTTAAATTGTGTAGGTAGGTACTTACAACCTACAATGTTATTATGATTATTATTTATTACCTAAATAACTACATACGAGTGTAAACGCAGCAGCGTCAGGTATAAATACGAGTATTAGTCTAAAAAATGCGTTTCACTAATAGCTTTACTTACATGATTAATGTTTTTGCAAATGCTATTACAGGCCAAATCACCATGCATATACGAGTATGTCCACCAGGAAGCCTGTGACATTTATTTATTTATTTTATATGTGCGGCCTAGGCATTAGAATATCACGATTGTCGGTATGTCGGTTGACTACGAAAGTGACGTGACATTAGTTGACATTACTGACAGATGACTGACAAAATGCAGCGTAATGCGTTTTATTTCACGAACCTGCGTTATGTTGACTAACTTGTTAAAAAATTGAACTTTTGAGTCCCTACTTCTAAAAATATACGAGACCTATAAAATAATTAGATAAATATTATCATTTAAAACAATCATAATAACATTAATGAACGGGACCTGGTTTTTTTTTTATTCAACTGGGTCACGCGTCGCCATCCTTCTTTTACCGTTTCATTTCACATTCGTTTTATGCATACAAAAATAGGAATAATAAATTGCTCCCAACTCCACAAATTAAGTCATGTGAGAAGGCCCTAAATTAACACATCAATTAACATAACCTGTGTTTGACGAGAAACAAGGGAAGCGGAGCTGACCTTTACATTAGATATGAGAACAATCCGGAGATACATTGTATATATTACACAAATACTTCCTTTACATCTCTTTTGCAATCTAATTATTCTCCTACTCAGAAAAGCTACCCAAATTAAAAATTTATGATGAACGTAAAAAAAAAATTGAAAATAAAATTAATGTTTTGGACCGATATCAATCATTGTTATTTGGTAAAAAGTTAACCTATATAAATAATGTTGAGATGCAAAGTTTGCAAAATAAAATGTTACGAAAGTCATATTCGTTATGAAAATACCAAAAAACGTGACACGAATCTCAGTGAACAGAACTGTCCAATTAATATCTGTTGATTACACGTATCGGTGCATCGTGGCGACTAACGAGGGCGGCGCGCCCAGCCGCGGCTCCCGCCCAGCCGCTAGCCACCCGCCCAGCCGGATATATAAGCTCGCAGCACCAGCTTCCAGCACACAACACAACCACCGCTGCCGCCGACAACCGCTTCAACCATCCATACACAGGTCGGTGCCTATTTCAAGTTTGTCCATTGTTTTATTATTTTTGGTTAACTAGAACGATTCAGAGTGAGCCTACTGATTAATGTGCAACGTAACATTTTTTCCAAAAAATATATTTACTAAATACTTAACTTTTCCAATAAAATCTTCTTAAATGTTATACAGCTTTCTGATAACACAGATTTAACAATATTACAATTAAAAATAGTTGATATTTTTCAAGTGTATTAATTTTTTTTTTCTTCCTGCTAAAAAATAGTGTAAAAGCCTAGTAAGTTAAATAAATACATAAAACAGGTGTTTTACTACTCGATAGTTATTATAAAAACACAAGTGCACGTATCGAGTTCGAATAAAATTTTGAAGAAACAATTTTCTACTGGAAAATGCACACACGAGGCGTGATTGTTGTTTAGTTAGTTATTTTGCATCTGGGAAAATTAATTGGCCAGAGGTGAAAAGAAACTCAATTTTTCCGTTTAAAATTGAATTAAGAGTTTCACAAACAATTATGCCGATAATTTAATTGCTATTAAACTCTTGTAGTGCCGGTAAAGCAGTGGCTATTTCTTTTAATGAAGACACCTTTTATTTATTTCATACTTGTTTTTTTTTTATTGTACTTTATTAAAAGCGATACATTTTCTAAATAGCGCTAACATTCTAGGTGTTTTTGAAAGTTTATTTGACAAATCCTTGTTATTTCTTTGCATAATTCTCACGTCAGTCAATCAAAATCCAATAATTTCGTAGTAAAAATCGCTCCTAAAGATGAGGCCGCTTCTTGTGGCTCTAGTTAAGAAATATTTTCTGTTTTTGTGACTTTAATTTTATGGTGTGCATAAAAAAGAGTTTTATCTATCTGTTAGCAGTTTGCACTAATAACTTATTACTAGCTTTTATTCAATGTGCCTTGTCAGTATGGCTCAAATATTGCAACTGAATTTTCAACCACTTTCCGATGTTTGGTTGAGCTTAAATTTGATACCAGTGTAAGTAGGTAATTCTGATGACAATGCAATAAAAACTTGTACGAAAACATATATTTTTTTAAATATCTTGCTGTTAGTTTTTTAACATTCATAAGTTGCCCTAAAACCCAAATCAGGTCTGTTTAGGCAATTGGGTTGTGTGTTTTCTAAATAAACTTGACGAAGAATACGTTTCTATAAAATTTAATCCGCAGTTCCTGCATTGACCTTAACAAGTCTAAAAATAGTATAAAGTAATGACTGGATGCGACTCGTGTACCTCACTAACCTCCTATATTTAGATTGAAATAAGTCCAATTGAATGGAGCACCCTGATTGCTTGCACGTGTATTACATTTTCTTTAACCTTCTTCACATTGACTCGAGCACTTTGAGGATAAAAATATTACTTTTCTAAGACATTGATCCGTGTCGTTATTTCTTGATAGAGAACTTTAAGGCGATGAACGTTTTGAGAGGATTAGGCCTATAAAATATGTCTTGCGAAGTTGGCTTTGTTCAACTTTCAAAGTACCAATCTTGTTAAAATAATAAGCACGCATAAATGTAAGCTAGGCTTTTGCTTCCAGTATATATTTTTTTTACTTCCAATATTCACGTCATTACAGTTTTTGACATTAATATCAATCGATTTTATAAAAAGGTAAAGGTTCTTAAATCAATTGTTTTTTAACTATACAAAAAGTATGAAAATTCGTGAGTCCAAAAAATAGTTGATAATAGATGCTGGTATAATTAAACTCTTCTGAAAAGAAAATAATACTTTGCAAATAATATAAAAAAAACACATACCTACATTAAAAACAACAATTTATATTAATAAAATATTATGACACGATTTAATGCATTGTAATCGAATTAGAACAAATAAATTAACAGAACAGAAATCGAGTCAACAGACGTGTGAAGTTTCGTACCTATTACGTTTACAACTTGTGTCAAATTATGTCCCCAATATAAGCAACTGTGACATATTATCCGCGCGGCTGAAAAGATAATTCATTAGGGCAATTACTTACCTTGTCACATAATATTTGCTCTCCAACCGGTACTAACCGCCAAAATTAATTGGAACTTGATACCTAAATTATTCAACCACCACCACCATAAGCTTAATTTTTAACAGAAGGTAATACCGTAATACTCGTATTTAATTTACTCCTCTTCCATTTTTAAATTATCAAGAAACTAGAATAACTCAAGAAATTGATCAGAAAACTTGAATTTAAGATGTACTTACTTGGAAAATAAACCTGGGTACCTATTCTCTTTAATTAACATTATCACAAATGAGGAAGCAAGACACGATTAGGTGTAGCGAATAATTCTTATTTACGAATGCGGACGCACGCGAACGAACGTGCGGTATCTAGCAGAGAATTTACCTCCGCGAGCTCGTTTGTATTCGCTTATCTGGGCGCTACATTCGATTATAATAAGTTAATATTAAAAAAATTAAAAAAAGCTTTTATTGGTTGTCATTGGAGCTACACAGGTATCCCAAACTTCAGCTTAATTGGACATCGGGAAGTGATTCAAAATTCATTAGCAAGATTTGACCTGAACATGCACACTTACGTACAAAAATTGCAAGTTAAATAAAAGCTTGGAAAATCGAGCGCGTTGATGTCTTTTCACTATTTTTGTAAAACTTTTTGACATAAAGACTACGTTTAGTAAAGCTGTATACATTCTACGTATATATGTGCATTTCATGCCTGCATGAAATTAAATTCCACGGAACCACAATAGCAATATTCTTCAATATTCTTATTGGATAGAATTGAAATGTTGATACGATACTAACGTTTATTGCCTCACGAGATATCGGGATGTGATATTGAATTATCCGAGTGGTAGCTGTAACTTGATTAAATATCGACCATCCGGCGAATAGAATTATTAAATTGAACTCGCTGCACCCCGCGGTTTCACCCGTAAACGATCATGATGAAAAGTAGTCTATGCCCCTTTCTGTTAGCTATGCAAAATTTCATGATGGTCGTTTGATGTTGTTCGTGATCCGAACTACGGCAACGTTTAGTTTTAAAACGCCACTCGCGGTCACTCATCTGAATGATATGTCGTCGGTAGTTTAACTTTATTTGGCTAGAATAAATGTACAGAAACATCCGGCTACATTACCGAGCGTGGCTATCTGCTTGTGTTTCGAAGTACCTACAGCGCCCTTCTTTATTAACCCCCGACGCAAAAGAGAGGTGTTATAAGTTTGATTTATTTGTTTCATGTAATAAAAAATAGACCGTGACATTTAAGTTATAGAGAAGAGTAAACTGATCACGGTTTCGTTTCAGATTTCAGTTTAAACTTCAGAAAAGCTCAAAAGTTTACCAAATATGAGTAGAGCTTCTCAAAATTATAGTAAAGAGGGCGTAGGTACCTACAACACCTAATATAACGTATGCCTGGTTCGTACATTATATTGTTTTTTAAGAACAACGATCAGTCCAATATTTTTATGTTCAACCTTTAATCCTCCTACTGCTGGGATATTATATAGGTCTACCCTCGAAGGGTGGTTTAATTTAATTAAATTATTTTTAACATTTAATTTAATTCCTAGGTACAATCACAAAATGCGTGGAGTTTACGGAGCGCTGATCGTGGCGGTAGCTGCTTTACTCGTCTGTTGCAAAGCAGATCCCCACAGGGTATGTATACTTTTTAACCGACTTCAAAAAAGGAGGAAGGAGGTTATCAGTTCGACTGTATGTTTTTTTTTTAATTTTTTTTATGTTTGTTACCTCATAACTTTTGACTGGGTGAATCGATTTTGATGATTCTTTTTTTATTAGAAAGCTGACGCTTCCCATTTGGTCCCATTTCATTTAGTCCAGTTCTGATAATGGTATCCATGAGAAAACCATATAAGTCTTAAATTTGCATTAAGTACGTGCACGACAAATAGATGAATAACTCAATAGTCGGTCTTTTGAAGTCGGTTTTTGTTTTTTGTTTTGTAAAAATAATGTTCTTGTGCTAAAAATAATTCAATACCATTTAAAATAATTGACCGTGACATACAGACAGACACCGAAGTCGCGCTTTAAGGGTTCTTCCCCGAAGGTTCAGAACCCTAAAACCAACATTTAAAACCTAGAGATGAAAATCCTTATTCTACCGCAACTAGTCAAGAAAAAAGCTAAAATACTTCTTTACAACTGGTTTCGAAACTTGCCAACGCGGCCGAACGGATGAAACTCGTGTCACCTCCCAACACGTGCAATATTTATAGAGCACCGAGTGACTTATTCTATTTAGACTAAGTGGTTGTTGTAGGAAAACAGTTTTATTTTTGTTTCCCGTTGCGTTGCTGAATAACGGTACTCAATTAATTTGTTCTGCAAGTGTATGTTCTCGCGTCAGCGTATTGCGGACAGATAATAATACAATGAATTTTCCCTGAATACTCGTAGTTCATTTGTTTATTGATGTTCGAAATTTATATCACTGAATTAAAAAACGTAACATCACTGTCATTTGTATTGTTAAAACAAAATTACTCGTAAGTGCTAATTATTAATTATTGTTCCTACTGTAGGACAGTACTGCTGACGTAACTAAAAATTTAGTAATATTTCTCTGACATTAAATTAAATGCTTAGAAGTCCAAATTTGACAAATTCAATTAATGTACAGCGGAAATTCAGACGACCCAAAATTGAGATAGCGTCTCATTATTTTAAAATAACAACCGACGTTGTCAGAATTTTGATAAACACAAAATAATTCAACAATTCCGTGAACAAGGCCGCGACATAATAACATTTTAAGCTACCAATCAGGTTCTAATCGTCGCGGTTCCAAAATAAATTTCTTGCTTAGAGAAAAGGTGTTGTTATTAAAACCAAATCGTAACGAAGTCCTGGGGCTTAATTATGGCAAAAGGTTCAATATTTTAAACACACAAAAGCAAAAACTAGCCCTGTTATTGAAATTCGTGAGTTCTTGTTTTTGCAGGCCTTTCCTTATCCACTAGTCGACAGAAGTTAGTCTGAATTGAAGCAAAACACTTTTGTGTGAAGCTTAGTGTTTAAACAAACATGATATTTCAATAGATTTAGGCTAGTTCAAGTAGGTAAGTGAGTTGGTATAGGCCGAGTGCCAAAGTTTTTAGACCGCCTGAAGCCCTCTGCTATGACTTTACGTTTGTTGTTATGGGACAAACAGACGGGACCTACAATTGAACGTGTCATCTGAAACACGGTAGTGCGCAGTTGTCAATGCCACTCGCGGTCATCATTCGAAGACTGGTCGTCTCATCTGTTGCTTAACATTAAATTGGTCATCGGTTACGAAGACTTAGTCAAGTTACGAGTACTAACTACACTACACTAAGAAAGACTAAGAAATACTAATTCGTCTATGTTAGTACTTAGTGCTTACGCCCATAAATCTTATTCAAGATGGCACTTGAGATATTTTGATATCCACTAACTTCTTGCCACAAATGATGAAATCCACATAAACCTAGAAACTTCTCGTTAACTGTACTTTTAAGAGCATACGAAATGTGCTACGTGGGTACGAAATGTGCTACGTAGTGAGTAGAGCTGGAGTTTTCAATAAAATTTCGAAGCTACGACTCAATTACTAAAGCGATTTTTTTACACAATACACTGCTATTTTATTAGGATATGTGGGTTTAAATCCCAACATTGAGATTTAGCTGACCATGATGAAACCGTGGTAGCAGGACACTGACTTGTAATCTACTAACTAGCTATCACTTTCAAGTTAAAAATCTATTGCCAAATGGTTGTCACTTGCCTAGCCTATCAAACAAAAATAAAGGGAACAAAAATAGAATCCCAGCTGAAAGCGACGTGACCAATTTCCCATATTCATTCATAGGAATTGCCGGCTCAAAGCTTACACATTTCCTGCAGATCTCATTTTCCCACGAGAGCTTTGTCCGGAACATATCGTGAATAGTCACAAGTAACGCAATTATTGATCGCAACAGGAACAAGATGTGAGCGGAAGCGAGCAGGGCCCCAAGCGCTACGACCTCGGCGGTAAGCAAACAGACTTTTCACCAACTAGGTTGCACACTCCTCGTACAACTTCCTCACAATGGTAATGCTATTTGAATGTAAATTTCCCGCACACACGATGCTGATGATAACTTACGAATGTTTCCCTGGCACTTACGTACTTGTTCCAAGTTACACTATTTTATGAACCAAACTTACTTTACAGTTCCACCGCTGATATTTAGATTGAATCGTTTCGTACAGAAAGTTACTTTAACTGCGATTTTCATTTAAATGTCAGTGGAGGTTTATGTACAAAATTATCACTTTTTACCATCCTACCACGTCGTTTTTCACGTCAAATACAATCTTTTGCACTGAAATCAAATACCCTACCTTTTGTAAATGATAACCTAGACCCAGACACCATTCCAAACTGCACTCATGGTTTGTTAACTGCATTTCACACTTCACGGGGAATGGAAAGAGAATAATGCACTTCCCACATGTTCCAGCACTACGAATTGTCATACTTGTCTGTGCACTGTGCAATCGTCATCACCTGTGTTCACCTGTTAATATCTGCACTCGGTGAGTACCACTTCCTTCTATTGTGCACTTATTTTTCTTTTCCTGTTGCTGGAGTTTTGATTAAAACGGCGTTGTTCCAGATTACAAACAAGCTGAAGAGTTAGAAGAGCTTCTCCGATTTTTGCAAGGCTATGAAAGCGAACGTCGCGACCGCAACGGATTGGGAAATCTTGGGGGTAGTACTCTGCTGGGCAGGAATATCAACGGAGGGCTCGGTGGAAGCTCCTTGTTGGGAAGAAGCACTGGAGGTTTAGGAGGTACCTCGCTCGTTGGAAGGAACACTGGCGGCTTGGGTGGCTCCAGCCTTCTTGGCAGGAATCTCAACGGGATCGGAGGCTCTACCCTGCTCGGAAGAGATGCAGACACCGACCGTAGACAGTACGCTAGATTCGTCGATGCTCTCGGAGGCGGCAACTTTGTTCGTAACTTGGACTCTATTGGTGGAAGCAATTTTGTAAGGAACCTTGACTCCATTGGCGGAAGCAACTTCGTGAAGAAGAACCTGGACCAGCTCGGCGGACCCAACCTCGTCAAGAGGAACTTAGACTCTCTAGGAGGAGGCAATTTCGTCAGGAACTTAGATTCCCTCGGCGGTGGTAACTTCGTTCGCCACTTGGATCCCCTGGGCGGTGGCAACTTTGTTTAAATATTCAAATAACATACAAATCATTCGTTTAACCCTATTCAAATAGCATCCCTAACGTACAACGTATATAATGTGATATCTCCCTAAGGAACCAACTTTTTATTTATTAACTTCATTGTTAACTTTCGGTGTTAAAGTTTATTAATAAAGGCGTAGCAACTTGATACTGTGTTTTTATGGTACCTTGTAGTACTTGTTATGTGCCTATTCTATGTATTTTGTTCATGTTGTAAGTTTCTGTACTAAATAACAAAAAGGAGAGACAATACACATCGTCTCAACGTAAGTATCTAAATTTCTACTCGATTTCATTTTGACTTCATACACTTTACCATCACAATTCGTTAGTGCTAAGTTTAATCGCGTCCACAATTCCATGATATTTTAGGACACAAGAACCGAGTATTGCATCCAGTGTTCGAAGGAGACGGGGGACCGCGACCTTCTTACGGCGTGAGCCTGTTGAAGATGCTTGATTACATATCAAGGTAATTTCCCTCTCGCGATACTAGTAATTTTGCCAGTATCATTTTCCATAATTTTAAGCAGTAACAAAACCCTGAAATAATTAGAGTAATCATGCTAATCGTGATCTTAAATGAAGCAACATTAACTTCTAAATTACTATATCTCTTTTGTTGCTATTTATCTTAACACAAACCTTATTTAAAGGGATGATTAAGCTTAAATTAATGTAACAATGTTCGTAGACCAAAAGACCAGAACAAGTACCCGCTTAATCCGATGGAAACCAGCTTCTATTACGGTGGCATGAGCGATGACTACGCTAAACGTAACTTCGACGAAATCGACAGGTAAGGACACATCACGTACCTACATATTATTATGTTATTTTGTTTTTTCTTACAGGGAAAGATAACAGCCTCATTTTATTCTGTTCCCTATGTTACTGGTTAAGTTATACCGATATCGTTTTTGATCACGAGAGGCTTGTGTGCTCATTCGTAATTTTATTATTATAATATATTAGTGTTATATTTAATTAAATATTATAGGCGCAGTATATCGTTTCGTACATGTCTTTTTAATGCATCAAGTTTAGTATTTATTTAGGTTACGACTATGCTTCTTACTTCTTACTTACCTTATTGACAAAATCGAAGGCCAAATTAAATGGAGACATCAATTTAATTAGCGTTAATGAGTATTTGCGTTAAATATACCCACACAGCCTTAAATCAGTCGCTGACAGGTGACATGAGGTCACACTCTCATTTGTAGCAGACTAAAATTGGAGTCCGAGGTTGTTTGTTCTATTTTAGACCATGATTAGACTAATATCATTAGGTAACTCTAAGGCTGGTCACTCAGTCACACTCACACAGTCTACATAAACTTGCTCAATGAGAACTACAAGGCCGGGCTTCGAATGGATAGCTACTGAAGTTTCCTTTTACACAGACGCTTCTCTTCATTACTGAATATTGGCATTGATGAACGATAAGTTCTTGAAATTGAATCCTCGATAACTTCACGGCTCGATAACTGGGAGGAAAGTTAAACTTAGTAGCTCAAAGGTTACAGTTCAGTACTTATTGCAACTGAGGTTCAGTTAGAAGTTTGTTTACGACACTAAAGTTATAAGTTGCCTCTACCATCAACATGAAGAATCTATTAATAATGATATGAAATTTAAGTTAAGTATTTCTACTAAAGCTACAACCATACATGTGTATGAGTATGTATATTAAGGCATATATTACAAAAATAATAACTATGATTTTAGTCTTCATTTCTTTCCAACATTGTTCAATGCTGCCTCCATATCTATTGTTTTTATACCTTATACCGATTTATCTTTTCCTTTCATACACGAGATATTGTTTTTGGAATGAGAATATTATTTTTTTATCCAGGTCTCTCTCGTTAGAAGAGTCATGAGAGTAAGAGTAACCGAAATTATGCTGCTGATGAAATGGTGGCAGTGGTTATGGTGTACTGTACACAATAGTTTATATCCAGATATATAGATAAAAACTAGATACTACTTTCTAACTAGATATGTATATTGTATTATCATATAGATAAATACCTATACCTACTGTTTTATTCGCCAGAATAGATATGTATGTGTGGAGCATGTATCTACAGTGTATGATTTCCACAGGTCTAACTTGGACACGTTCGTGGCGAAGCGCAACTTCGACGAGATCGACCGCTCGTCCATGCCGTTCCCGTACGCCACCAAGCGGTTCTACCACGTGTACGGCAACTACTTAGACCTTGACACGCCAGTGTAAGACGTTACAAGCGTCTGTATACAACACACACATAGACGCATTCGATACTCCTTCGCTCATTTCAAATAGTTTTTTATTGCGATCTCATCTGATTCTAATTCGTAGCTTAGTCTATGGTTTTATTAAGCCACGAGCGCAGATGTAACCCACACACATGGACGCATTCGATACTCCTTCGCTCATTTCATATAGTTTTTTTTTATTGCAATCACATCTGATTCTAATTCGTAGCTTAGTCTATGGTTTTATTAAGCCACGAGCGCAGATGTAACCCACACACATAGACGCATTCGATACTCCTTCGCTCATTTCATATAGTTTTTTTTATTGCGATCACATCTAATTCTAATTCGTAGCTTAGTCTATGGTTTTATTGAGCCACGAGCGCAGATGTAACCCACACACATAGACGCATTCGATACTCCTTCGCTCGTTTCAAATAGTTTTCTTTATTGCGATCTCATCTGA
This sequence comes from Alcis repandata, assembly GCA_949125135.1. Taxonomy (NCBI): domain Eukaryota; kingdom Metazoa; phylum Arthropoda; class Insecta; order Lepidoptera; family Geometridae; genus Alcis; species Alcis repandata. The sequence continues at coordinate 7,235,761 of OX421239.1, read as the reverse complement.
TTCTAATTCGTAGCTTAGTCTATGGTTTTACTAAGCCGCAAGCATAGATGGATCGGATGCAACAGAATAATCATTGTAGGTGTTACATGGCCAATGGTGATAAGTCCATGGTGTAACCAAAATAATAAAAAAAAAGTTTTCCATCGTTTTCTTTACGATTTTTAGTTGTAAAAATCGATAATATAAAACGATGAGCAATGCTAAATTAATCGAATGAACTAATCAACCCCAACAAGCAAGGTTATTTCCGAAATGCTGGCCTCATTGCCTCGTTTGATTTTTATATATTTAAGGCATATTTTCGGTTCTAACTTTGTATAAATATTAACTATTTAATATTTATATTAACTCGGTGAAACAATAAGTCGATACCTTACCCTGTCCTAAAACAATATGGCTTGTTTTTATCTAATACGAGTACAACTTTTCTGCTGAAAAATATTACCATTTCATCATATTTTTCTATATTTTTGGTTGAGTAAGAGAATAATTCAATGGAAGTCTGGGGGCACTTAGCTAGATTATAATTTATTAATAACGTCTCAATAGATGCCGACTTTTTACTTGAGCTTTTGGCTTCTTTTCGACAGTACACTTTATTGTCCTGTACAAATAAGGTTACATTTGGATTGTACCTACTAGTCTTTTCTCAAAAAGTTTCTCTTTAAAATAAGAGAAACAAATAACTGGACAGGTACTGACGAGTAAGGTACTATACATCACATAGACACATCTTAATTATGAAAGGCCCAACATTAAACATGAAGCGCACTCCCATTTTAGAACCCACTTTACTTAGTAAGTGACAGCCCTGAAGGTTATTCCTATTTAATTTAACTTCATTTAGAAAATTTTCCTTCTTTTGTTTCGTTTACTTTATGAAAAGATTTAAAGGATTTTTTTAATCACTGCGTACGTCTTGACTTCTACATTTGGATCTCGTAGCTTTGCTACGCCGTTCGTAGCACTATGTGAAAGTGTTCCGTAACACCCTAGACTTCAGTTGAAATCAATAAAATAATCAGATACTATACAATAACTTAGATATTATTTCTGTCACCTTTGACTCTTATTAAAACAGACATGAGCACCTAAAAATGAGCGAAATAATGTGGCCAAGATTTTCTGACAAAACTTAACACTGTTTTCCTTTTTCTAGATCAAACTTCGACAAGAAGAGGTACAGACCCGACTACCCCATGGACGAGATCGATCTCTCTCACTTCCCCATCGGCTCCAAGAGGTCTCAGAACAGCTACCCTTCCCACAACCTCCAGTAAATACTACCCTTTCTGACTCCTGACAAACACCAGTTCCCTTGTATAACTATATTTTTCTAATACGTTTAAAATTTCCAAAAAAATCATTAAAACGTTAATCCATCGCTTTTTCGATATTATGTAGAAAATGGATTTTAAAATAATGTTCCCATACTTTTAGGTAAACTTGAGGGAGAGGTTTAGATATTAATAAAAATTACTTATTAACAATTATAACGAAGAATACTATACTCGAGATTATATTATATTGTACCTGTAAAATACTGAGTATTTGTGATTTAACATTTGCCAAATGTAAAAAATGTGTTTAAAATATTTTGATTATGAATTAAAAGACTATGGATGTTAAACCTTACCTTTGTACTTTTATTTAATACTCTATATAACATACTTGCCTAATCTTATCGTAGGAAAAGCAGATTTTCAACAGTAGACTTTATTTTCATACCTTGTAAGGTTGTCTTTGCATTGTACCTACTAGTTAGATGTATGTATGGATTTTTTGAAAATGAAATTAACTATTGTAGTCTAATGACATAGGATAGGAGTTATATGGAACTTCATGATATGAAAATAGTATTAGTGTTTATAACAGTTACTAAACTTACTTGAGTAGTCATCTGAGTGATATTAGTGATATATATATAGTGATATATAGATATTAGTTACTGATATTAGTGTTCAATAGTTTAATAGCTTTATACAAAATGTGTTCTAGAGTAAATTATAAAGTTCAAGGCTTCTTGGCAAGTTGCATCACCAAAAACAGGCGATAAGTGCTCGGATAATTTCAGTTTCGTATACATATTTATAAACGTTCTATACAAACCCGAAACTAAAACAGTGAAAAATGAAACAGCCCTATTTCCAGAGTATTAAATAGGGATTCGTACGTCGGGACTAGTAAATGAAATCTTACCATAAAAGGCAAATAAAACGTCGTAACCATAAATAAAGCAACGTGTGTCACAGTGCGATGACGGCTACAGGCAAAGAGAAGCGCCTTTAGTAATTAAACTTCGAAGTGGCTATCTAACTGGACGATCTAAACTGTGACAAATTATGCTACGGCCAGACCTAAACGTCAGTGACGTAATAAGCACCGGAGAACGAGACCGGAGAAAAGGCCTGATTTCCATGGAAAAGTCCTGAGATTTTATACAGTTTGAGAATTTTCTCTCAAAAACGTATTATTATCGTTTTATACACTGCGGATCTAGCTCACGCGTTGCAACTTGCACATCGCACTCAAAGCGGCGGGGCGGGGGGTGGCAGCGGCACCGTCCGTCGCCCCGCATAGATTATTTTTAGTTGGTTTAACTTTTAATTAAAGAGATCTTTAAAATGTAACCTGTGTTTTATGGAAAATTCTGAGATATCACGAGATTTGCGAAATCCGGCCGCAATCCTGAGAAAAGTCAAAAAACCCTGAAATCTCAAGACAAATCCTGAGATATGGTAACCCTAGTTGAGGCGGACATTGTCTATGCTTTTTGTGGCGCCGACACTTCTATGATAACGCGAAGACCAACCCCCCTAACCAAGTTTCAATTCCATAATCTAAAACTGTATAGAAAACTAAGACAATGTAATGGAAATTACATTGTCTTAGTTACATTAGTTACAATTACATTTTTGTCATCGAATACCTATAGATATACAGGGTTATTCATAAAGGGTATGCTAAACTGAAAAGGGCTCATAGTACTCATCATAATGAACAACTTTTACTATGATACCAACCCAGAATTCGCGAAAAGAAAAAATCAGCTCTTCCATACATTTTGTCGAGTGTCATTGACATTTTTCTATGGAGCAGCAGATTTTTTCGCGAATTTCGGGTTGGTCCCATAGTAAAAGTTGTTCGTAATGATGAGTCCTATAAGCCTTTTTCGGCTTAGCATACCCTTTATGATTAACCCTATATAAATCTATAAATAATTTACAGAAATGTCATTCCCATATATTGTCTTTGTTTTCTATAGCACTATGTATCATTGAATACAACTTGGCTAAGGGTCTGGACGCCAGACGATTGTTTTCTAGTTCAGCTTCGCGCCACTTTCACTTTTGCTGCGCGTCCCAGTTTCCTCGTCACTGCCGCGTTGTCTTGGCCGCCGCTTAAGTGCAGCTCGGGGGTCATTCGATTAAAATCCCATTGAGATTCCGCTATCTGCAAATGAAGTAATTATAGACCGGGTTTTATACCTATCGCACTTACCTATAAATGTACTTGATTTACGCAATCCACTCCAGTTTAAATTTTTTTACGAATGCGAAAGTTCGCGTAGGTATATCTATCTACTCGTGATAAAAACAGATTTAGATAAATTTAGAAAAAAAAATGCTCATACCCAATTATCCACCCTGTTTTATGCTCACTGCTGAGTATAGCCTTAAGTCACTCAATCCAGGTCTTTCTCAATTTTGTGTGTCGGTCTGTCTGCTATTATGTGTGTACAGTACCAAGGAATTGCATCCATTACATTGCAGAACACACAACTCTCGCTGTAGAGCCTTACATAACTTTTACAGATATCACGAAAACCGCCCAAGTTACAGTCCACTGACCACAGCTTACAATGCAACTATTATCTAATCTGTGCCACAGCTTAGCAGTTACGAAACGAGTTACGAGGACTGTTACGTCATACTTGCCTAGCATACAACTACAATATCCCTTTGAGGGTGGGTAGACCTGTATCCCAGAAGTGGGAGGATTAAAGGTTGCAAATGATGATGATGAATATAGAATAAATAATAAATAATCGTATTTGTATATGTGAAAGTAGATGAACCTAGCATTAATGAAAAGCAGATCTCTACTGAAGGTGTCGTAAAACATCGGTTAAGTTTTCGGTGATAGACTTGTAAGGTATGTCGGTAAGTTTTCAATAACTCTTTCGTAATAGTAAAGTTACCGTACTACCTAAACCGTAAACGACTTAATTTTTACGTCAGTATTCCCGTGTTAATTAGGTTTATCAAAATGTTATCGGACCTCGTTGAGTATTAAATGCGTTCAATTTCATCTCTGCTCGAGAACTGCGTTAAAACTACGTCCTAAAGCTATTATGAATCCTAAGATTAAGTTTTATAAATAGCTCCAATAGATGGGTGCGTATTACTCTTATTTCCTGAAAGAAACTGAGAAAATCTTATCGTAGAAATGATTTTACGTCCATTTGCTCGAAGCGCAGTATTCATTAAAAGATGAAATATGGGATAATCTCAAATTGATATTCTCTATACGAACGGTAACTAATTTTATAAGAAGAGGGAATGTAGTTTATTTTGCTTCAATATATTGAATAGAGTAAATTCACTGAGTATCATTTTAAAAATTCTAAAACAATTTTATGAAAAAAATAACTGATTTTTATTTGTTTTTCATAGAGTGTATACTTAGAGTTATGAATCATCAACATGAAATGCAAGAGTTTAATATTAACTTATTATCTTTATTAATTAAACCTTACGTTCATTTGTGTATAAACTAATAGATCGAGGTATCTCAGTATTAAAATACATCAAAATTTGCATTTTATTAAAACTCTACAGACATTTGCATAACATTTTCATATGGCATTCATTGCGATTCGGTAAGAGGATTATATTTTATCGGACTGTCCGGAAAAGATGGAATGTTTTTATGGAAGTTTTAAACAATAGAAATTGGAAACTACGAGTGGTAATGGAACAGTGGCGTTTACCATCAGGTGAATGATTTGGTCGTCTTGTCATTCGATGCGTATAAAAATGTGCCGTCATGTCATAAAGCCAAGCTACGAGCTAAGCTACGAGTGACAAGTCAAGACATACTTAATTAGTCGCTCGTAGCGTCGTAGCACCTCGTAGCCTCTCAGTGGAACTAATTTATCTTCGCTCAACAGTAATCTGACTGTTTTGTAGTATTCGTTTTTTTCTAGGATATAGCCTAAGATCCCGCTATACATTGACCTTCACCGAGATGCTTATTGGATGAAACGTATTTTACGTTTCACGTTTACGTTTTACGTTTTTTTTACGTTTTTTTCGTATTTTATTTTTTTTGTTTTTTTTGGTATACCTACTCACTGCTTTAGAGTATTCTTTACTTATTTTTTTGATGCAAATTATCTGACTTTATGATGCATATGCTAAATAAATGCTAAAGTTTAGTTAAAAGTCACGAATAGATGAATAACAGACAGTCTGACTGGTCCAAAATTTTTGAAGACCGCACCGAGTGTGTTTATATACCAATAGATAGAGCTGCCGACTGTTCCGTCGTGTGGATAATAAATTGGGTGATACGTGGAATTGAATGAAACGACGCCGCGTGGAGGCATTTAATTCAGTTTTGGATACCCGTGACGGTAAAAGCCAACCAATAATCTACGGCTATGGAAGTGGTTGGTGACATAATTTAACATTATGGCATGGGTCGTGCGTATTGAATATTTATTTGCGGACGTTGGGAACATCATTTATCTATTCAGATAAATAAACCGGACACTCAAACTTTATCAACTAGAGATCCTATTGAATATATAGAGATATAGATAGTACTGTAGTAAATTGACCGGAATGCTTAGTTTAATCGTTAGCGCATTTTTTTTTCTAATCAATAGACACTTTTCAATGAAATAAAATCATTTATAGGTCACTAGCTGCGCCCCGTGGTTTTCCGCTTTTAGTGACTTTGTGTTAATCCAGACCATGAACGACCTTCATTACAACTGTCATGTAAGTCTGTTCAGCCGTTTTAGCGTTCATTAGTTACAAACAGACTTACTTTCACCTTTATAATATTAAGTAAAATAAGTCATTTAAAATTAGTTAGTTGACGCCGCTGGTGATAAGAGGGCTGGCTCATTCCTCGCGCAAAGAATTTCACTGGCAATTCAGCGCGGGAATGCAGCCAGTGTTCTTGGTACTTTGCCACACGGACAAAACCTACTTTTTGATCTTTAGTTTTATAAATTTCTTTGTTTTAGTTATTTTAGTTTTTTTATTTTAGCTTATTTTAAATTTAAGATGTACCTAAATATATTTAAAATTTGTTTAACATATTTAGTAAGTACTCGTATCTACCTATAAATAAGTATTGTAGCTTTGTATTGTTTTTGTACAATTAAATGATCGTCAGCTTGTTAGCAGTGACAGCGCGACAAGAGCATTTTCACCGATTTTCCGAATAATGGTGTTTTCATTGGATGGCTTTTGTCACGCTCCGATTTTCAATGGCTCTAAATTTTGTTACGATACGACATTTATTTCTCTTAATTGTTAAAATCGATGTAAAGATATCGCCATCTATAAACATTTTGTTAAGGAAGAAGATACATATTTTTGTAGAAATTATACCTACTTTTGTCTTCATTTATTCATTTTTCCGATTAGTATCTGTCTACCGCAAAACAATATTAGCACTAAGAATTTAAAAATTAAAATGTATACGAAATAAACTAAATTTAACATCTCACATCTAGTTCCATTCATCACAGTACTCATAATTTCTTTTATGCAAATATTTCTGAATTTTCATTTATTGATATTATTCACGTACGTACTGTTAATATTTTTTTGAATGTTATGAGAAGTTTAAATATCAAGCGATCGGCTAAATAAATAACAACAGGCAAAGCTTCAATTCATTTCATAACAGTAAACTGTTTGGCTTTGAAAGTATCTGTTTGGATAAATAATAAATATCGAATGTTTATCTTTTGCTATGGACGGAAGCAGATAGAAGCTCGAGGAAAGTTCAAGGCAAGAACATTACAGTTAATCTTCTGATAGAGCAAAGAACGGTAACTACTTTTATCTGTGCGTCTTTTGTAATGTGGCAAATTGCATTTTGGTGATCACGAGTTTGTATTTGGTTTTGTAATTACAGGGTTATAAAGAAAGGAAGCCGAAAAGAGCTTATGGTACTCATCATTATGAACACCTTTTACGACGGGAGCAACCCGGAATTCGCAAAAAAAAATCAGCTGTTTCATACAAATTTGTCGAGTGACATTTTTCTATGAAACAGCTGTTTTTTTTTTCAAATTCCGGGTTGGTCTCACAGTAAAACTTATTGATAATGATGATTACTACGAGCCTTTTCGGCTAAGCATACCCTTCCCTTATTACCCTGTATAGACCAAAAGTAACAATGAGTGTACAATGTAAAGACAGTCAAGGCACTTCAAACCTAGATACGAGTACCTTCTCTATTTTAAAACCTTTGTCAACGATAACGAGTGAGCTGAAAGACTCTGTCAAATACAAGCAAAAAAATGCATTTTAAATGCGTCAGCCGCAGGCTACTGTCGTTTCGTCACGAGAATGGCATGGTTTGAAAACAAAGACCTAAAGTTCTTAGATGTAATTTACATTCGAGTATCTAGAACCATGGAAACCTGGTATGTAGCCCTATTGCTATTTCAGATTAAAAATGTTTTCAATCCATCTCAAAATAACAACAAAGAAACAAAGGAAGTCTGGTAACGCGTAAGCGTTAGTAAATTCAAACACATTGTCATGGTTAGCTAAACTTACCCCCCCCCCTCCCCTCCAAATAAATAAATAACGTAGAGTAGAAAAAAATCAAACTGAAGTAGAACAAGTAGGTAACCTTGATAAGCAAAATGAGTAAGCAAGTTAATATCTACTAATTTCAATAAGCCAACAATTTTATAGGTTAAATATGATAACCGAATGTAATGTCTTTCGGGTTTTTTTTTTTAAAAATGCGCGGACAAAGAGGTTTTTGCACTTTTTTAAATATAATATAAATTTTATCACATCTAGCAATACATATTTTATGTCTATGTGGTACAGTAGGTATATCTGCTGTAGTGGATGTTTCCTACCACACTTAGACCTTGTGCAGTGGACAAGTGCAGAAATGCGAATAAAATTTATATTGATACCTAAAGTAATACACGTTTTATGTTATGGGTTTGCTACATTTGTAATTCATGTAAGTGCATCCAAACGAGCGTTAAGTTCAAAACGAGAGTAGAAATAATTACAATAAAATTACACTGTAATAAAAAATAATATATATATTTTCGAAAACAAGCTTTTATTGTACTGTCATCGGAGTTACACATATCATGAAATTTCAGCTCAATCGGACCTCAGGAAGTGGTACATAATTCAGTTGCAAGATTTAATAATAAAAAAAAAACATAAAAACAACAACAAGCGAGGCAAGCTAAATTTTAAAAGCTTGTAAAAAATATGTGCCCAATTTACCGTCATTTGTAATTTACAAATGTTGGCCACATCTGCCGCGCAAAACGTGCTGAAATGTTGACCGCGTCTGCATAATGCTCTCATTAGCGCATTCATTAAGTTGAAGCAGTGGCATTTATAGCTTCTGAAATCTCTGATCAATAGTCGGATAAGCATCGTACTAGTTATATTATCTCTTCAATTTAACCACACTATAGTTAAGTACTTGGGTACATGGGTGGGTTTCGATTTTATAAAAGTAGGTACCTACCTAGAGAAATTCGGAAAAGCTAGCTATGTCCAATAAGCATCTATTCAAAAATCAATCTATAGTAAATTATGTTCTGTACACTAATATAATTTTAAAAGAAAAACTTTAGCCTTCTTTTAGCGCAGTCAGGTAAATTATAAGAATCTACGAGTCATGTAGAGTAATTAATTTTGGTAGGTGTAACTAATTTTTACCGCGAAAAAAACATTTGCTTTGGTCAGTAAGTACTTATTACTCGTACTTAGATAATAGCATGAAGGATGTATTTAGCGGAAACTATCTCTAATTTGATTCGTCGGTTGATCCTTTCAGTTTGGTCAAAGAGCGGACATGAGGAAAATAAGGGAAAATGTTCAGAACTTGTACGTTTACAAACATTTTCTTCAATCATTCAAAAAAGTCAACGTCTTTCCTTTCGATTCATGAGGAGGCTGTATTAGGTTTCATGTCACGTATTTAACTTGTGTATTATGCGTGTGTCGAATATTTTTGTACCTACTTAATACAAAGTAACTAAGTGACGGATGGCCTGGGGAGTGTGAAAAGAGCATATTTAACACTTTAACTACTGGAAACACATTGTGTTTTCCCTGTGCAACGCGAATGCGGCTACACACGCCAGGCGCGTAAAGCCCACTTTCAATACAACTGTGCGGTAAATCACAAAAACATGTGATTATTAGCAGCAATTAAAGTGTTAAGGCAATTTGTCCCTATCATCATTAACAGTGCGTTTTCCCACTGCCACAGAAGGATGATAAGAGTACCGCCATTACCCATCGTAATTATTGTACCTATTCATGAAATAATATATTGGTGAATAATACCTAACACAAATAAAAGGGTAAATTGAATTTGAAATGGCGCGCCCGCTCCCCATGTTTTTTCCAATAAAGATTTGAAAGGTCAATAAAATAGAAATAAAATAGCTTAAAAATGGGCATTGAAAACGCGAAATTAAAATGAGTAAAGTAAAAAAAAAACAAAAACCGACTTCAAAAGACCGACTATTGAGTTATTCATCTATTTGTCGCGCACGTACTTAATGCAAATTTAAGACTTATATGGTTTTCTCATGGATACCATTATCAGAACTGGACTAAATTAAAATGGGACCAAATGGGAAGCGTCAGCTTTCTAATAAAAAAAGAATCATCAAAATCGATTCACCCAGTCAAAAGTTATGAGGTAACACATAAAAAAAAACACACAGTCGAATTGATAACTTCCTCCTTTTTTGAAGTCGGTTAAAAAGTTCTCATTTGCGATGTATTCATTTAGGTACCTAGTACCTAGGTGACACTTATGGGTATATTTTAATACTACTTAGAAGATTTTAGGTCATGTAACAAACTATGGTTATAGTAATGCCCATAGCTGGGCACCGTTAATCAAATAGTTAACTTCGTTAATCGTTAATCCGCTACAAAAAAAGTTAGCTTCGTTAAACGTTAAAGCGTTAGATTTCGGAAGAATTAACGCAAGTTAACGTTAATCGTTAATCCGTTAATATGTGTAAAATTGCATTTTTATATCGTTGCGTTAGTGAACTTATAAAACCTGTTGGTTTAGGTTCTGGAAGTTAACAGGTTAGGAACAAAACATGTAGGTACTTGTATAATTTAAATGTGTAATTTAATCGTCGGGCATAACGGAACGCTTTTATCAACGCACCAAAAGACTTGCTTTCGAAAGTATTTGCTGGCCCGATCTGGACACAAATTCCACATAGGCACATACTCAGTCAAATGTGGCCATGAATTCTCATCAGGACCGCTGGAATCCGATTCCATGTCTTCCATGATATGGTTTTATTTACCACACCGCACAGTACACTTTTCCTCACCGGCACTTTTCGTTTCATACTTGCCTGAACCTGTTTTTCGGTGCCGTGCGGTAAATAGTAGGCATTGGATTAACGATTAACGGACTTCTGCATATTAACGGAAGTTAACGTGTCCGTTAACATTTTTAAAAGTTAACGTAAAAGTTAATCCGTTAATCAAAATGTTAACTTCGTTAATTAACGATTAACGGATTAACGAGTTAATGCCCAGCTATGGTAATGCCGATAAATATATCCATCTGTAGGTATGTGAAGGTTTTATAATCAGAGATCTTTTGACTCTATGGATATTTTATTGGATCCAAAATTTTGTTACGCACCCATTCTTCTTGCCAGCCATGTAGGTACCTGTTACCTGTTATTTTTAATAATCTTGTTCAATCTGTTTTGTTTATCCGTAAAAGGACGAGCCAGAAGCCCACGACACAGGTCACCCTAGTAGAACACATTGAAAATGTTTTTTAGTTTTTCAGTTCAACTACATAGACGTTTATTATTTTTTTTTTTTTTTTTTTTTTTTTTTTTTTTTTTTTTTTATGTAATTGAGTGACGAGACGAGCAAATCGCTCGCCTGATGTTAAACGTCACGTTTGCCCATAACAGGTCTGCGTCACCCAGAATTTTGAACTCGCAGAATTCAAAATCCTGCGCGGCACAGCACTGCGCTCGTCACCCTGAGATATAAGTTGTTTCATCTCCCAATTGCCCTGTAATTTCACTGGAAACAATGCCCTTCCAACCGGAACACAGTAATGTTTGCACATTACTGCTTGGCGGTGGAATAACTGGCAAAGGTGTGGTACTTCCCCAGGCGGGCTCTGCAAAAGAGCCCTACCACTACTGCCCTTTATTGTTTATGTTATACTCGTAGTGGCTGTGGTTTTCTTGACGGTATCATAAAACTGTTTCAAAACTCAAATTTTTACAAACAGTGTGTAGTGTGAGTGCCTAGTGCGAGTTTCATAATCATAATATTATGAACACCAGGTGGCGCGGTTTTTATTCCATACAAATTTGTAGTATGTAGTTTTAGATCCAACCGTTTATTTTCTTTTTGACAGCACCAATAGAACGTACCTGCGTCATGTTTACGCAAAAGTTCAGTTTTAAATGCAAGGTTTTAAAAATATGACAACTGCCTAAGTTTGCTCCTTGATCCCGTATAATAATCATCTTTGACAAATTGAGTCCATAAGTGCAGTAGTTTTTTTATAAATTACTTAAAATAACAAACGTTTTTAAAAATTTACGTTCTATGGCTATCAACATAGTGATGTTACGATGGAGATATCGATATCGCATTAACTATTTTTATACGGGTATAATGTAGCATTATAATGTAGTATAAATATAGATTGGTAGATAGATTGATTTTAGGAAGATTATTATTACGTGTCAATGTAACAAAAGTGAGAATAGAATGACGTTCTACTACTTGCTAGCGCCATTCCTACGACTGTTCTCTTTCCGCACAGACTCGATAGAAAAATGAATCGATATCGTGTCCACTATTATCACTTGGTCACAACACTATAACTGTCAAATTAGATCTGTTAAATAGAAAATAAACGGTTGGATCTATTATAGTTGTCACAATGTTAGATGCCCGTTATGACACTTGAGAAAGACCGTAGAATGTAACTTGGAACGCTTTTCGCGCATACTTTATGGTAGCATGCAATGTCAAATTATAACGAAACTCTCAAAAACAGTTACGTTCTCAGTCATCTTTTTTCAAATATTAGTGTTGTAACTTGTAACCAATTAATTATTGAATTGACGATAGCTCAACTGACGATTTTGGCTCATCATCCGAAGAAAATTATTGAATGAAGATTCAATCACTTTCGTTTTTTCTTGTTTATTTGTGATTGAATGAATGTTATTGTAACTAAAAATATTAAATTAAAGACAAATTGACCTCTCGCACCATAATATCGTATCATTTCAATACCTATAATATTCAAGTTTAAGTTAAATTTTCGAATCGTAACCATAATCCAATGTACTTTACAATACAAAATCAAATCGATCAAATACTCATACAAACTTGAATTGATTTATCGTGAGTATCGAGTACCGAGTCGTATGGTGACATCACTAGTTACGTCGCAATGACAAACGTCATAACGGTCATCTTATTTTGTGATGATTAAAGATACCGCGATCGAATATGTAGTGATTATAGCTGGCACTAACTCAGTTTACCGTCAAAATTAATTCGTTTGTAAATAAAATAAATTCATGGAGGTTACGTCAGTACCTACCATGACATTGACATGATGAGATTTTTGAACGAACTGAAGTGAAGTTGGCATATGTTTTTACTTGACTTTGACAGATTAGGCGACCATTTAGAGAACGCATCTTGGTGTCAAAGTGACTAGTTTTATCTCTTTTGCGCAGAATGTTCTATTATTTGGGTAAGCGAGATAAAAAATGGCAAACGCTCCGTGTCCCAGGTCTAGATTAATTATCCCTATAATAGAATAAATGGATAATGGCATCGCAACATCGCAAGTTCGCAAGTACCTATAGTTTTGCTTTTTTGCAATGAAATATTTTAATTTAATTAGATATGCAATACAAGAAATGCAAAATAAATAACACTAGTATATAACTAACGAAAAGGCCTCTAAAAAATGTGTATATAATAAAATAAAAGTTAAACAAAATATTGTCTGTCAGCGCAATCAGATGGTCGGTTAACTTAGTGATTTGTGTGAGATAATTATTTGTGTTTTTGTTTTGTAAATTGATGAAATAATTATCAAGAACCATGACGGACGGGAACTTGTTAACCATGACGAGTTCGAGCAGCCTGCTTGAAAAATCCAGGGAGCTCCAAAAGGAAATCCTCATGGAGAAGTTGAGGTCCAAAACATCTCAGTTTAAGAATCTTTCTGAAACTTCCAAAGGGGTGCGAATGACCATGCTGGTAAGTATTTACCCTATAACAGTGACCACAATGGTACCATATTAATATCTAAGGACTTACAATATGGCTCATGCATTTAAAATAAAATTTGATTGTCAGGATAAGCGCTGGGCCATTGATGCTCAAGACCGTATGATTCTACAAAAATGTTTGGACAGTCTCCAGCACTGCATCAAAGTCAGCTCACTACAAAGTCTTATCGAGAGACTGGAATGCCTTTCTAGACAACTCGGGTATGAAAATACATATAAACTAGCCATGCTCTTCATGTTCTACTCTTAGTAGTTCCGAACAATTTTCTGATAGAAAAAGGTTTCTATGACCATTATCGTTAAGACAACTACTTCCTTACCACATTTCATCAAGATCAATCTGCTATTCAAATGTGTAAAGCAACAAATTAAGTGTCAACTACTTTCAAATATGTAAATATACTGTATAGTGTGTAAATTATTTAATGCTATCTTCAACAGTAAGTATTAAAGAAAATAAACATGCAATTTATGTTTTAGGTTGAAATTTGTGGTTGGACAGTCTGGAGTGAACCTATTTATATCTTCAGACATGTTTTACTTAGAAATACTGGTTGAAGGATCGGGCGGCATCAAAGATGTGAAAATTCATCATGAAGGAAAGGTATTGCAATATTATCAATCAGTAAAAGTTGACATGACAAAATTCAGTGACGAGAAAATAAATATATGTTATTTTTATTTATTGTGATTAAGTCCGTGTTTGACCTCCAACTCGCCTGTTGGTAAGCTACAATATGGTTGGCCATTTTACCAAATAGCTAGTTATTAATAAAATAATTCAATGATTACAGATAGAGCAACAAAGTTGCGAAGAATTAGTGCAGTGCATATCTCAGGGAGACTTCGCCGATTTCACAGCACAGTTGGAAGGCCTTACAGCTGTCTATCAGCTTAATGCAGAGAAAAAGGTACACAAATGATACAGTTTCACTGGGTAGTAGTCTGGCATTTTATAGTTATAACAGTTTATGTGATGCACCACATAAAATACAGAAAAATATGTTGTATCATGCACCCTTTCTTTGCTCTATGAATAATTTTATTTTACAAGCTTTTATTTAACCTGCATTGTGTAACTATGTTTGTTCGGGTGGAATTATGCAACTCAATTTTGAAGCAGATATCTTTAACCAATTGAGCTAAAAATTTTGTGTACACATTTAGTTTGGATGGTTTAGCTGCGTGACGTCATTCTAAATCTAACATGACAGAATACCCAAACTTACGGACAAGTAATTTTTTATGCTCTCCTATCAAATTAGAGGACTTGTTGAGAATACGAATCTTAGCTCAAAAATATTACTAAAAAGTAAAAAATAAATCAAAAGTAATTTATGAACACGCTTTTATTAGCTTCACCTGTATGTTTGTATGTAAATACATATGTTTGTAACCAACTCCTTTGAGCGCGTTTTTGACCCACTTTAAACGGTCAGATTTCTTTCAAACTTCGTAGATATATCGAGGACCGATGACAATACACTAAACAAAGCGTGTTTTTAGTTTTTTTAACTATTTTATTTTTCAGGTAAAATGCAAAGCATTCAGCGCCCTGCAGAGTTTAGAAGAAGATCTGTGTACAATGAGGCAGGTCCAAAGCTTTATAAAAGACCCGTGGGCGCAAGTACACAAGAGCCCCATTGGATTTCTACAACGGAGAAGAGGAGGTACTTATGCTATTTATTATCACACTATATTATTGATATTATTACTCAAAATGTGTTATAATACGGCCGTTCAGAGAATGCGTTCCTGACACGTCGCGATTGAACTGACGACGTAACTTTGTAATGGCGTTGCAGTTACGATAAAAATATTTTTGCTGGTTGTTTACCGTTTTAACAATTGATGAGCATTAAAACAACATTATTATATCAATAATCAATTAATGTTATAATTTTGTGCCAAACGTGTCAAACGTCAAACGCATTCTCTGAACGGCCGAACTATAGTTGTGAAAAACTGCCTGACATCTGTTTATTTTTTTTTTCACACCGAAACAACTAAATGACTCTGGTATTAAGAGTTTTTTTAACTTGCAATGTATCTAACTACATATGTTTGTTCGGGTGGAACCTTGCAACTCAATTTTGAACCACTTCCCGATGTCCGATTGAGCTGAAATTTGGTATACATGTCTAACTTCGATGACAATTCAATAAAAGCTTGTTTTTAAGAATATTTGTAAAATTAACTTGTTTACTATTTTCTCATTATTGTTCCTAGTAATTATTCCATTTATTCACAGGTCACGCCATGAAGCTAACATACTTCGTATCGCCGTACGAACTCCTCGACAAAGATAAGGGCCTAGTTCCACTATCGATTGAGCTTCTAACGCTAGGCAAGCCGCAAGTCTCGAGCGGTCTCGCTTCGCTGGTCGCGCCATCCCACACTTCTATAGGGCATTCGGCGACTGTGCTGCTGGAAGGTTCTACGGCTAATAAACTGCAGCTGGCGCCTATTATATCGAGGCAGCAATCAGCTAAAGGGTAAGGTTATATTCAACACTAATATTATAAAGAGGAAAGATTTGTATGTTTGTAATGAATAAACTCAAAAACTACTGGACCGATATAAAAAAACATTTCACCAATATAAAGCGACATTATTAGCAAGTAATATAGACCCGTACCAATCTGTAGCAGGTCGCTAGTTATTCATAGTGGGATTGCCTTGAAATGATGTTCAGTGATGTAATTTGTTACGATGGAGCATGTAACAATACGTCCTATTCTTCACGTATTAACTCATATATTTTATTTTTGTCTCATGAAAATTAGTACATATTACATTAGTACCGAGTATCTTACAAATCACTGTTCTCTATTTCTCGAAAACTAATACCGTTTTCGAAAATCTGGTGGAGTATTGGCTTGCTGATGATATAATACCTCTAGATATATTCCATCACTTTGCCAGCGTGGTGGAATACGGCCTATTCACCCTTCGAGGGTAGACCTGTATCCCAGCAGTGGGAGGATTAAAGGTTGCATATGATGATGATGATATTTGGAGCATTACGTTTGCATTGCTTTTATATCTCAATACAAAATTTATTTTAAATTTTAAATATTGTATATTTATTTTCAATGTTAAATTATCAAAATATTAATCGAGTATATTAAAATATGTTTCCAGAAGCCCAGTATATGCCCAGTTAGTGCCGCAGAACAGCGCGATGCTCCCGGCTTGTTTCACGCTCAAACTGTCTCAGCCGACGCCGCTCTGTTTAGGACTCGCCAAACTCATACATGCCACAACCGAGGTGAGTATTACGAGGACTGATTACCACAAAAACCAACCATGATGTTAAAATTCTCCATGGAAATAAAAACCAATTCATTTAAAATTCTTCTCCGCAATATTCAGTAAGTTTTGATATTTTTTTTAATTACCGGATTGACCCAAAATGTGTCAATGCAGGCGATTTAAAAACCATCCTAAATTCAACAAAAAAAAACTATTTTTGAATTTATAGTTAGTGAAGAAAATTTACGGACTGGTGTTCTCTTGACCACTTCTGCCTTCTCAAACTAAAAGGAGTTCTAATTTATTCTGCCTAACCTAAATAGACAAAAAGTGCTTAATAAAGGAATAGAGAAATCATAAAAGTCTCGCCTCATGTAACCTATTTCAAACATTTGTGGGCAACAAAACTTTGTGTGCCTAGTGGGCCGATATTACATTCTGTAGTTACCTCTGCGTCAAATCTTTTGTGACCTTTATTAGAACTTTCGCAACATAATTATGTATTGTATTGAAAGTTACATCATAAAGGCCGGCTGACTCCTTGGTTCTCGAGTTATGAAATAAGTGACAGAGTGTTCTATACGTTCATTGTTGTACCAACACAAACTCAAATGAAACTTTCAAACTATTTTTACCCGACTTACCAGAACGAGGATTTTGTTGTTCGGGTGTTTTTTATGCTATTTTGTTCTTTTTTGTGCTATTGGGTGTATGTTTCTTTTCCAATGTAAACTAGCGTCTCAACAACTTTGATCGATTTTGTATTTAGTGTGGCCTGTGTGGCTAAATTCACTACATTTGGCAATTTATAATTTATCATTTCTACTGGGTTATTCATAAAGGGTATGCTAAGCCGCAAAGAGCTCATAGTACTCATCATTATGAACAACTTTTACTATGGGACCAACTTGAAATTCGCGAAAAAAAAAACAGCTGTTTCATAGAAAAATGTCAATGACACTCGACAAAATGTATTTCTGATTTTTCTCGCGAATTCTGGGTTGGTCTTATAGTAAAAGTTGTTCATAATGATGAGTACTATGAGCCCTTTTCGGCTTTGCATACCCTTTATGAATAACCCTGTAAAGCTGTCCTTGTCTATACTCTGTAAAAACATCAATTTGCCAGTAGACCAAACGAAACGAGCACTAAAAGAGTTAACGATTTCCTGTATTGTCCCTGTGACTCAATGACATCAAATTGAACAGCTTTTATCGATTTAGCCGTAATTTACTTTTAATTGAAATTGCCTGGCATTTCGTGCGGTCACAATCAAGAAGCGGACGAAACCAATTTTAAATTAAATAAAAAGACGATTAATCTACACAGACAAAGCAGCTTGATTTAGCTAAAAAGGTGCCGCCTTTATACAGGATGTAGCGTTGAAAGGGTAGTCAACCCGTACCTATTGGGCTATATGACTAATCATAACATCAAGATTAGTATATTATGTGGTAAAAGTGTTATGGTTTTCGAGTTAGCGGCCTTTTTTGATTTCATAAATAAAAGTCTTTGTTCACCTTTACGATGGCATGATCACAGATGAAGGTAGTTTCAGTCTGTTTTTTGAGCAGTAGGCCTTTTCTGAGGTCAGAAAAGCGTCCGAAGTTGTTTTTTGATATCCGCGCTCTCAAAATGTAAACTTTTATCTCACACGCCCGACTTTATGTATGCACACACAGCACATTTGCCGCACGCTGAAAAAAAAGGGCACAGGTGTAAAGTATTTTATTATTTTTTACGTCACAGGCGAAAAATATTTTATTATTTATTTATTAGTATGTAATGTATGATAACTAAAATGGAGATGGACTGGGCATATGATACGAGAAACTAAGGATAAATGGACTAGAATAGTGACAGAATGGTACCCAGGAGATAGGACAAGGAAAAGAGGCAGACAAACTAAGAGATGGGAAGACGAAATAGTTAAAATAGCAGGTCCACTATGGACCCGTTTAGCTAAGGACAGGGAGAAATGGAGATATTTAGAGGAGGCTTTTGTCGGGAGACAAGCTGTGACGGAATAAACGTTTACCGATGTTTAAAATTAGCTAATTTTAGGCATTTAAAAATGAATTGTTAAATTTTTAGTAACAGCAATAAAGGCTTTTTATTATTATTATTTATTATTAATGTATGATTCAATCTTTGTCTCAAGGTGGAGGTGTCAGCAGAATGGTCGAACGCAAAGCCGCTGCTCGGCCTAGTAGCGCAGCAAGCATACAACAAGCACACACCCGGGAAAACCATCGAGTTGAATCTCAGCAAGGGGCTCTTTGTTGTAAGTATTGTTTGTATTGTTGTTGTCAACTCTATACAGGGTTATTCATAAAGGGTATGCTAAGCCGAAAAGGGTTCATAGTACTCATCATTATGAACTACTTTTACTATGGGACCAACTTGAAATTTGCGAATAAAAAATCAGCTGCTCCATACATTTTGTTGAGTGTCATTGACATTTTTCTATGGAACAGCTGTTTTTTTTTCGCGAATTTCAAGTTGGTCCCATAGTAAAAGTTGTTCATAATGATGAGTACTATGAGCCGTTTTCGGCTTGGCATACCCTTTATGAATAACCCTATAGATTCATAAATTTCAAACTGATTCGTAATGAGCTGATGCCCGCGATTCATATTCATACACGGTGCTGCTCCCCTATTAAAACCCCTCATGGGATTAACGTCTGATCAGGTGCTCACCTACATCATAAACGAAATTCATACTCAAATGTTCATTCACCTTCTAAACACCGATTTAGTCTCTGTGTTTGTCTCTGGCAGTCACTAGAATCGTCACTAGAATTTTATTAAAAAACGTGATGTAAACATTTTGACTAATTGATGCGTGGGGGTGGAATGCTAAACGATAATCGACCGGTTCATGGTGACGACTTCGACTTACTAGATTAAACATAGTTATGCCAATGAGCTGACTGAAAGTGTTGACCATTTATATTAGGGATGATTATAAACGATTATGTACTGAGACCTTCGTCAAAATCAAAATTCTGTCACTAGGGCTGAACACAGCTCACACAATCTCACAAAGTACCTGCTGTTCGTAGAACTTGCCAGACCAGAGACAGTGCTAATTCCTGTGCGAGAATCGCGGGCTGGTAGCTTAAAATGCTGTTATCAATAGTTTTGACTACACAGCTCACACAATCTCACAAAGTACTCGTTGTTTCTAGAACTTGCCCGACCAGACGCAGTGCTACTTCCTGTGCGAGACGCGCGGGCTGGAAGCGTGCACCGTGACGTCAGTTCCGTTCACTCACCCGTCGCACGTGCCGCCGCTGCTGGCCGCGCTTCGGCAACAGGCGCTCTTCAATACTCTGCTGGCGAGCTGCGTCAGGACTCAGGGCAAACAAGGTATTTATACCATACTAGCTGCACCCGGCGGTTTCACCCGCTGTTTTTTTTTACTTTTAAACCTTCCCTGAACTTATACAAATATTTCAAGATCAAAATTAGCGAAATCAGTCCAGCCGTTCTCGAGTTATAGCCGGACAAACGAACAGCGACTCATTTTTATATATAAGACTAGCTGACCCCCGGCGGTTTCACCCTCTTTTTTTTACTTTTTAACCTTCCCTGTATTAGAGCAAACAAAACAAAAAAAAATCCAACAAAGCAGACCAAAAAGATCGGACCAATTTCTGAACACACCTATAAATATTTGACAACCAAGTGACACTATTTTTATTTCTAAAAAGACAAAAGAGATCGGACATGCCTAGTTTACCGTACCGATAGGACGAACAAATGTTTCACAGGTAGGAACAGTTTGTATTGGAAAATTAAATTGTCGATTTTAGTATTTTACTTTACTTATTATTCATGTTTCTCACCGTTTAAACCTTCCCTGAACTTTTACAAATATTTCAAGATCAAAATTAGCGAAATCAGTCCAGCCGTTCTCGAGTTATAGCCGGACAAACGAACAGCGACTCATTTTTATATATAAGACTAGTGACCTGCCCCGACTTCGCATGGGTATGAAATATATGTTACTCGGGGATAATGTAGTATTCTAATGGTGAAATAATTTTTGAAATCGGTCTAGTCATTTTTGAGTTTAAAAGTTACAAACATACAAAAACACATTGGGCGTGTTTTAAACGTCGACGAGTTGCCCCCCAACCCAACTAAAGTACTTACACTGTGTATATGCAGGCGAAACAAGGTACACCATACACGTACATTGTACAGGACAAACGAAGTATACTGTATTTTTTTTTATTTTTTTTTTAGCAACTGCGAAAAAATCTCCCATTCACATATTTTCATGCATCAATAGCCTTGTTTTTAGGTTTTTTGTGGTCTTTCAGACAGTTGATGCATATTTAAAAAGTCCAGTCAGTGTAGTACAGTTTTGAATATTCCCTACAATTCCATAATAATTTTGAATTCAGAAAACTTTCTTTGTTTTTAATTTATGTGTTTTATATTCACAGTGGTGGAAATAGAATCAGTGCTGATGTTCGAAGTGAGTGCCCTCTCATGGCAGCATATCTCCATCTCGCTCGAACATCCACTAGACGAGAGCATGGCGACCGTGGAGTTGGAACTGTCCGACCCGTCCCAGCCTCGCGCCACAGTGTACACGCTCAACACGCCGGCGAGAGAACAGGTCGACGACTACATCAGCAGGGTGCTGCAGAAAAGCCACTCTATTCCTATAACGTTACGGTAGGAATATAATCAACTTTGATATTAAGTTTTTGCATTGTTACCTAAAATTGTCTGGTCATTTCCGACCGCTCCTTTTTGCACTTTATACACACTGAACAGACAAAGATTTTTTGACGTGACAACGTCTAATTAATCAATGAAGGCCGGCTGCACGCACGAAATAGTGTCCCCTTACGCTCATTGTAAGGTTACGATCGGAGCGAGTAAAGTATGCAAACATTTCATCAATGTTTTGTTATGACGTTGTCACGTTAAACTATCGTCCGCAAACCGACTTTACAGGCAACAACTTTTTTACATACTTTTAGATTTGAGAAGTCAGATTACAATAGTGAGCAAATAAGTGACACGCGGTTGAGACCCACCTACTTTTTCCGTTTCCAGGTCGCTGGTGAAGATCTGGGAGCGCGAAGCGGCGGCTAAGCAAATGAACGGCGGGTATTCGGCTCTCGACGCAAATTTTAGCTGCGGGCTCGGCGGGCTCGACCCGGGGGGCGAGCGCGAGCCGCGGGCCTACCCGGGGGCCGGCCGGGACCACGCGCCAGGTGGGGGCACTTGTCTAGTGTAGCTGCGTGTCGCCCTGCGGCCAGGTGGAACCACGACCTGCGTAAGGCGGCAGGGAGCAAGTGAATCGTGCGTGCGACATTCGGGGGGTTCCGTGGTGGACGTAACGTTCGCCACACCCGCTGTCGCAGCACGTGTGCAGGCCTGGAGGGTGATGTCGGAGGTGGAGACTCTCTCGGACCATAAATATATTAGGTTCGAGGTCTCCACCTCCGAAGGTCGACGAGGGCCCCAGCGCGTCGCGCGGGGGGGGCTCCCGCGCTGGACGATTGGTCGCCTCGACGCCGAGCTGGCGAAAGAGGCGGCCATCGTCCAGGCGTGGTGTGCCGCGCCAACGCACCCGGAAGTTGATGTCGCGGCGAGTCACTTCCGGGATGCAGTGACGGCGGTCTGCGACGCGGCCATGCCGAGAGCCCGGCGTCGCCCCGAGCGCCGCCAGGTGTACTGGTGGTGCTCGGAGATTGCGGAACTCCGAGCCACCTGCTCGGAGTTGCGGCGGCTCTATGGCCACTGCAGGAGGAGGCGTCACGGTCGGTCCGACGATCTGCTGCCAGCTGAAGAGCTGACAGCCGAGCGTCGGGCGTACGAGGCGTACCGTGGCGCCAGGAAGGACCTGCAGGTGGCCATCGGCAGGGCCAAGTCGCGGGCCTGGGAGGAGGAGCTGGAGCGGCTGGACAGGGATCCGTGGGGGCGTCCGTATAGGGCTGCCCGGAAGCGCTTCCGGGGCCAGACGCCCCCTGTCGCGGAGTCCCTGGAACCGGAGCTCCTGGGTGCGGTGCTGGAGGGGCTGTTCCCCTCTGCGAACCCCCTCTACGCACCCCCCGCGATGGCACCGTACCCCCCCCCCCCTCACCAGGAGGAGGAGTCGGACCCGTCCTCCGTCCCGCCTGTGTCGCCGGCGGAGATGTCGGTGGCGGTCGACCGCCTGGCGGGAAAAGCGACTGCGCCGGGTCCCGACGGGATCCCAGGTCGGGTCCTTCGGATCGCCCTAAGGGAGATGGGCGATCAGCTTCGGGACCTCTTCGACGCATGCCTCTCGTCGGGGAGGTTCCCGAAGCCGTGGAAGGACGGCCGATTGTGCCTGCTCCGGAAGGAGGGTCGACCTAGCGACTCGCCTTCCGGATACAGGCCAATCGTGCTGCTGGATGACACGGGGAAGCTGCTAGAGAGGGTGGTGGCTTCCCGTGTCATCCAGCACCTGGAAGGAACTGGGCCTGGTTTGTCGCAGGCCCAGTTCGGGTTCAGAGCGGGGCGGTCCACTGTGGACGCCCTGCTCTGGCTCAAGGGGTGGACGCAGGATGCGGTCGGCGAGGGGGACAAGGCGTTGGCTGTCTCGCTGGACATCGCCAACGCCTTCAACAGCCTCCCGCACGGAACAATACAGGAGGCGCTCCGGTACCACGGAGTGCCCCTGTATCTGCGGAGGCTGTTGGCCGACTACCTCCAGGACCGCGAGGTCCTGGTGGAAGGACGTGACGGTTTGAGGCGCCGTTGCGTCTCCTGCGGGGTTCCACAGGGGTCGGTATTGGGACCGCTCCTGTGGAACATCGGCTACGACTGGGTGCTGCGTGGCACGCTTCCCGACAGTGTGCGGTTGGCGTGCTACGCGGACGACACCTTGGTCGTAGCCAGGGGGAGGGACCTCAGGGAGACGGTGCGGTTGGCCTCAGTGACCACGACACTTGTGGTCGACCGCATCCGCTCCCTGGGGCTGGAGGTTGCCCTCTCCAAGACCGAGGCCCTATTGTTCCATGGGCCTCGGGGGGGGCCCCCTCCAGGCACGAAGGTAGTGCTGGACGGGGTCTCGGTCCGGGTTGGGACCCGGATGAAATATCTGGGTCTCATCCTGGACGGGAGGTGGACTTTTGGGGCACATTTCGTCCAGCTTGCCCCAAAAGTCCTGGGAGCCGCTGCCGCTCTGGGGAGGCTGCTGCCCAACACGGGCGGCCCGAGCGCCACATGCCGTCGTCTGTACTCCGGAGTAATCCGGAGTATGGCCCTGTACGGGGCACCGGTCTGGGCGGACGCCCTCGGTCGCGCAAATAAGGCCCTGCTGCGACGTCCGCAGCGGGTCATCGCGACGAGGGCGATACGCGGTTACCGGACGGTGTCCTGGACAGCGGCCTGCGTGCTGGCCAGTGATCCCCCCTGGGAGCTCCAAGCGGAGGTCCTCGCCGAGGTTTACCACCTCGTGGCGGCGGGGAGATCCCGCGGGGAGTTTCTCGGGGGAGAGGAGGTCAGGCGCATGCGACGGCATGCGCGGGCCGTCATGTTGAGGCGGTGGACGGAGGACCTGGCCCCACCTGTCCCTGGTAAGCAGACGGTGGAGGCCATTCGACCGGTCCTCCGGGATTGGACGCGGCGGCGGTTCGGGTCGCTGACCTTCCGACTTGTGCAGGTGCTTTCTGGGCATGGGTGCTTCGGAAAGTACCTGCACAAGATCGCGAGACGGGAGGCGACCCCGGCCTGTCACGAGTGTGGAGCGCCGGAGGATACGGCGCTCCACACGCTGGAAGCGTGTGCCGCATGGGGCCCCCAGCGGCATACGCTTTCGGCATATATAGGCGGGGATCTCTCGTTGCCGAGCGTGGTGAAAGCCATGCTCGGCAGCGAGCGATCGTGGCAGGCCGTGGTCTCCTTCTGCGAAGAGGTAATGACGCAGAAGGAGGCCGCGGAGCGGATCAGGGAGGACGACCCCCGCTCTGACCCGCTCCGGCGCAGACGGACAGGGGGAGCGAGGAGGCGGTTCGCCCGTCTCCTCGCCCCTATGCAGTGGGGTTGCCAGGAGAGTCGGGGGACTCTCCCGGCCTGCACGACCCCACACCGTCTGGGGGGTGATCCTGGGGAACAGGGTCACCCCTCCATAGGCGCAGGGGGCCCTAATCGGGCCCATCGTCGGGGCGAGGTGGTGAATGCTAACGCGACCCCACCTCGCCCCATCTCAGGCGGATGACGAACGCCCCAGTGGTTTTAGTGGGTATGCCGCCACTAGGGCGGAGACTCCCACATAACCACCCTGCCTCCCCCGGGGCGGGCGTGGTATCCATAAAGGATTTCCACTGGGTAAACAAAAAAAAAAAAAAAAAAAAAAGGGAGCAAGTGAATGCGTAAGGCAGAAGATCGTGCCTTGTGGCGTCCTCTAGGAGAGGCCTGTGTCCAGCAGTGGACAAACATTAGATAGGCTGATGATGATGATGTAGCTATGCCGTGGAAGTTCAGTGGGAGAACGGCTGCTTCGCATTCTGTAGGTGTCGGGATCAAACCTTGACACGTACTTGCACGGTTTTAAAATTGTTTTTAATGATGAGTACCCTGTATACGGAATTATAAGGAAAGGGTATGCTAATCCGAAAAGGGTACGCAGAACTCTTAATTTTGCGCTACTTTTACTATAAGATGGGATGAGACTTAATTCGCCAAAAAAAACAGCTGTAAAAGTTGTTCATTGTTATGTTGTTACTTTTCTTGGGCTCCTTTCGGCTTGTCATATCCTCTCCTCATAACCGTGTAAATATATGTAGATTCGATTGTTATATTAATATAGATAGATGAATATAACTCAACCTTCGCTACACGTCCGGCAGGCACCTACCTCTCGGAACAGCAACACCAGCTCATGATGATGTCGCAAGACTCCGGCATCCAGGACTCCAAGCCGGAGGAGCGCCGCTCCAAGAAGCGCAAGTCGGACTCCGACGTGTGGACAACGAGCCAGAAGAAGGGCAAGCCGGGGATGGCGGAGCTAATGGACTCGGATAGGTGAGCAAACAGCATGTCTACAAGCTTGGAGCTTTTATTTGCACTTATTTTTTTTAGTGTCTTCGGGTCCGGATGTATCCTTAAAGAAAGTAAAAAGATATGCGTTCTTACGGGAATTGAAGTATAGCGTGCCACTTACTTTCGATTGCTTATGCAATTTCTTCAATGGAAGAATAATATTATACACTGCTCACTGCTCTTGAATTTTTATTGTGTTCTTGGCTTTGATCGGTCTCAATCAACAGTGACGTTCGGCAACATTCGATCCATTCCGGATCGAAAGTAAGTAGTAAGAAATTGAGCCCTCCCATAAGTATGGGTGACCGAGTAGCATTTATTACTGAGCTTTACTGTACGTAAAACTCCAAGCAGGCCCCAGTTGTTGGTCGAGCAACAATTTTTAAACCATGTCAGACCCTCAAACTTAGACATCAGTGGGCCTAGCACAACTTTGACGTAAAAATACGTAGCGAGTATTCGATAGAAAAGTGTACGCCATTTACACCCGTCAGGAGCATACTTGACAGTCGTAAATGGCGTACACTTTTCTATCGAAAACTCGCTACGTATATTTACGTCAAAGTTGTGCTAGCCCTACTGGACTCAATTTCCCAGCGACCAAACTAACATAATCCCAGTACAGGCATCAAACTAACCTAACCTCGTACCCCATTCCAGCGACACCGACAACTCGGACTACGTCAACGACGACGACAACACCAACAACAGCAACTCGACGATCGACGACGGCCGGTCCTCAGCCTCGCAGAACGAGTTCACGTCAGACTTGGAACTGTCGGCCTTGGACGCGACGGACGCCGGCCACGACGCCAGGATATCCGACCTGGACAACTCGAACGATGCCGACGCGGACGATGCTAACTTGACCAGGTGAAGCTCTTTTATAAATAAAAAAACTTTAGTAAAAATAAACTATAATATAGAAGTAGGTACATTAATCCGGTGGTGCGCTACCTCTCAAACTAGATGCAAATAGGGTTGCCATCTTTAAAGTTTGGCAACTAGGACAAGACGCGTGAAAACCCCGGATTTTAGAGTCTAGAACTTGGATATGTTAACAGGTTTTTGTAAACAAAGTCAGTGTAATAAAAACTGTTGAATTTAGCGAGGCGAGTCGGTTCATCGGTTGATCGCGGCGTGCGGGCACAGTGCGTGTGTCGCGGGCGGCCAGAAACTTTAAATTTTTAACCCGGCCTACAAATAAAGCCCCGCCAGGACGCTCCCCGGATGCCCTCTAAACTAGGACAAATCCGGAGAAACCTGGACAGATGGCAACACTAGGTGCAAAGCACCTGTATCTTGAGCTATGGCCGGGAATTTCATAAAGCCTACTTTTTATCCCGGAAAATGCGCTTGAAACTGCAGAGCGCAGCTAGTGATATTAGAAAAGTCTTATAAATCCAATGTACGTCTTTCTTATGTAGTGGAGGCGAGAAACCCGGCGGAAAAGAAATTGAATGAAGTTTGGAATCAAGTTATTCATGTTTTATGCCACTGGGATATCAGTTTGTTTGTAATTTTCAGTTTGCTGAGTATTTAGGCACAGTAGTCGGTTATCATCTGATAATAATTGTTGCTAAATGTAGAGTCTAAGTAAGTAATACTCAACAAAGAAAAATTTAACGACACTTCACAATGTAATCTAAAATATTCAGACGTTCTAATTATACACCCGAAAAACAACACCCACCTTTTAAGCAGTCGGAAATAAAGTATCATTAAAAAATCTTCGATGACTCAATTGTAATTAGTCTTAATTTAATAAACCTATTAGTTAGCGGATCAATAAAAATCGAATAAAACCGATTGTAGCGTGCAATAGTCATCTACTTTATATTATTAGTTTGCATCTTATACGACATATTATTAGTTAGTTAGTTTATTCAATTATCATTTAGTTAGAAGTAATTATAGCTATTAAACTATTGCTCGTTTCTGAATAAGGTTTTTGTCACTACTACCAAAGTTAATATTGTTCTTTGTTCCACAGGTCGTCTTTTCAGAAGTCTGACCACAAAAGGCAAAAACTCAAAAGCAAAGAACCGGATATAAAGAGTAGGAGCGCTTCCTCGCTGCTCCTCGACCTTACTGAAGGTAAATCCTACATGCCTTCCTCCGTCAGCATCACACCCATAGGGTCCACTTCGGCCCCGGGCAGCTTACAGCCCGGGATCTCTTCTATGCTAACCCTGGACCGACGACCCGGGATAGAAATAATCCCTATCACAGCCACAGCTCCAGCCGCGTTACCCAGTTCCATCACCATCACCCCGATATCGTCATCCCAAAAACTCTCAATGGACGAGCGCATCAGATCTGAAAAGAAATCCAGCAAGTCGGGGGAAGAACGTAATAAAGAGAAGAAAAAGAAACGACGCAGAGACGACTCTATGGGCCCGCCGGAGAAGGTGCCGCCCAAACAAGACCCGCTCACTAAACCCGTGTCGGTCAGCATCAAACCCACCGACGGATCCCCTTTACGGTCCACCTCGCCCAATTCGCTGTTGAGAAAATTTAGCCCAAGTCCAACCCACGGGAGATCGGTTTCCATCACCAAATCCTTAAGCCCTAGCAACGTAAAGGCACTAGGCAAACCGTCCGGGACTTCGAGCCACCACAGCAGCCCGAGACACTCGCCAGTACAGAATAGCCCCAAACACTTGCCAGGATACTCGAGTCCAAAAAACCACAGCGTTTCCTCCCCTAAACATAGCTCGTCGGGATCGGGGAAACCGAGCATGTCGGCCTTAAAATCGGCAACCTCCGGCTCGCCTTCGGGCAAATCCGGCACTACAGGATATGATCTGTCAAAAAAGATTTCGAAAGACAGCTACAGTTCGAGTTCAACTACTTCGAGGGATAAAGAAAAGAAGCATCCGAGTCTGTCCTTCTCCAACTCGGGTAGAAGCAGCCCGAAGTTAAAGAATCCGGTAAAGTTGAAGCAATTAGAAATAACACCGGTGACTTGCGACAGCCCGGCCGCTGAGCCTCTCATTTCACCGCCCAACGTGGAAATAAACAAGTCCAGTGCGCCGAGCCAGGCCCGGAACAGAAAAGGTTCTCTCAGCGCCGTCATAGACAAACTGAAGTCTGCCCAACACTGCGGCGAAGTCGATCTCAGCGCTAAATCGAGTAGTGCCAAGTTTTCAGATCCAAAAAACAACATGAGCAGCAGTGCCAAAGTCGAATCTAAAAACCAAGAATATATGGTGAAACCGAGCTCGGACGGTATGAAGATCACAATAAACAAGACGAGGACGAAAGAGTCTTCGAGTAGTAGTAGTAGTTCAAAGCTAAATTACAGTAGCTCTAGTTCCAGCAAACAGTCGTCGCCGCAACTGACGCCGCCGAGTCAGGGCTCGCCTAAAACACATACGGGGCTCAAGCCGGGCGTCATCAGCGGACCCGCTTCCAAGAAAACGCAAGCGATGCAATCCTCCAAGTCAGGGAACGTGACGCCGGGCTCCACTCCGCCGAAAACCAACACGAGCCCTTCCGAATCCACCGGAGCCAGCAACCCTAATATGACTAAAGTGCCTTACAAATCGTCGAGCGGCAGCGGTAACGCTGGAATAAATCTCTCGAAGTCGGGTTCCAAATCCAGTTCAGGATCTCCTAAGAGCAGTAGTTCGGATATATCTAAAATAATGCGGGACCGCGAACGAGAGAAGGCCAGAACTAAACTCATGAGCAACTCGGAGAAATCGATATTCGCCTCGAAATCGGAACGTCACTCGAGCCCCAGCTCGAGGGACGACGTCGACGGAGACAGATTCAAATCGTCATCCAAGGAATCAAATTTTCTGGTGGAGGGGCTGATCAAACCGCTCGACACGAGTAAGTTTCAAATACCGAAACTCAAGAATCAAAGCACCCCAGACAAAAACAGCCCATCGTCCCAGTACGACGGTCGCTCGATGGTGAACGACTTCGCGCGAACGAATATCCTCGACCAGGGCAAATATCCGTTTCCTCACTTCGAAAACTCGCGAGCGGCGGACCCGATGCAGAAGACTCCCTACCCGCTGAACGTGCCGAAACCGTTACTGAACATGGGCGCGATGAGTCCGAAGATGCAGGCCAAGGACTCCGACCGGCCGCTCGAGTTCGCGAAAGCGATGGCCGAGAGCATATCGAAGAGCGACAGCCCGCAGCGGAGCAAGGACGACGCGAAGGATTACTCGGGCACGTTCCCGCTGCTGCCACTCGACTTCAAGACGGAAGCGAAAGGGTTCGCGGCGCCCAAGGGGTCGGAGGAGCGCAAGGGCGCCGAGTCGTGCATGAAGCCGCCGGCGAGCGGCGCCGTGGCGCGCGCCGGCGCCACCACGCCGCAGGAGGCCGCGGAGATGCTGCTCGACTTCTCGTCGTCGTCGGGCAGCAAGGTGTCGGGGCTGGTGGCAGTGCGGCCCGTGTACCCGGCGGCGCCGCTCGCGCTGCAGCTGGCCAAGTCGCCCGCGCCCTCCCCGCTCGTGGCGCCCTCGCCGCACTCCAACTCGCCGTGCATCACCGACGACGAGCTCATGGACGAGGCGCTCGTGGGCCCGGGGAAATGAGTGCACCGCTCTTTGAGGATCGCGGACCGGTGCTGCCAGATGTCTCCCGATCGATGTGGTCCAATCAAAAAGTAACCAAATTACTCCCAGTTTGAAGCCAGTTCTGTCTAAACTTACTAATTTGCGATAAATCATCCCAGCGTCGCTGGAACAATTTTTAATTATTTAAAATCTCATCTGGCAGCACTGTCCGGACCGGTGACTCCACGTCCACACGACGCTCACTTGAACTCACTCAACCGACTGTTTATTTATCTCTATTTATTTGACGACGGACGATCGCTTTATGTTCTTTCCGTTTGTTCGATATTTTTTGTGGTACCGTAACGAGAGACCACGGAATTTTTAGTTATAGTATTTTGTAATTAGCTTATATAGTGATCGGGTTACATTGTGTCATCTATGTATACTATTTATGTAAAAAGACGATAACATAGGCCGCGTAGAGCTACTGTTGTTTTAAAATCGAATTGATACTCGACTGCCATGATTTTAATGCATGTTTGTGTACAATGCTATTTTCCTAATTGAATCGATTGAAATATTATGGAGTCAATTTAATATGAGTTACAACGTTGTAAATAAATGAATTATACCCTGTAATAATAATTATGATGATATTGAAATGATTTGATCGATATGGCATTTATGTATTGAAGAATTTTAAAAATAAAAATGTATTTAAAGTATAAAATCTTTATTTTTCTTACGCTACAATATAAATTACAATAAATAACTATTTGGCAAGTGTTATACATTAGTAATATCTTAG
Source organism: Alcis repandata (assembly GCA_949125135.1). Classification (NCBI taxonomy): domain Eukaryota; kingdom Metazoa; phylum Arthropoda; class Insecta; order Lepidoptera; family Geometridae; genus Alcis; species Alcis repandata. The sequence continues at coordinate 7,204,561 of OX421239.1, read as the reverse complement.
AGAGCTAGGCTGATAGAATCCGTAGTACGGGTAGAAGAAATGGAACTTCCTTCTGAAGGGGTTTGGCCTAAAATGTCTTCGGTTAGCGAATCGGCGGCGCGGCTTATTCTTTCTACGGAACACTAGTGGAGTGGGTACGAAGCCGGCGGCGGTCTCCATTATTTCATCTGGAATTGTATTTATTGGGGCGTCTCGAAATGGTATATCGTTTACTGGGAAATTGTCCTCGAAACTATCTGGTATCGGCACTTCAGAGAGAAGATCAATCGGAGTCTCTGCGTGCGGGAGAAAGTCAATCGGACTCTGCGCCGGTGGGAGAAGGTCTATCGGACTCGGCGCCTGTGGAAGAAGGTCTATCGGACTCGGCGCCTGTGGAAGAAGGTCTACCGGACTCGGCGCCTGTGGGAGAAGGTCGAAGGGAGTCGGCACCGCTGATTGGGTAGGGTCCATCGGACTTTGCTCCGGTAGGAAGAGATCAGAACTCGGCGCTTCTTCAATCAGATTCGGAATATCATCCACCTGACTGACGACACTTTCTTCAATTATAATATCCACTTTGTCGTCACAGTTTGAATCTTTCGGTTCGCTAGAGTCGTCCGGCGCCATGATATCTATTGTTTCCCCTTTCTTTTGTTCGCCATTGTTTAAAGTTGATTCTTCATGTTTCGTTTGTGACTCAATGCTTTCTGACTGCGATAGATTCTTGTTATCGCTCGTAATTGTTTGTTTTGAAACTGGATTCGCGATCACGCCGATGACTCCTACCGCTAGCAAAATGATCAGCCGGTTCTTCATTTTTTCTGTAAGAATAATTTATCTGTTATGTTACCGACTTCAATATCAAGGACAGTGTGAGCTACTGTTGGTTTGTCTGCCTTTAAATATTGCCATCGATCGGGGTCAAAGAAAGGTGGATGCTACGAGAAGTATTAATTATTTATCCAAACAAAACGCGCATCGCTCGGGAAAGTAGATTTTTTCGGAGATATCTACCTGAATGAGTAAAAGGAAAACCCCTAAAATAATTTGTATGAACAGTGAATACCTAAAATATGACAAATGAGTCAAGGAAAATACATATTTTATGACCAGAACGGCGACAAGGAAACGGCCGTGGTACATTCGCCTTATCTTTACTGAAAAAACAAATCACGTTTATCCACAATAGTACCTACGTGGATACGTAATTGTGGCCTGTAGAGAATTAGAATAATAAAATACCAAAAATGTAAAAATAGATACTTATAGTTAGCATGATAGAAGTCTCGTTGTTCTGACTTTCAAAACATACCCCGAGCTTACGACAATAGACTCTTAAAAAAATATTTCCTTGAAAGAAAACATTTAGGGCTAGTGGATTTATTTCCTATCATTCATGCCTTTGAAAAATATACATTACTTATGCAGCGCAAAATGAAAAAAAGACATGGTACATTTTGTAAAAAAAATACATACATAATAAGGGCACGGTGGTCGAAACGGGCGCACTCGCTGGTCGAACCTCCTCTGGCCTAGGTTCCTGCGCTGCGCCCGCGCCTTCTCCCGCCTCTCTTTCAGCTTCCTCATCGCGAACCGCGGCAGAAACGGGTTCTGAGACTCCGCCACCTCCATCATCTCATCACCACCAGCAGAAACCTCCTTGCCATCCTCCAAAGGTTTCCCTTGAACGACGAGCACAAAGAAAAACAACAGCACGGCCAATAACCTCAAGGACAACGCCATGTTTGAAGATGGTAAAGTATAATTAAACTCTTTTCAAATTGCTAATGGATTGTTAGAGCTTTGAGCGCTAATCCCACTTTATCCGACTTTATGTTGTGTGTCGTGTTTTATAGGGACGAAGTGACACATGACGGATGCATTTGTTTACCAGGAGGTGTAATTTTAAGAAATGTAACGGATCATCGGGCCGCTTCTAATTAACACTTCCTTGGGTCATATTCATAGTGTCGTAAATACGGTCGTGCTTTGTTTATTTGCGTAACCTAGTCATGGTAACGGTCGTGATGGGCCTACTCCACATTCGCTATGCAGTCTACTTTTATAGGACTGTGACTCATGTGATAATTGAAATAGCATACTGGGATATTATTTAAGCGATTTCGATTTTATTTCTGTTCAGTCTTTTTTGCTTCGTTTAAGAATCACCAGCTACTTATACCAATTTTTTTTTATGTGCTATTTCTTATTTGTTTTACTTTTTTATGCTGAAAATGGGGTTCCCTGCTGTTGGCCTCGGGGCAGACCGCTCTCCTTATGTCAAAGCTGTAGGTAGTTAGGAACAGACGTAAAAAGGTAGGTAAAGGACGTTATGAGAAGTGAAATTAATGGGACGTGGCTTTGTGGAGAGAGTATTAGGGAAGTCAGCCCTATTGAAGTGGCCAATGTGGGATGTGGATATTGAAAGAAAACTGTACGGAGTCCACTAGCTAAATCTCCATACTATGATTTGGACCAACATGGTTGTTTTGCTCATCCCATGTGTGCTATTAAACATGTAATGACGTTTCTGAATCACTTCTGCTAATAATAAAACAGTCATAAATAATGGAACAATACCGAACCATTTTCCAAAGAATTAAGATTCAAGACTAAATTTAGGTAATATACCAACAATAAATGTCGCATTGTTTTGAGGAAATATGTTATGCCATGTCATACTCGCATCACCGGGTTATATCGTACCACCTTACCTACCTGCCCAGCCCAGATAGACAAAAATAGATTTAAAATTCACAGATGTATTTGTTTCAGCCTATCTCATCCAATTCTCGTTCGTGTCGTGTTTTTTCTGGCTGAACGTGATGAGCTTCGATATTTTTCTGAACGTTAGGTAAGTGTGTGTTTTGTCTCACGTTAGTTATCACTACATAGTATAAAACAAAGTCGCTTCCCGCTGTCTGTCCCTATGTATGCTTAGATCTTTAAAACTACGCAACGAATTTTGATGCGGTTTATTAATAGATAGAGTAATTCAAGAGGAATGTTTGTATGTACCTCTATAATACATGCATAGTATAGTAGATAAATAATGATAATTTTAGAGGATTCTAATGTGATGTCTTACATTGCAAACGCTTGCTGAACCCTATGAGATAGATCAAAATAATGTACTACAGTATTTTCTAATGACAAAAAGCTGTGAACATTGTATATAAAGACATTCTGTAGTATATTTAATATCAGCATTGCACCCGTGCGAAGCCGGGGCGGGTCGCTAGTTATAGACAATATCGCAGACCTTTAGTGTAAGCTTGCTGGTCTATTATTCCTGAAATTGCCTTTGTATGAGATAAGGTTATTTTTAGATCACTTCGTGGATTATATTACTGATAGTTTATATTTCGCAAAAAAATAAATCTTCTTAAGCGAAAATTCCTCGACATGCGAGTTTTCGCCTTCAGAACTATCGTATTTTAAACAAGCGCGGAACCCTAAAACCGCATCTAAGACAACACAAACCAATACGAAAAAAACCTAAAAAGCAAAACCCTTTTATTTTTCATGTTTTTGGAATTTTAAGAAAAACCATTAAGTTGGGAAACTTCGCTATATTTTTCCTGTCTAGTTTACGTAGTTTTCTTTCATCGGAAACCCCACGTGATCATATTGCTTGGCTAAAAATTTTAAGTCCCCATTTGAGGACCCAATTTTTAGGTAAAGACCTATTCTCAGCATGTTTTTTTTCTACGAATTGTAGTGGTTAACATTAATTACCTACGTCATGCCAAATTTTAGGCCGCTAGCTTCAATAGTTCCTGAGATAATTGTCACATACAGACACACAGCCACCGAAGTCTCTCCTTAAAAGTTCTTCCCCGAAGGAAGTTCAGAACCGTACAAAAGCTAGGTCCTCCCCTTCTCTTTCTTATATGTAATGTCAACTGTTTTATGTGCTCTTTGACACTATTACATCTATTCACTAAATAATTTTATTGTTTACCATGAAACTAACGTTTAAAAAGAAAAATGTTTATTACTTTTACATTAATATTGTAATATTAAAGGTTACATTTAATTATTATTTGTTTGAACAATGTGCACAAAACAAAACAATATTATTCAATCCCAAGCTATAATTAAATTCCTATAGGTTACAATTGAGAAATTAATTTGGCCCTACCAAATTAATTTCTAAATTTTAACTTTTCCATCGGTTTCCATAGTTCGGCTTTTTAACTAGTTTTACTTTTTTTTGGTTTGGTTCGTTTGGTTGCCGAAGTAACTGTAGGTGGAGTGGGTCTTGGCTTAGAGCTGCTATTCGGTGCAGGTCTAGGCTTCTTTGACGTTGCAGTTGTAGACTTCATCCGCGCTGCAGTTGCAGGCTTCTTCAGCGCTGCAGTTTTAGGATTCTTCGGCGCTGCAGTTGTAGGCTTCATCCGCGCTGCTGTTACATGCTTCGTCGGCGTTGCAGTTGTAGACTTCATCCGCGATGCAGTTGCAGGCGTTTTTAGCGCTGCAGTTTTAGGATTCTTCGGCGTTGCAGTTGTAGACTTCATCCGCGCTGCAGTTGCAGGCTTTTTCGGCGCTGCAGTTGAAGGCTTCAACCAATATGCAATTGTACGATTCATCCACGGTGCATTGGCGGGATTCAACCAATCTGCAATTGTATGATTCATCAACGGTGCAGTTACAGGCTTCAACCAATCTGCAATTGTACGATTCATACGCGCCGCAGTTGCCGGTTTCTTCGGCGCTGCAATTTCAGGATTCAACCAATCTGCAATTGTACGATTCATCCACGGTGCATTGGCAGGATTCAACCAATCTGCAATTGTATGATTCATCAACGGTGCAGTTGCAGGCTTCAACCAATCTGCAAATGAACGACGCATCCGCGGTGCAATTGCAGGCTTCATCCACTCTACAGTTGTAGGTTTCATCCACGGTGCATTTGTAGAATTATACTTGTTCCAAGCTAAAGGAGGTGGTCCAAACCTAAAGTTTCTCCGCAAATACTTGTCCCAGATGCCGCGATGATTTAATGGTATCCAAGTTGTCAAATCGCTCCCCGTTAGTGGCGTCGCAGTTGGAGGTCCTCCGTAGTCTGATAAACTCTCGTTTTGGTTTTTATCTTTGTATTGAGCGAAAGTAATAGACAAGGTTGACAAAACAATCAAACTCAGTATCGCACGCATGTTGCTTTACTAGGTTTTTCAATAACAGCAGTTAAAGAAGTTTCGACTTTCTTGTTTTATTTTATTTCTTTCTATTTGTTTGACAGAAAAAACTCACTTTCGACTGCCCAATAAACATGGCACTATTTATTGGGTCTTGTCACAAACCATTCGTTGAATTAGTTTGATTTATTTGAATTTAAATAGTAATTTTATAATGTGTTCCCTTTAATGAACCTTTTTCTTTTCATATTAATATAAGACTGGGGTCCGAAACGCGTTTTCCTGTTTTTATAGCCAGCCGAGAACGCTGTAAATACCTAGTTTGGTCTTACCCCTTTAGAAAAGCTTTTAATTTTGAATAGTTATAATAACATATTTTTGTTTTGATTAACACAGGAGTAACCCAAGCGAGTCAAACGTTCGAAAACTTACTCATGTAATATTAGTCATAAGGAGCCATCCATAAATTACGTCACGCGAAAAGGGGGAGGGAGGGGGTCAACGAAGTGTGACATTGTGTGACAGGGGGTGAGGAAGGGGACTGTGACGTCACACTTCAAAATCTAATATCAAAGAACTAAAACGCGAGTGGTTTTTTATTTAATAATTTCTATTTCTAGATGTAAAATTGTCTCACAAATGAAACTAGCTGTGTCAAGGGAGGGGGGGGGGTATGTCAAAAGTCATGAAATTTATGGATGGCCTGATGGGCTTTTCATTATGTAATGGTCGTAAGAAAGAAACTTGTTGGTTTATGTGGTTTTATAAACCCGCAAAAGTAGGTATATTTCAATACACTGTAAACAATTTCTAGAGATAGACGCGGGGTATTTATTAATTATTAAATAAATAATATTTCATACTTACCTACCTATACATGTGAATACCATCCTTTTAGTTAAGAGTTTAGACCAAAGGGATTCCCGTAGCTAAACCCAGACGGTACACAAGTTTATATAAGTGTTGTAAAAAATAATTAGATTTATTGAAATAAATCTAAATACCTATGTATTATATACTACAAGCAAAAAACCGTCTTCGAAATGTTTCCTGTGACACTGGATAAAAAGACAAATCTCATCATCATCATCTGCCTACCCAAAAAAGACAAATCTAACGACATTAAAATTTTCAAAATCGGCTAATCCGCTTAGCGGTAGGTAGGAGTACTCGTATCTATACGTAGGAACAAACTTACATACGATAATCATTACCCTCCGTTTGGACTGTCGGGCAATAGAGATAGATAGATCTTTATTGTTCACACCAAAAATTACAAACAAAAAATCCAGGCAACTTAGGATAGAGAGGATACACAGAAAAGATAGAAAACGTGGCAGACATTATTGGGATCAATGCAAAAGGATTTCCATCTGACAGAAGCCGATTTTAAATAGATAGGTAATTATTAGCCAGCGGCGGCCTTAGGGGGTGGCGCCCGGGGCCACGCGCAACAAACCAAGCAAATTTTAAAAAATATGGATTTTTTATACTACATATATATCGTTTTTTAGTCTTATGAAAGACCGCAAGCATCAATTTTAAAATTTTAGCATATCTGAATTTGTTAATTTTGGAAATCTTTCGTTGTAAAATATTTTAAACTCAAATTCTATTTAAAACAAAAAATATTGTATTTTAAGGAAAGACCTTAAATTAAAAGTAAGAGAAAGACGCTTTAAGTTTGAAAATGATTTTAACACAAATAATAACAATTAAGTAATTCAAATAATATGTCTGCCTATCACCGAGTCCTAAATCGCAGTGCCACACGGTCGCTCTCCTGCTGCCAAGCCGGTGTAGGAACAATGGGGTCCTTGTATGTCTCCTAACACGGCCTCTCCTGACGGGAGAACGTCTCGTTCTCCTATGGGACTGCAGCAGCGAGCACCTCATCAGTCTCAGTGGATTTGTCTTCTCGGTCTGCATCTATGTGGTAGAGTAAACAACTTTACTTATTTGTCGATTCAAATATGATGGTGAGAGGTCTGCTCTCAAAGACGGGGTCTGCCCGAGAGTCACACAGATTACTTATTGACTAAGTTTGCTCGTGAATGTTGAAATCTGAGGTCTGCTCAGTAACGAGGTCTGCTCGTGTATGTTCAGGTGTGCTGAGTAACGAGGTCTGCTCGTAAAATTTGAAATCTGAAGTCTGCTCTGTTTGTTCAAGTCTGAGGTCTGCTCAGTAAATGTTCAAATCTGAGGTCTGCTCAGTAAATGTTCAAATCCGAGGTCTGCTCAGTGATTGTTCAAATCTGAGGTCTGCTCAGTGAATGTTCAAATCCGAGGTCTGCTCAGTGATTGTTCAAATCTGAGGTCTGCTCAGTGAATGTTCAAATCCGAGGTCTGCTCAGTGATTGTTCAAATCTGAGGTCTGCTCAGTGAACCAAAATGTCCGTGAGGTCTGCTCACGCCATATCTGTAGCCTGTAATAAACCGAGTTAAACACAAAGATATAAATATTCGTGAGGTCTCCTCACGCAACATCTGTAGTCTTAGACAAAACAGGCTATACACGAAGATAAGAATGATTGTGAGGTCTGCTCACACGATATAAATAGCCTTCAACAAAACAGGCTAAGCACAAAGATATGAAATTAAACTCACGTTCGAAGAAAGCAGTACATGTCTCAGGGGTCCACTCCCCTTTCCACAACACCATGAACTCCGCTGCGGCCTGGGTGGTCTTTCCATATGACCCAGCCACCAGCTGTAATTCGTACCTCCCTTGAGACAAAACTTTCACCACACGGTATGGACCTCGCATGCCAGAATCAAGCTTTCCTGCAGATTGTGCATTTTTGATAACAAAAACCAGCGAATTCAATTCGAAGGCTTGTGGTGATCCTCTTTTCTTGTTAACCGAATTATCTTGTCTCTGTTGGTTTTGCTTCAACCGCTCTGAAACTCTCTGCCTTGTCATTTCGCGCAGTGCTTCCCGATTTGGTTTTGAACTCTCTATGGCTACATCACGTACAAGGTTACGAATCAATGGTGTTGCAGTATCAGCCCCGATGAGGAGACTGAGAGGTGAATGCTTAGTTGTCTTTTGTTTGGTCATGTTCAAAACTAGTTGCAACCTCCAGATGACACTGGACCATTCTTCTTGGCGGTAATTGGAATGGATGCGTATCATGTTCAACAGAGTGCGACAATATCGTTCAACTTGTCCATTTGACTGATGCATCTCAGGCGTGATTAGGTGAACATCACTACCAAGCTCGTTCATTCCAGTTAGGAACTCGGTGCTTTGAAACATCCGACCTCGATCGGCAACGATCAACTTTGGTGAACCAAATAAAGATATAGCGTGAAGAAAGTGACGCTTTAACTCGTTTGCATCTTGTCTCATCATGGGGTATAGAAGACAGAACTTTGAAAATGCGTCAATGATGATAAGAACGAATCTGTGTCCGTTAGACTCAGGGAGAGGACCTAAAGCGTCCGCATGTATAGTCTCAAAGGGTCGATCTGGTTTATCCCATGAATGGATGGGCTGATGAGGAGCACGAGCCAACTTCTTTTGGGACATGCATACAATGCAATGAGCAATATACTTTTCAACAAACGGCCTTAGGCCAGGGAACCAAAAATGCCTTAATATGAGGTCGACGGTTTTGTCGACACCTTGGTGACAATGCTCATCGTGAAACACACGAAGCAAACTAAGTCGATGGCCTTTAGGGATGAAACATAGGCGACGTGATTCTTCGCCAACTGGTGTGTATTTGTAATACAGAAGGTCGTTATTTTTTTCATATTGTTTAGGGTCCAACTTGCCATCGTTGAGTTGCTCAATGAGTTTTTGTGTTTCTTCGTCAGCAGCTTGTGCTATTTGAGCCCAATTTCGAGGTTTCTTAACCTCAACTATGTTTACAGGATTTCGGCTCAGATAATCGACATGTGACATGGAAGTACCCTTACGGTATTCAAGAGAAAAGTTGAAATCTTGTAAGTACATCCACCACCTAGCTACTCTAGGCAGAAGGTCTTTCTTTGTTTGTGTTAGTTTAAGAGCATTGCAGTCGGTTACAACAGTAAAAGCCGTTCCGACTAGATAGTGTCTAAAATTTTGCAAAGCTTTTACGACTGCTAATGTTTCCAGTTCATATGAGTGGTATTTTGGTTCTGAACCTTGGGTCAGTTTACTGAAATACGCTACTACTCGTTTGTGACCTGAATTGTGAATTTGAAGTAAAACTGCTCCATAGCCGATCGCACTGGCGTCGGTATGAACTTCAATGGGAAGCGCTGGGTCATAGATAGCAAGAACCGGCTCACTAGTTAGGTGCTCTATTATTATTTTCCTAGCAGCTTCCTGTTCAGCGCCCCAATTAAATGCTACGTCTTTCTTTGTGAGGCGTGCGATGCATGCTACTTTAGATGCAAAAGCAGCAATGTATTTTCTGAAATAGGTAGCCAAACCCAGGAACTGTCGTACCTGCTTTTCATTTTTTGGTACAGGGGCTTCAACAAGGGCTTTTACTTTTAGAGGGCTCGGCTGTACCTGACCCTGACTAATTAATCGGCCTAAATATTCAATTTTAGTGGCTAGGAACGAGCATTTGGAGGAATTTATTGAAAAACCAGCGTCAGTCAAAGCTTTAAGAACTTTTCGTAAAATTTCAAGCCCTTCATCTAGTGAGTTACTCATTATAAGTACATCGTCAACATAAACAAGAACTTTGCCAGAATTTATTAGGTCACGAAGAGTATTTGAAATTATACGCTGATACACAATTGGGGCATTTGCCAGACCATAAGGCATTTTCAAATACTCGTAATGGCCTTCTGGTGTGACAAAAGCTGTTCGCGGAATTGATTCTTTTCCACTGGAATTTGGTGAAACCCAGTTGCCATATCGAGGCTTGTGAAAAATTTATGAGTTCCCAGGCGATCTATGCAATCATCTATCAATGGCAAAGGAAAACGATCTTTTATTGTGATTTCGTTTAGTTTCCGATAGTCTACGCACATACGATCTTTGCCGTTCTTTTTCTTAACAAGTAAAACAGGACTAGAATATTCTGATTCAGACTCCTGCACAATGCCTTTGTCTAATAAATCTTTTACGATCTCACGAACGCGTAATGCTTCGTCTTGCGAGAGTCGATACGGTCTGTACTTTACGGGTGCGCCACTAGTGAGCTTGATCGACATACTTCCAGTATTAACAGTTGAACTAGCTGTTCCTGTTATAAAGTGGTCAGAGAATTCTTTAATAATAGCCGTCAGATTATCCAAATCTTTACCTAAAAGACTTGTGTTTATTGGTGTTTGTTCATCAAGCTCAACCGTTACGGTATTTACAGGTTTTTTGATGTTACGAGTAATGCGTTGTCGTTCCCGTGTTCGAACATAAACGATGTCATCACGATTTAATACGTCTGTTCCTATTATGATAGGGGTGTTCATGCACTCATCTCCAACAAGGTATAAATCAACTTCTAACGTGGTATCGTCAAATTCTATTGGTACCGTTACATAGCAAGTAGACTCTATCTCTTGACCCCCTAATCCTTTCAAGATACGAAATGATGGTTTTCTAGGATTGTCAAAATGCTTTGCCAATTTAGATGAAACAAGAGAAATGGTTGACCCACTGTCTATCAAAACATCTACTGGCACGCCTTGTATGACTGCCACTACAATGTCACTATTATGAACATTCTTTATTTCTTTACAGAAATTTACGTTGTTTCTGTTCCGCGATTCAGACTTCATTTTAGCAAAACACGTTTCCACTTTATGGCCAGGCTTTTTACAAAAAGAGCACGATTCTGTTTTAATCTGGGATGACGTACCCTGAGAGTGAGATGTTTTTGAAGCAGTAGGAATACTATTAGTATTAAAGTTGGGCTTCGATCTCTTATAACAGTTGGCAAGAATATGGCCTGGTTGGCCACAAGAAAAGCATTTTGCGTCTTCAAATCGCCGTTTCCTAATAATATCATTACGCTTTGATTTGAAATTATCTTGACGGTTATATTTTAACTGAGTCGAATCAAATTTGGAAGTGCTGAGGGTAGGTTTTGTGAAAGTCGAAAAGAATTGAACTAAGTCTTTAGGCATCGGCTTAGCATTAGTTGCGGTTGCTCTAATCTGTGGATCAGTAATTCCACGAATAACTATTGCAGAAATTAACTCTTCAGTCAACCCAGCAACAATTCGTAAACGGAGCAACGACCGACGTGCATAATCAGCATAGGTTAAGTAATGGTCAGAATTAGTTTTCATCACTTCGAATAGTATATTGGCAACATCTACTTTTCTTGGACACAAGGGTTTGAATTCTTTTTTAAAATTTGTCCAACTGCGGTCATTCGTTACCCACTCGTTGAGCCAAATTCGAGCGTCGCCTTTTAAACAATTACCAATTCGAGAAAGGCATTCATTATCGTTCCAGTTATTTATAGTTTTAGCGCGATCTACTTCTTTACACCAAACTTCTATGTCATGCAAGCTTGGGTCAAAGTTTGAAATATAATACGGCTGGTTTGCACGCACCGCGGTATTGAGTGAACGTAATGCATTACCGAACGCATTTGAAAATATGTGCTCTGAAGATGTACCAGAAGTGAGCTGCGCTTGCGCTATCTCGTCTACGGGCCTATCTATTGATTCGCGACCACTTGATTGACTATTTTGATTACGCATAATTGTAAAACCAGAAGGTGGCGTGCCCGGAGGTGTTTCACTGTCTTTCTCCATACAAATTTTCGTAACACTTTTCGTACCCGGATCGTTCAAAGGAGGCACTTTATTTTGACCAACGGTTTCAAGCGCATTTAGTCGGGATACAATACTGCCGTCGTAAGAAAGAAGGGCACAACTAACATTTTTTCCGAAATTGAGTTACATACATATTCGGAATCAGAAAAAAAAGGCTTATCTGCTCCATTTTTTGTGAAATTTTAGCAACAAGATACACGAAATAACGTTAAGCTCAAAGGGCACAACTGAATCATTTTTTCTATTGTAGTTTGTAAAAAGAGCATATCTGACTTAGGGCACGTAAAAAGGTCACAAATTTGTAGTTGGTACTTATATTTTACTTAAATTATTTTAAATTGACTAATTGAAAAGGCACAATTGTCTTACATTAAAATATTCAAGGCGTATGTGACAAACGTAGTCTTTTTAAAAAAATTACCATAGCCATTATTTAAAAAGAAAAAGCACATCTGCCAGTTATGCCTTTACTATCTGAACTACAACTTAATAATGTATTTAAAGAAAACCACATTGGCTGTTATGCCTTTACAACTAAATGGCTGCTGACGAATTTCACCACAGAGTGGAACAATCTCTGAGAACAAAAAAGCGTGTATACGATTTCGAGGACTTCTGTAAAGCTGTATCCGATACTGGTTCTCGTACTTCTGTAAAGAAAATGGCTGTTCATGATTTTTGTGATTTTGAAGACTGCTCTTCGACATTTAAAATAAAAAATTGCAGCCCCAGAGCTTATATGAATAAAATTTCCGAAGCTAATTTTCGAAGAGGATTCAAATCACTGTTTTATAAAAACAGCCATGGCACTGATGATTATTTGGAGTTAGATTTTCTAAAGATAAAAAATGTTAAACAAGGTATACCGCCTCCATGTCCAAAGCTTGCTCCGAGGGGTATTGCGACTGAAAGAAAGTCTACCATACTAACAAAGCTTGGTCCACTTATGCCTAGTAACAGAAAGCTTTTTTGGGAGACTTTACCTGTAAATGATCAATCAGTTGATCTGACTCTTTACCATGAAGACTGAAAACAAGACTAATCTTTGCTTTGATACTCAGTTTATTCGAAAATAAAATTAAAATAATTAGAATATAGTGCCTTAAGTTTGTTTTTGTTTGTTAATAGGTAATAATTGAAGTAGGTATTGAAATTGTGTGATTTTAGTACAAGATATTGTGATTTTATGAATACCTACTGTGATTTTAAGATATAAAAACATAAGTACAAATTAAAGTAAGTTAATTGATATGGTAATAGGAATGACATCACATTTAAGTTTTAAGAAGAATTTTTCTGTTAACATTTTATAGTAAAACTAGCTGACCCGGCCACGCGTTGCTGTGGCTAAAGTTTTTGTTATATTACATTATAGTAAAACAATCTAAGAGGAACGATAAGAGAACATCAGTCACGGAGTCCACTATCCTTTTTCACACAGATGGTATTCGTAAAAAAATATGGTGATCTCCTTATTTGACTTTCTACTACTATAACCCTTTAGTACAATGAAATTATTTACGAACAAAGACAAAAATGTTGATGTTGGTATACAAATTCACAGGATTGAGATTTGAAGGGGAAGTACGTTGAACACAATTAATTAAAATGTTCTTACACTTACGACTTTCTGCAGTCCTGATTCTTTGAGCTGCATTTCTTGTTTCGATTTGTTCTGGTAATTGCCGAGCTCTTTCAACACGTTTGCGTCGTGACCCTTTGCTGCTCGCGTTGTTGAGGTTAGATTTGAATTTGAATTTAATCGTTTAAATATTAGAAAGAGGAACTGAAAAACATGTTATCATAGCACATTGAAATAATAAGTGCAAAATAATTTTCAATTGAGGTTAGATTTTTTCGGTGGCATTTGACTGAAAATAATAACTTACTAGCTGACTCGACAGACGTTGTCCTGTCAAAAGCCATTGCGTAACTATAGCAACCGTAGTATGTTGATGCTAACTTGTCAATTTATAGTAAAAATTATCAGTATATATATAATTTGCAATAAATTAAAATTGCGACTATAATTTGAGATTTAAACTATCCTATCTCTCAAGTTGGATCGAACTGCACATGGTGTGCGAATTTTATTATAATCGGTTAAGTGGTTTAGGAGTCCATTGAGGACAAACATTGTGACACGAGATTTATATATATTAAGATTGTATGTCCTAATAACAGTTTCTTCATGACATTTTTTTATTTCCGTCAAACTAATGTGCATTAATACTGACAGCTTTAGTACAAAGCATAGGCGCAATTGAATAAATATGCCTTTTCAATGTAATGCTCAACTTTTTTTTCGCAAATTATCACATTAAAAGGTCACATTTGGTTATTTGTGCCTTTTAAGCGTAATATTACATAGTTTTCTTGATTTTTTACGCTACGTTGAAAAGATTTTTTTCAGTTATATATTATATACATATGAAATACATAATATTATATTTATAATCTATTAGTAATGGTTAAACTCTTATAATTTTCATTCAAACATTTTCGAAAAACTCTATTTAACGGCGTATTTATTGACCAAACATCAAAAAATATTTAAACCAGTTTTTCTCAAAATTTACAATATGTAAGATATGCCCTTTTTTGTTACGACGGCAGAATAGTGCCTAGTAATTCACGTACCGAATCAGTGCTACGAGATCTACCAACGCTACGAGTGCTACGTGGCGTAGACGGTGAACGTAGCCTATGACCATCTCGACCTTGGGGGCCGGAGTTACACGTGTTAGTGCCACTACGGGTTCTTCCCCGCGTAAGCGACCGCCGCCGACGCCTAGATCTCGGATTACCCGGCATCCGAACGTAATCGCGTCGAACACAATGGACAAACGATGAACAATGAACACTGTGACTGTGGTGAACTTCGAAGAATTTCCTAACTGCGATGTAACCAAATTGATTTCACAGTGAGCACACAACAAAAACGCACTATTCGCTTCACTTTATCACTATTTAACGAAAATAAATGAACACTAAAGAATTTCAAAGCAAAGAGAGAAAAAAAAATATTTTTCTTTTGTGGTCAGTAAGGTCTGAGCGTACTATGGCCGTGAGATTTTTTTTTTATTTTTATTTTTTTTTATTTTCAATCCCACTTCTGATTTAAGGAAAGACCTTAAATTAAAAGTAAGAGAAAGACGCTTTAAGTTTGAAAATGATTTTAACACAAATAATAACAATTAAGTAATTCAAATAATATGTCTGCCTATCACCGAGTCCTAAATCGCAGTGCCACACGGTCGCTCTCCTGCTGCCAAGCCGGTGTAGGAACAATGGGGTCCTTGTATGTCTCCTAACAGTATAACTATAGCATTTCTCGTCAAACATGACAAATACCTAAACTAAACCACCCGACCTACTTTCGCATCACATACCTACTTTTCACGAAGGACAAAGGGCCTCGCAAAGACCTGCTGCTGCCAGGGGCCTCGCAATGGGTAAGGCCGCCGCTGTTATTAGCACCGTGGGCCTAGCACAACTTCTGCCATAAAATACGTAGCGAGTGTTCGATAGAAAAGTGCACGCCATTTACCCCCGTCAAGGGCGCCACTGACAGGCTAGGCGTTCATAGTCCTTTGGACGACGTTGTGCAGAGCAACAGGTTGCAATAGTTCATAGACACGTTTATCCAACCACCGCTCTTCTACCTTGTTGGCCTTCCAATCTAATACATTAACAAGGTAAGAAATAACTAGATACTCGTATGTATGTGCAAATGTCACCGTAAAATAATTAATACCGTGAGTTTACAAACAATCTCGTAAAATTATAAACGCTCGATTTATTACAGAAAATGCAATTTAATGCGCTTCAATTATTTTTTTCTGTTTTTAATTTATTTATTTTTCTTTCTTTTTTAAAATGGTTTATGATTAGGTACGCTAAAAGTGTAACCATAAGCTGTACTTTTTGGTAATAATATATTATGAATACATCGCACGTAAAAGAGTAAAAACCTTATATTATTTATCACCAATTTAATATGACTGATCGTTACAAATTTCTGTATTTAACAGCTACATTTTGCCACATTTTTGGGATTTTTTTCAAGACATGTCTACCTAAGCCATATTATACATAACACGTAGCCAAAGCATCTGCCAGACGGATAAAATCTGTTCCTAAGTAGTACATGATTTTTTGGTTTTTACTGCTTTCATGAACAACAGCCAGTAATAGTAATAAGTATACCTAAAGGGTTATAAGGAGAAGGTATGCTAAACCGAAAATATCTAATAGTACTCATCATTATGAACAACTTTTACTATGGGACTAAACCTGTAATTGAGAAAAAAAAATCAGCGGTTCCATACAGTTTGTCGAGTGTTATGAAACAGCTAATTTTTTTTTCGATATAGGTAAGTAGGTACCTATTGCGAATCTAGTGGAACGCAACGACATTGACCATTCGGCGAGCAAGGTTTGTCAACCTTGTCGCGATAGTTGAAGAGATTACCTACTATGCCTAAAATGAGATAAATTTTAACAAAGGTCGAAATACCGAGGAAAACACTAAAATCTTATTTGCCTTAGATAAATAGCGCCGCTCGTCGTTACGTTTTATGCGAGCCAGTGCACAAGGAAACATACTGTAGTAACTTACTACGAGATACCTATCTCATATACATATAGAGACAGGGGGGGGGGGGGGGGATTAAGTAGGTATAAGACCTTGTATATAGAGGATAGTCCACAACCCCCGGGAAAAATCCGAAACCTGCGAAAAGTCGTGCCCTGAAGATGGAACAATACTCGCTACGTATTTTACGTCAGAATTTGTGCTAGCATACAGTATACCTTGCATAAATTTTGACGTATAATTTTTCGATAGATAAATATAAGCAAAATGGGAGCTGTCGGACGTAATGGAAGCTATATTGTCCATACATTTTTCTATCGAATACTCGCTGCGTACCTACATTAAGTCAAAATTTGTGCTAGATATATAAAATTTGCGTCCAGCAAACAGTTCCAGTATTCTGTGACAGTGCTTACTTACTACAAGTACGTAGGGAAACGATTACGTTTACGTCCTTGTGTACGAGAGGGTACAACACAGACTGGCTTCAAGCATCTTCTCGGGATTTGGTCTCAAGCAAAGCCGGTTAGGAAGCATCGGTGCGTTCATAATGCATTACTGAAACGATCAATTGCGCTTTTAGCACCTTTTGACAACGCACCCTGTTACTTTATTGACAACAAATTTATGGTGTCTCCAAGATCCTGTTACAATCTGTCAGACAGCTCAGATATCAATAGGGTTCGGGTTTAGTTCTAATCTTATACGATGGTTATTCTAAAAATTCTACGATGAATATCTGCAGCCGGGTATCTTTCGAACGTTTCTCCATATTTTGTTTGCAGGTCATTCTACTTCATCTGCTTGAGAAGAAATTTGTGATTTCAGTTCAAAAATAATGTTGGATGAGCTACGGAAAATAATTCATCTATGAACAAAACAGACATCGATCGATAAATCTATTTTAAGACAATAGATTCACAAAAAGCCGATAAAAAAGATTGCAGCATCTTCACAACGAGTTCGCAACGAGAAGAATACAATCGTAAATAATGGTAAGTAATTACGAAGCATTATAAAAGTTTATACAATAATAAGCGCGGATATTTTATTATTCTATGTAAAAATAGAAACTGCAGCGCTTTCTTCGTGCAATTAGATACGCAGTAGGTACATCCTACTAATATTATAAACGTCAAAGTTGTTGTTGTGGGATGTTTGTTGCTTAATCACGCAAAAACGGCTGCTCATTTTGATGAAATTTGGTATGAAGCTAATTTATACTCTGGATTAACATAGAAGCTACTTTTATGCAGGGAAATGCGGGTGAAACCGCGGGGTGCCACTAATATATAGATAAATATTTTTATCGTCATCGTCAGCCTGTATCGACCCACTGCTGTATTTTTTTTTTTTATGTAATTGAGTGACGAGACGAGCAAATCGCTCGCCTGATGTTAACGTCACGTTTGCCCATAACAGGTCTGCGCCACGCAGAATCTTGAACTCGTACTCGTATTATTCAAGACCCTGCGTGGCACAGCACTGCGCTCGTCATCCTGAGATATAAGTTGTTTAATCTCCCATTTGCCCTGTAATTTCACTGGAAACAATGCCCTCCCAACCGGAACACAGTAATACTTATTTGCACATTACTGCTTGGCGGTGGAATAACTAGCAAAGGTGTGGTACTTCCCCAGGCAGGCTCTGCAAAAGAGCCCTACCACTACTAAAAATATAAATCTAATAATATAAATCTGTGGTGTCAATATAAATATTTTTATAAGTATGGGACGATATAGCTGTTGCTAGCAATCTGCTAGAACAATACATGACTTGGTTTGGTTTTGTATAATATAAAAAAGCAAGTATTATAAATGATAGAATGATAGAATCGCTTTATAGATATAAAAAAAAATTTGGTCCATCTTGTGACACTCTCATGGTAGAGTTCTACAGCTATGTTAAAAATACATAAATAATCATCTTCATTACAAACCGAGTTATTAGTGCATAAAGATATTTTGCGGCCTTTCGGAAACAGTTTATTTGACTCCTACAAACATTAAGTTGGCTGGCTATATTTCATAAAAAGTAGATTCGGTTACATGTGTTCCTTAGCTTTACAGCTGTTGATATCTGAGTATTATTACAAAACAAAGAATATGCCACAAGCGCATGGCGAATGGGGTATGACGTGCTCCACTAGCAGCAAACCGATTGACACTATTTTCATTTTCAATACAGTATACATGAGGACTTTGCAAAAAGACGTAAAATTAGTTTCGCCTTCTAACCGTTCTCATAATCTTATTTTTACATCACTTGACATTAGATGCTTTGTTAATTTCGTTCCGCCCGTTGTTACCGTTCTTTGACAAATCGTAGGTTTCGTCATCAGCGGCGAATTACAACTGCTCTGTAGAGTCTGTTTACCACACACTTTGTTGTTTTCTGTCCCTTACTTACTTATTACTTATTTTATACTTATTTACTATTTACTACTTATTTACTAGGTACTTATTTTTGTTTCGTCTTAAATTGGGAATACCTACTCGGAATAAATAATGTAACAAGTAACGAGCGTCCTATTTTCGAGTTGTCTTGTCCATAATGCCCATGACAGAGTAGACGTAGTACTGTAATGAGGGCGGTACCAGCGGCAGCGGTGCCCAAAGACAAGGCACAGACCCTAGAGACGCGTAGAAATGGCTAGACCAAAGGCCGTACTCTGAAATCTTAGGGCATCTTAAGGGTGGCGACCATTTAATGAATCGGCGTGCCAAAGTGTTTTTTATTCATTTCCATACCTGGAACCTGGAAACAACTATTGGAAATGAATAAAAAACACTAGATATTGCGACATAATATGCAAAAAAATGTCGCAATACTTTCGAATTCGATGTTTCTTACAGTTTTCGAATGTCGTTTGAAATATGCATATCATTGTTTCGTCATAGATTTTTCCGAATAGATATTCAGAAAATTAATTATTTCAAACTAACGAAGCTTTGTATATTTTTTACAAAAGTTGCACTTCTATCCCAAAGGCAATCTATACTGCTAGGATTAGCTTCTCTGATTTTACCACTCTCAACTTTTTACCTGTAATATCCATCTAATTCCTGCTAACCTATTGTTGGGTAGAGACTAGTAATAATGTATCTATTGTTGCGTAGTAACTGTTATCTCATTATTACTGTACCCTTTTTCTTACTTAGGAGTTTAGGAGGGATCGTCACAGTATCTTTAGTCTTTCCGCTCCGTCCTGTTTTTGTATTGCAACTGCCTGTGTAGTCCACTCTGTTTAGAAATACGTAACCAAATCATCCTAACTGAATAATCATACTTCAACTAAAATTAAAATGATCTAGTTCAAATAAGTACTTACTTATAATTGCTAATTCGCTCCAATTATAATTTTAGCAGATAACACTCAACACGTGGTTAGCAAAGTGTAAAAACGTTCTATAAATTATTCTTAATGTATTTTTTATCTTCCCGTACCAATTAAACCAAAGAGGATTGCTTCATTAAAACACTCTTTAGTGTAGAGTTACGTAAATGACATACGCATTGCTTCATTAAGTCATTATTATAAATGATAGGTTAATTATTATTTACTAGGAATGGATTTAAGGTAACCTACTGAGGCTACTGAATAAGTAGCTAATGTATTAATTTAGGTAAGTATGTTTGCAGTGGCGGATCTAGGAGAGGCTAAGAGATTCAATACCCCCAAAATGCACCCGAAATTCCTATAAAACTCTACCATTGTTTTTTTACCCTCAGCCACCTGGCTCGATCTTACCCCCCCAAACCATAGACCTGGATCTGCCTCTGTATAATTGCATATATGTATATAGGTACAAATGATAGACAGAGAACAGACAGAACTTCACTTATGTTAATTGAAAAAAAAAAAAACAAATACTAAAAGTCAAACACAGGTACAGGTACAGTTTAGTCTAATAGTAGAGTATTGTTCAAATATCTAATCCAATGCTCTTTGGTAGCTAGGCAGGTATTATCAACAGCATGAAAACAAAAACTTGAATATACCTACAGCTGTACCTAAAGGCAATTTGTCTGTTCCTAATCAAGTACCTACTTAAATAAAAGCATATTGGTTACTTTCCTATACATGTGTGTATCATCTGATAATTCCAATTACGTATAAAACGTATTTCACAGAATTGATTCCAATCATAACAATGTCTCCAAAAGTAGAAGTAGTAGTAGAAGCCTCGTTCCCTAAAAGCCCTTGAAGAAGGTCGCCCTTTAAATTATTAATCAGTAGTTCCAGGGCCGGATTTAGGGAAGGGCAAACGGGGCGACTGCCCCGGGCCTCCACAAAAGAGGGGCCCCCACAATACAGACTTTTTTATTTTATTTCGACTGGTAAACATTTTTCCTCAAACGGCTCAAATTTTTGCGCTCGTGCACTGTTCTCATATAAGGTTTTGAGTGACCTGCCGCCTGATTTTTTTTCTAAATGACAGAATAAAACTCAAAATTACACGCTCGCATTTTCTTAATTTGTGAAAACCATTGCATACACCCCGTTAAGTAGTAGCTTGTCTTAAATTAAACAAAAATACCTCAAAACCTCTGCGCTCGCTACGTTCAAGCATTATTTTATATAGGCCACAACTATTTTTAAATTGACCTGAAAATATCTCAAACTTTAAAAATATACAATAAATAGTAAAAATCTATCCTAAATTGATCAAACATTTCTCAAATATTCGCGCTCGCTACGCTCGCGCATGTTTATTATTAATTTGTACTTTTATACTTGCTGCGTACAACATTCAAAGGTCTGTTAATAAAAACACTACGGGATTTGAGCTACCTTAATCAAGCACTGTGTTGTGAGTAGAGCCACTGTACTTGATACAGAAAGCTCTTCAAAACCAAATTAATTGGTTCATGCAAAAAAAAACAGTTTTATTTGATTTTTATTTTATGCACAAGTGCGTCCCACCGTCATTTCAAATTGTCGCTATGCGGTACCAAAAGGTTGCCAACCCCTAATTTGCACTAATATTATAAAGAGGAAAGATTTGTATTTTTGGATGTTTGTTTACAAATATATTAAACCGAAATAAATAAATAAACCGAATAAACTTAAACCGTAGACCGATTTTGAAAATTCTTGCATCAATATAAAGCTACATCATTAGCGAGTAACATAGACTATATTTAACATACCCGTGCGAATCCGTTGCAGCTCGCTAGTATTTATCTATATTTGTTGAATACTAAAAGAATCTGTTTGGTTTCACAATAAATTATTTATTGTAAAACACGACTGAAATAAATGGTTTTCTTTATTCGGAAAATAATTTAGAGCCAGTGGGCCTCCACTCCTTTGTTGCCCCGAGGCCTCCAGACCTCCAAATCCGGCCCTGAGTTCAAGTTTAAACCAACGTGATAACATTTCAGTGACTCTAGCACCTTTATTTTGTTATACATAGACTCCGGCTGTATCAAATCGATCGTGTTATGATTAATTGTTATCTACGATGATTATACTCTACGCTTGACACATATCTCGCACATGGAAGTATGCGAACTTATCCGCACGCTCGTTGTGTGGCATCTGCCCAAGGTTAGAGCTGGCCATTGATTGATGGTGACGTCAGTGCAAGCCGAGCGCTCGGGTGGCTCGGAGCGCCAGCAGTCGCGTCGGGAGCGGTGCCGGGTGCCGCGTGCCACCAGTCGTACTCCGCTAGTCGCCAGCCTCGCTAGCACCCGCGTGCTACCCACCCCACTCTATCGATCCTCCATTCACAACCTCACAAACTGAAACAAAACAAACCGGCCTGAATTGGTGCTATACTTGTACTACAAGACGCTCCTACATCACACTTTCTACGAGTTTTTAATTTTGCCATTTTATTAGTGAAAGTTTGACTAGAACTTTAGTTGCTTAGTTGAATTTTTGATGAAATTTTTTACTGCATCATGAAGGAAAAAAGTACGAAAAGGTGAGTTTACGAGTTAATAATTTATGTTGTGGTGTGATTCTAGGAACTATGGATACGTGTTAAACGATAAGCGTCAATTTTGGCTCCCGATTCTTACGCCGCCGGTTAGTTTCTAGCTGTATGACTGGCATTTTTTTATTCTAGCTCCGCGTATTGACCAATTTATTACTTTATTACTAAGTACTACTATTTTCAGTACGTAGAGAGTTGAACCGTTTTTTCAAGGTAAAATATTTTTAAAACTCGAAATTAATTAGTAGAAAAGTATTATAAATAAAAAAGTAACATTATGATTACCGCTCCTTATATTTAAAGTATTTAAAGCGTCTTATTGCGTAAAAAATAAGGTGTTCGCTATTTGATACACTTGTTTGTGATTTTACGACCGAACTTGAACTACAAAATCTTCTAGCTTCTTTACAATAAGTTGTCCAAAAGATAACACCAACTGCGAAATATTTTTTCGCTGATAATTTTAAGTCAGTTATCGGTCAATTTAATATCTAATGAATATGATTGCTTATTCTAATATTTTTCCTAAAGTGTTTTGCCATGTTTTTGCCCCTTAATTGTATAAACAAATGTGCCTCGAGACAAGCTTCTAAGACGTTTCCGAGACTGTTTACATTACCTACGCTCCCAATGGTGCATGTATCCTTTTGGCTCGGCAAAAAAATGAAATTGCCTCATACCCAATTTCATCATTGTAATATTGATGAGAATAAGGACGTTATAATTAATATAATTTATATTAATATTATATATATTAATATAAATATAATTTTAGAGTTCTACTAGCGGCCCGTCCCGGCTTCGCACGGGTAGACACTATAAATTGAGATGTGAGCTATCCTATCTCTCAAGTTGGATCGAACTGCACATGGTGTGCGAATTTTATTATAATCGGTTAAGTGGTTTAGGAGTCCATTGAGGACAAACATTGTGACACGAGATTTATATATATTAAGATTATATTTATTTTGATGTTCTACTGTTAGAAAAGAGTATCTTTAGGATACCGTGGAACCCTTACCGTGTCCGTCTCTCTCTCTTGAATTGAGAGAACAACCCTACGTACTAGAAACTTAGTCTGTAATGATCATACGGAACCTTACTATGGCCGTGTCACGACACGCACTTTACAACAGATTTGATTTACCTACAGAAATAATTACCTAAGTGCACATCAAAAATAAAAATATTTTAAAAGAATTTAGCAAAAACATCTTACTAATAAAATTTCTTTTTTTTTTTGATTTATTTGATTTTGATGCTTCGACAAAGATAATCAAAAATTAAAATAATCGTAGGACAGTGGTAAGACACGAAACAAAGACGCAATAATTTTACGATTATCAATAATTATTTAATTGTTCCTTAACTAGTTATTTGTGTCATTATTCTGTGGCACAATCTCTATCTTTTAATCGCGATTAAATCCGCGTCTGTAAAAGTATATTGCGGAAGTAAAAAGTAGCTACTGTAGGTTGCATTCTGTAGCTGCCCAGAAGGTTACGAGTAGTTCAATCTGAGGTCAATGCCCCGGATATCCCTGCGGGACAGGCTTAAAAATGACGATATTACAAGAAAAGGAAGTAAAAACTTACACCAAACGGTAAAATAACGCAAGAAAAATCCGCACGCCATCTGATTGTACAAAAAGTGAATAGGCATAGATAGGCAAGTTATTAATCACGTTCGGGTAGATCGCTATTCCTAGAGCTAGAAGATTATATACCTCTAGAAGTTCTAGAACTAGCAATGCTAGATGTCGGTAACAGTGATGAGAACACAATACATTTACTTAGTTTATTCGAATTTATGTGTATACTTTCTGCATTTATGTAGACTGTAGTTTACTTTTTTACCGAAACAGAAATTTAAGGTGAGACATTTAGCCTAAGTTCATAGTTTTTTTTAATACCTCTTTTTTTTAATTTCTAATTTAGAAACTATAATAAAAGTAATTATTTAATAAAGAAACTAATTTATGTTTATTTTTTTCGTACAGCAAAGTATTGAGAACTAAAAACTTTGTAAAAACAATTAGGTAGGTACACCTGAGACTTATACGCACTTCGCCACACGCGAAAATTTTCTGTTTCGATAAAAATTTAAATCTGAATCGAAATTATAGACAGACGATAAAGTTCCATTTCTCCACACGCGCGACGAAAAGGTGAACAAAGGGCAGGACAGACAGGTACAAAGCCGACGAGCTACAAAAAATATTGCCTGTCTTTTATCACAGATCAGGTAGCAGTTTGTATGGATAAGTTCCTCCATATTTCTATAGCAGTGAATTCCGTAATGTTATGGTAGAGTTAAACGGTGAAGGGATGTCGATGGTTGAAGGTTTTGACCGAGTGGTTTCTACATAATTTAGGCATAGCTTAAATGTTGACCTACTCCATCATAGTAGGTATATCCTACGGTTTAGCAAAATACCTAAATATAAGCAAATAACCTCTTGTTTAGTGAGAAACCCTTGCTAAGTAGCTGCACTGAGAAAAGGCCATCTAAATTTCGCTTAAAAAATTATGAATTCACTTAAAGTACGGAGCATACTGGCATTACCAAAAAGTACGATGATTAGCACCAGTTTGTCACCGTAAAAATTTACTATTTATAGATTTGAGGTATACTTGTACAGGTACACTCAGTTTCATTATTATTGAGTTAGAGCGATTATGAAATAACGATAACAGGAAAGTTACTAGGTAAGGATAATACTTAGTTTTTCCTCTAATCAAAAATTTAACATACCGCGAGAATACTTGGTTTTTCCCCTGAACTAAAATGTTGCATTCCGTTTAGATAATTTCTTCAAGAATGTATTGCGGAAAACATGTGTAAAATGAAAACCGCGCCATCTGGCGGCGTGATACTAGACTCGGGTACAAAAGTGTTTTTTCTATGTGCTAGGACATACGAGTATGGTAAGTGTTTATTTTGCGCGATCAAAGCTGTCAACCGTCTGGCCAATACCGTTCGGTGATCATACATACCATGCATGATACTTTATCATCCGTTTCATAATGTGACGCAATCGTAAATTTTATGCTGATATAAAATAGTATCAACACATGAGTCGATTGTAAATTGATTTCATTTTGTTATTTCACCATTAAGTATATTATTAAAAAGAATTGTAAAATTTATACGGAGAAGTTTTAGCCTGGAAGTCATAACGTCTAAATAATCATTATGGTGAAGGTCTTGCCTCTCTAGATAATAAATAAATTGTGGAAAGTAATGATTAACGGTGTTCTAGTGGTATCTCCAATTCTCCACTTTTACACTAATATTATAAAGAGGAAATATTTGTATTTTTTTACATTATTGTGCGGTCAAAGATGCTTGAGACGCATAGCTATAGAACTTTACGCATTACTTGAAATCCAGAAGGAAAGTCTTCATACACGATTTTCGGATGAGGCGTAATCTACTATCTTACAAAAGACAATCTTTTTTCCTTCTAGGTCAGCGCACACCCTAGGAACACCTAGAAGCATTAGTGCGGTTGTTTACGTGAAAACGGTACCTACGAGTATATGTACTCGTACCTACATTGTACATACAATTCAAATCAAGTCCCATTTAAATGACTCAGATATCTACATATTGGCTAGGTACTAGGCAATCAATATTATCAATGCAAATTATACAGACCTATAAGCAAATATTATAATAGGTAATGTCATTAAAGATACCATAAGTATAAGTGCATAGGACATTAAGGAATCTGGGTTATAGTTCAATTAGATATCGATTAAAATTAATTTTATTCCTTGCCCGCCAGTTTCCCTTACCCTTTCTGGAGAAAGGACGTGAATTCATTAAATTAATAGACTTAATTACAAAGTGCTCAAGAAAATAGTAGATTTTTAGGCAAAATCGCCATTGAATTAGTGATTTCTTCTAATCAGAAGAATGTTATTATGTTTTGGTTACGTTTTTCACTTTAAGAGGTATTTTAGAGTGGTAAGGGTTCAAAGGTGAGTAACGTTGACAATACATGTTAGATACCAGTGTGTCTTCAGTGAGAGAACTCCGTAGTAACTCTACAAATAACGCAAGTCATTTATTTGGCCAAAACAATACAGAACTTTCGACTTTGATCCCGGAGGCTCGTGAACTAGTCAGAGACTGTGTCAGGCAGGAGCCCATTGAATAAAAATGTGAACTCAATAAAAAATAAATTATTTAAATAAATCTTTGACTAAAATTAGAAAGCGTAACAACGAAAACGACTTGTTGTATACTAGAACCTACTGACATAAAAATAAAATAATGTTATCCAGTGTAGTGCTTTTACCAAAACATTTAGCGTTATCGGCACAAAATAGTAAAATAAGCATTACTAGCAAATTCTGTGTGATTTGTGTCATGAATATTAAGATATTTAAGTGTAAGTTCAGAGTTCAGCTCGACAGAGAATCGTCCATAAAACAGGCCTCCATTGTGGAGCCTGAATGCCAGAAGCTGTACTAATCAATATGTCCTCAATATATATCGTGGTCTCCGATTTAATTATTTTGTTTATGCAGTGCACCTCTGTTTCCATGGAACAATTATTGGAGCTGGTTCAGCTTATTAGTAAATTGATTTGATTAGATTTTAGATTCAGCCAGTTGAAACTGGTTAAATGGTGGTCAGGCATTTTATCGAGTCAACAAAACATTCACAGATTTTGTTGCCGAGCGCAACGAAGTGTCATTCAGATGAATAAAATATCGATCACCATTTGCAAGTATAATTAAGCGTTTGTGACAATGATCGATAAATACTCGCCTGATATTTGCCAATTCGTTGTTTGAGTTCGACACAATTTTGAAGCGGCAAATGCTTTAATTTTATCAGCAACTGCGGTCAATCAGCGCGGAACATTTCGTTGATGCCGCGTGCACATTTGTAATGTTGACATAAAATATTATCGACTATACATCGTGACTAGTCAATCACAATCGCTATCAGAAAACTGGTAACGAGTCGCGATAAATCACAACAACGTGATTTCAGCCCGATAACGAGAAACTAATTAAAAAGCGAAATGACTTATGAACCAAGACTTGAAACCCGTTAATAAATGAAGATTAAACCGTTTAATTGCGTTTATTGATTAATAATACCGGTTAAATTAACAAAACTGTAACAAACCGAAATAATTTGGGTGAGCTGCTAGCCAAAGAGTAGTAAGGTGCTCTATGTAATAGGGAGAATTCTATACAGCTAGCGAAATAATTTTGCAGCCTCATAGAGTTCTATTGGACTTATGTACGAATTTACATACCACTGGCTATTCCGTGAAGGAAAACATCGTGAGGAAACGAGCATATGTCCGGAGAAGAAATTCAATGGCGTATGTGAATCCACCAACCCGCACTTGGCCAGCGTGGTGGTATACGGACTAATCACTCTTCGAGGGTAGACCTGTATCCCAGCAGTGGGAGGGTTAATGGTTGCATAAGATGTATGATAGAGTTCTTAATTAAATTAGCTACAAAAGTAAAATTTAAATTTTTATTTTACTTTTACGAGTAGGTATCGTGGACGCAATAAAGTAGGTACAATGTACTCTACATTTCATTCGAACACTTCACTGGCCTGTTACTTTCCAACGACATTCAACGATCTTTGAATCTTGAGTCAATACGCTTAGCGAATAAAGAAACAAATACTAGAAACAAGAGGATAACGAAACTGTAATCTTGTGTACACAGATTTATTGCTAATTCTATCTGCGGTCGAAAGATTCCTGAAAAAATTATCTTCGTTTATTTTAAGATTTGCCCGTTTTGTTTTCACTGCCAAGGTTGAAGTTGCGAAATGACTAGACGTGACGCGGCATAGGTACAAATAGACGTTTGCCAATGTGCCCTATTACATATGTAGTATGTACTTTACCTATATACCTACATACTAAACGAACGTGCAAAGACAAAATTATATTTACATGTAGTATGTATTTTTAGACGCAACACTGATCGGAAAATTAGTATACTTATATACATATGAGAATAATGATTAGGTATTAATTCAATTAGTGGGTACGATATAAGCACAAAATTAAATAGTATAGGTACGAGTATTTTGAACGCACGTTACATATTTGATTTACTTGTAATGTGAGCCACCCGTACATTTTTATTCAAGGCAGAAAACGGTTCGAAAATTAATACTCGTAGGTAGGTATCTATCTACCAATACCAATTGTGCAAATGTAATACATATGGATAGTATAATACGTACGTACGTGTGTATAAGCATGTAGGTAGGTACAAAAATTGCGAAAATGGAAGCATTTTCAGTGAACAATGAAATAGTTTTTTTCCTGGTTAAACCTATAGGCTGAATGGTTAGACACTTTAAATAGTTCAGGTTATCATAGGAGGACCAACCCACAATTCACGTAAAAATAATCAGTTGTTCCACACGTTTGGTCATTATTTTTTTTCTATGAAATAACTGATTATTTATTTTTTCGCGAATTTCGGTTTGATTACATCATCATCATCATCAGCCCGTTATCGCCCACTGCTGAGCATAGGCCTCTCTTCTTGTACGCCACTCATCCCTTTCCTCAGTCCTATTTTTTTTTTTTTGTTTACCCAGTGGAAATCCTTTATGGATACCACGCCCGCCCCGGGGGAGGCAGGGTGGTTATGTGGGAGTCTCCGCCCTAGTGGCGGCATACCCACTAAAACCACTGGGGAATTCATCGTCCGCCTGGTAGGGCAAGGTGGTGTCGCGTTAGCATTGACCACCTTGCCCCGGCGACGGGCCCGATTAGGGCCCCCTGCACCCATGGCGGGGTGACCCTGTTCCCCAGGATCACCCCCCAGACAGTGTGGGGTCGTGCAGGCCGGGAGAGTCCCCCGACTCTACCGGCAACCCCACTGCCGAGGAGCAAGGAGACGGGCGAACCGCCCTCTCGCTCCCCAGCCCCGCTCGCTCGCACGTGGTGGGCAGTGTAGTTAGCACCACCCCGCCTTAAGCCCACGTTCCTTTCACACCCGGCCGCAGACCTCACGCGGCGAGGTGCAAAAGGAACCCTCCTCTTTCCCTTGCACTCCCGACCGCGACCCACACGCGGCGATGAGCACAAGGAAAACCCTCCTGGTGGCACCGCTGTCACCGCCCGAGCGTGGGGCGCCGCTTCCTCCAGCGTCCACCACACTCGGACCCTCCTCCTTTCCTTGCACTCCCGACCGCGACCCACACGCGGCGAGGAACACAAGGAAAACCCTCCTGGTGGTCCGAGCCATCGCTCAGACCCCGGCTCATCCGCTGTGCCCTCTGCTAATCAGCCCTCTGCTGCCAGAGGGACACGCGGAAGGCCCCACCTCGGGTTCCTCTTCATTTCACCGGGCTCAGTGCCACAGCTACTTATCCCCCCCGCCACGGAAAGGCGGGAACCCATTCGGGGGGGACTCATCCCGGTCCTGTGCCAATCTTATCCAGGTTCGACCCGCGATTTTTGTTAAATCCTCAATATTAAAAGTAGTATAATGATGATTACTATGATAACCTAGAATATTAAAATTGTCTTACCAGACAGCCTGTATAGTGGAATCACCTAAGGTCATACCCGCGTGACTGATTATATTGCAAGGTGATTAAATGCGGTGCATTAAGGCCGGGTTTTCGTAGTAGGTAAGAGCGCCGGGCTTATAGAAGTTTTAAATACATAAAAAAATAATATGATAATAAAAAAATATACATTATCTTACCTTTGAAATAATATTTTGTATGTTTCAAACCAACTTACGTTTAGATAAGTTGGTAATTTATATTTTAGCAAAGAAAAACCAACTCGTAAAAATAGTAGGTAGGTAAATACTTTTTCTTCTAATTTGCTAAAATGAAAGTAATCAAGTTTCGAATCGCTTTTCGAAGTAAAATACTTTTTGGAATTTTTAAATCTAAAATAAATCCCCGACAGGTCTCTAATAGAGGAGCACACTCTTAATTTCACTTTGTGCACCCAGGTGCATAAAGGTGCATAAATTAATTTCACTTTGTGCACCCAGGTACATTAAGTTGAATGAACCGTCTAGACTTGGTCTATACCTCTCGTGTGCAAAAACGTTCGATAAGCGTATAGTCTATAAAAATAAGGTCACGCTTACAGGCGTGACTAGACTAAAAATTGTGTTATTAAACGTTGGGGATAACCCTCTTATTCGAAATATGACGCAATAGTTGCATCTTATAATAAATGTAATCAATAAGCAATGTTTCGAACTGTACCTACCTACATGATTTCTGTTTCACGCGGTAATGCAAAATTCAAATTTTGCAATTAGAAAAAAAATATGTTTCCTGTCATTTTTTATTTTAATTATTTTAAACACTTTTAATTTTATTTAAATAACATTTTGAAATAAAAAAATTGTGCGAGCTATTTTAGAAAATAGTAATTAGAAAGCCTAGCTTAGTTTTCTGTCTAAAAATATGAATGTTTAAAATTCTGACCGCCTAACCTTGGTTGTTTTTTCAGCGATGGGGCCCACGAGGCTATGCTCGCCGGGAGCCCCGAGAAGGCTCCCAAGCTCACCTACAACCAGACCAAGAAGAAGGACGACTACGACGCCCTGCAAAGCTTCTTGCGGAGCATCAGCTCCACCGCCACGCTGCCGCCCTACATCAAAGGAGAGACCTACTCCTCAGCTAAGGGAGTTTTTAACCAGGTAAGGGCCAAGTAAACTGTCGGCTCTTTCTCTATCTGCTTTCTCTTGATGATATAAAATCAATGAGTGGATGTTTAAATCATTTTGTTAAAATTAATACGTGAACAGTAAACACTCACGCGTTCAAAATGTTTTAAAACCAGGTTAATTTTCATAGAAAAAATATTTTTCATACCTACGTTACTTACGTAGGTATGAAAAATATTTTTTCTAGTAGTAGCATAGTACACAAGTACAATCATTGTACACAATAAAAAGAATATTTTGTACTCCTGTACGATAATTAATTCTTAGCACTCGATAGGTGCTCCACGTAGAGAATATTGCTCTAAATCCATTCTTGTAAGAAATACTCAATTACATGAAAGTTTGTTAAATCAACCACAGAAATAGAATAAGTACCTAGTAGCTAGTGTCAACACAGCTGGCTCCATAATTACCTACATATGCCCGAAAAGACTGAATAACGCAATAGGCTAGACGGTTTGACTCGTTACAACAGTCGATATTGACCTCGATCCATACCGAGGGCATTTGCATATTTTTTGCTATTAAAATAAATTAATTATGAGCCTTGTTAGGCTAAAACACTATAAAAAGCATATATAATCGCGAGTTAATTCTATAACCTTAAGCTTTTACAATCCAAAGATAATTAATTAATCATAAAGTTTGGTTTTGCAATGCCACCTACACAAAAATACACACAAAGCTTCAATTAATTAACGGTATCGTAACCATATTTTTATTTAAACAGTGACACCCACCTACTATAGCAAGTATTAGACATACGGTGAGATAAATCCCATACTTTACCTATCCTCAACGTAGTTTTGAGTCTACAATAAACTTATTTTTTGCTCCCTGAAACGTTGCAACGGATTGAAGTAAAAATTCATATAACTAATAGACTACTTTGCCTTGGTGAAATTAA
This sequence comes from Alcis repandata, assembly GCA_949125135.1. Lineage (NCBI taxonomy): Eukaryota > Metazoa > Arthropoda > Insecta > Lepidoptera > Geometridae > Alcis > Alcis repandata. Next base: position 7,172,552 of record OX421239.1, on the reverse strand, counting down.
CAATCCCTGTTCGACAGCGGTTGTAACACCTACTGAGAAGATCATGTAATCAGAAAAGTAAACATCTATGACGAATATTTTCCCCCACAACGCCCTCGACATGCGGGTAGGTCGCAGGTCGCAGTCGCAGTCCCCTATCTCGTAACAAATTACAACGTAAGTGAGACGGCAAACAACACTTGATCCCAATTAAACAGATTGCTTCGCCTCACCTTGCTTCGTTAAAACAGGCGGAAGACAGCGATTTGACACTATACTGAGTGATACTTTATGATAACGCAGACCATCTTGTAGAACAAAGTAAGCTTGCTTTCTATTATACGAGTATATAACTATTAGCACACTAATAGCTCCCCAGTAGGATTCCTGGTATCGTATAAATGGAACACACTTATCAATATCAAGCCGTGATCGCAAAGGCCTCACTTCTTGTACACCACTCATTCCGGTCCTTTTTTTTTTTTTTTTTTTGTTTACCCAGTGGAAATCCTTTATGGATACCACGCCCGCCCCGGGGGAGGCAGGGTGGTTATGTGGGAGTCTCCGCCCTAGTGGCGGCATACCCACTAAAACCACTGGGGAATTCATCGTCCGCCTGGTAGGGCAAGGTGGTGTCGCGTTAGCATTGACCACCTTGCCCCGGCGACGGGCCCGATTAGGGCCCCCTGCAACCATGGCGGGGTGACCCTGTTCCCCAGGATCACCCCCCAGACAGTGTGGGGTCGTGCAGGCCGGGAGAGTCCCCCGACTCTACCGGCAACCCCACTGCCGAGGAGCAAGGAGACGGGCGAACCGCCCTCTCGCTCCCCAGCCCCGCTCGCTCGCACGTGGTGGGCAGTGTGGTTAGCACCACCCACCCCGCCTTAAGCCCACGTTCCTTTCACACCCGGCCGCAAACCTCACGCGGCGAGGTGCAAAAGGAACCCTCCTCTTTCCCTTGCACTCCCGACCGCGACCCACACGCGGCGAGGAGCACAAGGAAAACCCTCCTGGTGGCACCGCTGTCACCGCCCGAGCGTGGAGCGCCGTTTCCTCCAGCGTCCACCGCACTCGTCACCGGTGGTAGCAATGCCACCGTCCAAGTGTGGAGCGCCGCATCCCCCGGCGTCCACCACACTCAGACCCTCCTCCTTTCCTTGCACTCCCGACCGCGACCCACACGCGGCGAGGAGCACAAGGAAAACCCCCCTGGTGGTCCGAGCCATCGCTCAGACCCCGGCTCATCCGCTGTGCCCTCTGCTAATCAGCCCTCTGCTGCCAGAGGGACACGCGGAAGGCCCCACCTCGAGTTCCTCTTCGTTTCACCGGGCTCAGTGCCACGGCTACTTATCCCCCCCGCCACGGAAAGGCGGGAAACCCATTCGGGGGGGACTCATTCCGGTCCTATGCCAATCTAGTTCAGGTTTGACCCCCGATTTCTGCGAAACAGATACTCGTATCTACGAGACGACAATCGCAATTAGTTGGATAAAGACAGGATGTGGCAAAAGCTAACATATAGGTATTTGTGACCAAGAATGTCATATTATTATGACCTCATATGAATACAAGGTTCTGAACTTTACTTACTGTTCAATCTAGTCAAAACATACGAGTAGGTACAATAAATAATGAGCTCCTAAGTGAGAAGCGGGTCGAACCTGGACCCGATTGGCATGTGACCGAGGCAGATGGCACAACAGGAGAGAGGCTGTGGAATGTGGATAATGATGATGATTATGATGAAGTAAGAAGCAAAATAAGACGTAGGTACGGGCATAAAACAGTGTACCTACTATTAAACTAGCAATTTGTAAAGCCTTTTTTTGTAGAGCGTTTGTCCATGATTATTATACTATTAGTCAGATTAGCGGCAGCTGGATAGAATACGGATTGTAATGCTATAGTTTTTTATGTGACATCGCATGATGGATGGTATTAAAGTTGATAGGCGTTCATTACGAAGCAAAACAGTTTTTGCCTTCAGCTAGACTCGACCAATTAGCGTTCTCGCAACTTTAATGAACAATCTTACAAGCTACGACCACATAACAAACAAATAAATTATGCAGTAACTAGCATCGCTTTCAGTTTTCAACGAGATTATTCTAGCAATGTTTCCGCATATTTCTAGGATAAAAATAATCATAAATTGATTTAAAAAAATACGTTTATTATTTACACGTTTAAAATTAATTCCGATGATCGCCTTTATCTGCTTGGCAAATTTTCCTAACATTAGTTTTACTAATGAAATAATAGAAGGCTTTTTGAAAATGACACACTGATATTTTCACATTTTATTATTTACCTGAAGTCTGAAGTACCATACCATTCAGCGCCACGCCTGCTCCACTCCTAGATAGGTAAATAGCCATCGGTCTTTTACCTAATCACACAATTACATAATTTACAACACTATATTTACAGAGGCTTGGCTTCACGACAAATGTTGATTATAGTTGACGACACTGATGGGCTGTGTAAAATATGTAAGCTTGATGATAATAAACTGCCGCAAACAATGAGCAGTAGGTAAAGCTTGTTAGGTTGAAAAAATAACAATGCAATTGAGAAGATTATTATTTGGACGAGCTGTACAGGGGTTTTCAGAGAGGGTATGCTAAGCCGAAAAGGGCTCAAAGTACCTACTCAATACTACTCATCATTATGGACAACTTTTACTATGGAACCAACTCGGAATTCGCGAACAAAAATCAGCTGTTCCGTACACTTTGTCAAGTGTCATTGACATTGTTCTATGGAACAGCTGATATTTTTTTTCGTTAATTTCTGGTTGGACCCTGATGAGTATGTACTGTGAGCCCTTTTCGGCTTAGCATACCCTTTCTGAAAACCTGTATAACTATGAGTTGGTATCTTTTTTTTGCTAGCTGTATGCTAACTAGGTACCTACTGAACTATAATAGGCAGGTAACAACTCCTTTGTTGTGTTTTTAAGGAGCTTCTTAGTACGTAGGTACTCTACCTCTAGTAGGTAACTAATGAAAGGAACCAAGCAGTGAACACTAGGTATTATTATATACTTATACCTACTAAGTGCGTTTAAAAGTACTAGGTAATAATTAAACCAACCGAATCAGAACTTCAGGTATATATGTTGTTAGTGACTTCTTATTAATTGACTAGAAAAGTAGGAGCACAACGTATAAAAAACAACCAGGTACCTATTTATTGGTGCATGACATGACTAGCCAGAGGATTATTTGGGTATGTCCCCTTATCTATGGGTATTGGGTACTTACTTATCAATTTCCGCTGAAATACTCAAGTAGGTAGGTTAGTTAGAAGTGGGAGTATATCCATAATTCGCAAAGTCACTCTGAATCACATTGAACCATGGATCCTTTTCTAATGTTTCCATGATGGTCTTGCTAAAAACACTTACGTCCTACATACAGGGTGATAAATGATCATGCTACATATAATTATGATAGGCTCTATACGAATATCCGACAAAAAAGCGAAATAGAAATATTAGATCACTGTCCAGCGTGGGGTTTTTTCATGCTCTGTCAGCGTCTGTTCAAGTGATCAAAGTTCTTTGGAATATCTTTGGAAAATTAAATAACTTCTGAATAGTCGCAAAAACTGCATCCTTGTAGAGATCGACCTGCATGCAGATTGGCCTACAGAGACACGAGCAATTGCTCTACAGATTCGAGTGTGGCCTAAACCCGTTGGCATGGTTCCCCTTAGGAGTCAGATGGGAATAAAACATTATTCGGTTCCTTCTATGCTACGTATATATAGATTCGAGTGTGGCCTATACCCGCTGGCGCGGTTCTCCCTAAGACTCAGATAAAAGCAAAGCTTTCTTCGGTTCCATCTACATCGCCTAAAGAGAAAGACCTAAGAGATTTCTAAGTTTCTGAGGTTGTGTCCATTGTTGCAGTGCCTGATAACATGCGCCGTGCTGATCATAGCTGCCGGCGCTGGCCACCCGATCGGGTTCTCTGCTGTCGCGCTGCCGCAGCTAAGGAATGAAAACAGCACCATGAGAATAGACGAAGAGATGGGGTCATGGATTGGTAAGCTTCTAAATATAATTTAAAAATAACACCAATAATTACGAGTACCATTATCATCATTATTAGCTCGTCAACGCCCACAACAGAGCATTTTTTTTTAATTGTGAATAAATCTGCGTATGACCACCAACTCGCCTAATGGTAAGCATAGGCCACTTTTTTTTATAAGCCACTCAACTTGAGATAATAAATAACATTTAGTACAAATACTTGAACTTACTTAAAGTACCTGACAATTTATGTGCCTATCAGGAGCTATTTAGCTTCTCTATGTGATTAGTAGGTAAATATGCAAGGTACTTGTTACCTTATTGCAAAATACCTTATTATTCCGTCGTAAAATGTAATTGTTGATGTTCTTACTCATCGAACTTGTCACTGCATTTAATGCAAGCCGTCCTGCCAGCGGTCGTGATTGACATTTTCTATCTGTAGGTACTATAATATTATAAAGAGGAAAGATTTGTATTTTTGTATGTTTATGTGTAATAACCTCAAAAACTACTGGACCGATTTCAAAAATTCTTTCACCATTCGAATGCTACATTATCCCAAAGTAACGCTATATTTATATATATATATTTCTTTTTTTCTTTTTATCCACAGCGAAGCGTGGCAGGGAACAGCTAGTCACAAAATAAAATACCTACAATTTAAATGCAAATAACGCTATCTTCATACTCGTGGTTGCACACATTTCTAATTTGCAAATTCGAAATAAACTTGCTATACTAGTATCTCAAAACTAGGCAAAAATAGTCTAGTTTGTCTTGAATATAGTGGCTGTTGTTTGTTGACCAGCAGGCTGATTCAGCTATCCGAACATCGAACATCTATTTACTTATTTGAGTAAATTGGAAAAAAATCCGACCACGTTCCGACGATTTATGAATCGTGAAAAATTCTCGTCATCGAATTCTTTCCGAAGGCGGAAGACTTTTCGAAGATAATCGTCGAATACATTCGATGTTTAGATAGCTAAATCAGCCTGCAGCAAGGTATTGAAGACTTATAGATTTTACAAACTTTCCCAAACTTTTTTTTAAACACAAGGGTTTGTTTGTTTTTACAAACTTTTCTTTAAACACAAGGGTCAATTTACAATTTTAACGCGGACAGTAAATTGTTTTGTCTGTTCTAGAGGTATAATTAAAACTACAACAAGGTGTCAAGCGGTACTTCCTCGATGACGGAGTCAAACCAGAAATAAGACCCGCTAATTACATACCTCACTTGTTCTAAACTGAACAATTTTCCTTGTTCCTTGTAGCGACTTGGTAAAAACAATGAAATTGTTTTTTTTATAAATTCTTCTATGAAGTTGCCAACCCATTTCCTTAAGGTACAGTCATTATCATTATTTGCCCCTGGGCTAAAAGACTTAGTCGAAGAGACGCAAATTTTCTAGGTAATAAAATCAGAACTAAGGTAATTCTGCCATTACCTACCACAAAATTGATAAAAAGAAATACCCAGTCCAAATAAAATTGAACTGAACAAACCATGACTTTGCAAATAGCATCGGTCAAAGATAAAACACACTCATGTATCGGAATGACTTGAAAAAGCGATCGTAATACTAATGAGTCATATTATATTAATACCTATCTAGAAATTGCACTTTGCAGTTTACCCGACATTCCAGTCTACATAAACCGTAGATTATCTACGCTACAATTTTGGAACAAAAATTAGCATTACAGCTATAGTTATACCAAATCTTATCTGAATCCTTAATTAATGGTCTGCATAAGCATAATGAATGTATAAGTAGATATTTCTTTTTCTGTTCGTAATTTTACTTTATTGTTTTCTTTTTTGGCGATTGATTGAATAAGAAGTAGTTTTATATCAAAATTGTTGATATCAAAATTCTAAATTTATAATTATTATTATTATTTTTTCATTCCAAAATATTTTTTGTGCCTTTATTTAGTAAGTACCTAATAACGGTATCACTGCTTGTTACAAATCGGAGAAGCCACTGGCTTCCGACATACAATCTATGACTAGTTCGGAAGACTCTGGGATCTATTTATGTTTTGTTCTTATGTACCTAATGATGCCTAATAAACGATTTATTATTATTATTATAATCACTTTTTAACAATTTTCTGTCTTATTTTCGCACGTGATATTTCATGTCAGCGAGAAGTTGTTAAAGTTTTTTTTAGCAGTGACTAAATTTAAACAAGCTTTTTATGTAACGATACTAAACAAGTGCCTACTTATAAGCACACATCCATCTACCTATAGCACAGGATAAATAAGTACAAGCCTATTTATACAGGGTTATTCATAAAGGAACTAACTATAAAGGAACCCGAAATTCGCGAAAATAATATCAGCTGTTCCATAGAAAAATGTCAATGACACTCGACAAAATGTATGGAACAGCTGATTTTTTTTACGTGAATTTCGGGTTTGTCCCATAGTAAAAGTTGTTCATAATGATGAGTACTATGAGCCTTATAGGAGAGGATTAACATATGATGATGATGATGATGAGCCTTTTTCGGCTTAGCATATCCTTTATGAATAACCCTGTATATCCAATGTAGATACAATCCAACTGTGCCTGCAAAAAAGTATCCGTTTGTATTGTGTAATTTTCGTGACCACATGTAACATTAACAAAAACATCCTCTTCATGGATGTACATAATGGCTCTAAATGTTACTTACCTACCTAATGGCTGTAAATGTAGTTGAAGATGAGGACAAAGTTTTTGTAACATAGGTAAGTATATATTTATTTATGAGTTTTAGATACCTACTGAAGAACCCAAAGAAAGACCTGCAATTTCATATAATGTAGGTAAATGTTAAAAAAGAATGAGCTGAGTTGAACTCAGATATTAAACCTTATTTGAAAATTATCCACGGCGTACAAGGCAGTAGTGTAGCACCCTATATCTACCTACTACTTCTTGTTTTGTCAAATAAATATCTATATTTACTTCTTTCTTTCTTTCTTTCGCTGGTTGGGTAAGTAGGCAACCAAGTTACGAGTAAATTGTAAGTATTCTTATAGGCAAAAATGCTCTATCGTAGATCGCTGAGCGAACGATCGCGCGATCTAAAGGTCAAATGAACTTGCTTCTTCTTCTAAAAAGCTAAGGTTTTTTTTGAACTTGTAATAAATATATTAGATCATTTGACCTATAAGAATAATGTTCGGTATTTTGTCATTCATTTTTTGTATTATTGTTATTCTTAATGATAACTTTAATTAATAATTACAGATTTGTTAAAATAAGACAAATTATTGTTCAAGATTGGTTGAAGCCATCAGGCTTCCGAAACACAACTAGTTTATAAAAATCTAAAAACAAAAAACCTGTAAACGTAAACCTGTTTTACGACCAAAATAAAGTTAGGTATTACAAGCTTTTATTTAGCTTGCCCTGTTTCTTTGTTTGGGTCAAATCTTGCAACTGAATTTTGAACCACTTCCCGATGTCCGATTGAGCTGAAATTTGATGGACTTGTGTAACTCCGATGACAATGCAATAAAAGTTTGTTTTTTAAATATTTAAAAACAAGCTTTAGTGCAAGTAATGTGTCTTCACCTTAATAGAAACAATAAGAAAAGTGTTATTGGACACATTTCTAATAATTGGTCACCTACAATTTAAGTTAGATTTAAATTATGTTACTTATTAACCTGAGACTTCATTGTAATTTTATTAAGAAATGCTCAGTAAGCGATTCTTAAACAATGAAAAAAAAACTAGCTTTTAGGTTTTTTGTACTTAGTTATATTTTATTACATGTTATTTTTTTGTAGCGAGTATCCACTCGGCGTCCACGCCTCTGGGCAGCCTCCTGTCGGGCCCGGTGATGGAAGCGGTGGGGCGGCGGCGCACGCTGCAGCTGTGCATCCTGCCGCTCATCGTGGGCTGGATCATCATTGGCACGTCGGTGCACCACGCCGTGCTGCTGCTGGGGAGAGTGCTGTGCGGGTTCGCGGTTGGCATCATGGCGGCGCCTTCGCAGGTTAGTCGTGATAGGTATACCTGCGAGGACGACAGGAAGTAGTAGAGGAACCAATGTCGCACTGAAAAGGTGAAACTCTTACCACTACCACCCACTGCTACTCGTATATACTAAATATCCCTACTCAATACTCAGCAGTCAGCAGTGAACGTAAAATAGTTGACGATGTTTAGGATACCCCTAACTACGTTTGTAGGTTAACATTAGCGAAATAGGCTGTGAGTGTAAGTTAGAGATGCTCTTTTTTGATTTTACACTACTATTCACCCGATCCAAGAACAGACAGTTCTTGCGAGAGTGTAAAGATTGTGACACCTAGCTCATTAGTCCAGGTTGAGTAGGTACCTCTATCTTGCTTTGAGTTAAAAACTCTACAATCTATAAATACGTACTGCTGGATAATAAGAAATACTTACTTTAACGATTATCTGGTTAACTGCATAATCTGTAAACTGCACGCTAATATTCTTTCACGAACGGAATACATTTTAAAACAAAGCAGATACATAAACAAAGTAACCTAATATGTACATCATTTGTACCTAAGTATTCAATGTACCTATGTAAGCAGACTCGTGTACAAGCCGTGGTAGGTAATTGACGTGTTCACGTGCAGCAAATTACTTAAGTACTACGTTAAATTGAAACTCATCTATTCTAATAATAAGCTGGAACGATAGGTACATAACAACACTTATATAACTAAACGAAACTATTCACATCTTGTTTCAGTTTCATATTTTATTGTAAATTATTTTGGGGCTTTGTGTCTACCTACAACTTATAGGTGCAAAAAGAGAATTAAATTGAGCATAAAAACTCCCCTAGTGACATACTTACGACAGTGCAAAAGCACAGTAGTAGGTACCCATATTTTGTTGAAACTATCGAACTGTACCTGAAACGCGACCTCACACCAAATTTTCCTTTTCCAGGTGTATTTAGGCGAGATCGCAGAACCAAGACTGAGGGGTTTGCTGATCGGGACTCCATTCGTGGCTTACTCTCTCGGGGTGCTTTACGTATACGCGTTGGGAGGCGCGCTGGACTGGCGGACAGTGGCGCTGCTCTCCATCGTGCTGCCGGCGTGCGCGTTCCTAGCTCTCTGCTTCTCCCCGGAGAGCCCCACGTGGCTCGCGCGCCGCGGCCGCTTCCATGAAGCCATGGCGGCCATGTCGCGGCTGCGGGGGGACGATGACACGGTGAGCCTACCTTTACTAAGCCTGGAAGAAATCGCTCTTAGCGATAAGGCCGGCAGTTGTTGCACTAGTTTTAAATTTATGATCTTTTTTTGCGTGTAATTTTTGGTGTTAACAATAAAGAGTTTATCTATCTTTATTAGAGCGATTGTGGCAGAATAACAAAGGTAGTCATGAAGTTCGCCACTTCTAGGTATCAGGGTTGTGGTGTATCGCCACCATCGACATTAACGTTAATAGGTTTCAAGATACTTACAGACCTATTTGAGTATAAGTGGTCGGTATAGGTCAGTGCTTATAGGTACAACAATTTAGTTATTTGAGTACTCTTGTGTGCCTACTTACACGACCCATTGTTAAAGTCACGCAAAGCTATTCTGAGATACAAGGAAAATAGTTATACCTACTTATTCACTGGTCAGGCGTTAGTTTTTTTTTTTTTTTTTTTTTTTTTTTTTGTTTTTTTTTAGTTGATGCAACTTCATCACAATGAAAACAACAGAACCCGTGTAAGTCGTCACCATCTTCATCAGCCTATGACATTAGTCTGCCGCTAGAATGGTACCTACTCGGCAGAAACTCTCCTAAAGAACGACTTTTCTGGCGATTTACTTGTCGCTTCCAGTCAAAAATCGTGTAAATCTACGTTTTGCCAATACGCTGCCTCCACTCAAACGAATTTTCCAGTAGCAATTAGTACCTAACAATAACTGTTCATCCACTTGAGAGTGTAGACAAGCAAGCTAATTACTTTAATGATGATTAATATTTTTGCAACGAGCGAGAATAACAGCAAACAACGTACACACTCACGGAGCGTGTTCTGGCGTCAGATCATGAAGCGTCCCATGTAATACCAGTCAAGTGGATCCTTAATGAGCTCAACAAGGAAGGCACATGGCAATAAAATTGAAATGACTTTTCTCGAACACGAGTTACAAAATAATAAATTACAGCTGATAGCATCGAGTAGGGTTTGCAGTGGACTCTACAGTCTACGACTACCAAGTAGACATTGTACAGAATGTGATACTTAGAAGCATATAATTTTGCACAAGTGTTTAAATTTAATTAAAAATTTCTTAAGAATCCAAGAAGCCAAGAAGCCAAGAATCGTTAAAATAGTATAGTAGACCGCCAAAATAGTCTGTTTGAAAATATAATACATCCTCCAAGAGGGTTAAGACTAGGTAAAATAAAACATTTGATGATTTAAACCAGGGCTGAAATATGAGAAAAATCCCATGTGTTTCACAGATTATTATTTAAATAAAAGCTCGTGACAAAAAAATCTTAGATGGGTAACACCGACCATCTTTTATGGAACAGCCGAATCGACAACCCTGATCAGCTGCTCACAATTCACGAGCAAAAAACGGCAATTCGTTACATCAACCACTGAAAAACAAACTAACAAACCACTTAGCGCTGATCGCCGATTAAAAACAGCCGGCAATTTGGTTTCGACACGCCACAATAGATACCTAGTTTTCTGAAGTATAGCATATATACTACGAGTTGGTACTTTCCATACCCATACCTACTACTTATTCTTCTCTTCATTGCTCGACTGCCTAGAAAGAGGGAAATGCTTTCAGGTACTAAGTATATAAAATCAGTATGCTTCTATGTGAAATATGGCTCGATCGATTTCGGATGGCGAGGTATCGTTTTATTCCTCTTTATATCCGTTTCGTTCGTAGGTTTTTTTTTGTTTTTTAATATTATTGACTTAGTTATTTTTTTTACTGTTACAACCTAACTACATTGGATCATGAGTATGAGATTTCTTGAAACTCTACTTGGCATTGCCAAGTAATGCAAGGTTACAAAAATCAGTGGGAATGGGTCTCAATTAATACTTACTGCACTATAAATTGGCATATTTCAATAACATATCAGTAATAAAAAAACACGTATTTATATACAGGGTTATAAGGAAAGGGTATGCTAAGCCGAAGAGGCTCATAGTACTCATCATTATAAACAACTTTCATTATGGGACCAATCCGAAATTCGAGAAAAAAATTAGCTGTTCCATACATTTTGTCGAGTGTCATTGACATTTTTCAATGAAACAGCTGATTTTTTTCACAATTTTTTTCACACTTGTTCACAATGATAAGTACTATGAGCCTTTTTCGGCTTAGCACACTTTCCACACACACACTTTCCTTATAACCCTATACAGGGATATTCATAAAGGGTATGCTAAGCCGAAAAGGGCACATCATTATGAACAACTTTTACTATGGGACCAACCCAGAATTCGCTGTTCCATACATTTTGTCGAATGTCATTGACATTTTTTCTATGGAGCAGCTGATTTTTTTTGCGCGAAATCCGGGTTGGTCCCGTAGTAAACGTTGTTGATGAGTACTATGAGCCCGTTTCGGCTTATCATGCCCTTTATGAATAACCCTGTATAAAGGCATTCGACAAAATGAAGTGTAAGAAAGTAGAGATCATGCGATCAATCAAATGTTCGAGATTGTGTAAATTCGTTTTAAACAACGTAAATTATTATCAGATTAGATAATTATCGTATCATTACAATCGAGGCCGTGATTTTGAACGTATCAGTGGTGAGTAGTGCGATATCGGTCTGGACAGTCACGATAACTAAATAGATGAACGCGTTAATTTCTCTAGATACTTACCTATTAAAATGCAATGCGTAATGCGTGTCATGGACCCGCATAAACGATGATGAATGAACGATTGCTTCATACAAATTATAAAAAAAAACGAGAGATGCCGAGAGATGATATGAGAGTTGAGCATAGCGAAACCTTTGATTGGTTGCATCTGCGGGGCTAAACAAACCGATACAGGAGTCATAAAGCTTTTTTAGGGATCTACCTATTCTTTCTTCTTTTTCTTCTCTAATAGATGAAAATGAATCGCTGTTCGTTTGTCTTGCTCGAGAACGGCTGCACCGATTTGAATATTATTTTTTTGTTTTGCTTGCTTAGGAAAGGTTTAAAAGTAAAAACAGCGGGTGTAACCGCCGGGTGCAGCTAGTCTAATATATTTTAGTCTAACAATCTTGTTTCAATCCGCAGGCCCAACGCGAGCTCCACGAATTGATATCCGCCCGGGAGAAAGAGAAGGCGCGAGGTGAAGAGCACATCAAGTTCTTCGCGACGATATCCCGCGCGCCGGTGCTCAAGCCCCTGCTGCTGATCAACGCTTTCAACATGCTGCAGATACTGTCCGGCAGCTACGTGGTCATATTCTATGCTGTCGATATTGTAAAGGACACTGGTGGTTCGCTGGACCCGACGGTAAGCTTTCGCGTAGCTAGGATAGGGCCAGACCCCTTCCCACCCTTTTCTTAAGCAGGGGGTTACAACACAAGCCACAGTAAACTAACAAATAATACTAGTGGTACGTAAGAGTCGTGAGATAAAACGGTCAATCCTAGTTGCCGTTCGGTGAGACTTTAGCCAATAGTAAGGCACGAAATAGATCGCTGCAAAACATCATATCAATTTTTTTTAAATAATGGGTCATTATCAAGACACTTTGGCAGATATCGGCCTTAAAATATAATTAAGTAGGTAGGTATGTGCCAGTACCATGATGGTAAAATAAATTATTCCTAAAATTGATTCGCTTCGCACGTACCTATTTCACTTACTCGTATACTTTTACATTTTTTTTTCAAGATATTTATGCGCAGACAGCCGAGTCGAACCGATTAACAAAATACTAGGTATGTGTGGATTAGCTGTTATGTAATGCTGTAACTTATGTAACTACACCAACATGGTAACTAACAATATATTTATGACTGTCAAGACTCGCATATATGTACCGAATTACACGCAACCAACAGAAAACCCAGGTCATTTGCATTACAAAGTAAATTTAGCGGACAATTTGGTCTTTAGCCAAAATGGTCGCAAATATTTTCTGAATACGTGAAAGATTCACCTTTCAAAGACATTCAAACGGCTTAACAAATCAATTCAAACGCTAACGTAAATTCTGTACGTTGTTTGCCAGAATTTCGAAGAATTTTAAACATTTTGGCAGTAGGTAGGTATACTGTAGGTAGGTAAATGTTAACAGCAGAATTTTTTTAACAACAGAAGTTTATTGAACTACTATACCAGACATTTATGTATGTTAAAAAGACGTTTCGTCTTTGACCCTTGTTGTCTTTTTCTCTTCTTTAAATTCAAATTCTGTTTTAGTTACTTTTACAGCCGAAGCCAAGGCCTTTTTCTTGAGCCATTCTTGTCAGTAGCAAAAAAATAAGTTCGCAAATAAAACGTCGTATTCCAGATTACCAGAAACGCATCAGCTATACGTGATCCATTCTCGTCAGTAGCCGACACAACGGAGTTCATATAAAATTCCTCATTGCAGATGGCTCCAAACGCATCAACGCTGGTCCAGCTATGCGTGACCCATGTCAGTAGCCGACACAACAGAATTCTGAAATAAAATTCCCCATTGCAGATGGCTGCAAACGCATCGGCGCTGGTCCGTCTATGCGTGACTGTGCTAGCCTGCATCCTGCTGCTCCGCATGACGCGGCGCGCGCTGGTGCTGATCTCGGGCGCCGGGACCGCGGTGTGCACGCTGGCGCTGTCCTTCATGCTGTGCCAGGGGCAGGGCTCGGGGTGGCTGCCGCCTACGCTTATACTCGGGTATGGCAATTTATAGTCTTTATCTACAGCGTGTATGTATGCTAAGCCGAAAGGGACTCATAGTACTCATCGTTATAAACATTTGTGAAAAAAACAGCTGTTCCATAGAAAAAGTCAATGACACTCGAAAAGATGTTTGAGTACATAAATAAAGAAAAAAAGGATACAAAAAGCAACAAAAGAGAAAAAATATGTTTGTTGTAGGTAGAGGACAATTTCTGCAAGTTCTAGCACAAATAAAAAAAAATGTGATAGAAAGCTAACACTATCCCTGAATGCTACAGGGATAGGCTATATCAAATTTTTATGACCTGGCCGAGCCAGCACCGAGCGCAGTCTCAGGCATCAGCTAATATTATGTAGATGTCACGCATAAGCTTTGAGTACTAAGGCCGTTCCCGTACCTATGTACCACCTAAATTAATAAACACTAAAACACCTATTTTAAAACAATTTAACTCTTCCAACAGGTACGTTGCGTTCAACACACTCGGTTTCTTCGTGCTCCCGGGACTCATGATCGGAGAACTGCTCCCGACTAGGGTCCGCGGCCTACTGGGGGGATACATCTTCTGTCTGTTCAACGCGGTTCTCTTCGGTTTCACCAAGGTATACCCCCATATGAAGTACACCATCGGTATGGGCGGAGTCTTCGGCATCTTCGGAGCTTCAGCAGCTCTAGCCACCGTCATACTATTCCTTCTTCTGCCAGAGACGAAGGGCAAGTCGCTGATACAGATAGAAGAGTATTATCAGAAACCTAACATATTATGGATGACGCGGAACTCTAGTGACGGACAAAGGGTTTGATTATTCGGTCTGATCTGTAAGGCTTACCATACATGGGCCAGCCAGGACCAATTGACCTGATGTAATGAGAATCAAGAACAAAATTGTTTCGTGTCGTGTTGGTTCTTATTAGCGCTGTTAGCGTTGTTGACTCATTCCGGACCCCCGCCCCGCCGCGATCAGTTCATTCCGAACCCTTTCAGTCATTCTGGTCTATAAAAGAACATGATCCGAACGCAGTTCTGAGGTTTTCACTTGAGTTATGTGTAACTAAAGGTAAAACTAATCATGCATGGTAGCCTTTGCACTTGTGTACGTCGTAATTTATTATTAAGTACTTAAGAACCTGTTTTATGTGATAAATATACCGCTGTGGTGTAAAACTCGCGTGATATGTAACCAAGAATATAACGCCTTAGCCAGATGCTACGTACTTATACAGCGATTTACATTTTAAAGTTTGATATATAATGTTCCAAATGTTGAATTTGAAAAGTTATATACTAGCCGTATTGTAGTACAACTTTTACATGTGTATAAATTAACGGACATATTTTAATTAATGCATTTACAACAGTTATTATTGCTAGATTAAGACGTCGAATATTTTGTGATATAATTCGATTTCTATAGATAATCTAGTGGGTATTGTTCAGTGATCCTACACAAGTATACTACTCATCCTTATCTCGAATTAATACTTTGCAAGTGTTTGGTTTATATAATTGAATATAACACCTATTTACCTACGCATATTGGGTAACTAAATATAATAAAATGCACTGAAAAAATGACAGAAATTGACAGGACAATTAAAGCTCGTAGACGGGCTAATAACGTTGAGAATCTTACCTTAAATAAGCAATAAAAACGAAATTTTGTTTTGTTTTAAGGACTATCGTTGCTCATAATCATCATCCACAGCCTTACCTTACTGCTGGGTTTAGGCTGCTCTCTTGTTACAGCTACTCACATTTAATTTTACAAAGATAGTTTTAATTATATCTGTAGTTATCGTGAAACGTAGACAATGCGTATAAGACCAATATCGTTCCATGAACCTACGTCATTCTAACTGCATCTAATATTTTTCAAATATACGGGCTGACTGGTTAGACACTTGACATATCCTAGGTTATTATAGTACTCATCATTATGAGCAACTTTTTAATACGGGACCAACCCGAAATTCGCGAAAAAAATATCAGCTGTTCCATACATTTTGTCAAGTGTCATTGACATTTTTCTATGGAACAGCTGATTTTTTTTTCGCGAATTTCGGGTTGGTCCCATAGTAAAAGTTGTTCATAATAATGAGTACTATGATAACCTAGAATATGTCAAGTGTCTAACCAGTCAGCCGGTATATATTTTTTGCTGTAATTAGTTAATCTTTGTTCAGTCTTCTATGCAACTCAACTTTGTAACAAAGGTAGCCCGTTTATGAGTGCTTTTAGCTGGATTACTCCCTATAAAGATCGCACTCAGCGCGATCGAAGCGTACCAAGCATCGATCAAAACACATCTATTAGAATTAGCTTTCATTGGTTGATTACTAGAATCGGAGTGACTTTGAGATAACCAATGGGAAGACCTTGGCTGCCCCGCATCTAGCGATTTTGAGTGCGTTTTGATCGAAACCAATATCTGGTAATTCGGTTTCTAATCTATGACCTACAAAACTCCTTCAAAACTTTTTTAAAATGTAATGTTTTATATAACCTTTCTTCAACTTCGTTTATGTAAGAATTCAACAGTAATACCGTCAATACGTATTATTTGCATTTTACAGAGTTACGAGAGATTTTAATCTGTGATTTTTAGACGACCACATTATGTATGTATAAGTTTAACTTTAGTAGTTACAATTTAATTAAAGATTGTTATAAGGAATTATTTTTCTATTGTGAAATAGAATTCCTATATGTGATAATAAAGAAACTATTCACACATTTCTTCACTTTTATTTAATAAAAACCCTAAAACTAACTTACTTCAGGATGCATGTTCTTGAAAGGACGTAGGTATGTTCCTAATGTTCCTCGCATGTTTTCGAAAGACTGTCAAGTAAAAATAGTGTCATCACTTTGGTTGCTTTGCCAAGCCCAGAAATGCCACCACAGAAATAGACAAGAACATTATTTTTACAAAACAAAAAACAAAAACCGACTTCAAAAGACCGACTATTGAGTTATTCATCTATTTGTCGCGCACGTACTTAATGCAAATTTAAGACTTACATGGTTTTCTCATGGATACCATTATCAGAACTGGACTAAATTGAAATGGGACCAAATGGGAAGCGTCAGCTTTCTAATAAAAAAGAATCATCAAAATCGATTCACCCAGTCAAAAGTTATGAGGTAACAAACATAAAAAAAAACATACAGTCGAATTGATAACCTCCTTCATTTTTTGAAGTCGGTTAAAAAGGCCAGACTACCTAACTGACACTTATTCTAATTAGGTAGAGCAGGTCAATCGCGCTTATCTATCTATCTATCTATATATATAAAAATGAAACCCGTTTTCCTTGGTCACGGCCTCACGCGTGAATGGCTGGACCGATTTCACTAATTATTTTTTTGTTGTATTTGTTATTATTAGGAGAAGGTTCTTACAGAAAAAAATATTAAGAAAATCTCTCAGAAATATTGAAAAATCCTAAAAACAGCCCTTTTATTTTTCCCATACAAACGTTTTCTAACTAAAACGAGCTTTATTGCTATTGTTTAAAGTTCATATTGAATTGCAAGCACTCACTGTTGTTTAAGCAATGTAGGTATGTTCCTAACGTCCAAGAGTCAATTTGCACTTTATTACCTCTGTACAAAGTTCAAATTCAATCATATCTATCAAAACAGTGTGCGTTTTATACTGATAATTTTTACTATAAATTGACAAGTTAGCATCAACAAACTACGGTTGCTATAGTTACGCAATAGCATGATAATAGAGGTTATAACAAAAAGTTCCTATAATTATTCTCAACACCTTTGGTCACGCCATCACGCGTGAACGACTGGACCGATTTCAATTTACTCTACGTTTATCCCAAAGTCTACCCGTGCGAAGCCGGGACGGGCCGCTAGTTACTCTTAAAAATAGTTCAGTTTTATTCAAAAATGAAATAGCAAAGAGAGTAAAACCACACGAGCTTGATCATAAAATTATATTGTCCTATAATATTATAATCCACAGACTTAAATTTAAGAACTTACTAAGCTAAACACTATTCTATCTATGTATTGTGAATAAAGTATGTTAATATCTACAACTGTATGGGTTGGTTGTGAGACCTATTTCGTCTAGCTAGTCCCTCTCGTATTCTACAGACTTACATTTAAAACTGCTTATTTAGTATGTTACTAAGCTAAACGCTATTATATCTATACATAATTATGTATTGAGAGTGAGAAAAGGTTGTAATTATGTACAGCTACATTTCGGTTGTGAGACCTATTCCGTCTACTCCCTCTCCAAGTAGAAGCGGGCCGCGTGGTGCGCGGGCGCGGGCGGGGGGGGCGCGGGCGGCGCGGCGCGGGGTCACGTGGCGTCGGGCAGGCGCTGGTAGAGGCGCGGCCGCGCGGCGCAGCCCGGGCACACGTGCAGCGTGCCCGCCACCACGGCCTCGCACTCCCAGCAGTAGTGCTCCACGCAGCGCCCGCACCGGTATATCTGGAACGGACAAATAAAAATTAACAATCTCAACCTTTAATCCTCCTTCTGCTGAAATACAGGTCTACCCTCGAAGAGTGAACAGGCCGTATTCCAAAACGCTGGCCAAGTGCGTATTGGTGAAAAGCCAGTGGTATGTAAATTCGTAGATAAGTTCGAAAGAATTATTTGGTACGCATTGGTACGAGTCGGGGTCTGAACCCGCCACCTCAAGAATGCGAAGCAGCTGTTCTCCCATTGAGCTACCACGACTTTTAAAAATAAATAAAAGTTATGAATAAAAAACCGCTTATTTGAACTTTTAACTAGCTTGAAAAGTTCTTGAATACAAAGAATTGGCTGTGACGTACAAACAGACACTGAAGTCTCACCTGAATGGTTCTTCCCCGAAGGAGGTTCAGAACCCTAAAGACAGGAATATTTTTAACTATACAAGGTAGCTAGTCCGACTAACAATGGACAACTGGACATAACACAAATTAAAATTCTGTGGTATAGAGAATATAGACAAGGAAGACCGACGACAAATAAATGGGACATCCAGGAGGAAAAAAGAAAGGTAGTTGAATTTACTCTGTCATGGTGAACACTAGTCACTGTCTTGAGTTTCAATAATTTAAAAATAAATTAACAATAATTGCGTATTTTTAAACATGATTCGGCACATTTTTTCCGGTTAAAGTATATTTCCAGAACATTTTATTCTCTGAAAATTATATTGAACAGAAAACTGACCTGTTTGTCAAGATCTGTAAAGTTTCGGAGACACGCATAACAGTACTGTGCCTGCCCTTCGTTGGGCATCTCTTCGTAGGCTTCCACCGGGAACAAGTGATGATACGATCTGAAATGAAAAGTCATATTGAAAAGTTGGAAATAAAACAAGGGCGTCTGCGAACGATTGCGTGCGGCGTGCGCAGAGAGGAAATAGCGCTTTTACTGTTCTCAGCCCCGCAAATGTCCACGGGCCCTGGGGTCTTGTGCCTCTTAACCTCACCAGATGAAATATTTTCGAAAGCCTTAATTTTGTAATTAAGGCTTCCCAAAGTTCCCAAAGTACGATTACGTATTCTTATTTTTTTGGTGTGTAATGGGAAAATTATTATTAATGCTGTCAATGACAATTTCCCTTTAGATGTTTTATATTTTTATACTCATATAAAATTTGTAGTTAACCTGGCAAGATGCGGCGCGGAGGCGAGCGTGAGGCCGCAGGTGCGGCACTGCGCCGGCAGCGAGCAGTACTTGCTGCGGCACTGCGGGCACAGGTGGCCCTCGCCGGTGGTGCCTGCGCCCGAGCCTTCCTCCAGGTGGCTGCACACACAAAATGTTATCAAATATCTCGATTTTAAAGTCAAAAGAACTTTCCCGCAGAATTAATACTATAGCCAAACCATGTCCTCGCTTGCAAAATGTTGCTCAATTGTAAAAAAAATCTCATTTATACTAATATTATAAAGAAGTAAAGTTTGTGTGTTTGTATATTTGTTAAATTGTAAGGGGTAATCTCGGGATCTACTGAACCGATTTTAAAAATTCTTTCACCAATAGAAAGCCACATTATTGCTGAGTGTCATAGGTTATATAAAAAACCGAAAAATAAAAAGGCTTTTACGTGGTAGTCCGTTTTGCAAAGTGAATAGGAGAAAAAACGGTCCGGACGGCGCGCGATGGCTTCGGGTTTAATTAACATTACGCCGAACGAAGTGGGCAAGGGTCAGCTAGTCTCATATAAAAATGATAGATTCCAAATTCAAATGTAATATTTTGTTTATTTTTAATTGTAACAGTATTTATGGCCAGACCAGGTAGAGCTGAGAGTGACATGAGTGAGTGCAATGTGTCCAATGTCGAGGTTAGAGCGAAGCGGAGAAGAAAAGTAAGGAAGGCTAACCCGGCCGCTATGTACGTAGGATACCGCCATTAAGATGCCAGAAAGAGTACTAAATCACAGTTTAATGTATCATATCCAAGATGTATCTACATCTAGTGACAGCTTTTCTAAAGCTCGTTATTATTGATGCTACGCTACTACCACTACATATTCTAACAGCTAAAACTAAAGCTAAAATAAAAACTAACCACCAAAGAGAATGTAAATACTAGTTACCACATGCAAAGGGCGATGGGCGGGTCGGGGCCGGAAGATGCGTCGAGTTGCGGCGCGAGCGGCGCGCAGTGAGGGAAGCCCATCTTGACGAGGCCCGCGTCCAGCGAGCGCGCGCGCGCCGGCGGCGCCGTCTGCTCCAGGAGCAGCGAGCGGTAGTGCACGTCGTCTAGTACCACCTTGACGGAAACATGTGTCAGTTTCGAGACATGTCAGTTTTAAAAATGGAAACTTTTGCAACTGGGCGCTGAGAGGCGGGGTCTGGAGAGCTTTTATTTTTTTTAACCAACTTTGTAACCCAGGTCCACAAGCTAAAAATTTTGAATTTTTGAATCTTGAAATGTCAGTTTTACTAATTGGAGGGGAAATAAATGAGATATAATATTTAACAGTGAGCGATAGTGCACGTCGTCTAGTACCATTTTGGGGAACAGATGTGTCAGTTTTAAAAATGGATTTTTTTGCAACTGGAAATGTCCGTTTTACTAATTTGAGGAAAAAATTAATGAGATTTTTATCAGCGAGCGGTAGTGCACGTCGTGAAGTACCACCTGGGGGAAACAGGGCTTAGTTTCGAAAAATAGAAGTTTTACTACTAAAAATGTCAGTTTTCAAATTCAAATTCAAATTCTTTATTCGTGGAAAAACTTACTGGCTAAAAACAAGAAGAAACGATGCTACCTGCAGTAGTTTTACTGAATGGAGGCAAAAATATATGACAGATTTTTCGCATTTCTATATTGGTGCTATTTATTCATACCCCATAGTCTCCACCGGTGTCTTTGCACAACTTTTTGCAGATCCTCACTTCAGCTGCCAACCCAATAACTGAACATCTGATGCCATCTGTCTTAAGGGTCTACAAAATAAAAACAGTATTTAGTACAAAGCTTCCTGACATTTTACACATAGGACAGAATTCTCCATATATTACATGATACATAGTTATTATTATAGTCAACACAAAATAAGAGGCCCGTTTTGACATTTGTCATCGCGACGTAATTAGTGATGTTACCATATGACTCGGTATTAGATACTCACGATAAATCAATTCAAGTTTGTATGAGTATTTGATCGATTTCATTCTGTAAGTAAGTTAATCGGATTAAGGTTTTGATTAGAAAATTTAACTTAAACTTTAATATTGTAGGTATTTCGGAATGATAAATGGCATGAAACGTCAATTTGTCTTTAATTTAATATTTTTAGTTTATTTTATCATTCACTTAATCACAAAAAAATAAGAAAAAGCAAAAGGTTGCACCACACTGTGAATTTATTTGCATCCACTTCTTCGTGATATTCTTTTGACACTAATATTTGAAAAAAAAAAAGACAACGTAACTGTTTTTGAGAGTTTCGTTATAATTTGACATTGCATGCTACTATAAAGTATGCCCGAAAAGCGTTCCAAGTTACATTCTAGGGTCTTTCTCAAGTGTCAAAACGGGCCTCTTATTTTGTGACGACTATAGTCTGAAATGAAATAACAATCTAGCCATATTATGTAATTTAAATTTAACTTAAATTTCTAGTTAAAAGAGTTTATCAAAATTTAAAGGCTCCTTAGGGTAGACTGGAAAATCTACACTAGGAGTAGCCACCCAGCATAAATACGATTATATACCTCCTTTTTTGAAGTCACTAAAAATACACGCTATTTATTTTTTTTGCTACGTCACCTGGATTGTAGTATTGATATCGGTTGGGTCACACGTTGTGAGAGAAGCGAACAGCACCAAAAGTTCCCTAGACGCATGTCCAGGCAATGGCCTAAGAACTCTTCCAGCAAAATCTAGTGTGTTCTGTAATGATGGCTCTCCTGTCAATGCCAGTGTTGTCAAACTGTTGAGAACATGAATAATAAGGTCAAGTTATATATTTGGTGAAAAGTTACACAAAACATTTTTCAAAGAATGAAGATGTACCCTTAGTACGATTTTGATAGTTTTCGAAACAATCAAACGTTTTGTAAGCCTCCATCCATTACAGTAAAGCGCCAGGAAAGGCGGGAATGTGAAGTAACTATTACAATGTATGGAGCTTTAGCATTAGATTGTTTCGAAAACTATCAAAACTCATACTAAAGGTACTGAACTAGAATGTTTTTAAAATATGTGTCAACAGTGTGATAGCAATTCCATATTCCATAGCATTCTTTATCTCACTGTTAGGTATAGGCTTTTCTTTTGCTGTCCCATCTGTCTTAGTAATTTGCCTAACTAGCATTAGTATTTCAAAAATGAGGAAAATTTTCTTATTGAAAATATTGATTTTTATTGATATTTCATTTGCAATTTGCTTTACATGAATCAATGTAAAAACTAATTATAGTGCATCTCATGGCCTTTCATTTGACAACCTAATCAACCATATCAGTGCAGTACCAGTTATTATCTAGATATATTGTTTAATAGATTAGGCTCAGACACCATCTTTTTGACGTCATAACTCTGCCTGTCCCCACTTTTTGCTTCAGGACTAGCAGTTTAGTGATCTAGAGCCATACCATCACACCAGTCGTAAGTATATAGAAGCTAGGAAAGAAGGCTACGAAAATCAGGAATGAGACAACTTTTTGTCAATTAACCTATACACTATTTAGCCATCACTACAACCCAATTTTACAGTACACTGAATTATAACTTTTAATAGAACATGAATATCTTACCTTTGGACAGCTTTTATATGTTTCCGAACATTCCCAGAGAGTTCAGTAATTCTTTCTGCCCGCTTGTTCTTCATGGCAACTATTCCTAGCTGACTAAGTGGATTCTGGTCAAAGAATTCTTCAACAAACTTTTCAAGAAGCTGAAACAAGACTGTAAAGATTAGCAAACCTCTAATGAACAACACACATCAATCAACAGAACTGCTGAAAAATTATTATATTTAAGTATCCAAATATTGCACCTTTTTAAATAATTTGTTCAGTAGTTTGTCTTATTTAAAAAGATGAATTTGATTTCAAAGGACAAAAAAACTCTGCCTTTGTCATTGAGTTACTTGAACGCTATTCAGCGCTTAGCTTTATTAACTTGGGGCTTAATCATTAGCTTTACCTTAAGAGTACATAAAAACCTCGAAGGTTTTAAGTCTTGCGAGTTCATTGCTTCAGAACAGTCAACAGCTACTATCAAATGCCGCATCATCCCGAGCCGCACAGGGCCTTTGCGAGGTTGCGCCGCTTTTCGCGCGGCTTTCTGAGCGAACTCGGCGACAAGACCTTCCACCAGGCCATCTTCGTCTTCCTTGATAGCTTCCCTGCAAATTTATCATAGTGTAGCTTGATGAGTTCAATCCTACTAACAAAAGCCTATCTCGGCATTGAAATTGGATTGGTTATGATGAGGTGGATATGAACTAGGTAGGTTTTATAATTCAAGGCATTTATTTTAGGCTGAACAAGCTACCTACGCATCCAGTACCCGTATGAATAAATATAATTTATTCGTCCAGTACCCGTACAAATAGTCATTTCCTTTATTTTATAGTAAAAACAGTAGGTGAGATATATTATTTCCACCGAAATTCGTTATTCTAATGAAACATAAATGAACACTAACCAAGTTTTCTCGTAACCCGTCTCCCACCGGTACTCTTTTGGATCCTCGTCGTCTGCCATTATTCCCTTTAGCGTTTATGCACAACTTTTAGTTTAAATATACCTATGCGAACATATTAGATCTATAATTCAAAATACGATTATTGCAAGCAAATTACTGAACTCTAATGAAAAAAACACTCCACTCCAACAATCTCAGCCAACAACATAAAAACCACAGATTACTACTATGTAGCTAGATAAAAACGAACCGAATTTACCGAATCCAACCAAAGGGTGGCCAGGTAAAATTTTCCATTTTTTCCCATATTGTATTTTTTTCCCCCAAAATGATATATTTAGAAGAAAAAACACAAAAAATGGCATGAGACGGAAAAGCAATTTAAAAACCAAGAGCAAAATTGGAAAGAACAAAGATTACGTAGGTAGTAACAAAGATGAACAAAATACTTTTAAAAAAGTATTTATTTTTAAAATGCATTATAATATGCAATTTTCTATTAAACTATTCCAAATGCAAAATGCTTTTGTATTTAGATACTAAATAGGTATTTTGAAAATACTTAATTGAAATAAAATACTTTTGAAATGGAAATACCAGTTTTCTTTATTTATTATTGGGGAGTCTCCAATCATTAAAAAAATACAATGTTTAGAAAAAATCCCGGTAGGATTGAACACAGGTGTTATTTCTTTATTGTTAGATAGGCAAAACAACGACCGGAGGACTATGTATTCGAGAGAATACTTTTAAAATAAAACCCCCAAAATTCCCCAACCTAAATAAAATCCCTAAAATCACGAGAAAAACCTCCAGTCTGGCAACTTTGACCGAACCAAATCGTACGAAAACGAACAAAAACGTTATGGCGGCTGTACACACTCGCCGAGACAGCCCCGGATCTAGGGGGGGGCGAGCCGGGGCCCATGCCCCGGGCGTCAAGCTTAGGGGGGCGCCAAATTCATACTTTACAGACGAATAGACAACTCATCATTTACTAAAATTTTGACCACGGAATAAATAATAGTACAAGTACAGTCATGACCATATCAACTCGACCGATACCCAGAGCGCGGAGTAAGACGTGCTGTACGAACATTTATTATTCGCGAGGCGCGTAGGGCATAGTCAAAATACGCGCCTGCTCGCCAGCAGGAATCGCAGATCGCGGCAGCACGCGTCTGGTTACCGTGCGTGCGAAAGGGATGATATTCGAAAACTCCCTCGTTGATCTCTCTCCACGACAGTGTTTTATTGAACATGTTTGTTGTTTGTCAGGAAAGAAAATACTTGTTTTTTAACAAGTTACCGTTTGAATAAAAACTGAAGGACATAGACGCCAAAACAAACGCGCTCGCTTCGCTCGCATATTTTTGATTAATTATAATCATTACACACACGCCGTAATTAAACGTAAACGTAAAAAACGTAAACGTTTCACACTCATAGCTCCCCACTAGGAATAAATCCTGTGTCGGGGATGCCATGGAACACACACAAAGACAAGGACAACTAGCACCCAGACCCAGAACAGATATTTAAATTTATCATTCAAACATCTGCCCGGCCGGGAATCGAACCCGGGACCTCTGGCTTATAAGGCGGATACACTACCGCTGAGCCAAACAGGCCGACAAAAGCCTAAAATAAATTAAAAAAAAATAGCCTGGCCTTAAATAGTCTGTGTTTAATTTAATAACAACCAAATCAAAATCATTACGCTCGCTACTCGCGTCTTGTTTTTCTTTTTGGTAAGTAGATGCTGACTGTTTTGGAATTGACCGAAAAAATCTTCAATCTATTCGTGTTGGTTGAAATCAAAAGTTTTCAACCAACACGAATAGTGGGTAGTTTCCTTTGTACAGCCTGTCTTAAATTTCTGAAAAACGTCTCACTTTTTTGCGCTCGCTGTTCTTGCGTTTTCTTGATGTTTAATTTCCGTTGTGCATAGTTTGTCAAATATGATCGATCTGTTCTGAATTGATCAAAAATGCCTAAACATTTCTTATTATGATTATTTTGAGCTTTTAGACTTGCTGCGTACAACATACTAAAGGCTTTTTGTAGTTTCCGCTTATTAATCGAGCACTGTTTGTAGGCAGAGCAAATTTATGCAAAAACATTTTCTATTTATCAATTTTTATATCAAAACTTAATACCTACACAAAGCTACCCAAAACGGAGTTAATTGATTTGTCAAATTAAAAACGGTTTTATTTGAATAAATAAGCTTAATACAGAAAGAACAGCGATAGATGCATTATTTCCGCTCTGTTTACGCATTTTTGAGTGCAATTTCGTTTGGAAACAGGCTCTCGTAAAATAAATATGCTTATCCTAAATTGCTAAAAATACGTCTCAAAAATTTCCACATCGTTATTATTTAGTGTTTTGTGTGACGCGCGTGAATTTTATTTTCAAAATGACAGAATATAACTCAAAATTTCGCGCTCGCTGCGCTCGCGTATTCTTGATTTCTGATATCTATTCAATACACTCCGTTACGTAATAGCCCGTCCTAAAAACAAAAGATCTTCAAATCTCTGCGCTCGCTTCGTTCGCGCATTACTATTTATTTTTTAAGGCCACAATTATTTTTGAATTGATTGAAAATATTACAAGTTTTGTACCCGACGCGACGCGAGTGTTGTGTAATTTTCGTTGTGAATAGCCTGACGCGTAAAAATCTATCGTAAATTGATCAAAAATATCTCAAATTTTCGCGCTCGCTGCGCTCGCGTATTCATGGTGCTTGATTTCCGTTATACGTTTAATTCGTAAAAATTCTATGTTTTGAATTAATTAACAATGTCGAAAAATTTCGCGCTCGCTGCGCTCGCGATTTTTATTCATTTATTTGTGCTTTTAAACTTGATGCGTTTAACATCCAAATGCGGGTTGATAAAAACTACTACGAGATTTAAACTTACTTAATCAAGCACTGTGTTGAGCAACTGTGCTTGATTCACAAAGCTCTCCAAAATTGAATTATTTGCTTCATTGAAAAAAAAACATGGTTATGTTTGATTATTTTGAACAAGTGCGGCCCGCCACTATTTCAAATTGTCACTATGCGGCCCGCGTCTGCCAAAAGGTTGCCGACCCCTGATAAAGATGATACAGGTAAAAATAAATATAAGTGGGGCGGGGGGCGGCATTTTTCAGTTTTTGCCCCGCCTAAAAAAAATTGTAGATCCGGGGCTGCGCCGAGACACACCAAGACAGGCCGAGAACGAGTATGTAGACAGTGCATTCGCCTTGTCTCGCTCTCTCGTGCCTCGCCTCGGTCGGTCTCGGTCACTAATCGGTTTTTTGCGCCCGAGTCAGAGGGTCTCGTTGAGTCTCGCGAGGAAAACGAGAGCGAGCATGTACACACTTGTTGAGGTTGTTTATCGCTGAATGTGTTCGCGTTGTTTTAAGTATTTATGTACCTGCTTCTATTGCGGTGCATAGTAACCATCCACCATCTTCTCCTTCGCCATGGCTTAAGAATTTTCTTTCTATGGTAAATAGATAAAAAACCACTGCAATTTCCACGTCCATTGTCACAGAGATCTTCCGTACAAATGAAAAAACGAGTGTGTACACGTATGCTCTCGCCGAGAACATCATCGGCCGAGACTCTCGATGAGAGGCTCTCGACGAGTATGTACAGCCGCCATTAAAATTTACTAAATTTTGACGTTTTTTTCGTTTAATCACCACAGACTAGAACGGAAAAATGTCACTCACGTACCATGCAATGTGTGCGTTCGTTGTAGATGATTGCCGTCATGTGGAAGACTGTGGTAGTTGCGCCTGCGTTTATAAGTTATCCAGACAAGATTTTAGGGTTCCGCTGTTCAAGGACAGACAAAGAGAAGCGGCTATCGGTGTTTACAACTATTAGTACAGACAGATTCACGTAAAAAGAACTCTGGGGGAACGTGGTGTTCGCGCATGGGTGCACTCGTGCACAAAAGTACTAGGCCTATTGTTTTATTTTTGAACTAAACTTTCGCTCGCGGCTTCGTATATTGGTTATTAGTAGGTTTAGATTGAAAAATGTATATTCCATAGAATATCATTAAATAAAATTAAAAACATGTTCAATCTAATTGTCAACATTTCAATTTTTTTATATTACTATTTTAATTTTTTTTCTGAAAGAATATAGTAAAATATCGTATACATATTTCATGTAAAATATTTCATTACTAAAATAAAATATTTCATGTAACATAGAAATATATTTCTATGTAAAACCATTTTGTAACTAAAAACTTTTGTGCGCGATGGTAATTTGAGACTGACGAACCAATGGCGCACTGTTATGCATGCAGCGCGTGACCCGCCCGCCCCGCGCCTCACCTCAAACCACCAAATAGACCCATAAATCGCCTACTGGGGTCGAAAGCAGGTCGTCCCATTCGCAACTCGTCACCCATTCGCAGCTTGTCCCATTCGCAACTTGTCCCATTCTCAGCTCGTCCCATTCGCTGCTCGTCCCGTTCGCAACTCGTCCAATTCGCAGCTCGTCCCATTTATATTTTTTTTACAACTCGTGGTATCGATAAAGATTACCAGGATCTTAATTTGAATGCATGCCATAAGTTAGGGGGTGATTTCAGTATATTATTTTTCTAGTCGAGCTAGTGCTCCATCTTAGACCGCATCGTCGCTTGACAGCAGGCGAGATACGTGACTCTTTATTACTAAGTTGTATTTTAATAGTTTACCTATTTTATGATAATTATTCATGGTAATTCATATAATATTTAAGATTGACTGATTATATTTCAAAGAATGTGAATATTATTTTTTTGTGAAGGATAGTGAAACCACTTACTTGATTTTTGATTAGACATGTTTGTATATGACATTATTATAGTTTATTTATATTTATATACATTTTAAAAAGAATAGGACTAAGCCACATCTGCTTCTGACCCACATGAAGCGGCTTAATACTTTTTTATGAATAAAAGAATTTGAATATTCTTTTTTTATAAAATATTGTGTAAGCACGGGGGACCTATTGAGAATTTTGTTGTATTTTGATAAATGATGATTTAAGTTGAGTTAGTTAGCGAGCCAAGAACGGTACAAGTAGCGAATGGGACGAGTTGCGAAAAAAAATAGAGAACAGGACGAGTTGCGAACAGGACGAGCTGCGAGTGGGACGAGTTGAGATTTGGACGAGTTGCAAATGGGACGACCTGCTTCCGACCCGCCTACTGCGCAGCTTGACAGCCAGAGTTCTTTTTACGTGAATCTGTCTATACTACCTAGTTCGATATTTTTTAACTTTCTCTTTTTTGAAGTCGGTTAAAACTTGGAAGTACAAACTTCATAGTTACGACATTATTGATCACGAAAGTTTTTTGATTTCCCGTCGCGTCGTTTGCCACACTTTCTACGCATACAGAACCCTAACATTTAAGGGTATGAAGACACGTACTTACTCGTCCATGTGAATTTGAGCTCTATTTAAGAATACCAAACCAAGTACAATTAACGAATCTGGACCGGAAACAAGTGTGTCAGAAACTTTTCTGAAAATTTTGTTTAACACTGGCACTAAGGAGGTAACAATAATAAAAAACAGTAACATAAAATACAAAATATTTTAAATTAAGTATAATGTATTCTCAATGTCTTATTGATAATTATGAGATTTTAATTTTACCTTTACAATAATAACAATGGTCTTCAGGTTTATGTACCACAAATTTAGTAAATAAACAATACTGTATCACAAATGCTGAAACTTTGTTTATAAATAAGTCCTTACATTCTTAGAAATTACATTTAAAGGTACCTAAGTATCAGAAAGCAGAAGACAAATGTATTGTTTAGTAGTTATGTATTGAAAATTATAATATTTAACAGAAATAATCGCCAGCTCTGCTATTATCTCATTGCAACTTACATCTAAGTGTCCAGACATTCTACATGTGGCAGAAAGCTAGCCATAATAGTAGATGTATGTTCATAAGTTTACGATGGAATGATTCAAAGCATTTAATCAGCTTTCATTGTTAGATGTTTTTGGTTTCTGCCTCCTGCCGGGAAGTTGTTGAACTTGAAATGTGGCTCTTAGTAGGTATTGCAGTTGTTTGGGTCACTCGGTGGCAGCCATGGCGCGTGCCTGGGCTCGCACTCTTTTGTCGTACTCTAGTCGATTTTGACTGAAAAATAAAAAACATTTTTTGAAAATGGCGACACTGACAAGAAGATTGCCTGATTTGGATGCAGAGGTGTAGCTACCACCATATCAATGATATGGGGCCCCATGGGATATAGGGGCCCCGAATGTGTGTGAAAAATATGTTGTAAAATGTTATCCTTTTGGAGCCCCCAACAAATTTTTATACAGGGCTCGTCTAAGGCAGCTTGCCTTAGACACCACTGTTTGGATTTAACACAAGATATTCTTTTATCCCAAAAAGACAGAAGTAAAATTCAAAAATTGCACACCTATTACACAATATTAGGACATAAAGCTACTAGGTCTGCCCCTGTTATAATTACAGTAAGTTGCTTTACTGGTCCCTTTTTATCCACCAATCACAGTTACAAATTACAATGAATACTGATCACAACTTGCATAGAATTGCACATTATATATCATACAGTTCAGTCATAATATATATCTTGGTTCTTAGTAACTACAGAAGTATAATTACTGAAATGACCAGAAAAATGACTTACGGTAATTATAATAACGGGGGCAGAGTTGTTATTTAGTAGCTACACCTGTAATTTCACTTACTATCCTATGGAAACTGAAATTTACCAGGATTTAGTCAGCATATTTATTCAGAGTACAAAAACTACTTCTGTAACTTATTTGAAACATACATTATTCTCGATAACTGTCCCAGCACTATTTCAGGCTTTTGAATAATGTCAGTTTAACACTTTGGCTGCGGTGAGTAATCACATGCGCTAGCCCCTGGCGCGGTTAATAGTCAAACACCTTGTTTTTTACACGCCTGGCGAGTGCAGCCGCATTCGCGTCGCGCAAAAGAAATCACAGGGTATGTGTTTCCCGCAGCCAAAGTGTTAATCATCTTACATTGAATAGACGATAGTGCGAGTCACAATGATGCTTTCTACAAGTATTGTCTGAACAACTCACCAGTAGATTGTGTAAGCCTCAGCCTGTGCAGGATCTTTGACATTTGGTTCGTTGAGCAAATCTTGAATACCCAGAAGTATCTGCTTGATTGTAATGGCGGGACGCCAATCTTTTTCCTCATCAAGTAACGAGAGACACACTGTGCCTGACGGGTACACGTTGGGGTGGAACAGAGGGGGCTCAAACTTGCATTTTGGAGGGCTTGACGGGTAATCGTCTTTAAATATCATACGCAGCTTATATAGCCCACCTTCCCAGGGAGTCTGCAATTTTAGTAATTAAATTTTAGCACTACAACACTTTCAAAACATATTGTTATTATGTATCTTATTAGTACATTGAAGCCATGATGTATGCAAGTAGGGTTTCCATCCGTCTGGATTTGTTCGGACATTTTCAGACTTATGGGCTTTTGTCCAGCTTTTTGGGTTTGGAATTTGAGTAATAAAACATACACAAGCAGTATCAAATCAGTCAATTCCCGTTCGTGTAATGTGCCTGGGCAGTGCGCGAAATAAAATTGTCGACATGAAGTTTTCAAGTTTTTTACATGTCCGGACTTTTTAAATTTTCATATGGTAACCCTATATGCAAGTGACACTTAGGTATCACATCAAGACACAAAAGTTGACAATTTTTTGCAAATTATGCTGGTGTTTGGAGACAGTTTCAAATATTTATAAGGCATATGTCTACATACTCGTTTTAAAGCAGCAGGACCAGTCGCAAACAATTCTGCATAAAACATTCTAGAATACTAACCCCCTTTTTTCCGGGAATCGCGCATTCCCATGTCATAAGATTCAGAGAGCCATCAGGATTCTTCATAGGCCTAGCAACGAATCCCTGAAAACAATTTCTAAGTAAAATTATCAATTCAAACAGTCATTACAACGGTGACGAGACTCGTGCACTTACAAAAGGGTGGTCCTTACGCCAAGCTTTTCTTTCTTCGGCTAAACGTGCACTCGCTATGCCCGACATTTTCTGAAAAGAATACGACTGCTCATTCTGTTTCACTAAATGAACAGTTTTGTAGATAATATATTTTTAATACTTACAATCTAATAGATAACTATTTCAAAATATACGAAAATAAATTACAAGGCGCGAGAAAAAGGCGTCCCACAAAAAGCCACGGTTGTTCAGAATCGCACAGACTAAAAAAATAAACTAAAAATATAATGGAATTAATTCTTTTTCACTGATTGATGTTTGTCTATTTCTATCCTTGCATGACCAATCATGAAACTTTCTTACAGTTGTAATCGTGCTATGACTGGTTAAATGGAAAGAAGCGATCGTTGATTGGTAGATGACAGAATGAACTGTTAACTCCAGAGATAAAATATTGTGATATAGATAACAAACGATCACGCATACACATTGCTGCAAATAATGTTGCAAATGTCAATACTACAATACGTTCTTCAGACTAAACTTAATATTTATATCCATACTGCTGTGGATAGCAAAAAATACCGTAAAATAAACTGCTGGTCTGCCTGGCTTTGAGCAAAAAAATTGGCTATAACATCGTCAATATAATCTCGCCGCGAGCCCCACCATTAAAAAATCTCCACTTCACATATTATTATAAATTCACATTGCAATTTGTGCATGTATATTTGCCGAATAAAAACGGGACGCAGCTATGCAACTTGCATAGCTTAGCTGCATCCTAATTATTTGGCCAAAACGCAAATATAGCGGTGTGAAGTGCTGCCATTGCAGTTCGCCAACTATGGGTCCACGCAAATGGGCCACCGACTACAGCCACCGGTGGCAGTTGCGGGCCATAATATATGAAAAAAGGTGTCAACTGCTTGCCGCTGGCCACTGGTGGCTGTGGTCGGTGGCCCGTTTGCGAGGAGCATAATATTAAACCGTGGGAGTGAAACAGATTGAATTCGAATTTGCTCGCTCTCGTAGATTTTACAATGCCATTTGTCGACATGGACATTATGGGATAGATCAATCTTAGAATAGAGCCTAAGTAAGGCCTTCCTCCTAAAATTATTTATGCGAAAGTTTGTACTATCTAAACCGATTTTGATAAAAGGAACAGAGATAGCTTATACACCTACCCTAAATTGACAATAGACCCAAAATCCAAATACTTTTGATAATACATCCTCTCTTATCAACAGACCATTATTTAACCACTACATGTACATGTGATCATCAACATTGTCTAGGGCTACTAGGGAGATTTTATTTAGGTAAATCTATGCAGTCTAGAATATAATAAAGAAAATAAATAATAAATCTTTTAATTAATATCTAACGCAGCTGATGATTAAGCGCAGCTGGCGGCGCCATCTCGCCATTGCTAGGAACGTATGTAACGTATGGTACGGCAGCAGGGTAGCGCGGGGGCGGCGCCGAGGCAGGGGTGGGTGCAGAGTATTGCACCGGCGAGGCCAGCCCCAGGCCGTTGCTCCCGACCACATGGAACGCAGATTCACGAGTGTCCGATGCGACGCTGTTTTGCAGTAGTTTTAGTATCGAAGCGAACATCAACTCAGTTTCCAAAGATGGTGTTCGTGTCAGTAACTCCAGGCGAGTGGTTAAGTTGGACGATGCTCTTACAGGTTCCTCGCTGAGCTTTTTGAGTAGAATATCCATTAGCTGGAATAGGAACTGCTTTGGAACGGTCGCCGTGGGACTGTTACTATATGTAGATGACGAACTTGAGCCGATCACGTCGCCCGAAGGAGTGTTTTTGTCCATTAATTCGATCAGCAAGGATCTCAGTCGAAAATTGTCGTTTTCGTATTTGTCAATTGTCTGTTCATAAATGCGTTGTCTGTACTCTTTCTCTCGCAGGAGCTCTTCAATTTCTTGTTGTTCTACGGCACTCCTGAAGTTTTCCTCGTTACAAGAGCTGCAAGGGCTGCCAGTGGAGTCTTCAAGTTTCATCATTTTGCTTGGTCCAGCTTCTGGCTCTAGTTTTACAGGTCTTTTCGGACAGGACAGGCCAGGTAACGAGGGTGGTGGCCTGCTAAGGTCGTATAGAACTGGTAGGTTAAACTGTGAAGTTGACAGCTGTGGTTGCTGCAGTTGTGGACAGGGTATAGGGTACATGTTCGGCACAGAGTGCTGCAATGGCTGAAAAGCTGAAAAGCTAGAAGGCATCACAGAATGCATGTTGTTCTTCACAGTCAGTGGCATTTGTGTATGCGGTAGCTGATCCAGTCGTCTACCACTTGGCACAGGCGCCGAAGTCATTGTTGGGTGCATGGAGACCGACATGTGAGGCATAATTTGCGGGCCCGTGCAGGCAGGGCCGGGCACGGGGGCAGGGACTGGAGCAAGGGCCGGCAGCGAGCTCGGTGGCGGCGGCGGTGGGGGCTGCAAGATGTACTCGCTCATGTACATAATCTGAGAATACGGCTCCAGCGCTGCTTCAATCGAGGCCGATATGGACGCGTACCGCTTGGCTAGCACGGGTGGAATCACGCGATTTGTCTTAGACAAATTTTCCTCTTCGAGGAAATACGTACACTCTGGTTCAGTGACTTCGGTCTTAAACAACCAGTGAGTAGGACAAAGTACAATGCAGCTTTTCCTAGGAAATAAATAACATTGTCAAAACTACCCCCTATTTTTAAACAGTTTTTTCATAGAATCTTAATGTGTCGGCGTAGCTTGACGGCCTATACGGTTTGACGGCGAAAAAATTCGGCCTTTCAAAAACAGTAAGTCTGTTAAGCCATGTCGTTTCTATTTTCAGTCCTCTATTGGCTGATTATTAAACGACGCTAGCTCCTATTGGCTGTTATATTCATGTTTGATAAAAGAAAACCGACTTTTTCGGCTATTCACTAGATCGTAGGTACAACGTGTCGGCCAAATGACTATCCTTCATTATTTATTCGATTCTTGAAGTGATTTGGTGTATGTTGCGTTCCTTTCCTTGGCGTTTTTAATTTTGAAAAAACATAGTTATTTCTTATTTGTGTTTGTGTTGTGCTGGTAAGTGTCAAGTCGCTGTGACGGTGTCCTAATTATTGTGAATTTTAATTACCTACAAAATCGTACTATGTTTATGTTCAAAAATTAAAATGAAAGCGTCTAATTTTAACACGGCGATAGTGCAAGCGGACAGCGGTCGTGTCATGAGTTGCAACGAGAATATTGTGCAACTTTTCTATTTTATTTGTAAAATAATACTTTTAGATCGGTAAGGTTTTGTGGAACACATTCATTATTAAACCTGCCATCAATAACTTGAATTATTGAAATTATTCACATTGATATCAAATTTGGCGGGAACGCAGCGTTTAGGTTAAGTATCATAATTATGTTTATTTACCTATTTAATATACAAAAACTATTGAAGAACTATTTTTATTTTAAAGAGACTTGAGACATCATGACTTCAGTAGAAGAAGGCGAATCTACAGCAGAGGACGTCCCAATGGGAAACCCAGATGAAATCACCAAAAATCCTTCTGCCCTTAAAGGTAAACATAAATTAAAAAAACTAAAAAACACGCTTTGTTTAGTGTATTGTCATCGGTCTTCGATATATCAACAAAGTTTGAAAGAAATTTGACCGTTTAAAGTGGGTCAAAAACGCTCCCAAAGGATTCGGTTACATGCATATGATGCATACATACATACATACAGGTGAAACTAATATAATAATAAAAGTGTGTTAATAAAAAACGACATTTTTGCATTTACCTGTTTGAGTTAAGTTCACTATCGCCTTAAAACTGATATTTTCGGTGTCTATAGCTGTATGATCTAGTTGTGGTCAAGCTTTTAATAAGCTAATAATGATAACTACATATTATGTATTAACTTAATGAATATCTTGCTTCGTAGAAGCCAATGAGCAAATGGCAACTCTAGATGTGCTGGTTTGTGGCCAGTGTCATTCGGCATTTCACTTTGTTGAGGAATTCAAAGAACACAAAGATGTCAACAACTGTACAGGAAAATCTCCAGTGAGAGACAGTGTAAGTATTTCACTATTGGCCTTGTTTCTTAGTATGAAGATGAAGTTACAGTAAATATGTTGTGTTATTTTATTGCATGAGGTGGCTCTGGCACCGTTGTCATCATCACAAGAGCTTAAATCTTCTTCTTCATTGATCGTACCATCTTTGCCACTTGAGCAGTTGTGCCAGCGACCCAGGGCCTCGCTCCATTATTTGAAGGGGCGGACAAATCGCCCCGATTCCGAATAAAAATGATGTGTTATTTCTCAAGAATACTTATACTAATAAAATATTTCAGAATGAAAGCAAAGCTCAAGTATGGGCATTTTTGCTATGGAAATGTTCATCAGTACGAGATGGATCTACCATCACAGACAACAGCTGGAAGTTGTACCAGCAGTGGTGTCGCATGGCCGAGGCACAGAGGACGGCATGGATCACAGCAGGGGCTAATGTGCAGTCCCTGTCTAAATATGCGCATGCTAAAGTTGTAAGTCTATTCCAAACTGATAAATACTTAAACAGGGTTATACAGAAAGGGTATGCTAAGCCAAAAAAGGCTCTTAGTACACATCATTATGAAAAACTTTTAATATGAGACCAACACGGAATTCGCGGAAAAAATAAGCTGAAGCACTCAACAAAACGCAGCTAATGTGTTTTGTTGAGTGTCATTGACATTTTTCTTAGCATACCCTTTCTGTATAACCCTGTGTACCTGGTAGAATTTAAGTACTGATAGCTCATAGCTGTATAAATACTTGTATCTATGATCAAATAGTTGTACAGAAACCAGCATCAGATTCCCGATTTTTCCGAATCGGGTAAAAAACTTGAAATATATCTGATACCACCAGATAAATCACTTTGACCAAAGACTATAAGTATCTTAACTATGAGTATTCTTAGGATTAGTCTTTTATAAAGACCTTGTGAAGCTTTCGCACCAACTCTTTTGTGTGCTGTTTGTAGGCCTTAATCCAAAAGAAACATCATTTGTTGCATAATAAATCTATTTGTATTAAACAATTATGTACTATGAAAATTTAATGAACAATTAGTAAAAATTTTCAACCTTATTTCAATGGCACCAATGACGTTATTCGTTTACCGCAATCGAGTCCGATCAACATCATTCGTGCTAGTAGAAAAGGGGCTACATGAGTGTCAAAGCATTGTTTTGTAGTATTGTTGATATTGATACATTTCTAGATGGAATTGAAGCCGGACGACCAACTCGTTCCTGTTCAAACACCTGCAACTGATGTCAAGAAACGAGGAAGACCTAGAAAAGTCAAAGTGGTTCGTAAATGCTGTATTAACTAAATAGCGATGGTAAAAGGCTGCACCTTCATAGCATATTGCTTCTTTAAACCTAAATAATTAAAAAATAACTATTGGTTTCCTTCCTTACTGCATAATTTTCAATCATACTTTTGGAGAGTCTCTTACTTTAACTTGGAATTGGAACTTACACATTAATGCAATCCTTTTTCAGATGTCCCAACTATGTTAACAAAATATCAGACAGGTGACCAATTAGAATCATGCAAATAAATTTAGAGCTGTCATTGGTTGAAAAACACCATATTTGTTTTGCAAAGTTGAATATCTAAAATATTTAATGGCTATGGTTTAACTTAAAATTTGTCACAGCATGTTCAGATGACCTCTGTCTTGCAGGAAGACGAGACACAGCCCTCGGGTGAGGAAAGTGATGGTATTGCCAAACCAAACACTATTGCCAGAAAATTGTCAAACATCCAAGCTTCCAAGACAAAGGTATCATTCTTACTGGTTTTTAAGTTCTTAACCAACCTTTTCATATAACATTTGTATAGCTTAGAGGTGATTTTTATGCATGATAACATAATATTGATTAGAATTAATATTGTTATTACAGTCACACACTTTCTCGTCGTTCCTCTCCGTCGCATTCTATCTATCTAGCTCCCCTAGCCAAGTTGCAATCTACGATCGCAACACTATAGAAAACTAAGACAATGTATAGGAATGTCCAAACCGTTTAACTTAGTCCTCGCCTGCGCGGTACAGAGGCGCGGGGGTATGACGACAAAGGGAACTGAGAGAGGTGCGGGCGGTGGGCGCGTGTGTATAAATAATTTATTTAAAGATTCTGAATGTATTCGATTACTCAAACCCCGACTCGTACCAATGAGTTCTTTGTGTAGTTCACGCAAAAAGGGCCGATTACCGGCCTAGTTGCGGAAAAAGAGCCCGCTCTTTATCTTTATTCGATTACTGAAATGTCATTTCCATAAATTGTCTTAGTTTTCTATAGCGTTTGCGATTATGGAATTGGATCTTGGCTAGGGGGGCTGATCTAGACTAGATAACAGTAACTACGTAACAGTGGCAGATTTACACATCTGCCACCAGGCTTTTAAAAATTTGCCACCTCTACTAACATCTACAATTCGATACACTCTTTAGTAATAAATCTACAATCTATTATGTTCGACATAAAAAAAATTGGCCCTGAATTTGCCGCACTTAAAATCTGCCGCCTTGGGCTCCAGCTTCCTCAGCCTGCTGGCAAATCCTCCAGTGCTGCTTAAGTAGTATGAGGACATGAATTTCCCCCCAGGAGTTGAACGAGTGCGTCCGCAACGCGCAGGAGCGCGTCCCGCCGGAGGAGCGCATCGCGCGGCGCACGGAGCGCGGGGAGGCCGAGCCCGGCGAGTTCGTGGTGGAGAAGATCCTCGCCAAGCGGTTCAACCCGCGCCGCAAGCAGTACGAGTACCTGCTCAAGTGGGAGGGCTATCCGCAGTAAGTCAGCATACGCTATGTCACTTGCGCATTTTGTACGCCTTTTTCATAATTTTTGACGTGTCTAATAAATCGATGAACGCCGGGTGCACGCACAGAAAAGTGTCCCGTTAAGCTCATTGTCCCGTTACGCTTATTGTTGGTTAGTATGCCATGATTTTATCAATGTTTTGTTATGACGTCACGTTAAACTTTCGTCCGTAAACCGACTTTACAGACAACCAATTTTTTTATTGTTTGATAGGCTTGCGTTTGACCGCTATCTTGCTTGATGGAAAGCAATGATGCGGTCCACGACGGAGCATGCTTGCCTTGAAGAAACCTATTCACTTGCGACACGAAATCACCCAAATGCTTTGTTTTTTAATGTTGTAACATGTATGATACGAGTAAACGTGAATCAGCTCTCAATACTATGTCTCCCCCAGTGAACAGAACACGTGGGAGCCGGTAGAGAACATGGAGACTTGCAAGCACCTACTGGAAGCATTTGAGAAGCAGCTCGCTCGACAGAAGGAGCTCAAGGCTCTGCACGCGCAGCAACAGCAGCAGCAACAACACCCTATACAGGTACACGCGCAGGGGTGCACGGAACCGATATGTTAAACTGAAAGGGGGTCGATGTACTCATTGTTACTCATAAAAAATCGGTTCAAACTCAACTTCGCTTGTGACGGGCACTATTATTATATTTATTATTTATTGTCCACTTTGATTACACAATTTTTTCTCTTCTTTAGGTGAAACAAATCTCCACACCGACGCCTCAGGTGGTCAAACAAGTGATCAAGAAATCAGAGACTCCAGTTATGACGCCGTCAGGGTGAGTATCTATTTTCTCGGCAACTACAAATTTACATGTTTCATTGTCTGGCGTGATTTAGAGAACGAACGGGATAGCTCTTCGCGCCAAACGGCTGAACTTGCCTTGATTAAATATTTGGCAGGGAACAATGAGCATATTGGAGACGGTCATACGCGGACTTATTTATGTTAAAAAACCTGACTGCATGCAGTATACGTGTGACTGATCGTCGTTATACTAGTAAAGTGACGTTGAGTGGAAAAATGAATGCGCCATTTTAAGTTGACATGATCTTTATAATAATTTACCCCATGTATACAAGGCCATGTATGTATGTTATAAGAAAAGGGTATGTTAAGACTAAAAAGGCTCATAATACTTATCATTATGGATAACTTTAATTATTATGGGACCAGCCCGGAAATCGCGAAAAAAATGTTCCATACATTTTGCCGAGTGCCATTGACATTTTTCTATGGAACAGTTGTTTTTTTTTTCGCGATCTCCGGGACGGTCCCGTAGTAAAAGTTGTTCATAATGATGAGTATGTACTATGATAAACTAGAACAAGGATGACAAATCAATGACACGCGTTCCATTGGTGACACGCGACAACATATTTTAGGCACGCCACCACCCAATTATCACTAGGCAAGATTATTTAACGGCACGTCTCAAGCCTCATTAAACTTTTTTTTTACAAAAATTGGCTTGTTGGTTCGTAAAGGTTCGCCACCCACGTGACCTAGGATATTTCAAGTGTCTAACCAGTCAACCTGTTAATGTAGGCTTGCGTTTGACCGCCATCTCGCTAGATGGTAAGCGATGCGGTCTACGATGGAGCACGCTCGCCTAGAAGAAACCGATTCACTCGCGACTTGAAGACACTTTTAATATCACTTTCGATCGGGGAACATCCACTTATGCACTTACGCTTTATGCAACCCTTGTCCCTGCAGCCGCCTCCAGCGCACCAGCAAGGTCCGAGCTCTCGACCAGGTGAAGGCGTGGTGCGGCGCGGAGGAAGGCGAGCCGCTGCCCAAGAAAATGAAAAAGGAGGTCTCCAGCGACGACGACTACTATTCCGACGGGGAGACCACCAAGTGTAAGTTGAACCAGGGATGTAACGGAGGTCATTTTATCGGAACCGAACGAAGGCGGAGTCGGAGTTTTTAAAATTGATTTATCGAAGTCGGAGGTCCAACACAAAAACAGATCACTGTAGGTTTGGATTAAAAAACAAACACAAGGTATAAAAAACTAAGGAAAGGAAAGTAGGAAAGGGCTTGTTTAGTCCAACTCGAAACCTGTCAAGAAAACATAAACTTAAAAATAACTGACTTTTTTACCTTACAATCTTTGCCAAAGCGAATTTCCTTAAAGATCTTCAGCATTCCGGCATAAAAAAATGTCAATTGACTGAAGTAAAACTCAATTATTGTAGTGAGTCGAAATCGCTCCGCTGACGCCTTACGAGGCTAACGGCGGCAACTCGACGGTGGAGAAAGGTAAAATTCTGACAGTTTCAAATGACTCATTATAATAATTAAGTAAAACAGTTACAGTGGACAAGAAATTGAATGGCCAGTCGTCGCCGAAGGCGTCGGTCGACTCAGAGCTGGTGAAAACGCTGGGGCTCAGCGGAAAGGGCATGCCCAACATCAAGGGTGTCATCAAAGTCGATCCCAAACATATGCCCAATCTCAGTACAGGTACGCGACTACATCACTTTGGCCTGTAACCTTTGTTCAACTAGGGCATTTATGTCGCTCGGTATAATATTTGAAAGATACATTTGTTGAACAACTTTTCATACAAATATAATGAGTAAAAGCATTTAATTCGAATAAGGGTCACGATTCAAAATGAATAGTTTACCTACATGTCAAATTGTCAATACATGGGCTCTCCTGCAATTTGGTCTGACCAATATAATAATTAACACAGACATAAATGGCACAGTTGAATAGTTTCTCCCATCGATATATTGCCATCCACTATAAACTTGACCACATATTTTTCCTTGGTGCAGGTGTGTACATAATGTCGAAGAGTTCTGGAATCATGAAAATTGACTCGCCCGGCAAAATTGGCCCAGGACTGCCTAACATTGACCAAGACGTGATCAGAAAACAGATTTTAGCGGCTAAACAGGTATTTTACCAGTCTCACTACCTATACCTTTTTTATTACCAAATTAACATTTTGGCTGGCAAACACATCTTGTGTTTTCCTTTGCGCGACGCGAGTGCGGCTGCGCACGCAGTTCGCTAGTTTAACACTTTGGCTGCGACTAGTAATCACATGCGCTTGCCCCAGGCTAGGCGCGGCTAATAGTCAAACGCGTTGTGTTTTACGCACCTGTCTCGGCTTTGTACGGGTATAAAATATAGTCTATGTTACTTGCTAATAATGTAGCTTAAAATATTGGTGATATAATTTTTAAAATCATTCCAATGATTTTTGACTTTGTTCATTACAAACATACAAATCTTTCCTATTTGTAATATTAGTGAAGATTTAATTTATACCGCCCTATAAGATCATGATTATGTAAAAAAAAATATTTAAAAAAATTAAACAACTTTTTTCGCAGAAAAAGCAGGAAGAAGCTAAACTGTCGCCATTGAAATCAACGCCTTCGCAGGTATGTTAACGTGGACAAGTTCCTAATAAATGTATTTGTCTCATAGATTTTAGTAATCTTATAACTGTTTTTGTATCTTACCAGATTTTAGTAATGCAATTTTGTTTGTCCTATTTAATGATTATACATTGGGGTAAACGAATTCTAGAGTAGCGTTTAAGCAAACATAGTGTAGAACTCGCAGCCAGGTGTCATGGCCTGGCTTAAATCGCCGGGCGTAAAGGATATAAATAGCTGTCAATCGAGCTGAAACAAGCGAATTATTCCCGATCAATTAGTGGAACTGGCATACAAATGGAAGGTCTACATCCAATGGTGGGTAATAAAATACGAAAGAGAATGCTGGCGCTTATTTCAGTTCTAAGTTGGCTCCCAAATATGTAAAATCCACAGTTATTGAGAGGTTATCTCCTCTTGTTCTTATTCTGAGAGATTCTAATGGCTTAATTGGGAAGTGGCATGTCAAGGACTTGAAATCTTAATTATAACTTTATTTTTATAATTCAACTTTTTTTTTATCTGTAATAATTTTCTGTAAATACTTCCCAAGGAAATCTAAGAGGAACACCTGTTATGGGCAAATGTGACGTTTGACATCAGGCAAGCGATTTGCTCGTCTCGTCACTCAATTGCATAAAATAAATACTAACTGTTATAATATAATAACTCAATAATCATTTTTTAATACCCAGATAAAGAAGACATACGGCGGGCCCGGGCAGCAAGTGACGGAGAAGACTATAATTACACCCTCGGGACAGAGAATCATCCAGCGCACCATCCAGCGGCCCATCGGGGGAAACCATGAAATCAAGTCGCCTGTCAACTTACTGCAGTCCAAGAAACAAGTCATACAGGTATTTTTTTAGATCCCAATATCGACTTCATAAAAAAATAAAAAAGTCTACCGTGGTTCAGTGTGCTCGCGATGCAACCAACCGCTAGAAGTGGAGAGTTAGACGCGCAGCAACCATGGAGGGTGTCGAAGGCAGCGAGAAGCCT
Source organism: Alcis repandata (assembly GCA_949125135.1). Lineage (NCBI taxonomy): Eukaryota > Metazoa > Arthropoda > Insecta > Lepidoptera > Geometridae > Alcis > Alcis repandata. The sequence continues at coordinate 7,129,201 of OX421239.1, read as the reverse complement.
CCTTGTACCAGCATTAAAACCACGATCACTCTGCCAAGAGTCAACGACTAAAAAGAAAAGGATGTCAACGTAGTTCAGTTCATTGCTGCCTATCAGCGCTCCACCGTCCGAGCGGGAGTTTTATGCAATATCAAGTTAGAAGTTTAAAAAGTGCGGGCGGCGGGAGCGCTTAGTGTGATACACACGCGCCCACCGCCCGCACCTCTCTCAGTCCCCTTTATCGTCAAACCCCGGCGCCTCTGTACCGCGCAGGCGAGGACTAAGATAAACGGTTTCGCTATAGTTTAGATCTGTCAAATATAGCCTTCAAACTTGGGCCCATTGTGTCTTATAAAGTATTATTCGTTTTGAAGTTCGTAATTTGAATTTTACGATGTGAGAGTAGATAAGTGTTTATTTTTAGAATGTTGTGTTATTCCCCAGGGCGACAGTCTCCTGCGGCGCGGCAGCGCGCGCGGGCGCGGGCGCGGCGGGTACGCGGTGGCCACGGCCGCCGGGAACATCGTGCGCATGCGGGAGAAGCAGACCAGATCGGCGTTCGACTTCGAGGTCAGTACGCGGAGTCGCGGACTCATTGAGAAAACACCTCGAAAATTCACTCAATACCATGAGTAACGAATCCATCTCCTGGATCCTCATCTCTTAGACTTTTGGAGACTACACCTCCAAGTCTGTATTTGACGATCGCCAACGTTTCCTGTCCTTAGCAACATAAACATTACAATCTAAATCACATTCTAAATGCGAAAGGGTTTTTGTTTATTACGCTTTCATGCTTTAACTACTTACCCGATCATTATACAATTCTGACGTTGTCAAGGGTACAAAAAAGGACATACTTTATAGCACCACCACCAACATCATCACCGTATTTTATCGCCGCGCGGTTGTAACAGCAGGGGCGCAAGAAGTTAGTGATTCGTACAGCCAAGGAATGGAACAGAATGCCAGCATCCTTGTTTCCTGAGAGATACAATCTTGGGCTTTTCAAGGTCAGAGTGAATAGGTATCTTGTAAGCCTGCGTGCTTCATCTTCGACTACATCGTCGCTTACAACGCGGACTTATTCACGTTAAAATAAATAATAGTTCAAAAAAACTTAAAAAAACACGCTTTGTTTAGTGTACTGTCATCGGTCCTCGATATATCTACAAAGTTTGAACGAAATCTGGCAGTGGGTCAAAATCGCGCCCAAAGGAGTCGGTTACAAACTTACAAGTAAAGCTAATAAAAAACGTGTAAAAAAAAAGTTAAAAATGACTACGATATGCACTGTTTAAAGTGTACTATACCGCAGGTGGAATACGGCCTAATCACCCTTCGAGGGTAGACCTGTATCCCAGCAGTGGGAGGATTAAAGGTTACATATATATGTGTGTATATGTATACCTCAGGAAGACGCAATTTCGTCCGACACGTCGGACGGCATCGAGGACCCATTCCCGAAGCAGCTGGGCCCGATCCCCCCGAAGAGCCCCGAGCGGCCGCTGACGCTGGACCCGGGCTCGGGGCGGCGCCTGGCGCGCGCGGAGGGCGAGCCCACGCCGCCGCCCACGCCCTCGCCGCCGCTCACGCCGCCGCCCACCACGCCGCCGCACCAACCTACCATGCTCATGAAGGTACGGTATTGTCAACCGACAGAAACAATTTTATTGTACATTACAAAAGTATTTATTTTTTAGCATTTCTATCTAACCAATCGGGCTCTCCATCAATCGGCAAAAAAAGCCACATAAAAAAACAAAACATAAAAAGAGTATTAGCAGCAGTTAAAGTGTTATTCGTATATTATGGCGATGAAAATCCTTCGTATTATCATTATTTGTATTATGTAACAGGTGGAGATGTCTCCGGGCGGCACGACGGGCATGCTGGTGCAGGGTGACGGGGCCCAGCCCTCATTACCCATGCTTACAGATGAGGACGGAGTAAGTATTCCACTTGTGTGATTCCATGTTGAAATGCCATAAAGTACCTGCTGTTTTATAAAATTATTGATTGATTTGATCTCGGCCCACCATCTTTCTACTTTAAAGTTAGTTCTACATAAACTTGTTTAATCTTTCTACTAGCTGCGTCTTGCGGCTTACCCGAGATTTTGCGATTTTCTATATGTTAACACTTCAAGTTTTTACCTCATGAAAGAGTAGCAAACTGACAAATTTTTATTTGTCATTATCTTTTGATAACTAATTTCTTCAGGAATTCGTAATTTGATTGTGAAGTTCTGCTTTACTTGTTGATCTAATATTATCGATAATCTTCCAGACCGAAGTGAAAGTAGAAGGCACAACAGTGAAGCAGTTATTAGAGGAGGGAGTCGACGACGGAGAGGAGGAGGTCGGGCTGCAGCTGCACGCGGGCCACCCGCCCATCATGATCCGGGGGGAGGATGGGGTGCTGTACCAGGTTAGTATCCTCTCAGATATATCTCTCTGAGATCTGAAATATGTATTTCTCTGTCTGAATCCGCGGTCAACTTTGGAAGCAATATTTTGTATTAAGACTTATCATATGATTTTCGCATTCTTGATGTGTTAGTATTTTTGAGGACTATCGTAAAACTGTATTAGAATAACGTGATTTTTGATGTTAGAGATGAGTCTCCGAACATAATGCTTATAGTAACACCTATGTATGTAAAGTTTCATCTATGAACATTTTACTCTAAGCAATAGATCTGAAACAAATGTGTCTTAAGTATTTCATTCACTATTGAAGAAGAAGAATCATTCATGAAACTTTTTTAAAAATGGCGGCCTATGCCTTGCTCTCCATTTGTAATTGGTAATTTTGTCGCATTCAGGTGGCGGGTGAGAATGAAGACGGTCAGACGTTGCTAGTAGCGGCGGAGGGCGTAGAGGGCGCCATGGAAGGTGTGGAAACAGCGCAGGAGGGCGAGGGAGACGTCATGTACGTCACCAGGGAGGATGGACAGGTTAGTAGGAAGCACTTTACTATGTGGTTGTCTTTATGTACTTTATTAATGACCTGATGTACTTCATACCACCTAAAATTAAAATTTAGCTGTTTTTTTGCATTTTTTTTATTCAACTTGCCGTATTATGTATGTTTGTTTCAAATCTTAGAAGCTGAGTTCGAACCATTTCCTGAAGTTCGATTGGACTAATTTTGGGTTCTTTTTTTCTAAATCTCCCGAGTATTGAGGCAAAATTAAGGTTTTTGCTATTGACTTTTGTAAACAATATGACTACTTAGATAGATTACATTGATTGCTACGTGATTGCGTCGGTTCGCTCGTACACCAACGAGTGTCGGCATCAACATTCCGTCGGCACAGGCATCTGACCCGCGTTTCCGCAGGACGTGCTGGCCATCGACCCGGCGCAGCTGGCGGCGCTGCTGCCGGGCGGCGGCGCGCCGGCGCTGCAGCAGGTGGCGGTGCAGGTGGAGGGCGAGGCGGGCGAGGACGCCACGCAGGTCATCGCGCAGCTGCTGCAGGCCGACCTGCCCTCGCCCGGTACACACGCATGCATACATTCACTCTTTGTCTCTTTTTGTGTGTAGGACATAGATATGCAGGGTTATTCATAAGAATATGCCAAGCCGAAAAGGGCTCATAGTACTCATCATTATGAACAAAACAACTTTTAATATGGGACCATCCCGAAATTCGCGAAAAAAAAATCAGCTGTTCCACAGAAAAATGTCAATGACACTCGACAAAATGTATAGAACGGCTGATTTATTTTTCGCGAATTCTGGGTTGGTCCCATAGTAAAAGTTGTTCACAATGATGAGTACTATGAGCCCTTTCCGGCTTAGCATACCCTTTATGATTAACCCTGTACTCCTAAAGATGGAGCCATAGTGTAACCGAACATGTGACAGCTATATTCTTGAAATGATGCCAGGATAGAAATGCTTCCTCATTTTAGGGGAAAATTTCATAAAATATTCACAAAATAAAACATAAATACATGGTTATTAGGAAAGGATATGCTAAGCCGCAAATGGCTCATAGTAGGAAAAGATCCTAGTATACTAATCTACTCATTATTATGAACAGCTTTTATTAAAAGGCCAATCCTGTAATCGCGAAAATAATGTACCTAATCTTAGTTTTGGGTCAGAAAGAAATCTGAAATAGTCCAATAAATATTTATTGGGTACCATCCTGGGCAAACATAATTCACAACTTGGCAGCACCATATCGTAGAAGGCTCACGTAGTAACTATTATTCCTAACCTCTGGTTTTTGGCTAGTGACGCGAATATTTTCGTGAAATCGAATAGAAAACTTTAAGCCCATTTTCACAAATGCTCACTTTTTATTCTAAACATTTTTTCTAGGTGGCACAAGGCGGGTAGTGCTCCTATTACCTGACGGCAGTTTAACGATGACAGAGTTGGACAAGGAACAGTATGAATCGATCACAGAAGCCGGGAAAGCGCAGGAGTGAAGCGACGGCCTCAAAAACTTGGAACAATGACTGATAGTTTATCAAGATAACTACATATGAACACAATTTACGACGAACATGGAGAAGGAAAATATATCTACTTTTTTTAATATAAGCCCTTTAGCGTTAGAGTTAGGTGAATGCTGTAAATAAGTATATTTAATTAATATCTTACCGTTTATTGATATTGTCCTGCAATAATTTTTTAGGTAGGATTAAAATAATATAATATCCCTATCTGAAATGTTATGTTCATTTTACAATGAAAACTTTTTCTGACGTGGTTTTGACATTTTTTTCATAGTTAACACGATACTTGGGATTATTTTATTTTCCGTTCAGATTTTGAAAATACATACGACTTCGTACTTATATCATAAAATGAGGTCCAAAAATATTTCAAAAACTATGGATGTGTGCTGTGTCTAGTAAATAATTGACAGTATTTTTTTGTATAATTGAGTGATGAGACGAGCAAATCTCTCGTCTGATGTTATACGTCACGTTTGCCCATAACAGGTCTGCGCCACCCAGAATTTTGATAAAGTGTTTGCATAGAAAACTCAACGTTAATTACTATTAGTTCGATGATTTTTTAGTGCTGACCCTAATCCATAGTTTTAAAAGAATTGGTCACTGCCATTAATAGCTAAAACAATTGTATTTCAAAATCTGAATTTGTTTACCATTTTGAATGTATTTAATTTTCATTGTGGTAAGTATAGGCTTAGGAATATAGATATAGAAAAAATCGCTCATGTCTAAATGAAACCGTTTTTTTAATGTATCCCAGTTCATAAAAGAACTTAAAACACATACAATATATGAATTATTGATCGTATTCCTTGGATTTTAGAAATCGGTAGTTCTACAAAACAAGTCGGCTATGAACAATATCCACGATGTATAGTAAAGATTTTTAAAAGCAATTTGTAACTATTCAAATATTGGTATATTTTAAATAACTGTTATCTACTAAGTTAGATATTAGGCCCAAGTTTGAAGGCTTTGTAAGACAGATCTAAATTTTCTAAAACTATTGGCATCCTAGTCTAATGGCTTGCAATGATAAAGACAGATATATTTTTAGTTAGTTTAGATCTGTCTTAAAAAGCCTTCAAACTTGGGCCTATTGCCATGATAGGATCCACTTCCACGTAACGCATTTTCTCGCCTTAAAAATTTTCATTAGTTCTAATTGAATCTAGGAAATTGTGAAAAAGTGCATTTATGATCATGGAAAAGGGTGAAGACTGTACCCTTTTTCCATAATTTGTTAAGATGAGTATGCATAATTGTGTAGCAAAAGACTATAGTAATTATAACGTATTGTGTAAAGTCTGTGCCTTTTTCTTATACAGGGTTATTCATAAAGGGTATGCTAAGCCGAAAAGGGCCCACAGTACTCATCATTATGAACAACTTTTACTATGGGACTAACCCAGAATTCGCGAAAAAAATTAACGGTTCCATACATTTTGTCGAGTGTCATTGACATTTTTCTATGGAACAGCTGATTATGAGACCTTTTCGGCTTAGCATACCCTTTATTAACCCTGTAGACGCGACGCAAGCTGTATTTGCTCGTACTAAGCTTAATTTTCATACATCAGTTTTTAAGTTACATACAAAATATGCGACTGTGGCGACGCGTCTATCAGCTGAAAGCGGCGTGGACTCTACACCGACACCATATATGATTTTATTAGTGCAATGTTATAATGTGGAAGATAATTAAACTAACACATTGCTGAAGTAGAAACCGTACAATGGATCTACTAATCAGATGTAGCAGCCGTTCAGTTGGCTCGTCGAAAGCAACCGAGAAGTACTCGGTAAGTTTCGGTTTTAAATACCGTTCTGTACAAAGTCGAAATTATCGAACTACTACTAGCTTTCTTGTGACGAGGCAACTGAACATACGAACACTATAATATTCAACCTTTAATCCTCCCACTGCTGGGATACAGGTCTACCCTCGATGGCTGATTAGGCAGTAATCCACCACGCTAGCCTAGTGCGGATTAGTGGATTCACATACGCCATTGAATTTACTCTCCGGACGTATGCAGGTTTCCTCACGATGTTTTCCATACGAACATACAGGTGGGCTGAAAAGTTCATAGGCTGATACATAAATGGCGCTACTAGTATTAAATCCATAAGATTTGTACTTTTCAGTCCACCTAATATACTATCCTTAAATAGGCGTGACGAAAGATTTTAAAATCCTCTTCCATAATGTGAGTACACATTTACTATTTACAAAAAAGCCTATAATTCGGTAATAAACTTAAGTTTAACGAAGTTTGAAGCCATTTTTCACATATTTTTTCAACAGTGCCCGAAAACAGCTTGCATGGCGTCGATTTGACGTCACGGCATTGTGTCATGTCATTGTGTCTATGCGTGATGAGCGGCGGATGACCTGAGTTCACTTTGGCGTGACGTCATACGCTGTGTTGTTTCTGACAAGATGGCCGATTGCTGTATTTTAATGTTTTAATTTATTGAAAATCTTAGTAATCTGTTTTTTAAAAATAAAACTAAACGTGTTTTAAATTTTTTTAATCTGGCTAGTCCCCTGAAAGCATTGAATCGGCGATTTTTTGATACTGTCGTCATGCCTATTATCGTGTGACATGTACGTAACATGTATGTAAGCATATCCCATTACACAAGGGAGTGAGACAGGTGGATGTTATATCCCCGAAACTGTTCACTAGCGCTCTGGAAGATGTGTTTAAAACGCTGGACTGGAAAGAGAAAGGCATAATTGTCAACGGCGAGTACCTCTCTCACTTACGACTTGCCGATGATATCGTCGTCATGGCGGAGTCGCTGCAAGACTTGCAAGAAACCAGCAGACCTTGCAGACCAGCCTAGCCGATGCTTCTCGACAAGTAGGTCTCGAGATGAATCTGGATAAAACCAAAATCATGCTTATCACACATGTTTCCCCGAGACCTGTCTATGTCAACCATATACCTCTCGAAGTTGTCCAAGAGTACGCCTATCTAGGGCTGTGCAGCGTTTGGGAAACTTCGTCATGTCTTCTCGTCGTCCATTCCACAGTGCCTGAAGACGAGTGATCAGTGCGTCCTACCTGTATTAACTTACGGAGCCGAAACGTGGACGCTGACAGGCTGGTCCATCGATTTAAAGTCGCTCAGCGGGCTATGGAGCGAGCTATGCTCTTGGTTTCTTTGAAAGTTAAAATCAGGAATGAAATTATCCGACAAAGAACAAAAGTAACCGACATAGCTCAGAGGATTAGCAAGCTGAAGTGGCAATAGGCTGGCCATATCTGTAGGAGAACCGACCACCGGTTCTAGAGTGGAGACCACGGATCGGCAAAGGGCCCCTGCGGCCAGGTGGAGCGACGACCAGCGTAAGGCGGCAGGTAGTAAGTGGATGCGTGAGGCAGAAGATCGTGCCCTGTGGCGTTCTTTAGGAGAGGCCTATGTCCAGCAGTGGACAAAAATCCGATAGGCTGATGATGATGTATGTAAATGTGGCCAAATGAGTAAAAAATTATCTTTAAGAATGCAATGCTCTTCTTAACTCGAATTATTCCCATAGTCATCGCAAGATAAGTCGCTTTTTCTCATTGTAGAGGTAGATTCCCTGGTAGAACTGTATAATTTTTGTTAGGGCCTGCGCTCATATTATGGTAATGCAACTGAAAATCTGCGTTACAGCGCAGCGCGTTGCAGGCACATTCCACGGTTGAATATTCTTGCAAAGCGCTACGTCGCAATTAAGATTTAGCATTGTATTGCCGCCTCTGAAGCTTTATTTTAGCAATGTTTATTTTTCTTATCTCCAAAGATTATGTAGATGGGTAGTTAAAAAATAGGTATTGGATTAATTTTTGTCATACGTTTCTTTACAAATATTTTTAAAATAAACATTATCGTAATAGAAAATGGTTTGGTTGTGTTATTTTGTCCGCTTGTTTCTTAAATTAAAGTCACTGAATTGAAGCCGATAAGTTACTGTATTTACCTGATATTAAAATACGCTGAAATTATTTCCTTGCCACTAACGCGTATCATTGGCAGTCAATAAAGAGCAATTAGGTGATTCTCACGCTTGTTACCTGGCATGTATGTGATCTTACCAGAAGGCTGAGAAGGCACTCGCATAGCATCTGCATACTTATGTTTTTCACAAATATTCATCTCACTGTATAGTCGGTACAGGTCCAATCTTGTTCTCGTTAAAAACCTGTTGATGTCATTTATGGGATTTGGACAAACAAAAAGCGGGTAGGCACAGAAGGATCTCTACCACATCTCTACTAAGATTCACAGATGAATAAAAAAAAACGGTCGAATTAAGAACCTCCTCCTTTTTTGAAGTCTTATTTGTTCACTTATTTTAAATCTTTTTTGTCTTCATATTGGCAGCAATGGCTGTCTTCGCATAGATTCTGCAAATGCTACCAGTACTGCTGTGCTGTTTTAAATTTTTAGGGAAATTATGAGGATATAGCTAACAAGACTGGCAGCATTTTTCAAGTGATTTGATTTTGTTTCTGCTATTGATAGTAAAATCAAGAAACCTAAATACTTGGTAACTCTAAAGAAAATTACAAGTTCTTTTAATTTGTACTTTGGCCTACTGTAGTTGAATCTTACAACACATACCTACATAAATGTAAGTATTCTAGGTAGAGGTATCTACCATCATATTATTTACAAATTTTTGTAACTATCACAAGATTTCATCAGTATTTTTCCTTGTAAAAGAACTTGGTAGAAAAAATAGCTTTAGTAGGTAGGTAGTCTATTTTGCAGAACACATGCCATAATAATTATGTATGAGTTGCAACACTTGCAACCTATTTCATCATTCTAATTGAATTTTCTTAACAAAGCTGTTTTTTACAGGAAAGATGCAAGTAGATTGCAGATTCTATTTTGAAAATTTACACTTAAACCGAAAAAAACTTTTCCAGGAAGCTTTGAGAAATGCCCAGATAGGAAAAGTACTGTACATTATGAGTGACGAACTGGAAGAGTTGCCTGAACTTTCACAAGATATAAATCCTACAAACCGGCATTATATGAAAATGATTAGTTTTTTGTATGCAAAATCGTTACAATCTCTTATAGAGAGCCTAGCTACATTGTCTACCTGGCAAAGTATTCCCAGAACTATTATCCTGGATGATGTTAGTGCATATTGCAATCAGAGCAGCTTGCACAGTGCATGTGGTGTGGTAGCACTACTTATTGATTCAGCAAGAAGTTGCAGTGAAGCATTAAAAGAACCATGTTTGGTTTTAGTTTCTGCAACAAGAGGCGCTGTTGATGAAAATTATTGTAATACATTGAGAGAATTGTATTTTGATTGTTATACAGATGCATAGCACTAGGTAGATGTTTGTATTGTGAAAATAGTAGATCTACCTGAATTTAAACTAGAAATAATAAAAACAAATAAACTTTTATTGAGAAATTGCTTTATTTACATTTGATTTTACATTATAAATATAGGAATGGATTTACACAAGCCTTTAGACATTAGTTGATCACCTAAATTTCAACACTATGTATAAAAGGAAGAAAATGAATATAGAAAAGAGAAACAAGTAGAAGATATAGTAATTATGATTTCCTTTGCCTAGTTTGAGTACACGGCCCATGGTTTTGCCAAGAAAGCCAGAACTCTTGTCAACATCGTCGTCAAGTCCACGTAATAGTTTGTCTTGATAGCGCACTTCATTGCCCAACTCTATAGAGATGTCTTTTAATGATGAAATTTTCCCACTTAGCGCTTGAGCCATTTGGTCATTATCATTTTCCAGCACTTCGTCTGTAGCAGGCCGGGGTATGGGCTGGTATTGATAGCCATCTCGGGCTCTTCTCATATTGCTTCGTCCTGCCGTTTTGAGTAATTTTGGTTTTTCTTTAAAGTCCAGGAACTACAAGCTCACGCTGTATGGTACCGTTGGTTATTATCCTGGATTCTAGATGGTAGCTGTAACTTTAAGATTTGTAATGTGTGAAAACTTATTGTTTTTCAAATAACTTTGGCAACAACTTTCTCTATTATATTTTACAAAATATTGACGAAATTGAAGAAAAGAAAAGGAAAACTGACATTTGTTTGTTTGACAACTCATCAATGGGCAATGCTGCCAGAATGCTACATGATTATCTCCCAAAACCTATTCATAGTCCCCGAAAAATGTTTCCCCCGATCTCACGGAGAAAGACCCTCAGCGCTGTGCTTTGAATGAATTTGGATTTTGAGTGAGTTTTGAACCCAAAAGGTGACCCTTATTCATAGATTTATTACCTAAAGATAGAGCCAAAGTGTAACCGCACATGCGACAGCTATATTCTTGAAATAATGCCAGGATAGGAATGCTTCCCCCATCTTAGAGGAAAAAATTTCATAAAATATTTCTAATCTTTATACTTCACAAAATAAAACATTGTTATACAGGGATAGAAGGAAAGGATTTACAAGCCGCAAATTGCTCATAGTAGGAAAAAGTCTAATAGTAGGAAAATAACTACTAGTATACTAATCTACTCATAATTATGAACATCTTTTATTAAATAGGCAATCTTGCGATTGCGAAAATAATGTACCTTATCTTAGTTTTGGCTCAGCAGGAAATATGAAATAGTCCAATAAATTAATTATTTATTAATTTATTGGGTACAATCCTGGGGAAACATAATTCACAACCTGGCAGCTACAAATCGTAGACGGCTCACGTAGTAACTATTATTCCTAATCTGTGGTTTGCCCACCTTGGCACGGTTACAGCGACGGGGACAAAAAATGAAAGGTCTGTCTCTCTTTTTCAACCGTGTTTTGGCACTTGCCATTTTGCTCTTTTTTACAAAGTAGCTGTTATGGTTCTGTCTGTTAGTCTGAGCCCTTATTACTGTTAGCCTTACAGGGAAATGACTCTTTTTTTTCCCCCCGAAAGATATACATGCCACGAGAGGTTCTCTACCCCCAAAATTTTCCCCCGAGACCTAAAAAAATCCCAAATTTGTAGGGAATCAAATGGAGATATGGCAGCACTTTTACTGGTTGAATGAAACGAAAGATCGGAGTCACTTCTGTAATTTTTTTATTTCATTCATGACATTGATAAATTATCAATTTTTTACTTTGACATTTGCATCAAAAATGTTTGCGTCAAACTTGTAGCTCTACACTACAGTAGAGTACTGTCGCTTGCCCGGTAAAAATATTTTCATTTCAATCTTACTATCAGACGGGTGTTTTTGCACTTTTGCAGTGTTTTAAATTATTCGCAATTTATTTTATGATTAGGAAACAGTCTAAAAGCTAAAAACATACTCAAATCGCAAACATGGCCTACACTCTGTCCGAGGGATCTTTAGAGGTACTCATAATTTCTTATGATTTAGATTGGTTAATTTGTATTATTCATAATCTAAAACCTTTTGAAACCTATTGTAGGTGATCATGAATGGTGGACACTATGACACGCCAGTAATGCAAGTTCTTGGTAACAAGAAAATACAGAGCAGTGGAATTAACGAAAGGTATCGCCTTCTCGTGTCAGATGGTAAACACTCCCACAGTTTTGCTATGCTCGCAACGCAGTTGAACGACAAACTCATCACCGGAGAGCTATCGGACTTTTCCGTTGTACAAATAGATCGGTTCGTCACTTCACTGTTGAAAAACACTGGGAAAGGAGAGAAGTAAGATTCCTTTGTTACTTGCTTTTGTGTAATGGTCAGGACTAGTTCTAACAAGTTTGGAATTGAGGGAAACTAATTATGCACTCATCGCGCTGTGTACGCTTGGTATGATCTGTTGCATTAGTGCATGCAGTAATTTCATACATTTTTGCTATAAACCCTAAGTGCTTGCCATAACTAATTTCTTAGAAAGTTAGAATATGAATAATAAAATACTTAAATTATTTAAATTTTCAGACGTGTGTTGATCATCCTTGATATTACAATAATAGCTCCTGGAAATGAAGTGGGAAAAAAGCTTGGGAATCCTCAGACTTGGTCAGAGGAGATGGCAGCACCACAGCAGCCAGCCATGCAGCCGGTGCAGAGAGCCATGCCGAGTCCAGCTCCAAAACCTGTAGCGAGGCCCACACCAGGACCCAACCTGGATAATAGCCTCATATCTTCACAGATGACTCATCCTATCGCTAGTCTCAGTCCTTATCAAAATAAGTATGAACTTGTCAGAAAATCATATATAAATCAACTGTTGCTACCAACACTATTGAAACTGCAAAAATCATGATTTTTTTCATTAGACCAATTATATGAATATTAAAAGACAAATAATTCCCAAAAAAATTATTTCTGTAAAAATTGTTTCTGTTTTTCAATGGAATAAAATTGATATATTATTGCGAATTTTAACCTATTTATTTAGGTCAACATTGGAATTTACACACTCTCCTGTAAAAAATGCCTTTTGCAGTTTCGATACTGTTTGTAGGGGCTGTCAATATTTGTGTATATATTAAATACGCACCAATTCCCTATAAATAAACTGAGTACACACCACTTTGACCAGGATGACACACCAAACTGCTTTTCTCAGAACTACCCTCATTTTAGGGCATAAATTTCTATGTGACTTAGGTTAATTAGTTACCTAGAAATTTAAGTTACATTTAAATTACTCATTAGCCTGAGGCTAGATTGTAATTTTATTATGAAATGTTCTTTTGGCACTTCTTAAATAATAGAAAAAAATTTTAGGACATAGCAGTGTACTTATCAAATTGCCAATTACATACATTTATCTTCTGTCATCAGGTGGGTAATTAAAGCTCGTGTGATGACCAAGTCTCCGATCCGCACATGGAGTAATGCTAAAGGTGAAGGCAAACTGTTCAGCATGGACCTGTGTGATGAGAGCGGAGAGATCAGGGCTACTGCTTTCAGAAATGAGTGTGAAAAGTTCTATGACATGATTCAGGTAAACAATATAACTATAACCCGGTCACAATATCTGTGCACCTCGCTGGAATGCATATAGCCTTATATAGTCTATTATATATATATTATATATAGCCTTATATATATTAGGGGAAGCGGGAGAGGCTCCCGCTTCCCCTGTCACCTCTCCGCGCACTCCCCGGTGCGACAGTGCGACTATATAAGGCTATACGCATTCCAGCGAGGTGCACAGATATTGTGACCGGGTTGTATGTTTACCAAACCGTTTATCTTAGTCCTCGCCTGCGCGGTACAGAGGCGCGGGGGTATGACGGCGCGGGGGACTGAGAGGGCGGCGCGGGCGCGGACTATACTCATTTTAGAATAACTCATTTACTTGGTAATAATTTAGAATAAGTCTAGTTAGGTTAAGTCGAGCTAGTTATGTAATAACAGGGGTGCTAGGTCGGGTAACCTCCTCGTGGTGCACCCTGGGCAACAGCGTGCGGTAATACTGCAGCTTTTATGCAGTATTACCGCACGCTGGCAAATAACCCGACACGGTGGGCCCGTCCGCGTGTCCCTCTGACTAGCAGAGGGCACAGCGTGATGGCTTGGACGGTGGCATTGCTGCCACCAGGGGGGTTTTCCTTGTGCTCCTCGCCGCATATGGGTTGCGGTCGGGAGTGCAAGGAAAGGAGGAGGGTGGACGCTGGAAGCGTGTGCCGCATGGGGCCAACCAGCGGCATACGCTTTCGGCCTACATAGTCCGGGATCTCTCGTTGCCGAGCGTGCTGAAAGCCGTGCTCGGCGGCGAGAGATCGTGGCAGGCCGGGGTCTCCTTCTGCGAAGAGGTGATGACGCAGAAGGAGGCCGCGGAGCGGGTCAGAGAGGACGACGCCCGATCTGACCCGCTCCGGCGCAGACGAGGGAGCGAGGAGGCGGTTCGCCCATATCCTCGCTCCTCTGCAGTGGGGTTGCCGGGAGAGTCGGGGGACTCTCCCGGCCTGCACGACCCCACACTGACTGTCTGGGGGGTGATCCTGGGGAACAGGGTCACCCCTCCATATACGCGGGGGGCCCTAATCGGGCCCATCGCCGGGGCGAGGTGGCGATTGCTAACGCGACCCCACCTTGCCCCATCTCAGGTGGATGCCGAACACCCCAGTGGTTTTAGTGGGTATGCCGCCGCAGGGCGGAGACTCCCACATAACCTCCCTGCCTCCCCCGGGGCGGGCGTGGTATCCATAAAGGATTTCCACTGGGTAAACAAAAAAAAAAAAAGTTATGTAATAACAAAACTAATTGCATGTGTTTTATGCAATAACAATATTAGCTATATCTTTGATTTAAAAATAAGAAACAATTGCAAAATTGTCCATTGTAGTAGCTTGCCCTTTACAAAATATTCTTATACAAATACAAGATAGTTTATTTTGCAGCTGTCTATGATTTATTTAATAATTTTTATGATTTATACTCAAAACATGTTTCTTAAATATTTAGGTGGACAAAGTATACTACATAAGTCGGTGTCAGCTCAAAACAGCTAACAAGCAGTTCACAAGTATCAAGAATGATTATGAAATGACATTCAACATGGATACAGTGGTAGCGGAATGTATGGAAGATGCAGCATCAGTGCCCACAATCAAATATGATTTTGTGCCCATCAATGAGATAGAAAACAAAGCTATTGATTCACTACTTGGTAAGAAATTTTAATTATTAACAGGATTAATATAAGGAAAGTTTTTTTTTTTTTTAATGTAATTGAGTGACGAGACGAGCAAATCGCTCGCCTGATGTTAAACGTCACGTTTGCCCATAACAGGTCTGCGCCATCCAGAATTTTGAACTCGTAGAATTCAAGACCCTGCGCGGCACAGCACTGCGCTCGTCACCCTGAGATATAAGTTGTTTAATCTCCCATTTGCCCTGTAATTTCACTGGAAACAATGCCCTTCCAACCGGAACACAGTAACGTTTGCACATTACTGCTTGGCGGTGGAATAACTGGCAAAGGTGTGGTACTTCCCGAGGCGGGCTCTGCAAAGGAGCCCTACCACTACCAAAAAAGTAAAAAAGTATTCTTCAGCAAGTTATTTGCAGGTGTCTCTCTTCGCTGTATACAGGATTATTCATAAAGGGTATGCCAAGCCGAAAAGGGCTCATAGTACTCATCATTATGAAACTTTTAGTATGGGACCAACCCAGAATTCGCGAAAAAAAAAATCAGCTGTTCCATACATTTTGTCGAGTGTCATTGACATTTTTTATGAAACAGCTGATTTTTTTTCGCGAATTTCTGGTTGGTCCCATAGCAAAAGTTGTTCATAATGATGAGTACCATGAGGCCTTTTCGGCTTATCATACCCTTTATGAATAACTCTGTATTTCCCTCTAAAAATAATGTTATTGTGTTATACAATACTTGCGTAAATGTTATAACATAAGCAACAATAATTTAACTAAATTATATTGTACGATAATGAAATAGTATGTATTCCACCAGTTGGGCCAGCGTGGTAGATTACGGCCAAATGGATTACGGCTTTCGAGGGTAGACCCGTATCCCAGCAGGCCTTGCACATAGTAACTTCACCTCCAAACCATAGTCATTGTTTTCACCCACTGCTTAGCTTCTGTAAAAACATAATGTGTCTTACAGATGTGATCGGCGTGTGTAAATACGCAGCGGACGTGCAAGAGCTGACTGCTAGAAGCACAGGGAGACTGCTCAAGAAGCGGGAGATTACGCTCGTCGACTCCAGCGGCGGTGCGGTAAGCATCGAGTTACTAGAAAAAAAGTATTAAAAACTCGTGTTTATTAATTTCAAAGTGTCATTAATTTTCGTAAATTACATTTTTTCAGGTTGGCTTAACAATATGGGGTAGTGAAGCAGAGACCTTTGATGGCAGCACTCAACCAGTCGTAGCAGTCAAGGTATGAATTGTGTTTAATTCATTTTTAAATAACATGTATTGCGGCAGGTCAAAAATCTAGATAAAGAACGGGCGGTAAGATACTGTACGTGAATAAGTTTCCACCTCGACGCTAGTTAAACTACACCCAGACCAGACACTGCTAGTGGTCCTAGCACATCTCGCGCCGGGCTATCAGGGGCGGCTTTATAGGCCGTAAATGGCGTACACTTTTCTATCAAATACTCGCTACGTATTTTACGTCGGAAGTTGTGACCATAGACATGTATAAAATGTACTAACATCCAGGGTACTCGCCTGACGGAGTTCAACGGCAGCAAGTCGCTGTCCTGCCTGTCGAGCTCCATGCTGCGCCTCAACCCCGACCTGCCCGAGGCGCACAAGCTGCGCGGCTGGTTCGACAACGGAGGCGCTGACATGGAAGTCGTCAATATATCCGCGAAGTGAGTACATACTATAAACGCTGAATCGTTTTCTTTTTATCCCGCGTTTTCCGGGATAAAAAGTTGCATATACGTTAATCCAGGATAAGCTGTCGTACCAAATTATATCCGAATCAGGTCAGCCGTTTTTTCGTGATTAAGTAACAAACATACGAACTTTAACATTTATAATATTTGTAGGATTTTTCTTCAGTGTGATTATTTTCCTGTGGTAAAACCTCCCTAATATTTCACAACTTACTGATCGTGATAATGTTACAGATCGGGCGTGTTCGGCGGTGGCAGCAATGAATGGATAACGTTCTCGGAAGCCGAAGCCCGGCAACTGGGCTCGGGCGATAAAGGCGACTTCTACAGTCATCTCGGCGTCCTCACGTTCACGTTCGCCGATAACGCCATCTACAAAGCTTGTCCGCAAGACCAGTGCAATAAGAAGCTGGTGGATCAGGAGAATGGACTGTTTCGATGCGAGAAGTGCAATAGAGAGTACCCGAACTTCAAGTACAGGATCCTGTTAGGGGTGAGTTGTCTTTTGATATTACCAGATTTTCCTTGGATTCGACGAAAAGTTTTGTATCTACATTTCTGATCCGCAAGGCATGGCAATATTGGCAATGGACATCGTCATGAAAAAATATATATTAAGATAAATAAAAATAAAATAAATAAAAAGCTAGACCTAAGCCTAATAAAAAGCAGTTTAATCCATTCGTAATCAATAAACCGTTCTGTTGCAGGCCAATGTGTCAGACCCGACCGGCGACCTGCGTATCACAGCGTTCAACGAGGCAGCTGAAGCCATGCTCGGCGCGACCGCGGCCGACGTGGGCCGCATGTTCGACTACGACAAAACCGCCTACACGCAGCTCTTTGAGGAAGTCAAGTTCAAGACTTTCGTCTTCAAGTACCGCACCAAAATGGAGACCTACAGCGTAAGTCTTTGCACTTATAATAGAAAGAACTAAAGAAAGATTTTTTTAGAGATACAATTTAGAGAAAATTGCACCAACCTCTCACTGTGACTTAATCATTCCATTGCTGGACAAATTACTATACTTAATTTTTTGTTAGTGACTGCCACCTGTCTTTGCTCTGCAACAAAAAACCATCGTATGTATTGCAAGTAAGGATAGCTCTTTTGAAAGGTTGGATAAGAACAGTTTGTAATGCAGTAACTATTGTGGATCTGTTCATATCGTTTTTATCGTATCACACATGCTTTACTTACAACTTGGTGGTATTCCAGGATGAAGCTCGCCTAAAGACGACAGTGATAACCGCGACGCCCGTCGACTATAAAGATGGGAACGCCAGACTTGTCAAGAGCATCAAATCTATCACAGGAGTGGAAGTGTAAATTTTCAGCATATTTAATTGTAAAAAAAACTTTTTGTACATATTAAGCAATAAAACTGTATGGCGCAATGTACAAGACATCTAAAAGTTCTGTGACCAGTTTCTGAGCAACTCACTGTCGCAGACTCCTCAAGATTGACAGCCTTGTAAGATTGTGGTACATGTGTTGGCCATTAAAATAAAAAATCTCAAGTGAAATAATGTAACCGTTTATGTACCTTCTTCATACGGCAGGGCCGTCTTGGAAGAAGTCTGAAAATTTGTGTAGTTAGTAAGTGATGATCAGTGATTTAATTTTATGAAGCCAAAAAAATACTTCAATATCTTTTTTAGAAGTCATTCCTTTTGGTTCAATTTTGTGCCTTTTTTAAATTGTAATGTTTTTTAAAATTAAAGTTTCTAATTACATCATTCGTTGTTAAATTTATTTCACGTCTTTTCACAAATCTTGTCGATATTCGATATAAGAATAGTATAGGATAGGGGTGCCAAATCTTTATGAATCAACGTGTCAATTTTTCTAAAGAAATGCTCTAGACGTGCTGTCAAATAATTTCGCCTAGTTATAATTGGGCCTATAATACTTTGTCGCATGCCATTCACCATACCTGGTATAGAATGTAACTGTTAATTAATATCATTTAGAAAAACAGATTAGATCTGATATGTTATTGTCAGGAAATGACGTTTATTCTACATCCTGTGTATTGGTAAAAATAAAACTGGAGTTAACTATGTAGGTACTTTATTCAATCTCATTTGATATTGATATGACTCATAATTTGGCTAATAAAATGGAAATTTCATTACGGACATGCTTGGACAACAACTTTATATTATTACGTAGGACCGATGACTTTCTACCTCGTAGACATACCATTCCAATTCAGGTTATTGAATGAGTTGCGAACTTCCCGAGTTCCCTGTACTGAACGCTGATTGGTCCGCGTAATGTCATATCGATTGTGGTTTCATTGGGTGCAAGCATTAGCGAGACAGCGCCAATATGTTGTCTGAAAGTAAGTGTTGTACCAAGTATCTACGTGGCGAAAAGTTGGAAGGCTGGATCACAAATAATACGAATTAAGACATTACACAGTGCAAAACTTGTTCAGCATACAAAAATCCGCATCAAAAATGTTGTCCAAACATTGAATGAGGTGCATAAAAAATAAGTAGCTCACTCGTTAGTCAATAATTACAAAGGGGTTATCATTTTGTAAAATTTACACTTACATTTAAATACAATAATTTAATACTACAAGGACTAAAGTAACATGACTCAAATAAGTTACATGGCAGTGATTGAATGTGTTCAGAAGTTCATAATATCTTAGAAATTAGAATTATTATTAGCAATTTCTTGGGTCATATTACATTACAAAGATCTAGGAAATGGAAGTTACCGCCATAATGTAGGCCATAAATTAGGTTCTCCCTTGTTTCTCGTAACAACTACTTAAATTTAATTTCTCTTTGTATAATTTCAGTTCGTATAAAATCTGTGTACATAATTATTCAGTAAACCTAATATTCGATTGGCATATTATTATTGAAATAAACATTCATTTAACATAGATTTATTTGAACTAATTTTCATTTCGAATAATATTATTTACCACTAACTTAGAGGTATTTGTTGTAGTTCGAGGAAAGGTAAGTTTTTATAATTTTATTTTTTGTTTTCATTATGTGAAATAACTGCAACACCTTGACGAGGAGGGACATGAGAAACGAGGGAGAACCCAGTCAACTACCCTATTAATATTCTTATGGTTCTGTAAGGATTCTATACCATATTCATATTCAGGCAGTTTTAAAATAGACTTTTATGTTCGAGGTCACATAATACAAATTGTAACCATTTTCTTTAAAATGTACATCGAAAATGCTATTTCACATCAATATGACACAAAGTACATAATTTTATAATTTCAAAATTAATTGCAGTGCCTCAAAATAAGCGTCAAACTTTTCGAATTATAAAAAGCTTGTGGTTTATCTTTTAAATCCTTACAAAATAAATGTTAGTCAGTCACAATTCGTAAAATTAATACAATAATAAATACAGATTTAAGGTAATTTCATAGTAATGACGTGCATAACAGAGGTCTTAACAAATAAGAGCTGTAGCGTTATTGATATAAAGCCTAAATAGTGTTTGATGCTACGATACTGTAGCAACTTTATGTTTGAAGCTTTTTTCCTGATTCCTGAAGGTATTTCGACTTAATTCCAACATCAAATTGGTTTTACGGTTTCTGTAATCATATCCGGGGTTTGAAAGTAATGTTTCGGCGACTTATAAGACTTAATAACAAACTTTATTGGCATTAAAATACAGGGTATTATGCATTACGAGCTGCAGCTATTTGAACGCTACCATAACTGTAACAATGTCAAGTGTACAAACACATTACATAAATTGTTTATTCTATTTTTTTTATCATTACTATTATACCTTTCGAGAAAATGCTGTTGATTGTGTTTGGTTTAAATATTTTATGTAATAATAGTTTATAATAGGTTAAGACTAAAGAACAGAAACATTACATAAAATCACAGATTTGTGGTATAAAATCGTTCATATGCGCATTGAACATAACTGGTATACCAGCTTTGAACATAACTGGCATACCAGGGTTGAACATAACTGGCATACCAGCATGG
Organism: Alcis repandata; assembly: GCA_949125135.1. Classification (NCBI taxonomy): domain Eukaryota; kingdom Metazoa; phylum Arthropoda; class Insecta; order Lepidoptera; family Geometridae; genus Alcis; species Alcis repandata. Next base: position 7,108,444 of record OX421239.1, on the reverse strand, counting down.
GATATAACTGGTATAACAGCATTAAACATAGTTGGCATAACCAGCATTGGACATAACCGGCATACCAGCATTAAACATAGTTGGCATAACCAGCATTGGACATAACTGGCATAACCAGCATTGGACATAACTGGCATACCAGCATTGAACATAGCTGGCATACTAGCATTGAACATAACTGGCATACCAGCATTGAACATAACTGGCATAACCAGCATTGAACATAACTGGCATACCAGCATCGAACATAACTGGCATAACCAGCATTGGACATAACTGGCATACCAGCATTGAACATAACTGGCATAACCAGCATTGGACATAACTGGCATACCAGCATTGAACATAACTGGCATAACCAGCATTGGACATAACTGGCATACCAGCATTGGACATAACTGGCATACCAGCATTGGACATAACTGGCATAACCAGCATTGGACATAACTGGCATACCAGCATTGGACATAACTGGCATACCAGCATTGAACATAACTGGCATAACCAGCATTGGACATAACTGGCATACCAGCATTGAACATAACTGGCATACCAGCATTGAACATAACTGGCATAACCAGCATTGGACATAACTGGCATACCAGCATTGAACATAACTGGCATACCAGCATTGGACATAACTGGCATACCAGCATTGAACATAACTGGCATAACCAGCATTGGACATAACTGGCATACCAGCATTGAACATAACTGGCATACCAGCATTGGACATAACTGGCATACCAGCATTGAACATAGCTGGTATACCTGCATTAAACATAGTTGGTATATCAGCATCAAACATAGTTATCAGCATCAAGCATACTTGAACACACTTTACAGAAATTGAGTTTCACGTCTAGTGGAGAATCATGTACCACAAACCTTACAAGTACAAACTAAACTCGTATGAATGTTTTATTAAACCCGACATTTAAGTTCAAACATGTGAAATAAATAAATAACACGACTAGTCAAATATGTCTAATAAACTTTGACATATTTATGAAACCATAAGACTTTGTAGCCTTGTAAACTACATTCATGGTTATTTGTATATCTATTCGGATGAAATTGTAGTTTGGCTACGTATAAAAGGATTGCGAGTGCATAATACTATCGTGGTGAGAAAGAGAAAAGGGATAGGAAATGTCATAGTTTTGATCACTCACAGCACCCTTAGGCGATAGTTAAAAAAAATTAAGAGATTTTTTCCCTCGGGAGTGAAAATTCATATTAATACAAATTAATCGAAATATCAAACGCTTATGCATCGTCTATCATTGTGTTTTGAATTGTGAGTATAGCTCTTTTATTGGGCTACCAGAGGCCATGTCAAGGGTGCTGTACTAAGAAATTACAGAAACAATTATTCAAAATTATAGCATACAAAAATTAAAGCCGTTACCAAGACGCTTAGTAAAACAACAAAACGATTAGTTGCCTTACAAATTAGCTTCCTCTAACAGATATAAGAAAAAACATCTGTACAATGGTGAGATACTTTCCTTAACTATAATATCCATAATAACTAAGCTAATTTTTTATACTTAACACAAAACGAGAGTAATACAAGTTTTCTACATTACATTTAGATAAACATTACGAAAATATGATGCATTTTTCAAAATAATTTTTGATTTCAATTCCAAATAAGATCCATAGACAATTTCAAATCAGGAGGAACGAGATTCTATTATATCACCGTAACAAAACACAATCAGTATAAATAGACAATCATCATATAAACATTAATAAAATAGATTCACACAATATCGAGTACCGCTAGGGGTAACTTCTTCAATGAAAACTATAAATTCCTTCCGATAAATAGTAGTCAGCTCGTTCGTTATGATCGAGCACTCACTCGTCCGTCGGTCCGCTTATAGTTATCACTACACTATCTGTGCACTAACACTAGTACGTATTACAAAAACGCAGGTTAGTAAAGTGAGTAGGGGTAATATTTGAGGTCGCGGTACAAGTCCTTGGGTCGCCTGCCCGAGCGGCCGCCGCCGCCTCCCGCACGCACACACGCACTCCACACACACACACGCGCCAGGACGATGCAACACAAACCACATATACTGCTTTCAAACTCCAACCGTTGTAAACAAATATGGCTGACTGGCAACCAAAGACAATAAAGATGGTGTTACATAAAGGCGTTTTAGTTTTATTGTACGACTTTTCTAAACTTAGTATGTCTTGCAGTGCAGATGTTAAATGCAAATATGTATGTGTCGAAATTAATTTAGAAATGGTACTACTAAATAGACGCCAAAGACGTATTGGTTGTGATTGGTCGTCAGTCCGCCATGTTTGTTTACATAGTTGAACTTAGAAGAGACTCTATGTACGTTGTTTAACTGAGGACTCTAAGGACGAATGAATAAATTAAAGCGAATAAATAAACTTAACGCTCTTTGGAACAGATTACAATGTTACATTCGAGGTACGTCCGCGGACGGTGCGAATGCGTTCCGTGCCGGCATATGCAAAATGTTGCCAACTTAAAAATAAAAACAATTCTAAATCACACGTATAGCCACCGGCCAATTTGGGCGTAAAAATAAAAATATCTCGCCCAAATTTTAACTTAAAAACTAAAACATAATGAGAGATTCTAACAAATCGACATATAAAATCAAATAAGCGCAATAAAATTGTAAAAGAAATGTGATGAAAATGTATGCGAAAGGGGATCATAGCACTTACACTGAAAGTAGCCCAAATATTTTAATTATGCAACTATTTACTAGTTTCGCCTGCGTCACCGTAACATAGATAGTACATTTTCGATAATTATATTTTACAATAATTTATTTTATAATTTTGCTCAGCCCAAGTACTATGAATAACAAAATATGATAGATCCTTGGAATGGTATTGTAGACCTTAGAAGTCAGTCAATAAGGTTTACAATGACATCGATGGTTCGGTCCCCTCAGCCATATATTAACAGGTATACAAGGTGATAATCGCGTTCTGACGTCACCACTGACTGTGCTAAGACATCTCGAAGTCTCATTCAATGTATTGGACTAAGTTCGTTTGTTATTACTTAAATCCAATACAGAGTAGTATTTACTTGAATGACGCTGTAGTGACCACTGTATAGATTTTTGTCCGTTTATATCAAGGTATCAACATTTTGTTCCTCCAATAATCGTTATACTCAAATATGCTGTTTTGTGTTAGAGCGTGTCAATTTTCATCAGCGAGAAGGTAACTAAGCACATTTCATTTTGATTCAAATTATGCTGTCTCCTAAATACGTGTGTCACTTCTCGCCAGCTAAAAGTTGACTAGGTACGTCTCAGATTATGGGTTCATCAGACATTTTGTGTCGGAGTTTCTCTTCTACAGCGAGTCAATACATTCATTCAAGAGTCGAGACTCAGGACGCTAGCACAGCCAGCGCTCGCGTGCGTGGGTAGTGTGCGTGCGCGGCGCACACATGCGTACACGTCGGACCCACGCGGCCCTGAAACCACCATACGCGGCACTTCTTCATACAACTCGACCGGTTCCGCCCGGAACTGAGACGCCGTCCGTTCAACGTCGAAGACTGGTGATTCGTATTCGACCGAGTCTGATTCGAGGGTGATCGTGCTCGATTTGAATCCGAACGTTTCCGGGGCGATGGTTCTCCCGTACGTCTCCAGTTCGTATCCGGGCGTCTCCGGATACCGGTCGGTGTTCGAGTGCAGGTATGGTGTCCAGGGTTGTGGTGGGGCGTGTCTCGTGCGCGTGTGGCCCCGCCCCCCGCGCGCCTCAGATCCACATGGCCTTGACGGCGCGCGGGCGCGGGCGGGGGGGGGCTGCGTGGGGGCCGCTAGCCGGTGCGCGCTCACGGCACCAGGTCGGGCAGGCGTCCGCGGCCCTAGGGGCGCCCGCCGCCCTCCGCCGATACCACCTGCGGACACAAAAAAACATACAAACAAACACTTACATTAATAACAACGTTTCAAACTCAGCTCCTCACTAGGATTCCCTGCCATGGAACACTAACACCCAGACCCAGAACAGATATTGAAATTCATCATTCAAACATCTGTCCGGCCGGGAATCGTGCCCGGGACCTCTGGCTTACATAGCGAACGGATTGACCGATTCTGATTTTGTTGAAAAGGTGAATTAGCCGGGAGTGTTATTAGCTGTTTGATGAAAATCAGTTTTAGCCGTTACAACGTTGGGGGTTTTTTTAAATTTTAAATGTAATCTTATGAATTGAAACGTGTGTACGTACTTTCCGCTCCTTGTAGTAGAGTTCCTCGCTCTCCTTGTCGCACAGCAGCAGTACGACGGCCCCGAACAGGAAGATGGCGGCGCCCCAGCCCACGCCGTAGGCCCAGCCGAACTCCCACACCGACCTGTTGCCTGCAACACATACAACCACAAAATCATAAAAAAATATTAATGAGTAGGTAATATAAATAAAGAGGAAAAAAAAAATTATTACCTAAGTATATCAAATACATTTTGTATTTTTTTGGAGGTGTGTCGATTTGATATGGGTCAAATTATACATTTAGACATACAGAGGGTTCAAACCCCGACTCGTACCAATGAGTTCTTTAGGACTTATGTACGAATTTACATACCACTGGCTTTTCGGTGAAGGAAAACATCGTGAGGAAACCTGCATATGTCTGGAGAAGAAATTCAATGGCGTAGGTGAATCCACCAACCCGCACTTGGCCAGCGTGGTGGAATATGGCCTAGTCACCCTTCGAGGGTAGACCTGTATCCCAGCAGTGGGAGGATTAAAGGTTGCATATGATATGACATACAGATGATTTTGGTTGTTTGCGTAAAATTGCATTATTTTTGCAAATAACCTTGTTTTTGTTATGAAAACTGTATCTTAGTATTTATTCATTTAATACATCAGGACAAAGTACAGGTACTTTTAATACAAGTTGAGCTACGCACATAACTTAGGGCGTTGCACGAAAAAATAACTAGTAATAAATAAAACTTAATCTACTTACACTTACAATACAATGCTGTGGTTTTCCCACATTTATTGTAACAAAATAATTACACTACTCGACCTAGTTCGCCTGCTTTCTGAAGTGCCAAGAAAGATCGATTGACCTAAGTTTTTTTAATAAGAAGTCTTTAATAATACAAGTACATACCCAAGTTCAACTCAGCGGCGAAACAGACCGGGTAGATGACCAGCGCTATCAAGATGCACATCACTGGAAAGATACAATCACAAATAAATACTTACAAAGGAATTGATACAAACAGCAAAATTTTAAGAGAGCTTAAATATATCGAAGGTTCAGCAGAATTAGTAAAAAGGGATCGAATGTCCAATTCAAATGTGAGCGATCAAGCGAAAAGGGACCTGACGGTAAAATAATTAGTTCGCTATGTATTTGTATTATGTAATTGTAGGTCCCGGTTGTTTGTGCTTTAACGACAACCGCAAGCCATGTCAGAGGCCTTAAGGCGGCCTAAAAACTCAAGCCACTCGGACTATACGATCTTACTTACTATCACCCTATTGCTGGGATGATTAAACTAAAATTAAATATCTGCACTGGGTCTGGGTGTTAGCCGACACAGGATTTATCGTAGTGGGGAGGTATGAGTGTGAAACGTATACTTTATTTATAAATTGTTGTGTTGTGTGTAATTTACGATTTTTTTTGAAAGCGATTATCTCAAATAGCGACTAATTCTATAATTCTAGGTCTGGTTGATAATGACTCACGTGCAAGCGCCATGGCGAGCACCGCGAACCGGTAGTATCGGAACTTGGTGCGGTGGTCGGCGGAGCGCAGGCCCAGCCCCGTGAGCAGCGCCCCGCACACGTCGGCCGCTAGCGTCGCCACGCACAGACCCGCCGCCGCTCTGCACAAATAAACAATACATTAAAACTAGTCAAAAAATAAATAAAAAATTACAAGTTTTATTGCATTGTCATCGGAGTTATACAGGTAGACCAAATAACAGATCAATCGGGCATCAGGGAGTAGTTCATAAATCGGTTGCAAGATTGGACGTCTAAACTCTAAAAACAAATAGTAAGTTAATTTTAAACATATTTTTATAAGCAAGCTCCTATTGCATTGTCACCTGACTTACACAGGCATACCAAATATCAGCTCAGTCTGACATCGTGAAGTGGTTCAAAATTCAGTTGAAAGATTACACCCGAACAAACATAGTTACATAGTATGTAACTATGTTTACATTGCAAGTTAGATAAAAGCTTGTAACAACAACCAGACTAGAAAATCAGATGTTCAAAATACTGAATCAATTTTCTTGAATCATAGCTTCTTGAAAAACTCTATCGATCGAGTCTCCTTTAAAAAAATTATTAAAATTGGTATAAAGCCCTTCGGAAGAATGTTTTATGAAAAAAAAAAACAACTACACTGTTTATTTATACTCGGGGCAATTTAAGAAGCCACAATTGACGACTGTCAGTTTTATCTTCATAGTGAGGTGACCTGCTTAAAAACATCGATTAAAATGAATGAATTAGTGTTTTTAGTTATTAGTGTTTTCCGCCGTTTCGACATGGTAAGACTGTAATGTTGTTCTTGTTTAGGTACTAAGTGTTAAGCAATCGGAGTCCAATTTATAGCAAGATAAACGTAGTCAGACCTGGGTATCTCCAGATGAATCATACAGAAACGAAATAGATTACATAACATCTAACAACAGAAAAGCTTTCCAAGATTTGAGTATTTTAAACCAACTAAACTTTAACACTAACCACCGGATGGTGAGAGCAATAATAAGCAACAAAGAGCCGAAGAAAAGTAGAAATAAATTTAACGCAAACTGTTCAACTTGTGTGTCTTGCCTTGCATCACGTATGGATGTCAAACTTAGACGTTGACTCAAATTTTTTTTTCTAAAACTAAGAACGTGCCAAAAAGGTATATAAAGAAGTATTATAGGTGTCACGCTAAAGGCCCGGAAAAAAACAGACGACATATAAGATCCACAACGAATGTCGAGGACATTTTAAAGAAAGTCAGACAATTAAAGTGGCGATGGACAGGACACATGACAAGAGACTGCAGAATTAAATGGACAAAAATTATAACAGAGTGGCCACCACGGCATGGCAAAAAAAAGAGGAAGACAGCTTAAAAGATGGATGGGTGACATAAAGAAACATTGGTGGAGTAGTCTGGCCAAGAAAGGCTAGCGACAGAAAGAAGTGGAAAGGGCTCGTCACAGGACACGCTGATCACGACACAGAAAAATAGTAATAATAATTGTCAATACTATGTTTAAATTATCAGCAATAAAAGGCTTAAATAAATAAACGTAGTCAGTAAGATCAGTCCAATAAAAAAGCCGGGTCAGTAAATTGTACCTTACCAAATCAATGATTTTTCTATTTAGTTATTTTTTGTATTTTTATAGTTTGTTAAAAGAATAATAAATATTTATGTTTTATTATAATCACAACGTGGTTATTAATTTATGGTGATATTTCTTCACAAGTAATCATTGCATTCGATTCAACTTATCAGCTTTCGATTTTTAGAGTAACATCCTTAGTGTTTAAAAAGAAAAAAGGTTAAGTGACGCAACATTGTAACAACGTTCAGTTCTTTACGAGATCGTAAATTATCTCGTAGATCAGTAATTATTTATTATGTTTAAAATGGTTTATTAAAAAAACAAATCATAAAATAACTCGTATCGGTCATTATAACAATAAATATGTAATCGTAATTGAAAAAAGTTCAGCAATTGTGCAGTTCTAACAAAACGAAAAAATATATTATTTATGCCCGCCGTTACTTACTAGGTTGCGTTGTTGATTTTCGATGAATTGTCAAACGGGGCCTGTAAAATTGCCCCGACTATAGTTTATCAATAATCTAGTACCTCGCCATTGTTTTCGTTTTTTAGCTCTCTATTTCCAGTTTCTATTCCTTTTTAAACTTTCGTTGGTGACCCAACAAATTTTATTGGTAGTTTCTACGTGGTTCTTCTTACTGTAACATTTTGTTTTTTTTCCTGTCTGAGACACGTTATTGACTTGAAATATCTAGAACTTATTACAATATAGTTCTCATTTCTATGTAAAGTGTTTCGTAATGTTTATTATCAAAGCCGGTTTTTAGTCAACGATGCACAAAGGCCATGAAAACAAAGGATAGCCGAATCAAGGTGACCGTCTCCAAACATGGAGTAAGGCCATGCGCATTCATGCCGCGTCCATAACGTGGAACGGTGCACTTAGAGAATTTCATGTGGCACTTTTGTCGATCGTCCACGTAAATATATATGCACAACAATTTCTATTGCCTTATTTATTAACCAGTACAACGAATCAATCACAATGAGTCCGTTTTTCATAACTTTAACCGAGACACTCAATAAAATATGCACAGCTATTTCTACTGTCTTATTTATTAACCAATACAACGAATCGGTTAAACCAAGTTCCGTTTTTATAACTACATATAAACACTCGCGTGTTTGTATGTAAAGCATGAACATTGAACACAAAAACTAACATTGTCATTAGTCTGGGTTTCTCTCAAATCCCACCTCAAGGGATAGACAGAGAGAATAATTTAATTTAATAATTTAGTTTGTCTAATTTAGACAGAGAGAAGACAAAAACGTTGCGTTATGGCAGAGAGCCGGCCCGAGATGGGTCGACGATATCAGAGCTATTGCGGGAAACACATGGAGCAGATTAACCCGAGATAGGGAGCTATGACCCAAGGTAGAATGGGCCTGATGATTTAATTAATTATCTCATTTCCATCTAACAGAGATGATGTATGCAGCATCTGAAATACATTTTCCCTCATGACTAAATAAAGCTATTCAGGAACCACAGATATTGTAGTCATATTTTTGCACATATACTCGTACGCATTTAAACCGAGGGTGGCAAATATCTTTTCGCGTTCCTGAGCTGACCTATCAAACCAGTCGTTGTCGCGAACAGATACATTTGACCAGTGCCTGATCTGATCTGTGGGCCTAGTACAACTTTGACGTAAAAATATGTAGAGAGTATTCGATAAAAAGTGTAAAAGTTGTGTATTTACGCCTGTCACAATCGCCACTGACAAGCATAAATGGCATACACTTTTCTATCGAATACTCGCTTCGTATTTTTACGTCAAAGTTGTGCTAGGCCCACTGTCTCGTGTTAGTACTTACTTAATGTAGGGCGCTGGTCTGGCGGCGTAGCAGCCGGGCTGGGCGGTGATGTCGAAGGGCAGCGGCATCGGCGCGCCCGGGTCGATGCAGTGCATGAAGAGGCCCTGCCGCCACCCCGCCGCCATGAGCCAGTCGGCCGACGCCAGGCCCAGCACCATTAGTATCACCACCAGCAGCCCGCATATTAGCGCGATCACCTACACAATATAGGTATACAATACAAATAATACAATACAAAAACTCTTTATTCACTGAGAAAAAGTATGATGAATTCACTTAAAGTACGGAGCATAGTAATATTACCAAAAAGTACGATAATCAGCACCAGTTTTTACGGTGACAGTACTAGTTTCTACGGTGACAACTATTATAAACTGGTGCTAATCATCGTACTTTTTGGTAATATCAGTCAGTATGCTCCGTACTGTAAGTGAATTAATTCATCATTCTTTTAGCGGAATTTATATGGCCATTTTTCTCAGTGTTGACACAATAAAACGGATAAAAAAAGGCACAAAACGCGGTCTTATCGCTAAGAGCAATATTGACTATAATAGCGATCAAAGACGTTTATTTGGCAACAGCCTCTTAGAGATTATGAAGTCGATGATCTGTCATTGCGTACTTTTACCACAGAATAAGTAATACCTAGTACAAGTACGAGGATTACATACATGTCGCATTGTCGTGTTGTTGTGTTGTTGTTTGTCCATTAAAATGCTATAATTAGTAATATAGTGAATGCATGAACAACTTTCAGTTTGTTAGTCTGTCTTATTTAGTGTCTACCTACACTGCACCTACACTTCATCGACCGACAAAGATCCTTAGGACAGAACTTATTATTTTTATGCTGAAATACTGCCTGAAGATTTTCTAAGGAAAGTAAATAAAATTTGTCTCAATCAGGGCGTTAGGCAGCTCCGGGGCCGGGACTCTTATCAAATAAGGGCAGGCAAATGTATACTTTAGCTTTTGTATACTTTACTTTTCTCAATATGAATACAAAGCAGAAAGCTCCGTGTTGAAAAACAGGGCAAGGTACAAATTATAATGGTTTAACTTTTCAAATCTCCTGAAGCAAAGCGGATCCCCGCAGCCCACTCCATTACCGCTTGTATTCAAAACTTGAGGATGCCTTATCGCCTTTTATACAAATTGCGTTATTCGCGAAATTTCACGAGCCATAAACGAGAGTCAATTCAGCAGTTGCGAATATGTTAGTCCAATCAAATTGAGGTAAAATATTCCTTTTATAAAATTACTTTATCAGCTATCGTTGCTCTTTTATGTGCTTTTTGTTTACCTACAGTAGCTTAAATTTAGTATTTCATCCACATGTCTTAAAATAATAGAGAAGCTCGAAAATTATCTGTAGTTTTAGTTTCCTCAAGAGTCCTCAGACTTAGGAATGGTTTGTCATGTTTTCCTAACTTTTATGCTTAACAAAAACATAGTTAAGAAAACATGGAAATCATATTACACAATTCCGTAAGTGAGTTGTCTCAGCCATGCAAGACCGACAGTTATGTCTTATGTCGTGTCGCATTGACCGCGAATCCATGAACCATCGTCGTCATTTAGCGATTTAAAACTAATTATAACGGGAAACAATCCGTAATTCGTATGTGCGTGGTTTACGGGCGTCATTACCTGTAAAGTTCCTCATCCATCAAACTCGGGGCGAATAAACGACACGCAAAGGGAGACAAAAATCAAAACACGGGGGCCAAAGACGCGCGTCAAGGTGCCTGAGGCGGTCGAGGGAAAGAAAAGCGGGAAAGTTAAGCGTGGGTGGGTGTCTAGCGGTGAGGCGGGGGAGCGCAGGGTGCGGTCATCGATCGAGCCGACGACGGCGCCGGGGGCCGCGGGGACACCCATCAGCTGTTGGCAACGCCGCCTCTTCGTCTAAGCTGAAGAGCACAGCGAGGTGAGCGCCGCGCGTCGGGCGCGGTCCTACCTCACAACTACTCCGAGTCTAGCGCGTCGCCCCAACGTTTTTCACCCTCTTTAACGCCCACGCACGGTATGCTCCGAAACTAAGCCCTCTTCACACAACACCCCTTAAAACTTGTCTCGTTTCAAGTGTTTGCTGTCGTAAAGTTATCCTGCCGCTCACGAAACTCCCTCACAATACGACGCCTGATAAATTAGCCGTGCTGTATTTTTGCCGTGTTCCTAGGGAGATACGAATCGCAGTTCATTCAAACGCTTTGATATAATTAAATGTTTCAATTTCAACACGTGCGGGTACAGAACGGTTTGAATAGAAAGGGGTCCAGCAATTTACATTAATCAAGTCGTACAAGCCAACCGGAAGCATCTGTCATCGGGAGGGATTTCATTCATTAAATTATAAAGGAACTTGGCTCACGTCGCATTCCCGGTCATTTTGTGAAGGGGGCCCTGCGAAACATTTGTAGGAACATTTTATTCATCGTTTGTGAGCCTACTTTGAAGACCTTGAAACTAGTCGTCGATAAAGTGAGTCATATCGTAAAATCAACATCTTTACTTCGTATTTCTAAGTACTAGTTTTACTACTCGTAGTGCTTAGAAAAACGCCCAACCTTCCTGCTGTTTACAAACAAGACATAATTTAATTCTGAACAAAGGCTTGTCGGATTCTGTAGTCCCAGCGGATCACTCCATTGAAATGTTTCCATGCAGGCTGTGAGGCAACCTAACTAGTATAAAAGCGAAGAATCCAATTTCCGCTCTCATACAATGCAAAAACAGTCCGCTTTTGTCGCCCTAAATACTGACTCTCTGCAGTTCGCAACGAGTCGTTCGATATTAAATAGACTATTATATTGCTCTTTGTGTTGAAATTCAAAATACTGGTGTTTAAAGCATGATATTGTTACGATCTTTGCTCTCTTATCGTAATATTAGCTTCTTTGTGAATGGCTTATTGACTCAGTTAACTTTGAATACTCATACAAAACGTGATATAACATTTCAATTGTTTGTGAACAATTCGAAAAAACTTATGAGTCTTCTAAAATGTGTGACACAACAATGCGATGGTGAAATGAAATAGTCTGAAGCGAATTGAATACTGCGTGCAAGCTTTCACGTATTACGAATTACGATTTGGGCTTTCACATTTTTCTTGCTGTATCTTCTATTGTGTCATTACAAAATAGGCAGATATAAGTACTTTCGTGTTTACTAGGTATTTTGCTAACTTTTTAATATTTTCTTAGAAACAATGCTAATAATTTCGATAGAAAATTGGAAAGCTAGATATTATGAATGATTCAGCGGTATCAAATAAATTCCAAATGGAATTTGCTATGAAAATGTCTGTATAGCCCGTGAAAGCCTGGGAAATGTAAAACGCAGATATTTACGAGTACGCGGCTCTTGATGGCAATCCATGTCAACGGCAGAACACGGCTAGACTGTAGTCAGACTATTGATAAACATCGATCTAGTATAAATAACAATGAGAATGCAATTTCACCGAAAAGACAGTATACCTAATCGTAACGTAACATACTTTTTTTGTAGACCTAGATCTCACGCCTGAGCAAAGATAACTTTATAAAGCAAATACTGTTACTATTAGGCCCGATAAGTCCCGCAGTAAATGGACTACAAAATTTATTGCACTCAGAATGATTGTGTTTATATATAGGTAATGCACTTTCGTTTATCAGCGCGCATAATAATAATCATCCTAAAGCCGGCCACTCTTCTGTCTCTCGCCCGAGAGCCTTTCCGAGTAAGTAAGACGCGAAGTGAACGAGACCTAACGAGAGCGTCTAGCCAGTTCAGATTTTTGCTATTGCTCTCTATTGAGGTGTTCCATCCTGTACACAATTACCGCTGTCTATAGTCGTCACAAAATAAGAGGCCCGTTATGACGTTTGTCATTGCGACGTAACTAGTGATGTAACCATACGACTCGGTACTCGATACTCACGATAAATCAATTCAAGTTTGTATGAGTATTTGATCGATTTGATTTTGTATTGTAAAGTACATTGGATTAAGGTTACGATTCGAAAATTTAACTTAAATTTGAATATTATAGGTACGAAATGATACGAAATGGTGCGAGAGGTCAATAATTAAATATTTTTAGTTATAATAACCTTCATTCAATCACAAAAAAACAAGAAAAGCGAAAGTGATTGAATCTTCATTCAATAATTTTCTTCGGATGATGAGCCAAAATCGTCAGTTGAGCCATCGTCAATTCAATAATTAATTGGTTACAACACTAATATTTGAAAAAGAAGACTGAGAACATAACTGTTTTTGAGTTTCGTTATAATTTGACATTGCATGCTACTATAAAGTATGCGCGAAAAGCGTTCCAAGTTACATTCTACGGTCTTTCTCAAGTGTCAAAACGGGCCTCTTATTTTGTGACGACTATAGTGATTCATATACCTGTGCGATCTGATTAGCCGGCATCTCGTCCTGTTCGGTGGCGAACTGCGGCGGCGGCGGCAGCACCGGCGGCGGGAGGGCGCGCGGGTTGGAGCGGAGCCCGCCCGGGCCTGCGCCCGCGCGCCCCTGCATGGACTGCTACCTGCCCGCCACGCCACCCACCAACTTCGCACGACCTTCCTTACACCATGCCACTAACACACCAACTAACCAAGCTTTGCACTAGTTTTCGCTACTGTCAGCTTGCACTCGAGTTGATCTGACGTTAAATCGATTTTAAATCTCCCTTGGTTCTTTTTGGAGCTATAATTTTTTTCTATTCAAAATTATTATTTCTTTAGTGGCTTTTTATTTTCTTATGCGTTACTTGAAGGATATTTTGTTGGGATTTAAAGATTATTTAAACCTATGTACTCTATTTATTGAGGTTCTGTAACTGCTGAAGAATTTAGCCCTAAGATAAACAGTAGACCTAACATTTGCAAAGTCACCGGACAAGATGAAGTAATTTATCAAAGTTAATTGAGTCGGTGACAATACCTAAAAATTATGCCCTTCTACGATGCGGTAAAGTAAACTCCTGATTGAAAGGTGATCGATTATGTCAGGGGAAAGATATTGAAAGGGATAGGGTCCGCCTGCGGCATTTTGATAAATGAGTTCAGCCGTCGGCGTCGGGCTTCGCGGTACGCGGCCATAACGGCGACCTTAATTGCAGAGTGGCTGATAAACCGGGCCTGTACGCTGTACGCACGCCCCCTTTGCTGCACGACTTTTAAATCCTACTGTACATGCAACTTGTGTTGTGATGATTATACGGTCCTGTATGTAGGTCAGAGAAGCGACAGCCTGCTTTTTAGGGGGAACGGGTGGCCTAGAATGGGGTCGAACTCGCACCGCACGGGAAGCGATGGAATTACATATCCAGTGGACAAAAAAGTCATAGGTGTGGGAGTATGCGGAGCACGCACGAGGAATCAGGTCAACTGGCTTTATAATTCCCTGCTGTACTGTATCAATTCTATCCATTCTAGCTCACAAAGGAAGACTAGATATTTGAATTACGTTTCTCTCCAATCATGAACGAATATCATTATTTCTCCAATATAACACGAGAGTGAAAGAAACCTGGCCTAACACGCTCCCCTAAGGTACTACTAACTCATTTATTGGATATCGGGTAATAAATAAATAAGTATAACGTCGAAAATCGAACAACGAACATGCTGAGGGAAAACAAACATGTATGATACATTTCCAACGGCTGTCAGGCGTGTTTACACTTGATATTCAACATGGAATACGGAATACGGTAGCAGAAATACTCATGTTTATGAATTTAGATTTAGGGCAAGCGAAGCTGTGGTAACATACGAGTAACATGTCTTTGTTAATGAGTCATGAGTACGTACGAGCCTCGTATGCTTAAAAATGATCAAACGAATTCAAAAACTGAGAGCGAAAGGATTGTTATTTTTACATCGCCGCAAGGACAGTTTCAAGTCCAAGTTTGGTGAAAGTAAAATCTTTGCTTGGTCATATTTTAGCAAGATTGATACACATCATTTTGATGATTAATTGACGTTAATATTTGTTTTCTTGATGGCTTGGTACATCAGCAATAACTATGTCCGTTACATACCTAGCTTTTAGTTAGAGCTATCGATTTATTTTCAAAGTCTTTAGCACTTTGAGGTAATAAATATGCGAGTACATAATTATACGATCTTAGTGGCCAGAAACTAAATAAGTAAAACTATCTTTTTTATTGCCGTCTATTTGAAGACCGCAACACTTTTAGTTTGTGCTTTCATTTAAAACCAGTTAAATTGACATCAATGTGAATACGACGTGCAATATACAATGTTTGTACAATTTACTTGCGTTTTGTCTGAGCCAATGATAAATAAAAAATATTTTTTCTTTCGTTCTGTTATCAATGCTTTGACAAAATATAGAAACGTAAGTTCAATGGAGAAATACTCCTTGTTAGATTGGGTTACGGAAACCGATCTCTATCCGATACAAATTCCAATCTCAGATTATACTTGGAATTAGTTTTCGAACAATGCCTTTGTACAATATTAGCCAGCTCTTGAGAAAATCAATAGAATAGAGCAAGATTGAGATGAGAATACTAATAGAGATACCTTATTAGTGTCTATAGTGAAGATCGAGATAGTTAAGTCATCAATGGTATTATTTCTCGGAATAAGTATATGCTGTTATTTTATTTATAGGTTTTGTTCCGTTAACCCGAATGATAACCTTTTGCCATCTAAATGCGTAGAAGCATATGGGCTCTACCGCAAGATATAGTAATATGGTAGGTTCCCAACGGTTCCCATCAAAACGTCGTCAACGCGATTCTTCATCATCGGACACGATGCGGACGACATCATCACATTAAAAACGTGTCACGAAAAAAAAAAAAACGTGTCAAAACTAATTCCATGTATTTGGGATTTTATTCCTTGGATTAGAAATCTTTTAATCCCATTTTAGAGTCTGGCTTATTGCTTAAAAAAACTCTTGGGGTCATGTCAAAAAGGTCCCTAAATATTGGATTCTTTGATCAGATTTAGATCACGTGGAATGAGATAGCTCAGAATTTTTTAAGTCACCGAATAGGAAAGTATCGAGACTCGGTTTATTATTTACCAGCCATGACAAATTTTGCGGACCTAAATACCAGTGTGTTCAGAGACTGATAAGATAACACAAATGAAGCAAATGAATCACCTAAAAGATGAAGTCAAAGCAAAGAGCAAAAGCACACTCGGTTCTCAATGATAAAATAATACAACAAAACTATTGCTTCAAACTGTATACAAGTTTTCTACTAACAGCTAAATATTTTACGATAAAATTAATGAGATTCGTAAATGAGTCAAATTCAGAAAAATGTGGAGAAGAATTTAAATGAGGTCTCGTTTAAATATTTAGACCGACGACACGCTATTATTGTCCTCTAAATATGTCACGTTAATTTTGCTGTTTCCCGCAAACAACCTAAACTCTACGGAATTATAACAAAATCGTGAAAAAATGAGGTGAATATTTTGCCGTCCTATATTTCGGTTTCATTTCGTGATCGCGGGATTTGCGCATTGGAGTGCGCCGGTTTAGTGATGCTCGCAGAACCACCTACAGCACTCGACGCCGCAAACAATCTCGCACGGGGATCGAACGGACCGCGACACTCACAGGATAGGAATTTCCTGGATGTGCAGAAATGTATATATGGGGTGCGCTGCAAGGGCGGGCGAGTGCACGAGGGCGGGCGGACCGAGCGGCGCGGCGCTTGACGCGGGACTGCCGCCCGCCCTACCGCCCCGCGCCTCGCCGCCCCCGACGTGCGCCAACAAAACACAGATTATGGAGACACATTTATTAGCCAAAAACGCTACTTAACTTCGATCGTTCTACAAGACGAGTACACATAGCGCTCTATATTAGACTAGTGATCGATCACGGTCAGAACGTCGTTTACATTCGATCTCGACACACACAATTATAGCGCCACGATTAACGATTATCGTCCATCAGGTGGTGAGCATCACACCTGAGTGATTTGCAGGCGAGGCAGCTGCGGCTGTCGACGAGGCGGGCGGCGCGGCCGCGGCCGGCACCAGCCACCGAGCGCGCGCAGCCGGCGCGAGCACGCCGCGCGCGACGGCACTCTGCACCAGCGGTGCCGCTCGCTGGCTCCGAACGTCGTCGTCATCCTGTCGCCGGGCTTCGGCTGGTCGTACACGATCTTCGGACTGTCCACCACCTCGTTTCCGGGCGCTATCCGATATTTCGCTCCCGATATGGCCTTCTTTATGTCGTTGAGCGTTTTCCGTGCGCGATTCTCATCTTCTTTCAGGTCGAAAGTGGTCTCTCTCGGAACCGCTGTAAGTTTACCCGTCGGCGGCTGCGGAGTCGGTCTTATGATAATATCCTCTTCCTGACGTTTGAATAGTCTGCTTATTCTCGAGTAAACTGTAGGAGGTGATTCGGTGTTGGTACCGACCGTGCAGACGCGGGGTCTGATCGGGGCACTGGTGATGTATTCGTGGACTTCGTGCTCGAGCGCAGGGGTCGAGACGTAGGTTTGAGGCGGGAGCGTGACCGAGCGCCGTGGGAAACGGACGGGCTCGTCTTGGAGGTAGGCGACATGGAGGGTGCTGATGCTGAGCGGTTGCTGCAGCGGCGGCCAGAAGTCCCTGGTGGGCGGTACGGGCGAGGGCCGCTCGCCCAGCATGCGGCGCGCGAACTCCGCGGGCTGCCACAGGTAGCTGGCGGTCAGGTTCCCGTGCTCCTGCATCACGACTATTCACGACTACGTTCTCCGCTGGCGACACGCGAGCCACTACTGCTAATCCCGAGCGAGGCTTCGAGCACTTGACGGTATTCGAGGAGAAATGCCGAGTAAAGGTTTTTTATAAATTGGATTAGATGGCGAATTCAATAAGTCACGACAGTATGTAATCCCTGCAAAGGTTTTCTTTGAGCCTATAGGTAATTGTGCTGGTTTTATGTAACTCTAGTATACGTAATTGGTGAATGAATGAGTTTCTATGTTATGTCAAAGAGTAGCATAAAAAAATAAACAAAGGTAAACGCCCACTTCCGTGGCCTATAACTAATTTGTGTAGGCGCACCTGTTCGTAATTTAGCTTCAAAAAATTCAGCAGCTCTTTTATGTCGTTCATGAAATTACATATGTGTGCGTACGTACACGTATTACAACGTAGTTATACCACAGAATGACAGAATACTAGTTGTACATAAAGTAGGTAGGTAATGGATATACATAGCAAACTTACCTTTAGCGGTCGTATGATGGTGACTGTCTCGATCATGGTGGTGGATGCCATTTTGTGCTGTGTCTCCATCCCTGCAACCAAACGATTTTTTTAGCAAGAAATTAGATGTCACGCTCATAATGTCCAAATTTCAACGTACAAATTGACGTATAGCGCCAGTGGCGTCTCTTGTTTTGCGATACCACATCCATCTTCAAGCACGAACGATAAAATAACTCCTTTAAATCTGGGGCCCTGATGCTGTTGTTATCTTAATTGATTTGGTATTTAATAAAATAGTTGCCTAATACCTCCGTTCTTTTAACACTATTATTATTAGGACTATTTTACTTACTATTAGATATTACATGACGTTATTAACTTTTCGTTGGCTAATAAAGAGGCTACAATTTATCATAGAATGAATAATAGTATTAGTACTAATTCTAAAAAGAATCGAGTTTAGGTTAGTACCCGTAATTATGGCTAAGTAGAGTTAATTTAATCATTTATCGCAATACACATAGAGCTGTACTTAGGGGTACATAAGGCAGTAATGGAATAACTATCAATGAATCATCTAATATACTGTATCGTCGGCATTAAGTCGGATGAGTCTGTTAAGGAATATTTCAAGACTGAACGTATCCTCACCTTGACATGTATGTTTGTGTACCAGGTTGCGTTATTTGTACACTGTAATAAAAACGAATTTGAGGAGTTTGGACCGCATCATCGGTCACAGAATAGATTCAAACTTAAGACCAAAAAACATAGGCTGGCTAGGTCAAGTAGAATGTCCGTGTACGTGGGAGGTCCCGCAATATATAATAAACTAGCTGACTCGACAGACGTTGTCCTGTCAAAAGCCATTGCGTCAATTCTATGTCAAATATTGCGTAACTATAGCAACCGTAGTATGTTGATGCTAACTAAAAATTATCAGTATATATATAATTTGCAATAAATTAAAATTGCGACTATAATTTGAGATTTAAACTATCCTATCTCTCAAGTTGGATCGAACTGCACATGGTGTGCGAATTTTATTATAATCGGTTAAGTGGTTTAGGAGTCCATTGAGGACAAACATTGTGACACGAGATTTATATATATATTAAGATTGCCTGAGAATGTAGTGAGTGCAGCTTCCACCGCAATATTTAAAACTAAATTAAAACTCTGGTTGCTAGAACATCCTTTCTACGACTTTGACGAATATGAAAGCTCGACATGTGACCTTTGAACTATTATTTAGTGATTAATTAACGAATTATTTTTGAATTTATTACGATTATCTTTTTCCATTGACTTGTAGCAATGCTATGAATAAATATTTCATTTCATTTCATTTCTGTACGTACTACTTTACATATATTATAGTATGGTATAGTAGTAGTACCAACCAAGTAGTAAACACTAGTCATCAACTAGAATCTAATTTTATATTTAACTAGCGGCCCGTCCCGGCTTCGCACAGGTAGACATTTATTTTTTAAACATTTTGGGATAAACGTAGAGTAAATGTGTCTTGATGCGGGAAATATTAAGTATTATTTAATTTTCTAATTTTTCCCGTTTTTTTTTTTTAATTTTTTTTTTATAATAACCTCCTGACAATAACAAACACAAAAAAATAAAAAGTGAAATCGGTCCAGCCGTTCACGCGTGATGGCGTGACCAAGGGAAATAGGGATTCATTTTTATATCTACTATATAAAAATAAGTCGGGTTTTCCTTCCTGACGCTATAACTCCAGAACGCACGAACCGATTTCCACGGTTTTGCATTCGTTGGAAAGGTCTCGGGCTCCGTGAGGTTTATAGCAAAGAAAATTCAGAAAAAAATTCAACATAAAAGCGGGAAAATCTTTTTTCAGAACAATGTCCACCCGTGCGACGCCGGGATGGGCCGCTAGTATTATATAGATTGATAGCAAAGTATGTACATTATTTATTAACTAGCTGCGCCCCGCGGCTTCACCCGCGTTTTCCGAAATAAAAAGTAGCCTACTTCCGTACCTTTAATCTGAATTCGTTCTGCCATTTTTTTGTGAGTAACAAACATACAAACTTTCATATAATTTATAATATTTTTAGTAAGATTAGTAGGATAGTCGGCTAACTGCAAACAGTCTCACTGAACCTGTTTATTTTATTAGTTTTATTTAAATTGATTTATTAAAATGAATATGCAATGAACAGTATCAGGTCATGTGGATGACTAATATGGTAAACATTTACTGACTCAGTGTTGAATGCGTTCATTACTTATGCAACTTGAAATACTTTGTCAGTGTCTTCCAACATTTTTTTAGCCAGGGACCATTTTGATACTAAATAAAGAAAAAAGTTTTAGAAGAAAAATACTGTCATAGTAAAAAAATAAAAAATATATACCATGTAACAAGCAGTGCAATAATTTAAAAAAAACATTTAGTTCTGCACCACCCGTGTAATGGAGGAATAATAATTTATAATTCTTATTATAATTAAACACGGGAATACTCACGTAACAATTAACTAGTAACAGTTATAGTAGACGACTTAAAAATTTAACTTTTAAAAAATTAACTAGTTGTAGTAGACAACTTAACTTTTACGTGAGTATTCCCGTGTTTAATTATAACAAAAATGTGTGAAAACCATGTTAGTTTCCATAGTAAAATTTATAATTCATAAAAACATGGATCAATCACAGACCATATTAGCTCTTATGGACCACTATTTGGAATTTAATGCTTTCTATTCAACAAGCTGATGGCTAGGCCAGTGATAGTCTACCAAAGGGTTTAGAGACCTCTTGCTTTAAAATTATTGTAGTCACTGACTTCTCATTAAAACAATCAGGAAACTGACTTAGATAATCTTAAGAACACAAGAATAGAAGTTCTGAAAGTGGTAAAACAATTTTAGGTTAATTTAAAGCTTGTTCACCTATTAGGATTAAAGAAAAACCTATTCTTATGGATAAAACAAGACCAATATTTGAGTTTTATTCAACAATATTCTCCTATTTCTATTTCATATTAGAATATAAAATATATCTTCATTGCACACTAAGCAAAATACAAGAAAGTTGTTTCATGAAATAAAAAAGTGAAAAACACTTAAAACACTTCTAGAGCTCAAAAAGAGGATTTACTGTATTTAACCTTAATTAAAAAAATTGGCTGCATAACAACTGAATGAAATATTTAATCATATTTCACCAAGAAGCAGTAAACAACTAGGTATCTAAAGACAAGTAATCAAAATGGGTACATTAGACAAATAAATTTTTGTATAGTCATCACAAAATAAGAGGCCCGTTTTGACAATTGTCATCGCAACACATAACTAGTGATCAGATGTTACTCGGTATTCGATACTCACGATAAATCAATTCAAGTTTGTATGAGTATTTGATCTATTTCGTTATGTATTGCTATTGTATGTAAGTTTAGTGTATTAAGGTTTTGATTAGAATATTTATTTAACTTAAACTTTAATATTGTAGGTATTTTAAAATGATACAGTGGTATGAAAGGTCAATTTGTCTTTAATTTAATATTTTTAGTTACAATACATTCACTCAATCACAAACAAATACGAAAAAGCGAAAGTTAGTAAACCCCTCTGTGAATTTATTTGCGTCCATTTATTTGTGATATTCTTTGGTACTTTTAGACTCCAATCAGTAAGGCATCATTCAAAACCTCCCCCAGCTGATCCAGCTGATCAATATTTAATTACTAATAAAATCGAATGAAGCTGGTGAAATTCAGTAATTCATTGGTTACAACACTAATATTTGAAAAAAGAAGACTGAGAACGTAACTGTTTCTGACAGTTTCGTTATAATTTGACATTGCATGCTACTATAAAGTATGCGCGAAAAGCGTTCCAAGTTACATTCTAGGGTCTTTCTCAAGTGTCAAAACGGGCCTCTTATTTTGTGTTGACTATAGTCCTGATTGAATATGAAAACTAGCAAGAGAAAATGATAGGCAAGCATATCATTTTCATCATCATACTTGTATCTTTACCCCTGTTGGTTAATAGGGAACTGGATTTGGAAGAAATGCATAAAAAATTGCAGAAAAATTAGGAAGCAAGTGTCTGATACTGCACTCATTGTTAGATTTGTTGATTGGTGATTTTATCTGCAAAGTGGCAGTTATATTGAAAGTACTCTAAGTACACTTCACTTAAACAATGATGACACATTTATTTCACCAATCTCCATTCATGATATTGACAATAATATGAATAACACTTGTGACACAAGTGTTATTCAACATTGTCAACACAAGACTTGTGTTGACAATGTTGAATCAGTGAAAGATTTAACCATGAATTTTCAAATACCAGATACCTACTTTTGTCTGTATTGAAATTTAAAATATTATGTTCTGTGCATTGTCTAAATGTAATAATTAGAGAAAATACATCTGAGCTCATGGGTTAGATTGGGTATTTATTGTGTAGATGTATCTGAGCTTAAAGATGAGGGGTTTTAATAAAAACTTATAAACGAAATTACAATCACGCTTGATGCGATCTCCAAACACTAAGACAAGGCACTCTCGTTTACTCACCCACTTTAAACATCCAATGCAGCGTTGATTGATCTCCAAAATATAATCACATAACGATTACACGATGATATAAACTAGTTTATTAGGAGCATTGTAATCTTTTTCATTTAAAATAAAAACAAAAACGGAAACCAAGTACGGCACACGGCTCGTCACACTAGCTTCCCTTGACTACGAATGTTGCCATTGCCAAACGAAACGCAAACGCTATCAGCACAGCACGGCTGCCAAGGCAAATTGAATATTTTTCCCCCAAAACCGTTAAGGACATAGGGTGACTTAAAAACAAAGAGTAGACGTTAATTTTCTTAATTTTTGTCACGTAGGGGGAGAAGGGGGTGTAATTCAATGGTCCAATGGATTAAAAAAATCAAAACATTTACATCGACATTTTTCAGATATTTTTGATAATAACAAGTATTTTATACCTGAGTCTAACGACTAATATTTTATATTTTTACCAATTTCAAACGAAACACAAACGGTTTTTTGGCAAGAATCCTGGCAGAATATTACATAGATCTTGGTTTTTTAGTGACCAAACTACGTCCAGAGACCGTATTTTGTCCAAAATACGAGACTCATGTCTCCAAAATTCCCCAAACTATTTTTTTCTCCCAAATATTTCGACAACGATGTAATTTCTCTAAAAATATCCCAAGGACCAAATTTTGCCTCGAAATCCGGAAAAAAACATCCAGTCTGGCCACTCTGAGTAGTGTGGTTCGCTCCAATTCTGAGTTGCCAGCAGTAAATAAAAAACTTTGATCAAGCCGCACAGGCTTGATTGATATGCTTTGATTCAAGCCAAATAAAAGCTAAGAAAAATTGTCTCTGGTCATATAGTTACTTTTTAACCTGTGGTCCAGAGCTAATGTTGCTAGAACATATTATTTTTCGAAGCATTAGGGAGTTTTTCCACTACTTTTGTAAGTTGGATGGCGGGTACGTACGAAATAGTACAAAACCTTTATTCCCATTTTGCAATTTTGTACTCTTCGGGATGATGTAGATGTGATGGTCACGCTGGAAAGTGTGCTTCCCATGTTGAAACTGAGGTTTTGCTTATATTTTTAGATGTTCGATTTTTTCATTCAAAATAGCACAATTCTCTCTTTGTTTTTGTTCTTTCATGGAAGCCATACAAGTATTTTTACTGGCAGCACTAGGAAAAAGACGCCGTGTGTGACGTGCGACGCGCTTGTGCTTGACGCAAGCGAGTTCCTATCGCTCGTTCTTGTTCCGCCGCCGCACCGGTTGTTAGTTTCGCTACTCTCAGTGGCATCCATTGGCGCGAAAACGATATCTCTATCTTCCACAAACTGTCTTCCATCAGATCATTATGGCTGGTGTTAAGTCCCTGACTGTCAGGGGTATACGAAGTTTTGGTCCTGAAGACGCAGACGAACAGCGCATATCATTTGATAAGCCGCTAACTTTGATACTCGGACAAAATGGTTGTGGTAAGACAACTATTATCGAGTGTTTACGATATGCCATCACAGGGCAGATGCCTCCTGGTAGCAGGAATGAATGTTTTGTGCACGATGCCAAAGTTAACAGGTCTACTGAAGTCCTCGCACAGGTGAAATTGAAGGTACGGTTTTTATAGAATACAAATAACGCCGGAAAGTAACCTAAATAAAATTACCTTTTGTTTTCTCATATCTAAACAGTTTCTTCAAAGAATGTACGCTATTATCCAAACGTATGTTATTTTCTTAGATTGTCAATGCAAAAGACAAACAACTGGAAGTGTCAAGATCGATGAAGGTTACTGCGTTGCAAAAGAAGACAAGGTTCCAAACTCTGGAGTCTTATTTGTCCACTGTTGATGAGAATGGGAAACCCAAGGATATCTCTTCAAGATGTGCTGATTTGGATTCTATTATGAATGAAGAGCTTGGTCAGTATAGTTATATGTACTTCTCTTACAGTATTGTTTACCCACAAAGCATTCTAATTTTCCTCGTAATTGCTTTTATGCATGATAAGTGGTGTTATGAGAACTTAAACTTATTAAATGTTATGAAAAGACATGCAAGATATTAGAAAAAAACATAAGATAGATAGTATAATATATCTATGACATTGAGGTTTTCTATTTTAGGAGTTTCAAAAGCAATTTTGAATTCGGTAATATTCTGCCATCAAGAAGACTCTGCCTGGCCCCTGGATGAGGGCAAGAAAGTAAAGGAGCGCTTTGACGAAATCTTTGATGCTGATAAATACAGTGATTGCTTTGAACGCTTCCGGAAAATAAGGAAGGAATATGCCAATACATTGAATCTGCTTGGTAAGTTTGTACACAATGTTGTATGATAAAAAAGGGTAACAAAAAATAAAATCAAAATATGATACATCAGAATTAACTAACCTAACCATTGTAAAGTATGCTCCTTATATTTAATTGAACATAAAACAGTAGTTCAATCATACATTTTCCCAAATATAGCACAAGAAGTAAGCTTCCTGACTGAAAAGAAACAAGATCTGGACAAGAAGAAACTGGAAGTCATCAACACTGAAACAAGAATCTTGGAAGCAGAAACCAAAGTGGCCGAGCTTGCAACTGAGCTGAAGCCTGTATCGGACAAGCTGGCCACAATAAAAGCACTGGAAAATGATTTGCTGTCCTTAGAAACACAAAAAGAGAAGATTCGAGTCAGGTATGGTTTTCAAATAAAACCTTTTTCGTCCCTAATGTATGAATGCCAGTAAAAAAATTACCAACTTGAATTTTTTTTTCAGATTAGATCATTGTCAAACTCAAGAGACGGAGCTAAAGGCTGCAATCAAAGAGCTGTTTGAAGGCGCCGATGAAGAGTTACGAGGAAAGATAAGTATGTTATAAGTTTTATTTCGCTACACCCTGCATTCTATGTAACTGATATGTGATTTTCAGCTAAATTTTTAGCAGCTTATATTATTTGAAATGCTTTTTTTCCAGCTAACTATGAGGAAGAGCATAAGGCCAGAAAGAAGGAGCTTGACGACTCAGTCAAGAAAAACAATGCTTTCACAAAGGAAGACGATAAAATCAACAAGGAGAAGAACTCGAATGACATCAAGTATAATAAGTTCAATTTACTCGAAAGCCAAAACCAAGAAAAGATTGATAACAAGTATAAAATGATTGTAGAGGCTGCTAATTTAGCAGGTAAGCAATATGCACCTTTCCTTTCGAATATTAATCTCATCTATGGTGATAGCGGTTGTGACCAATAGCCTAAAATGATCCAATCTTGTGGCTCTGCAGAGTGGGGGCTTTAAGCGATTCTTATGATTAAAATTTGCACAGCTCTACTCCACTCCTCTCTTCTTGACTCCAGTGGATAGGCAGACTCAACCTCTTTTGCGCAGCAACAGTTTTTTTATTGCTGACAGTCTGGTAAAAGCAACATTAACACTTTGACTGCGGCTAATAAGTCAAATGCATTGTGTTTTCGCGCCTGGCGTGTGCAGCCGCACTCGCGTCGCACAAAGGAAAATATGTATGTATGTATGTATGTATGTGTTTTCTGCAGTCAAAGTATTAAAGCGGTGTAGGCTGAATTTGTATGCCGCCCTGCTATTCACTATATACCTCTGTTAGTGAAATAAGTTCACCGATGTCGCAAATGCAGTGTTTTGAATTTATACAATGTTTATTTTCAGAAGAGCATGTCCTATACCCATTGAATGTTGTAAAAACTAGGAATAGGTCATTTTGGTCCTTAATATACTGTTTTTTACAGAAATCGAAAGCATCACAGAGGTGAATAATGAAGAAGAAGCTGACAAGGGGAATGAAACTGTATCGGAGAAGATTAATAGCCTAAAACAGGAGCTCACTGATCAGAAGGCCGAGGCTGACACAGAAGAGAAGAAAATGCAAACCTTCGTAGACGAAAGCCGCGACGATCTAGTAAGTTGATTATAATATCTAGGTCCTGTACTTCGGATGGAGTAGTAAGGTATAGGTTAATGCTCTGTAATGCAGTTAGTTTGTATGATGACGGTCACACTGTAATGATTTGTTTCAAGGTTGTCTGTTTCTAGGTTTAGAATAGAAGCCATATTCATATTCCTACTAATAGTACACGTCAAATTACAGTTAAAAATTGTATGTTTCAACATTAAAAATTAAAGAAATAAATGAAGTATAAAGTCAACAGTCATAGGTAATTACATTCAATTGCATAAATTGCTTGTTTATATCATAGAAAGCATATAGTAGAAACCAGGTAAATATTAGACAAATCATGTATTATGATCACCATGATAAAGACTAAATAAAACACTTTCAAACAATGGCTATTGTTTGACTCGTGTACCCAGTATAAACTTGGTCAAAAAATATGTACATTATAAACATCCTGATGCTGAATAAAATTGGAATAATAATATCTACAAGTTCTTTTTTTTATTATTTTTTTCTAAAAATAATTGGCAAACAAGCGACGGGCCTCCTGATGGTAAGTGGTCACCGCCGCCTATGGACACTTCCGATACCCAAGGTATCTCCAGTGCGTTGCCTACCTCTGAGGACTCTATTAACCCTTCGTTTGAAGCGGCCAAGTTGTAGTGAGGTAGGTTATAGAATGTGGTAAGCAATCCCACAAAACAGGTGCGCGGAAGAAACAAACTATAGTAATCTATTTGATCTTTGTGGCGTTCTTTAGGAGAGGCCTATGTCCAGCAGTGGACAGACATACGATAGGCTGATGCTGATTATAATGATGTTCAATTTGTAACTTTGTGGAAATAAATCTCCAACTTCGCTATTTCCTTGCAGTCTCGTCACAAACAAAAAATATGTAGCAAGGACACTGAAATCCACAAGAACAAGAGAGAGCTCACAAAGTTAGAGAAGGAAATTAACGCCACAAATGAATCTAAAACACGATTGGAAGCTTTGGAGGCCAAGTTAAATGACGCCGAAACGTGAGTATAAATATGGTAATATTTCTCCAAAATCCGTTGTGCGCTTGAAATAGAGCAGATGGTAAAAAAAATGTACAGGTTATAAGGAAAGAGTATGGTAAGCCGAAAGAGGCTAATAGCACTCCTCATGTAATTAATCCGATTGTTAAAATTGTCAATTTCTAAGCGCATGTAATATGCCCATTGAAAATAAAAAAATTGATTTGATAATTATGAACAACTTACTATGGGACCAACCCTATATTAGGGCTTTACTAGTGCCGGATGTAATGTGAATTGTCTCTAAAGCAGAAGGAATATTACATTTTTATTAAATCACTAATATTATTTCCTCAGAGAATACACAACTGCCGATAAGGAATTAAATCCTGAAGAGTGTCAACAAGAGATCAACGATGACGAGAAAGTGATTGAGAAACATGAGCATGATTTGGAAGAGCTCAGTGTTAAGGTAATTCTAGAATATGCTAAACTCATTTTGAAAAAATCCTCATTAAAGTTATTTTTACAGAGTTTGTCCCCCATATCTACGAGTATAAACAATCAATATTAATTAATCCGTGACTGTCTGTTTACTCTCTTCTAAATTATGCAATAGTAATTGATGTTTTCATCCTCATCTGGGGAACTTCCTTTGCAAAGTTTTAGTGAAAGGTTTGATGGCGGATTTTTGTAAGATAGTGAGGTAATATGCTACCAAATCACTTCATAAAATCAAGCAGCACAGCTATTCTGGTTTTGCGACTGAATGTTTGCATCAATTATCACATGAAAGCACTACGACATTTATTTATTTATTTGTTCATTATAAAACGAATGGTAACACCATAACAAAATTAACCAAGTTGGTGCTACTGCTGCCCTTTCATAAAAACTAAACATAAAATATTATCAAAAAAAAAAACAAAATCATTAAATTTCATCATCGGACCACAAAGGGCACAAAAAAGCGACATCGTTTTATGGTAGATATACCAAAAACTTACGAACCGCTTTGATTCCACTTTTATTGTGCGCACTGCCAGAGTGTGGAATACTCTGCGCGAGTGGGTGTTTCCCGATAGATATAATTTGGGTGTCTTCAAGACGCGAGTGAATCGGTTCCTTCTAGGCAAGCGTGCATCGTAGACCGCATCATTGCTTACTATCAGGCGAAATGGCAGTCAAACGCAAGCATATAACTAAATATAAAAAAATGTCATTGCGATAATTCCATTCTCAGGTAACAAAACTCCAGAAACAAGCCGCCAAGCTGAAAGAGCGCGACATGATCGAGGGGATGCTGAAGTCTAAAGAGAAGGAGCTGGCCGTCATGATGAACCGGCACAAGGTGGCCCTCACTGAGATCCTGGGCAGCGTGCCCGAGAAAGATTTCGCGATTAGCGTCAACAAATTTGAGTGCGACATAAAAGTGCAGGTTGACGGGCTGAAGAAAAAGCTGAAGGAGAAGAACACGGAGGTTTGTAATATGTCCTATGTGTATTAATTATTTTTTTAGACATGATTTTTTATTTGTTATGTAATGTCCACCATAATTTTTTGCAATTATCTCTTTTACTAGAAATGTCATGACCGAGTGACTGAGTTAATCTAGAATACAATAAAATTCTCTAGACTCGCGTACTTCTGTGGTTGGGCCCATTATCATGTTTGCCCATCAATGCTTGAGTTATGCTACTGCTGCACTAAAGTACAGTAACTACACTAAAGTAGGTGTGCAACTTTGCTTCAGCCATTTTTTTTTCCGAAATTCGAGTCTTTTGTATATTTATGATTAAAAGTATTGTCCATCGCTGGCCACTACTTTGAGTCTTGATCAAGTAATGCCTCCAATTGCATCTTCAAAAACCTTCTCTTTTCCACCGCCATGCTGGTCTTCGACGTCAAAATCACCGTTCTTGAAGCGTTGAAACGACTCTCGGCACGTTCTTTCACCAATAGCGGCCTCACCATAGGTATTTGAGAGCATTCGATGAGCCTCAGCCGCAGATTTCTTCATAAATTAAAACACATGAACACAGACATGTTTAATCGAGAATAACTTTATTGCAGACACAAATCGACTAATATTTCGATGGCGTTATGTTTACAAATACCTAAGCTTATTGTATGACATCTACGATCTATTTATTTCGACTACCACTTACCGCTACAGTTGTCCTATTCTCACAAGCTCTTGATTTTAATTTATAATTTGTTTTGGCAGTCCACGAAACTAGAGACGGAGCGAAAGCACATTCGCGACATGCTGAGCGACCGGCGCAGCGAGCTCACTAAAGCAGAGGAGAAGATGTACAAGGCTTGCGGGACCGCCACCTACGAGGCCACTCTCGCCAAAATTACTGCGGCGGTGGATAAACTACAGGTAAATCTATCTATATAAAAATGAATCTCTATTTCCCTTGGTCATCGCATTACGCTTGACTGATGGAACAATTTCGCTAATTATTTCTTTGTTGTTATTTAAAAAAAAAAACTTTGTTGTGCTAATTATTGTCAGAAGAAGGTTCTTGCGGGAAACAATTAAGAAAGTTGAGCGGAACATTAGAAAATTTGAGACAATTCGAATTAAACATCCATAGTTAAGACAGGACAACGTCTGTTCGAGCCAGCTAGTACTATTATAATTATAATGCACTGTAATTCACCTCCTTTGCTTGCTGGACTATTCTTCTTATATTATAATTAGAGTATGGTGAATAATTGAATATCTTGAAAAATTGTGTTATTTACGCAAAAGCAACAAGTCTTTTGCTGTACTATTGGCGTAGTGCGTGTCGAAAGCACTATACGCAACCTCGTACATGTACATGAACCAACTTTTCCTTCACTAAAACACTTGGCTCAGAATGTTTGCCGGTCCCTAATATTATTGTCGGTTTCAATACGAAGCCTCAACATTCAATCCAATGCAATTTTGTTTTACTTGTATGCATGTTTTTAAAATAATTGTAGGAAAAAAAAAAAACAAATGCGCCGCAGTCGCTCGGCGTATTTTCGCTATTTCAAATTCAGTTGTACCATAACAAGACAAGATTAATAAGATATACGTTGCCCGCGTCTTGTACCCAAACGTAAACTTTTTAGATTTGATAAATAATGTAAATTTTAGGAGGAATCGAGCAACCTTCAAGCGGAGTCGCAACTTTTCACCAAGTACCAGAATCTGCTGAAGGAAGACAGCTGCTGCCCTCTATGCAGCCGCGGATTTGAAAGAGACACCGAGGTAAGTTATAATAGAGCTTCGTACTTTGATTTTTTCATCATCAAAAATAATATTGCTGCTGGAAAATTCTAAAATTGGATTTGTTTTTATTTTTACTGAAATAGGTAAATTTGAAGTGAAAGTACACTGCTTACAACAATTTACCTGTACGCTAGACAATTCCATAATCGCAAACGTATAGGAAACTCAGACAATGTATCATTTCTGTCATTGAGTATAGAATCTATAAATAAATTATAGAAATGTCATTCCCATACATTTTTCTACTTTTACATAGCGTTTCTTATGGAAATGCAACTTGGCTAGGGCTATAATGATAGCATCTCTTCCTTGATTTTGTAACAGGTCACAGACATGATATCTCAACTTGAGACTAAGATGCTGAACGTGCCAGCGAAACTGGAGAAAACCAACGAAGACTTGCAGAAGAACTCGGCCAAGAAAGACGAGCTGCTCAGCATGAAGTCTTTGAACGAAAAGATAATCCGACTAAAGGAGAAGGATATTCCACAGCTCGAGACAAGGATGACTGATACAGATGCTGTGAGAAACATTTGTTTAGTATTACTTTTCTTGTAAAGTTCGTATTGTAATTGTAATTTTAAAATATTTTTAAAACAAGCTTTTATTGCATTGTCATCGTAGTAACACATGTATACCAAATTTCAGCACAATCGGATATCGGGAAGTGATTCAAAATTAAGTTCCAAGATTCCACACGAACAAACATAGTTACATATTGCAAGTTAAATTAAACCTTTTAAAAATATAAAAATCTTGCCTTATAAAAGTCTCCACAGAATACTCTATACATTTCGCTCCTGTAGTATTTATGTTTGATAAATAGTAATTACTGTATGGTTCTTTTAGAAAATAAAAGCGTGCAATGAAACCATTGAGGAGTTGCAAATGGCGCTAATAGAGCCGGAACAGAAGATGCAAACCGCGAAACAGGTTCACGGCGATATGCCGCTCTTGGACCGCTCGCAGTCGGACTACAAGACCATTTCCAAAAACGTAAGTAACATAACACTTTTTACTTTAGCAACAATTAAAACTTTCGTGATCTTTTGACTTGTAATCCCTGATGAAGAAGTTCTTATACCTACGAAACCGGTTGGAAATTTAGTCACGAATAAAAAACAGTAGGTTTTTCTGTTTAAAATTGTGTGTAATGCGAATATGATTCTTTGGCGAATTTTGTCAACAATTAACTTAATTAATTAATTATTAAAAACTAAGTTTGCGTTAATACTATCGCGTTTGCGTTAATAATATACTGCCACAGACTGGTTGAAAATACCACGAAGTCGGTACCTTAGTCACAAACCTACCCGTATCATAAATATAGGGTTATTCATAAAGGGTATGCTAAGCCGAAAAGGGCTCATAGTACTCATCATTATGAACAACTTTTACTATTGGACCAACCCGAAATTCTCGAAAAAAAATCAGCTGTTCCATAGAAAAATGTCAATGACACTCGACAAAATGTATGGGGAACAGATGATTTTTTTTTTCGCAAATTTTGGGTTGTCCCATAGTAAAAGTTGTTCATAATGATGAGTACTATGAGCCTTTTTCGGCTTAGCATACCCTTTATGAATAACCCTGTATATATACAATTTTTTTTATGTTTATGTGAGCTATTACAGCAAAGGCAAGTGTTTCTATACTACATCTTATTTTCCAGTTAGACAACTTGAAAGCTCTATGCGCGGACATGGAAAGCGATATGACTTTAGACGAAGCGACGGCGAAGCAAACCGACCTCAGAACCAAGCTGTCCACGCTCAGAAACCGGGTCAAGAACTCGCAGAAGAAACTTAACTTACACAACAAGAAGATGCAAACTTTGGGCGATAAGAAGAACAAGATCAAGGAGGAACTACTTAATGTACAGAAAAAGGTATGTAATCGATATTACGTTTTTCAACTCGTGTGTATTTTCTAATACTTTCAGTCGTGATTGATTCTACAAACTTCTTTTATAATTCAGCTTGTGACCAAGGCTGCCTAACCACAGGGCCGCGGGCCAAAATGTGGACCGGGTGGGGCGGTATATTTGAATTGGCCCGTCAAAAGCGGCTGGCTGCCAACGACCATCGGAAGTGGTCGCCGTGCATTAAAGATTATATTTAACTCGACGGACCCACAAAAATAAATGTTTTATAGTAGTTAAAGGTCTGTCTACCTTAAAAATATTGGACCCGGACGTACCTGATTCGTCTATGCAATATCATATGCTACAAAATAATAATTGTAGTCAGGATTATTATTTTGCTTGTTACTTGAAGAGAGACAAAAATATGAAAGAATTGAATATACCTGTTTACGTTTCTAGGTGCAAGACTTGGTCAATCTTCAAGAAACAAAGAAAACTTTGGAAACGGACAGGGAAAGGCTTCTGAAAGAGATTCAAGAATTACAAGACGGGCTGGCGCCGCTACAGGAAGTTCTCAAAGGGAAGCAAGAGGCTAAGAATGAAACTGTCAAGAAATACAGGTTTGATGCTTTACTTCTTAATACATGACGGCTAAAAAAAAGTGTTTATTAAACAGCTGTTTAGGACATAGGGTGAGTTTTAGTGCCAACTATTTTTTTCGCGAATAAGTCTGGGTTTGACCATCAACTCGCCTGTTGGTAAATGACGATGTGGTCGTAGTAAAGCATGCAGTCTGAGAAGATACCTATTCACTCTGACCTATAAAAGCCTAAGATTGTATCTCTTAGGAAACAAGGAAGCCGGCAGTTTATTCCATTTCCTGGCAGTACGGATCAGAAACGTAGATCCAAAACGTTTCGTTTCAATATTATGTACAAAAACTTGCGCGGTGACTCGTCATATGCTCTTGCGATAGTGCAAATGATTACTTGCACTTTCACTAAGTAAAAATTTTACAAAATGTTTAATACGCGATTTTGCATTATATCATCCAATGGTCTTTATTCGTTTATTTGCAGAGGTTTGGTTGACGCTAAGAACGCTTTCATAGCAAAAGTAGTCAATGCATTCGAAAAAGTGAAGGCGATAGAACAAGAAATCAAGCAACACAACAACAAGAATATTCCCGCCGAAATGGAAAAACTGAAGGAAGCAAACGAGAAACTTTCGGAAAGGCAGAAGCAGATTGCAGAAGAAAAGGAACTGCTTGCGACGAAAATTGATGCGTTTAAAGATGAAATCGCTAAACAAGAGGTAAGAAAATTTTCAATAAATATGTTTGGACTGAATAATGTGTTTCATACTGGGATGTAACACTGAGGTTAAACTGATTACCATGAGACCAGGTTGATCTAGACAGCATTAAAACTTAAGTCATTTCATTACATCATATTGTTTGAAAAACGAGCATTACTGCACCTAACCACCTGGGTATAAATTTGATCGAAAGGATCGAAATATCATTCCTTCAAAGCGATTGGCCTATTGGAGATTGCCACCGTGTGCTCTTTTCAGTTTTCCTGACTTTTATTTTACGAGTTTAGGTCACCATTTTAATTTACATCATGAATTCATGATTTGACCGTATGTACATTTTCTCTATTTTTACTTTCCCAGATCTACAAACGCGATCTAAAAGACAACATGAAGCTGCGCGACACCCAGAAAGAAATAGAGAAAATCCAGCATGACGAAACGGAAGTAACTGAAAAACTGAACGAAATCAACCGCGAGCAGCTGAGTGAGAAGGAAGGCATGATCACGCTACAAACCAAGCTTTTCAGGGAGAAGGCGCAGACTGAAGGCAGTTTAGGCGAGTTGAAGGTAGGACGAAATACAAGTTTTTCTAATATCAACATTTTTTTGTATTTAACTGGGAAATGACCAGTTTCGTCGTATATTAGGCCCAAGTTTGAAGGCATTTTAAGACAGATCTAAACTAACTAAAAATATATCTGTCTTTATCATTGCAAGCCATTAGACAAGGATGCCAATAGTTTTAGGAAATTTAGATCTGTCTTAAAAAGCCTTCAAACTTGGGCCTATTATGTTCGTAACGAAATTACCATTTACGTCTATTTTTATTTGTCTTTTGCTACTTTCTTAAAATAACCGTTCGAGTTCTAAAATGGATGTGTCTATATTATCTTAACCAACAATTCTGTGTGACAAAATAATTAATTTTAGCTTTCAACTAATAGAATTAAAAAGCATAGTAGAAGGGACCAATACAAAACTGTTTTGTTGCAGAAACACCTCAAAATGTCAAGAAATGAGCTGGCGAAAGCACTAGCCAAAAATATTGAGAAGAAATACAAAGAGAAAGTCTATGAACATTATGTAACAAAAGCCATAGATAAGGACATAAAGGACTACGCCGTGGCATTGGAGAAATGTCTAATGGAGTTCCATAAGGAAAAAATGGAGAATATCAACCTTATAATCAGGTGAAATATGGTTTAATATTTATCAGGAATTTATTTTCTGTTAACTTTTTGAGCGATACTTGACAATCGCTAATAGCCTAGCTTAGACTAGTATAAGCTGATATCTAACTAATTTACTTCTTTCAGAGAGCTGTGGAGAAAGATATACAGAGGGAACGATATTGACTACATTGAGATCAAGACTGAAGGAAGTGTATCGACTGACTCAGATCGGCGCAAATATGACTACAGGTTTTTACAATTACTACTATTAAAATTATTCTGTTTATTCGGCCGTTTAATTGCCTATTGTTTAATTGGGTTTTGGTGTCATGTTCCTTTCTCGCCTACTTACTGTTTTGACACTACCACAGACGCAAACTATGCGTGGGCGCATGAGGCGATACTATCAGCATATTTCAAATTTTATGGCAAGCATCTTAATCTCGATTACCAAAAATGCTTTTTTCAGAGTGGTGCAATGTAAAAATGGCGTTGAAATCGATATGCGTGGAAGATGCAGTGCAGGACAAAAAGTATTAGCGTGTCTGATTATCCGATTGGCCCTCGCTGAAACATTCAGTTCCAGGTAAGATTTCCTTTTATTTTGGCATTGTTTTTCCTATGACAAAGTGAGTGACATATTGGGGTCTTATTACGGTATGCTTGAGAATACGGACCCAGGTTGAAACGTTCGAATGTGAGCCTTAAGTTATACATATGTTTGTCACATTGATATAAGACGCACTTTGTCTAACTACGCCATGTAAAATAAATCACAGGTGCAATTGACAATTATCACAAATTGTATCTTGGAAAATCTTTTTAAGCTATTGCATAGCTTCTATCGCGGGCCTTGAGCGTGGAGACCGAATTCAGAAATTTCGTAACGAAAATAACCTTACACCTTTTAGTGATATTTTTAGTTTTGTTGCCTGTTCTATCAATGAATAGCAGAACTTTGAATGACTTTTTGAAATATCACGCTTGTCTCTTTAGTTCAGCAACTCGCCTCTAGGTGTCGAGTGTAAGGTTTCGATAAATAATTATAAT
This sequence comes from Alcis repandata, assembly GCA_949125135.1. NCBI lineage: Eukaryota > Metazoa > Arthropoda > Insecta > Lepidoptera > Geometridae > Alcis > Alcis repandata. Next base: position 7,071,915 of record OX421239.1, on the reverse strand, counting down.
TGCATAAGTTGATAAAAAATGCTATGCAATAGCTTTACCGCGGCAGTCCCCGAGTGCCACACGTCTTTTTTTTTTTTTACTAGAGCTTGGAATCCATTTCTTTAATTCAACAGACTATAAAAAGTAAAGCGCAGATGATCGTTACTCCATTAGGTTCACTTCATTTATTACAATATCGTTATTTTTGTCTTTCACATGCCTGAAGGCGAATTACGTTTGCTATCAATTGAGCCATCCCAATAATTGCGATAGCATGCTAAAGTCAGGACGCTGTAGTTAATATGGGAACTATGTTTAATTTCAGATTCGGCATATTGGCCCTTGATGAGCCCACTACCAACTTAGACGAAGAAAACGTCAGGAGCCTGTGTGGCGCGCTAGGCGAAATCGTGCAAGAACGCATGGCCCAGAAGAACTTTATGTTCATCATTATCACCCACGATAGAGAATTCATCGAGTCCCTCGGAAACATCGATAAAGTATCGCACTTTTACGAAGTGTCCAGAAATGATGACGGAAAATCGAGAATTAAGAGGGTTAAATTCGTATAACTATCCGGTTAGCATTATTTTTCTATGTTATTGTCAAGAATAAGTAATTGTAGCCATTCCTTAAGAAATAATAATGGTTTAAATTTAATTAAGGCTGTGCCTTAGGGGCATGGGTAGGCAGTAAAATACAAATTTAAATAAATTTTATGCGAGTGGTATATTCAATTCTAATGGAACATTATCTAGTTCTGTTTTCAAGTCATAATTGATTTACATCAAAGTACAGTTGTACTACATCTTTAATTCATTGACCGAGCGAGCGAAGCGTCTCTGCAACGACTGGCCAAATTTGCTTTTATCTGTCCGGGTGTTTGTATGTTGGTACTCGCGTACAGGTCGCATTTCTCAACAAATCTCGACGAAACTTGGTATACATACAGGTTTAACGATTTAATATAATTTTTTGTCGTCGAGATTTTTTGATTGGTTGGTTGATTGGGGGGTATTTTCCTATTCTGTGTGTCATCACAGTGTTTTATCTCAACAACCTCTTGACTGATTTTACTCATATTCGATATTCTTGTTTAGAATAGGTTCATCGCGAATGGTCAAATACGCAAACTGTCAAGTGACTGAAAAACTCGAAATCGCTATCGGTCAAAAAAGCGATTGGTCCATATCGCAAATGGTCAAATAGGCGTGACGAAAGATTTTAAAATCCTCTTCCATAATGTGAATACACATTTACTATTGACAAAAAAGCCTTTATTTCGGTAATAAATAATAATAAATTAAGTTTAACGAAGTATGAAGCCATTTTTCTCAATTTTTTTCAATAGTGCCCGAAAACAGCTCGCATGTGTCATGGCGCCGGCTTGACGTCACGGATAGGTAAACATGTCATTGTGTCTATGCGTAGCGAAGAAAATAAACAAATCGTTAAATTAGTTCGTGTGATAAAAATGAATTCCAAAGTTTACAAGTGTTGTTCAGTACCGCAGTGTAAGAACACATCAATAAGAGCACCCAACAAAGTGTTTATATATGTTCCAACCAAGAAAATAATAAGAAATAAATGGTTAAAGCTCGCACGGCGAAACCCGAACGACGTAGGAACGAATTCGCCAATTTATTTCTGTGAAGATCACTTTGATGTGAGTATGTTATCATATATTGATAGGTCTCAAACTTAAAAAAAAAAACACTACTAGTACTAGTAGGTATAACTACTCTTTTAGTTACAGAAATTTACTCGTGCTATCGGGTATTTAACATGGTATTAACTCTAAAATAGCAAATAATAAACTGAGTGAGAGTTTGGGAGCTAACCTCAAAAATAAACAATGACAAGTTAATTGTAATAATATCCTATGAAAGTAAAATGTTCAAAACGATTAAAACATGTTATTGTTATGTTTAAAATCTAAGAGGTATCTAGGGTAAAGATAAATTTAAAAAAATACAAGGAAGTTTTTACGTTTCTAAACTCAGACGAGCAAAAGTCTTTATAAGTTCCTAGGAAATCGCCCAACATTAATATGTCAATCCTGGGCAAATTTGAACTATTTGCCTTGATAAAGCTTGGTTCCATTATTCGTGGTTAAGTGGAATCGATAAATCAAGGATCAAGGAAGAAGCTGAGATTCACAACAACAAAACAGTGATCAGCGGAGTGTACATAGGCGTGACGTCATTCGCTGTGATTGGTGTTTCAGTCAAAATGGCCGATTGCAGTATTTGAATGTTTTATTTTATTGAAAATCTTAATAATGTTTCTTTTTTATTATAACATGTCTTTTAATTTTTTTAAATCTGATTTCTCCCCTAAAATCATTGAATCGACGATTTTTTGATACTGTCGTCATGCCTAAATTTTATCAAAATCGGTCGGTAAATGACGCTGCACCAGGTTTCCCCCCTTTTGAGGGAAATAGCCCCCCAATGAAAAAGGTCCCGACGACGAAAAAATTCTATTAAATCGTTGAGCCTGTATACCGGGTTTCGTCGAGATTTATTGAGAAGTGCGACCAATACAGAGTACCAACATGCAAACATACGGACTCTCGCGCGGTCTACTGTTTGCAGAACTACTAGTATTAGGCCACATCTTAACCGCATGTTAGTCTTCATGTCCCATTAATAAATAATCATCATTCACATATTATACCATCACTTTTATAAGAAGTAAAGAAATACAAAATAAATATTATTAGTAAAAACTGCATTTTTATTTATTATAACTTAACAGCATAATAATTACTAGGTATATTATACAATACATACATATATTTAATCTTATTTATAGCCCGTCCAATGTCTCTATGGCATCAATATTTTCAGTTTATGCTTAAACCAGTAATACTGTTTAGAGGCTCACAAATTCCATTATTATCAACATGCAAAATCTTTTGCTCCTGCAAAACTGTCAATGTCACTCCCAGCAATTCTGCTATCTGTGTGGAAGGGAATGATTGGGACAAGCACTTCGTTATGTAGGGAATTAAGTCTTCCGTAAAGCACACGCAAAGAGATACAAAATTTTGCCTCTCAATATCTGTGAATGCTTGCTGCTCTTTGTGATAAAATGCGAGCAGTACTTGGACGGATTTTGAGAAAGACAGTCTAAATGCATCATATACTTCCTTCACTATATTTAGAGGCGCAGTGACTCTGAAGGAATTTAGAACAGTCAACATCCCATTGCAATACTCCGCCAAAGGATAGTAGTCAAGTAAAGCCTCCGGCGGGCCAGTTGCAATGCTTTCGTTCACAGGTCTGGGAACATTTTTGATGGTTGGTACTTTGTATGTTCGCATTTGGTTATCAAAGTGGTAGTCTGCCTTTTCTAAGCCACTGTGGAATTGAATCAAGATGTTGTTCCGGTATAGAGGTGTAAGGACGCATCTCATGTCAGCGCCAACCCTCCCAAACGATAAGCAGAGATACATGCACTGGTTCATGAGTGACTCGAAGCTTGACTCGTCTTCTTTCAGCAACTCATTGTTTAGTATTTCGGAAAGGGCTTCCACCTAAAAAGTATTTTTAAGTTAACTTTTGCACTAGACTAGACATTAGATGGGAATGCAGTGCCGGCATGTGCCCTAGGAGGCACTTGTGTGCCAAACAGTGTAAACCATATCTACTTACATAAAAGTTAGATCGGTGAAGGCAAACTGCCTCTGCTACTATTTCAGTAAGCAATGAGCCAAAATGTAAAAAGAAGACAAGGTACATTTTTGTTATAATTAAACACGGGAATACTCACGTAAAAATTAAGTCATCTACTACGACTAGTTTCGGTCATATTCGGTGACCTTCATCAGGTGAGTTTACAAACCACCAAGCGAGACGCAACCGTGAGCTCGTCATGTTTGTAAACTTTGTAAAGGTCACCGAATGTGACCGAAACTAGTCTTAGTAGACGTCTTAATTTTTACGTGAGTATTCCCGAGTTTAATTATAACAAAAATTTGTGAAAACCACGTTAGTTTCCATAGTAAGTCAAGATACATACCTTCAGCTTAAGCCAGCATGACAGTGCATTTGTTCCACTAAGCTCATCATCCTTCACCTTGGACTCCTGCGAGTCTGACAGGAAGATAGACTTGTGCTGAGTCAGGACATTAAAAAGGTGGATTCTGTGCAAATCCACAAGTCTTCGGAGTAATCTCTCTGACGCTGTAACAATTACATTTATTTAAAGCTAGCTGCGACCTGCGGTTTCACCCGCGTTTTCCGGGATAAAAGTGTGGCCTTTGTGTTTATGCAGACCATGAACAACCTTCCAAATTTCAAGTAAATCCGTTTAGCCGTTTTTGCGTGAAAGAGTAACAAACATACATCCATACATTCTTACAAACTTTCACATTTATAATAATTAGTAGGATGTAGTAGTAGGATAATAATAATAGTAGAAATGCAGTAATAAGAGATTGAAATGGCAATGTACAAATGCTAAGGATAATAAAGATTAAAACGCCACTACGCCATGCCAGTATGCCAGTGATCCTGGGGGCAATAATCAGTGCAAGCAAGAATTATGTACTTTATTTCCAATTAAACAATTAACTTACTTTCAGTGTTTCTCGCATCCTCTAGAGCTTTTTCAAACCATGCATTTCGAGCCTTCAGAAAGTGTAGATGCAATCCGTCTGAAGCACTGTTCTTATTGCTCGCATAATGTATACTATTTTCATCATCGTCAGTTGATTTATACACTGTGTTGGCTCGACGCAGATAGCCTAGAATCTTAAATGATTTGTTGGTTTATGTACAAGTCGCACAATAATTTTATGAGCAGCGGCCTCGCGCAACAACCAAAGCAAATTTAAAAAAAATAAGGATTTTTTTACTTTTTAGTCTTAGCAAAGACCGAAAACATCAATTTTAAAATTCTATCATATCTGTATTCGTTACTTTTGTAAATCTTTCATTGTAAAATATTTTAAAACTCAATTTTTTTTTAATTGTATTATATTACTAGTTTTTCTCGTCAAATATGACAAATACCTAAACCAAACCACCAGACCTACTTTCGCATCACATACTTTTCACAAAGGACAAAGGGCCTCGCAAAGACCTGCTGCTGCCAGGGGCCTCGCAATGGGTAAGGCCGCCGCTGTTTATGAGTATGACCATATTTTCAACAGTAGCTAGTGGAATGACAATGGTAGTGCAGTAGCTAGAGGTATTTCTTTCCATAATTCCTACTTCTCAAAAACCAGTTGCCACATTGTGATCACTCTCTTTACGCTGCCTGTCCACTGAAGCAGAGCAGAGCAGAGCAATATTAAGCAACCACGATTTATACTTTTATTTTAAAAGTAAAAATTGTGATTTTATAAGTAAAGTAATTTTTTGCTTACTTGTAGACATTGAGGCAGCGGTAGATCATATCTCAGCTGGTTGAAAAGATGATATAGTGTTTCAAACCAAAGAGTCATTATTTCAGATGTTGTGTTCTGAAATTATACACAGATACAATACTCATTTAACACTACTAAGAAATAATTAGGCAAGTAATTATTTTTCAGGTATTTACCTGAACAAACGGAATTTCTGAGTACCTTTTTGACAGATTACGAACAAAAGTAAAAATGTCAAGGGCACTTTCATAGTCCTCTGCGTTAAGGGCTTCCCGCATCAATGAAGGCAGTTCCAGAAGGTCCAATAATTTGTCACTTTGGTTACGAATAGAACTGTAGCGACTGAAAGAATTATAAAGCGTATAAATACAGTAATGTTGGCCTCTAATTAGATACTGGTAAACAAATACTAATCTAGTTACAAAGAAATTTGGGCAACTACCTTTTTTCCTTGATAATATTACTGGCAACTTGTGAAAATTTATCGCATTCCTGTAAAAATGTTGGTGTAGTTTCCAAAAAGTTTTCTAAAGATCCCTTCGACTTGTCCAAGTCTTTTCTAATGGTACGGGATATCTCAGCTGTCTCCACAAATGTTTTATAGTTGGTGAAAGCCAATTCTTGAGTCTGTTCAGTCAGCTGTCTCATCTCTTCAGTCAATCGCTCTGGTTCTTTACGGATATATTCCCAGTTCTGAGAGCCAAGTTTTTTTATATAGTCAGAAATCTCATTAAAGTTCTCGGCGTTTTCTGAAAACATAATTTTATTTTCTTAAGTAGGGTTTTTCAGGGTTTCATAATATTAGAATATTTATATAAGAGTACTATGTACCGGTTGAAGATCCAGGAAATAGTAGATGAGTAAGTTCTTTCAATTCTTGGGCCATTTTGCATTAGTTTTCCAAAAGTAAAATAAATGAATTAGGGGCCGACTAAAAATCAGAGTCAAGCAAAATTGCCAAATAAACATCAGACGGTGCTGCCATGCCGCCCATAGAAAAATCACTAATAATATAATATTATGGCACCCTACCCAACTCTATCAGGCTCGCGCTCGTTTCGCTTGCTCAACTCGCGTGATAACCAGAAAAAAGAAAGCTGATAACGCTTACTTTTTTTTCAATGTAATATAGTGAAGTAGTGATTACTGCTATTACTCAATCTTAATTACTACTATCACTGTTAAAGTCGCGCAAGTAGCGCTATAGTACTTTACATGGCAATACTACCTTTTTTATGGATGACAGTGACAATATGACTGTAATGACATTAACCAATATAGAAATGGTTTTGATAATCTGTGCTACAGAAGAAAGTGTCTATGGTGGATGTTAAATTCTTTTGGAACAATGTGGTTCACGCGTAGCATGACTTCATTTGCCTTCTCTTTTTAAATCCTTTAAGTGAAGAAAGATAAAACATCAAGATAGGGAACTGACACCAACGAACATAGCGTCATCCGTCATTTTTATAGTCTATGGATTTACTAGAATGAAAATTGGAAATGGAAGATAGCCATTTGCTTGATAGCCCAAATTTTGCAAATTACATTCTTCCACGCATTCATTTTATCGTGAAAATAGTTAATTTGTGATTGGTAAGTAAGTATTTAATGATAACCTCCAAAAAAGTTGTAACAACTTTGGTTATATTTTTGTTTTCATTTTTGTGGAACTATGATTGCGTCATGTAAACCTATAGATATATAAAACAGTCTCGATTATCAGGATTTTATCAACGTTTTCGAGTAAAGCGGCGATTTTTTCTGTGTCGTTTAACATTAAAAGTAACGTAATTCGTATTTTAAAGTTAGACCGAGTTAACCTTTTCTTTTGACAAAGATAACCTGCGGATCTTTTTCTTCTAATTTCTTGACACCATTTTTGTTCAGCCACACCATTTTATTATTAGATCATCTTCTCTTGTAGTGGATAGTTCATAGGTTTTCTTTATTTCAGCGTCACAGGTGTACTGATATGTGTTATCAGGATGAATTAAATAAGGTTATGTTGATGTTTTGATCATAGATTACAGGGCTGTCAGTTCTTCAATGCAACAGTCACCCAATGTAAGGTTCGACAATCCTATAGTTACCACAGTATATAATTTTTTCAAGGTGTGCAGTCATTTCAAGATATACATAAAAAATAATAATTTTAGTCAAAGTCAAAAATAAATTACATAATTATTTAGGTGCCTGACTTACAATAAAAAAACATTGTGTGCTCTAATATACTAATTCTTTAATCCAGTTTTTGGTTTAACCCTACAGTGGTCGCGCGGATTACATGCGTAATCCAGACATATGAAACGGCTAATATCTTTAAAACTAATGGCCCGAAGTTTTTGCGTTTCCTGGTACTTTAAGCTGGATAACTGACGAATGCGCTCAGTGCTGCGCGAGCCCCGATCGCACGCGGTTTTCTCACTGCAGGTCCGCAAAGTTGGTGGATTACATCTGTATGCCGCGCGACCAATTACGTAAGTATTTTTTACTTAACTTTTTTGTTTATTTTCATTATTTTTTTAATTTTTAATTAGTTATAACACGTAACAATTAATTCTTTTTGCTTTGGTATGTGTCAGCAATTATTTTTTTAGGAATACAATGTATAGTCGGGAAGAATATCAAACACTGAGGTGGCTGGCTGAAGATAATGATCAAAACGATGCCGTCGTTGCTCAATCAAGTTCTGACGCTGAAGAAGAATTTCTTGAGGAGCAGAATCATCAGTTAATGACTTTCTTGGTCTTTCTCAACAAGAAAACCAACCAGCACCGTCTACATCGACGCAAAGATCATCCATCGGTCGTTGCTATAATTGCGGAAGAGCACGAAATAAAAGCACTAGAAAAGTGTGTAACCTGTGCTCAAAATTCATGTGTGGTGACCATTCCAAGAAAATGTGTCTAAAATGTCTCGAAAACACTAATTAGAATTTAATTTTCCTTAATGTTTTTTTTATGATCTCAATTGATGTGAAAGATGTGATTTTTAGCGCCAAAATAGAGGTTTTTATACTATTTGTCGTTAATTGTAACACAGAGGTTGTGCTTTAATTTTGTTGATTTTTTCTAATCAAAATATTTCTATTTGTAAGATTTTTAAGGTAAATAAAAACAATTTAAGCACGGGTGGCTTTTTATTTCAATTTAAAATTGGCATACATATGTAATCCGCGCGACCATTTATGCAACTTTTCGAGGCGCGACCACTGTAGGGTTAAAATTATTGTAAAAATTATTGATTTGTTACAAAACTTCAATATTCAAGAAGAAAAAACATCAGTAAAGCAATATAATCTATAAAGATAGAATAATCCTTTTGATATCTCTTTTATTTTCTTTTTTATCATTGTGAATATGCTTGATTGGAATATACACTGTTTTAGTATACTTACATCAATGGAGCTAGGGTGACTGCTGACCATGGACGGAGATAGAGAATTCAACCTCCACTGGGGAGGTGAGGTTGTGGTGAAGGTGAGCATAGTAAGGATCATCTTGTTACTATGCTTCGTATATCACATTGTTGCATAGTCAAGGGTGTCCTTTTGCATGAAATTTTCTAAGCATCACTATTTTTGCATGCTTCATTGTAGACCAGCTTTAACCAGTAACACAACAGCAGCAGCTTTTTTACAGTAATCCATACAAACTGTAAATCTTAATTAATTTGTTAGTAGCTATCTCATTGGATAATTTGTACTATTGACCTAAATAATGAGTTACAAACTCAGGTTTACAGAATTCATAAAGATTTTTTTTTCTGTAAAATCTGTATTAGCACAGATTAATGTACTAAATATTGGGTGTAAGCATGCATTAATGTTGAAAAGCTTCTGAAATAGGTGAGCTGAGCTGAGAGACTTAAAATACATGCAGGATTATCAATCTTACCTATTCAAATAAATGAATGTTTTATCTGGCCAGATTGAAACTCAGATTGGAGAATAAATGGCCTTTGTTGATAGCACATCTCTGCTGCAGAACTGTACCAGCAGAACTGCTACTAGTTTAACACTTTGGCTGCGGGAAACACATACTTTGTGTTTTCCTTTGCGCGACGCGAGTGAAGCTGCACACGTGAGGTGCGTAAAAAACAAGGCGTTTGACTATTAGCCGCGCCTGGGGCTAACGCATGTGATTACTAGCTGCAGCCAAAGTGTAAAGTGAAAACTTTAAATACATATACATATATATTATATGTAATTTTGTTGAGTGCCAGAGCTGTTTGAAGTTTGTGGTTTGTTTCCTTTAACCTTTATATGACAAAAGGCTAATATTGAAACTAGTGTCGATATTGCTGCTATTTTTCAGAAATTCTATCCCAAAGACTCGAGGATTGGATTCCCAAGAACATGACTTTTTTGTCAAGGATTTGCAAGAGGATAATAATACTATTTCATTTCAGCATGATCCAGACACAGTTCCAAATGTGATGTGTGGATATGATAATGTTCACAATTCTTCATTTTCCAACATGGTAAATGTTTTGGCGTTACAATTATAACTATTTTATACACAAAACACACATTTAACAAATAGAAACTGTACAATTTATGTTTGTCTCCGAATCCCCCATAAATGAAAGTTTTGTTGTAAAACTTGTAAAGCACTACACTACTACTACTTTTTACTGTTAGTTTACTGTTGGGACTAGCTAGTATTTCTTAACGTAATAGTCTTATATTTCCAAAAATTCATGAGTTGAAAAAAAAATTACACGCTCGCTTTTTTTATCTTTCAGACATCAGAAGAGATGATAACTACCACGGACCAAATGGCAGCAGAGAACTTGATGTTCCTCGCTCAAGATGTTGTTGGTTATACGGAGACCGCTGAACTGGCTGACGACCCTAATGTTGAGTGCGTTACTGAAGAAGTCATTACTGATGACTGGGTTGGTGGACAAGAGAGGTGGGTATTGTGCTTAAAACTTGAGTATTGAGAAATCTAGTCATAAAAATCAGTTCCTGAAAATTAGGGAGCGTTCAAGTATTACGTAACGCAATTTTTGAAGATTTTTGAACCCCCCTCCCCCCACTGTAACGCTCCGTAACGTTTTTCTGTAACCCCCCACCCCCCTCTCTAAACGTTACGTAACTCTCAAGTGATCATTTTTACCCTGAAGTCGCAAAATGTTATGTTATAGTTTTAATTGCCAAATAAAACAAGAGATTTTTAATTCGCAACACCTGCGTATTTTGTTTATTTTTTTATAAATTTTTGGCTTTACTTACACACAATTGTTTTTCTCCTTCATTCTCCTATAAGTGAATTTTCACTTATTCATGTTAAGAGAGTATATAAAAAAGAAATAATGTTACGTAACGTGTTGTAAGAAAGACCCCCTCCCGCCCCTGTAACGCATCGTAACGTTTTACGAGACCCCCCCGCCCCCCCCCCTCCCAAATTGCGTTACGTAATACTTGAACGCTCCCTTATTGTACCGTTAAAGTCTGGTCTGTCTGTTACTACGACTAAATTCTAATGTACAGGTTTTTGGATTCTGTGCTTCATTGTCTACTTAGAAGAGTTAGACATAAATTGTTGCTATTTTGCTGCAGAAAACCCAAAAAAGTCTAGTGCTGTTAACTTAGTTTTAGTAATCCACATACATGTGTAATCGATTTCCTTCCTGACACTAACTTATGTAGTTCTAGTTATGCATCTGTTTCCAGAGTGGAAGTTCCAATGGAACACTTTATACATCCCATGCTAGAGCCAAAAGAGGAAAATGATGTTGATGTACCATTGCCTACAGATCAAGTAAGTTTTGCCCTGTCAATTTATTATGAAGTTGTTTTACGATTCTGTTTTTTTTCCGGAGTGGAACATATGCTTCTCTTATTGCAATAATGAAATTTTAAAAGTTTTAAAAAGCCCCGACAAAATAGCTAAGAACACTCCCGACTAATGCACCTTGCAAACAAAAAAAAAACAAAATCGATTCATCCGTTCGGATACTACGGACACACAGATACGTCAAACTTATAAACACCCGTCGTTTTGCGTCGGGAGTTAAGAAAAAGAGATAAACCGGCTAACTTGGGACACAGCAGCTAAATACACTGGTGTTACAGGATGAATACACAGCAATGCGACCGTGGCCTTGCGACTTCTGCTCGCGCCGGTTTCGCAAGAAAGCTGCTCTCATGAACCACATGGTGGCGCATCAGAACGACCGGCCCCACGCGTGCAACCTGTGCGGCGTGCGCTACGTGAGGAAATGCGACCTCATGAATCATCTCAAAGTGCATGCCTTTGTCCCGGATGATGCTGACTCGCAAGACATTGGTAAGTGTGATGATGCCATTCAAATTCAATTACTTTGTATGTCTTAGATTTATAATAACAACAATTTAATACATTAGTTACATTACATTAAAACCACCGACGGCTTAGCATGGGCCATCCTGCGGAAAAGAGACAAATGTATCCATATTTTAGTTTTATCACATCTATGTGCAGATAAAACGGGGAAACACAATTTGTCCAGTGTGTACTAGACTTTCTGAAGGCGTAAGTCGTTCAATCGACACTGTTTTTAGCTCATAAAGTTTTCAAACATTTTCTTTAAAGTTCCATAATGTATTTCCAGAGGACATGCTAGAAAACAACCAAATCCTGAAACCAAAGAAAAAGCGCGGTCGCCGGAAAAAGATTCCGGAACCTGAGGAGGTATTTTATTTATGCACCAGTATTGAATGCTTGTCATGAAAAGTTATTTATTTTTATCATGGTTGTCTGATCTGGATGTAAAAGTAGCCTAAATGTTAATCCAGGGTATAAGCTACCTTCTTACCAAATTTCATTAAAATCCTTTCAGTCATTTTTGCGTGATTGAGCAATAAACGTCCAAACATACAAACTTTGCCATTTATAATATTAGTAGGATTTTGTTGGGGTGCGTTTTTTCGTAACTATAGCGTCATTGACGCACAATGCTGGTTAATGCTCATCAAAGATAGGACTTAAGGATATAATAGGACAAAAGGTTTGTAACTTGGCTAGGAGGGCTGCTTGTTGATATTTAACTGACTTTAACTGTAACGCTCAAAAGGTTGAATAGTTAGGGCCCCACCGTCGTTTAAATAAAAGGACGGACCCGTTCTCACATGGCAGGACTCGTGGGAGAACATGCGGTCGGCGCGCACGCAGCAGTGGTCGCGGCGCGCGCGCTCGCCGCGGCCGCGCGCGCCCGAGCCCGAGCCCGAGCCCGAGCCGCCGCCGCCGCCCGCCGACCCGGCGCGCCCCTTCGTGTGCCGCGTCTGCGGGATCGCCTTCGCGAGGGAGAAGGCGCTGCAGTCGCACTCGAGGGTGAGTTTTGACACACGTCGAATCTTGCCAATATTTTGTTCAAAGTCCGAATCGACTTATTACTAAATTTTTCAGAAGAGTAGTTTTTTACCTTTTATTATGTCATGATTATTTTGTATATTTATTAATTATTTTGTAAATGTAATAACTTTCTTGTTTATTTTTTTACTAGGAAATTATTCGAGCACACAAAACTGTGTCTTGATGGGTACTAAAACTTAATAGAGATTTTATATAATAGATCAATTAAAAAAAAATATTGTTCCTAAACTTTTTGTGATCGCTAGATTCGCCCTTTCTGCAACACACTGACATACGCACGAGCTCAGCTAGCTGACGATGTTGCTAGTTTGCTCTTCTTCAAAGCTAGTTTATTAACGTTGTCTCGTATTCCAGGTGCACGGCGGCGACTCCCCGATCGAGTGCGGCGAGTGCGGCGAGCTGTGCTGGTCGCGCGACGCGCTCGCGCAGCACGCGGCGGCGCGACACCCGCACGCGGCGCCCAGGCCCGCGCCGTCCGACGCTTACAACGACTCCGACTCTGGTGAGTTACTCGGTGGTTACTGTGACGTCACTAGCGAAGACGCTAGTTATAAGACTGGGACGTTGAAGTGAGTGTAGCGGACTGACCTGATCATGTTTAGTAAACAAGTATTAAAAGACTGCACGCGGCGCCGAGGCCCGCGCCGCCCAACACCTACGAGTCGACTCCGGTGAATTACAGCCCGACTTTGGTGTCCATTTAACACGATCAGCTCAGCCCGCTGCACTTGGTGAAGTGACGTCCTCAAGCTGTACCAAGAGTGTATCTATCTATCTATCTATCGACGGCCTGTTGGGCTCAGCGGTAGTACATCCACCTTATAAGTCAGAGGTCCCGGGTTTGATTCCGGCCGGGCAGATGTTTAAATGATGAGTTTAAATATCTGTTCTGAATCTGGATATTAGTTGTCCTTGTCTTTGTGTTCCATGTTCCATGGCATCCCCGACACGGTATCATAGTGGGGAGCTATTAGTGAAACGTTATTTTTGCTATAAATATTTATCTATTTGTGCAGGGGACGACATCGAATACCGGCTGTCCCCCGAGTCGCAGCCGAGCGGCGGCGGCGGCGGCGGTGGCCCGGAGCGCGCCGTGTTCGACACCATGCGCGGCCCCGAGCTGTTCTGCTCGGACTGCGGGGTCGCGTTCCAGCGCGCCGACCTGCTGAGGCGGCACGTCGCCGCCGCGCACAGGTCACTACTCTACCCACTACCACTACGTAGGCCTGGCATTACTTCTGACGTCAAATACGTAGCGAATAAAAAAAGAAAAAAAAAGAAACTCCTAAAAAAAAGTAAAGTGTACGCCACTTTTGTAAGGGCGCCCTTGACGGTCGTAAATGGCGTACACTTTTATCGAGTACTAGCTGCGTATTTTACGTTTGAAGTTTTGCTAGGTCTTGTGAAAGCTTTTCATTTATTATTATTTACATAGTGAGTTATAGGTGAGGATCGCAATTTGAGTTTTATTTGGGCCACTGCAATGTAAAGTGGGCCCGAATCGGTCTTTGGTTTGTTATTGTGTGGTTTTGCTTTCTAACCGTTTTATAACAGAAATTTATGCGTAATATGAAGGGGATATCGAACTCGCCCACTTAGCAGCATAGGTCACCGGCTGAGGGCGTCATAGGCTTACTTTTCAAGAACGAAAGTGTACAATCCGCCCCACCGGTCTAAGACGCTGATTCCCTTCACGCGGTCTTCAATCTAGGACGTGATTTCAAATTGAGTGCAACATCTTAACCGCGTTAGTAAACATGACGCTTTACAGATCATTTGTTTGGTTCTCACATCTTATTGCCAAGTTTAACAATGAGTGCTTAAAATATGATGGTTTAGTTTTTACGATGCTTCTGTTTTGAGCAACTAGCCTCACGTCTCTCTCAGTACTGTAAGAAAATCTAAAGGTGACTCATTCGTTGTAAAATCTCCAAGAAGCAAGCCGGTTGGTAGGTTACTCGATCAGCGCACGCGTATTGAAAGTTAGCCACGCTAGGTTTCGTTCGCTCGCTGACACAGTTCGCTATAAATAACGCAAGTCACAGGCGGGTAGGTTACTCAACCGTCGCACGCGCACTAAAAGTTAGCCAGGCTAGTCTGGGTCGCGCGTGTAGCGTACAGCGATCTGGGTTCCGTCACTGGTGTCACGCGTACGTGTAACGTCCAGCGATCTGGGTTCCGTCACTGGTGTCACGCGTACGTGTAACGTCCAGCGATCTGGGTTCCGTCACTGGTGTCACGCGTGCGTGTAGCGAGCTGACCTCGATCGCTGAGGTGTCGCGCGGGCATGTAACGTACAGCGAGCTGAGTTCGATCGCTGGTCTCGTGCGTGCGTGCAGCGAGCTGGGCTCGGTCGCCGGAGTGTCGCGCGTGCGTTGTGCGTGTAGCGTGGTGTGAGCGTGTCGCGTGTAGCGTGTGGTGTGTGCAGCTACGCGCGCGGCGCGGGCGGCGAGCACGCGTGCGGCGTGTGCGGCGAGCGCTGCTCGGACGCGCTGCAGCTGCTGGCGCACGCCGAGCTGCACGCCGACCGCCTCGCGCCCAGGTACACACACACACACACACACACACACACATAGCGTTCTAAATAACTTGTATGAAGCACTACACGGGGTAATAAGAAAAGGGTATTCTAAGCCGAAAAGGGCTCGTAGTACTCATCATTATACATAAGTTTTGCTTTGGGACCAACCCGGAATTCGAGAAAAAAATCAGCTGTTCCAAAGAAAAATGTCAATGACAATCGACAACAAATGTAAATTGTAAAAACAACATTTGTAAAAATTGTTCATAATGATAAGTACTATGAGCCCTTTTCGGCTTCGCATACCCTTTCCTTATAACCCTGTATTCTATCTTTCCTCTTTTCACTCCTCCCGGTCGTGGGTCCTTCGGTAGTCCACTTACCTATTTGCCGCCACCGTGCCCTGTACGTCAAAGCACAAAATAAATTTAAAGGCCAAGAAATTAAAATTCCCCAAAAAAGCCCATAAAAGACTTATTTTGGTAGGGTGCGTTTTTGTTAACAACGTTTGTTGGCGCACAAAGCTCGCTAGCGCATGTCAAGTATTAATACATGTGAAAGAACATGGTTGAACGCTTTTTTTGGCTGGTCACGATGCCGCAAAATGATAAATTTCGCATGAAACGACGCCGCAAAATAATAAGCATGAATCCTCGTTTACGAGTACGGTTTGTTTTAGTTCTTATAAATAAACAAAAAATCATCTTTCATACTAACTTTATACTAACCTGCAAACGCCCTACTTGCATTCAATTTTCTTAACATACATATTCGCTATGTTTATTTAGTTTTTTAGATCAGTGGTTAACACATACAGTTGTCTCATGCGTGGTGTTGTATACGACGGGCGAAAATGTTTGTGTAATATGTTAAATTCTACTGTTTTTGTTACAGGATAAAAATAAAGACCCGCGGTCGTAACAGCACATCAATATCAAGCAATTCGCGACAATTCCCATGTAGAGAATGTGGTATGTATCTATACTAATATTATAAAGAGGAAAGATTTGTATTTTTGGATGTTTGTGTGGAATAAACTCAAAAACTACTGGACCGATTTCAAAAATACTTTCACAATTCGAATTTTTTTTTTTTTTTTTTTTTTTGTTGACCCAGTGGAAATCCTTTATGGATACCCCTAACCCGGGGGAGCCGGGGTTATGTGGGAGTCTCCGCTCTGCGGCGGCATACCCACTAAAACCACTGGGAAGTTGACCTCATTCCCTTGTGGCCGGGGGCAGCGGGGTTCCCTTTCGGAGTCTCCACCACCCTCAGCCAGGGTCGGCCCTTCGGCCCCGTCTTCCGTGCGTCATGAGAGGGACGGCCCTGGTCACCCAAGGCCGCCCCCAGACGTGTGGAGCCGGTGCAAGCCAGCGGAGAGCCCCCCGACCCTCCGCCAGTGGCCCCACTACGGAGAGGGAAGGAGGCGATGATCGGATCGCCCCCTCCTCCCTTCCCGTCGTCTGCGCCGGAGCGGATCCTGCGGGAGTCGTCCTCCCCGATCCGCCCCGCGGCCCCTTCTGCGACATTACCTCTTCGCAGAAGAAGGCCACGGCCTGCCACGATCTCTCGCCGCCGAGCATGGCTTTCACCACGCCAGGCAACGAGCGATCCCCTCCTCCTTTCCTTGCACTCCCGACCGCGACCCACACGCGGCGAGGAGCACAAGGAAAACCCCCCCTGGTGGCATTGCTGCCACCAGCCAAGCGTGGAGCGCCGTATCCTCCAACGCTCCACACTCCACCACACACCATCCGCTGTGCCCTCTGCTAGTCAGAGGGACACGCGGACGGGCCCACCGTGTCGGGTTATTGGCCACCGTGCGGTACTACTGCATAAAAGCTATGCAGTAGTACCGCACGCTGTTGCCCAGGGTGCACCACGTGGAGGTTACCCGACCTAGCACCCCACCATTCGAATGCTACATTATCCCAAAGTAACATAGGCTATTTTTTTTTAATTTTTTTTTTTATCCACAGCAAAGCGTGGCTAGTTACAGCTAGTTTATAATATGTTTAGAAAGTCCAGAAGTTACAGATAAGAAACTGCGTATTATTATTATGCTGATAGGTAGGTACATTATCGTAGCTTTTTAATTTGTTGCCAGTTTTTAACATGGCTACTACGATTTGGATTTTACTCTGGGAGCTGTAGTACAGTACAAACTATGCACTTGCAGCATTAGCTGTCTTACCTTTAGTGTTCCAAGTGTTGCACAATAATGCACAATGAGCGATGCCTTTTTACTTAGATTTTCACTGGGGTAGCTGTCTCAGAACACTAGTCTAAACTTATAAATAACTATATGATGGCACGGATCTGCTCGGCTTTCGTCTTTACGGGATTAGGGCTATCAAACATGCTTATAGCACTCAAGGGTAGTGTGGGTTTCCAACGTTGAAAGTTTTATTTTTTAGTCGGACCAGTTGCGGAGATTATCCTTTACAAACATACAAAAAATAATTCTTTATTATGTTAATATGGAAAAAAAACATCGACTCGAATATATGGTTTTGAACTGTGGTGTGTTCTTCCAGGTAAAGTGTTCGGGTCGCGTAGTTCCCAGCAGATCCACGTGCGGATACACACGGGCGAGCGGCCGTACGCGTGCCGCTTCTGTTGGAAAGCGTTCGCGGACGGAGGCACGCTGCGCAAGCACGAGCGGATTCACACGGGTATAAATCACGTTTTTTTTCTTTCAAAATACTAGAAAGAATAATTGTCACACGTCTTGTGCATTGGCATGTGATAAATATTTAAATTTTCTATAGATTTTGTAAACATCGTCTAACTCTAAACAAATGGTTCAAGCTTACTCACGAATTCACGATTATGTTACAGGTAGATTTGATACTGATGATTATGATTTAATGCAATTCTATTGTTTGATTCTCTCCTGGTAGTATAGAATAGCAACAGAGAAGTAGTAGAGAGTGTATTAGTAGAGTAGTAGTTCTCTGTTGTTGTGGCTCCTTAGTGCAAAGTATAGTCTCACTCGGTGGAAATCATAAAATATGCAGTTATTGTGCTCCATCATAGACCGCATCATTGCCATCAGGCGAGATGGCGGTCGAACGCAAGACTATCACAAAAAAAAAGGTTTCTTACTACAGTGCAACCTCGATATAACAAATCGGAGGGGAACAAGAAAATATTCGTTATATCAAGTAATTCGTTGAACTGAGGTTTGTTATGTTGGGGTTAGGTTGGTCTAAAATTCGTTATAAAGAGGTAAAAAAAATAGTTTCGCTTTTCTGCAACCGATAAGGAACAAATTTTAAGTTTCTGAGCCATTTTAACTTAAATCTTTAACAATAGTGACGAGCAGAAGTGTTTACATTACTTTCCATCAAACAACAATGATTGTTTTACGAACAAAAGCGTGTCGAAACATGTCGCGACATGAATCACATACTATAAGATTATTGGTGGGAACTTTATATAAAGGTTTTGGGTTGACAAAATTCGTTAATTAGAGGTTGTTCGCAAAAAATGTTTGCAATGTAAAGGTATATTTTATATTGACTCTTATGGACAATTCAAGGGGATTACGAAGAATTTGTTAAATCGAGGAAGTGGTTATATTGAGGTACGTTATATTAAGGTTGCACTGTATTAATATCGTGTGGTCGGCTCACGCCGCTCAGTGTCAGTATGTACCGGTCCTAATATCCTGTTTGTTCCAGGCGAGAAGCCGTACGCGTGCGCAGTGTGTCCGCGCGCGTTCAACCAGCGCGTGGTGCTGCGCGAGCACGTGCGCTCGCACCACTCCGCGCCCGACCGCCGCGCCAACGGTATGTACTCGTAACACTAAATAAACTACATTTTGGAGTGTGCTTCAGAGTCCTAGTGCGAGTTTTGTCACTATTCGATCGCGTTGATGTGAACTACAATTTGTATGGAAAAACTCCGACACCTATTGTTGATAATAGGAACTGCAACTAGTTAAGAAAAAGGAAAAAGAAAAAAAATTAAAAATATCTTGTACATAAAAATGAATTGCGTTCGTTGGGCTGGCTATAACTCGAGAACGGCTGGACCGATTTCGCTAATTTTGATCTTGAAATATTGGTATAAGTTCAGGGAAGGTTAAAAAAGAAAAGAAGAAAAAACTGGCAGCTAGTTACTCACTAAAATGTTGGATTCTATTATATATTTTTGCAGGCGGCCCCGCATACTGCTGCGTGGTGTGCGGTCGCACGCTGCACTCGAGCACGGAGCTAGTCCTGCACCTCATCGAGCACTGCGACGCCAACACCGCCATGAAGAGGCAGCCACAGGTACTCGATATACAAAGGGTATGCTAAGCCAAAAAGACAGTCTATCCGGTATAGACAGATTCAGGTAAAAATAACTCTGGGAGAACGTGGGGGGGGGGGGGGGGGGGTGTTCGCGCATGGGTGCACTCGTGCACAAAAGTACTGCCCGCTCCGCGCCTCATCTCAAACCACTAAATAGACCCATAAATCGCCTACTGCGCAGCTTGACAGCCAGAGTTCATTTTACGTGAATCTGTCTATAGTATATTCGCCTTGTAAGCCAGAGGTCCCGGGTCCGATTCCCGGCCGGGCAGATGTTTGAATGGTGAATTTAAATATCTGCTCTGGGTCTGGGTGTTAGTTGTCCTTGTCTTTGTGTGTGTTCCATGGCATCCCCGACACAGGCTATCCTAGTGGGGAGCTATGAGTGTGAAACGTTATTTATTTAAAAGAGCTTTTAGTGCTGGGTTAGGAGGCAACTAGTCCACTTCTGAAACCCGTCGAATAGACCAGTTCATCATTATGATCAATTTTTATTATGGGACATACCCTGACATCGTGAAATAAAATTTGTTTTGAAACCTCCGGCTTTTCGGTAAAAGAAGACATCGTGAGGAAACTAGCATACGTCCAGAGAAGAAATTCATGGCGCATGTGAATCTACCAACCTACACTTGGTATACGGCCTAATCACCCTTCGAGGGTAGATCTGGTATCCTAGCAGTGACATGATTTAAGGTTGAGTTGAGATTAAGATTCCTCAATATGCTTGAATTTTGTTCAGTCTGGCCCCCGCAAATACAAGCGGAGACGGAAAGTGAAGAGCGATGTATCGCCGGCGCGACGCGAGTGGCGCTCGCCATCTCCTCTGCCGACTCGCTCGCCCTCGCCGGCGCGCTCGCACTCGCCCTCGCCCTCGCCCCCGCCGGTGGAGTCCCCGCCCCGCCGCCGCCGACGCCGCGAGCCCCCGCCCCGCCCGCGCATGATACACACCTCGGAACCCAAGACTAGATCCAAACAGGTACACTAGGGGCCTTTCAATTATGATCAAACAAGCTGCGCTCCGCGGTTTCTTCCGCAGTTTCCGAGATAAAAAGTTTAAATGTTAAGTCATGGTATAAGCTATCTTCATACCAAATTTCATCCAAATCCGTTTGCAGTTTTTGCTTGGTTGAGCAAAAACATCCAAACTTTGACATTGAAATATCAAGAAGAATAAATTTTATAACATCAAGAAGGATTAGTAGGATTAATAGCCAACTGGTTATCGGTTATTCTAAATACTGAGCTGAGTTTAGTGCCTGATGTCGATGATATTTTCGAAATATGCCTGTGACCATTTGTCTATCCTGCAAAATTATATTTAGTTCCATCTGTCCTCATGGTCAATGCCAAATAACCATGACTGTAACTTCGTCCCCAGGCCCGTCAGCGCCGGCCGCCGCGTCACCCCGCGGACGACCTCCGCGCCATCGGGCCGCACTCGCCGTCCCCGACGCGCGAGTTCGCCTCCCTGAAGCGCGAGCCCGCCTCTCCGCCGCGACTGGAGTCTCCGCTCCCGCCCAAGGGCGAGCCCGACATCGACACGCGGTATAAATGCGAAATGTGTTCCGAAGAGTTTCAGCTGCGAGACGACTTGCTTCTACACGTGCCCGTGCATATATGACGAACGCGCGCCCGCACCCGCCAAGATGCGATGCGTTATCGACACTGACAGTAATTAAACAAGAAGTGTGGCAATAGACGAGGGCACTCTCCGGGTAATTTGAAGTGGTATCTACAGCTACCGTCCGAAGTTCCCGGCCGTTGCACGATTCGGAATGCAACTTAAGTCGTGCATTGCGTTGTGTAGTCTTCAGATCCAGGTGTTTATTGTTCAGTGAAAAATCAAAGTGAATCCAGTGTGTGAAAAATTGGGCCCACAACTAAAATGAAGTGCTTAAAATAAAATTGTGTTACAAGTTGAGTAACAGTGGCGTTTTATCGGTAATTGATTAACAGTATTTGTAGAGCTGGCTTTTATGTAAAGAGATATGGTATGTGGGCCCGGGAGTTTTATGTGGACCAAATGAAGTGTTAGTGGACCGATTTAGTAGAATCTCTAGAATGAGCACATCGAAACGGTTTAGTTTTCAAAGTCTGTTACATCATCTATGATAATAGTCTGTGTTTGTGAAATGTCCGTAAGTAAATCAGTCAGTCAAACAGACTGTTGTTGTTTGAAACTATCTTGACTTGTTGCCAAATCCTTAGTAAATCCTTATCTTCCATCGTAATTGAAGTAAATGACAAACTCAAATATACCAAACTGAGGCTAGCAATGTAGTATGTTTTGGTATTAAATTAAATTGCTAGACCTACTCATTAAATTGCCAGTTACTGTTATTATATCTCTAATCAAATTGTATTAGAGCAAGCAAGATTGAGAAAAAGCTCCAATTATTAAGTTTTATAATATTAATAGCTCAGGTAAATCTTGTTGTATTTTACTAATTGACTGATTACTCGATTAGTTAAATGTAAATTTATTCTTATGATAAAGTAAATCGCGTGTACATATAAGTGTGTATGTAATTTAATTATTCCTGATGATTTTTGTTTAGTACAAAATACTGTATGACATTTTACTTGACTTTTTTTTGGTTTTTGACATTTTACTTGTTTTGATCTTGTGATATCCTACTTACCTAAATAGTGCCATGTTGGGAATGATTTTTCAATTTTATGTCGCATTGTGTAAAACTAATTTATTCCTGTTGTAAAGTAAAGGGGGATTTACACGAGTCGAATTTCGCCATATGGCTGTACCTAAATCTTGTGCGACTGTTCTTAGGGGCGACAGGGGTTGGGGGAAGCAAGTTACTCTGTATTGGCGCCATTTAGCACGCGTTTCCTTTTTCCGCTGCAACACCAGCTAGTCTATTCTCTATTTACTTAGACCTATCTACTTAACGCGGCCTTCTCGTGCAGAAATCTACCCATGTAAAACCCCCTTCACCTATGTAACTGTCTTTTGCCATTAACTTGGGTGGGACGCAACATTACATTTAACATCATTTTACAAATAGATTAGTTTTACACTCCATTATTAATACCTTGATTTTGTCATGTTATGAATGGTTTAGCGTTAACTATTGTTATGGCCTTATATTGGACTACTTGTTAAAGGATCACCTCGTGTTCGCTGAATAATTAGACTTGTAGAAACTTGCGGGCTACATGATACATTATACAAATAGGACTTGTATAATTATAATGCGGTCCACAGTTAAGTAACTGAGACTTGAAAATGTCTTAATGCCGTCTTTGGCGCTGTTGGGACCGCACCCTTAGTGTGACACGATTTGAATAACGTTTTTCTACTCGAGTCTCGTGTAAATAGATCAATGACCTTAAACTAATGTACCTAAATGTAGACTTAAACCTACTTCTTGTGGTACACTAAACTTTACGGACTTGTCAAAGCAAAGATTTGTATGCAAAGATCCATATATGTGTAAAATGTTATGACTTTTTGTCTGTTTTCATACTATAATTATCATGTAGCTTCCAAAAGCCTCTACTGTGTTATATATATAATATAAATGGATTAGTACTTTTAAAATAATAAACGTGCAATACATTCCCCAAATGCATGGTAACGTAAGTAGTTTTTAATATCGTTTGGTACTTGCATGAATATGTGAGGAACATCTGGAAGCAGAGACTGATTCGTATCATTTTCGAACCCTAGATCGTTGGGATGAAATATATCGAGTTTTTTTTTACCGCATCACAATAGTCAAAAGACCTAGCATAAATTCTCATGTAAAATACGTAGCGAGTGTTCCATAGAAAAATGTGTGAATGTAAGCAGTTTCCAGTTTACGCCCGACAGGGGCGCTGTCTCATTTATCATGCATTTGTCTATCAAATAGTCGCTACGTGTTTTACATCAATGTATGCTAGACCTACAGTGTAGCGAGCTGAGCAGCACAGAGCAAGCGGCATGTTTACAAGCGAGTCACTGCAGGTTGACGCACCATCGCACGCACAACGTACCTTTCTCGTCTTATAACAAATCGACTGCTGCTACGTACAGTATCGAAGCTTTAATCACATTTTTTTTTTCTTTGTACTCATACTTTTATGAAAACAAATAAACAAAACATTTTGTTTTGTTTTAAATTGAATATTTGTAAATGACTACTCATTTTTACCTTATTAATTTCGGTCAAATTTTGACTTTATATTGCTCTCCTGTAGCGGCAGTCGAAATAATACAGCGCGCTTGAGCTCGTGTCCAAAGCGAACGTTCGCCGAGCTTGTGTATCACCGTCTTGTAAGCTCGCCTCGAATGATACATTACAACGATACAAATCAGTTTCCGCCTTTTTATTTCACACAGGAACTGTATGTAATGGGTATGTAAATAATAATCGGAAAATAAAGGTGTTGTATTATAAAGATTTATTTTAGCTTTACTAATTATGATATTGGTTAAATTACATCACTTGTCAATTTATAGAATAAATGAAGACTTGGTGTTGTAAAAATACAGTTTTACTTGATAATATTATATCCTTTTAGGCTCGATTCACACTGAGTAGGCTGCGCGGGTTAAGTAATATTTGATTAAATAAAAATACTTTGAATCATACAAATTATTTATTTTTAAATTAACAATTCTAATAACATCACAGTAACAAACATTACTAACCTAATTATTATTAAAAGTAATACAACCAAAACAAATCAACATGCTAAAATAATAAAAATATGAAATCACAATTGATTTGTATTTGGATTCAATACAAAGAATACAGTTATAGGAATTATAAAAGTATAAAATTACATAATTCGTTCATGTTGAAGAATTTTCTTATAAGAGTAGCTCGATACCTACAATCTACACTTATGAGAAATTTAACAACCAGTTAGCACCAAATGTTTAAGAAAAAAAAAACAGTCGATTTGAGAACCTCCTCCTTTTTTGAAGTCGGTTAAAAATACAATATACATTTTGACAATTACAGGCTTTTTTGCGTATTATTTTCGTAAGAGGGGATTGGCTACGGTACTGATTATAAAGTTAATGGTTGGTATACTACGGTTAATTAGTGAAAGTATGGTTATGTAAATATAATTTTTAAGTTTTAATTTTGAGCAATGTTGGTCGAGAGATTGAGAAGATACCTAATATGGGCAAGCGCTCCATTGGAGACGAAAAAAATCGTATTAAGTGCTCGCTGTGTTGCGCATGCTTGTTACAAGTAATCCCTAAGGGTACCACTAGCGACGCCGTCCGAGTTCGGGACGAACAACTACTAACGAACGGACTAGTTATATTGATCCTAGCAAATACTAAGTACTATTACAAGGAAAGTCAGTAGGTACATATAAAAAAAAATAATATTTAAGGAAGTAAGTAGTGCTTCTTTTAGTAATCATGCTATCGCGAGAACAAGTTACAGTTGTCACATCGCAAATTTTAAGGCCTCTTTAAATATACGGCCTTGCGCCTTGCATGCGGCCGTTCTAGGCATTGATACGAGCGCGTCATAAAACTAAAACGGTAACATTTTTTGCACATGGCCAATAGGACCATGCAATTTAATTGTGTTCGTTGTTGCACAAAAACTCGCGAACTTTCACAATTTTCACATACAAAGTTAGTCGAGTGCGTGGTCCCTTCGCAGCTGCAGCTTGGATCAATATTCTCGTAATGAATGTCAATCTGATGCAAAATCGGATGGCCCGCGTACTGTGGCCGATCTGACCATCCTAGACTAAAGTACACCGCGACCCCGTTCTACGAATAATACCTATAGCGTAATTTTCGAAATCAGTTCCATAAAGTTATTCTACAACGTCTACACCAAAAACAACTTCCATTTATAAATAGCTAGTGCGAAAGATACTGAAATGCAGAATTGAGCTCGTCACAATGATTTAACACGATAGGAATTTGTCAGCAGAAGTCAATTTTGCTTCTTGCCAGTCTGTGGCTTATACACTTCACAAAGAGTGAAACGTTATATCCCGCTTACGAGCTTTACAAGTAGGTAATGAGATGGGAACGCATATTTTAGAAGCCATCGACGCTGCCGATACGCCTGCGGTCCGTCTGCGGCACGAGGTAGCCATCATCCTCGCGCATGGTGGCCACGATGGCGGCGAAGCCAGCCGTCGGGCCCAGCTGCGTCGTCACATGACCCCTGCGGCGGAGCGCCTCGACCACGGCCTGTAGACAACAAAACTCTACGGTTAAGGACTCCGAGGTGAGCAGCTAGGCAACTGATAGAAAAATATCATCCCTGTCGTACCTACCACCTTACTACGCTAAAGACAAGATTGTTTTGTTACTAATCAAATTGGCAGAAGAATGTTTCGTGTTTGATCGAACATTGTTAAGGTTTTCCAAGCTTAACAGGAAGTTAGACAATACAATGAATCAAACATTGACATGGCATTGAATAAAATGACAGCGAGCACACTGAATCGATGTCAACATTTATTATGGAATCAAACCATTGCCTCGACCAATTATATAGGTACGCTCCAGCAATTCTCGATGATACCTAGTTGTTACGAGACAGATTATTGCTTTGTGCAAATAAATAGTGAGTATCACAGCAAACTAATATTAGCCCATGTTAATTTTGTCATGGTAGGTTGGATCATTACAACATTTACAAGTCATACACATTATACCCAGTGTTTTGCAGTGTTTTAGACGAATAACTTACAATATCGAAGTCAGCTTCATGCTCTACTTCCATAGGCAGCAGTTGATGATGGAGCCGGGGTCGGTTCATACTGGTAGGCAGGTCGTGGCCTTCCAGGATAGTGGACTGGGTAATCTGGGAAAATATATTCGATGGTAATCTTCACTATGCCAATACATTTAGATTTACGAAAATTAGACATGCTTCGTAAACCTACTACAGCTTATAGTCTTATACTATTAATAGATCACTGGTTTAAAAACAACTTTTTTCATAGCTGCACGATTAGATTGTGAGCCAGAAGTAAAAACATTTTTTACACGGAATTGCTCTCGTAAGATTGAGTCACAAACGTCAGAATTGAAAAAAATCCTTGTAGCGCAATTTGGACACTACAAAGTATTTGCAACTCGTAACTAGACCACGGTAGGTACTAGGTATAGTAAAAGCGTCCAAGTGAGCGTCCACACTCCGGGAATGTCTTGCCTCACATCCAAAGAGTGTCTGGAAGAGATAGATCTCTCTTAGCGAAAAGACCGGTTATTGTGCTTTTCTCTTACGTGATTTATGTACTGTGCTGTGTTTATGATTTCCTTTTTGTAGCGTCATAAAGGAATTATTGTTTTGTGACTCTTACCAGTGCAACTTGCGTGGTGATCTTGGTCCCACCAGCGCCGCCCAAGACCAGCCTGACCTTCTTGTCCTTGTTCAGTACGATACTGGGCGTCATGGAGCTCAGCGGCTGCAGGCCTGCCTCCAGCATGTTGGCGGGAGACGGCGGCAGACCGTACGCGGACTGCCGGTTTGGGATCGCGAAATCATCCATCTCGTTGTTCAGCATTATGCCGAGGCTTGTTGAACGTCTTTGACAGCCCCAACTGAAGAAAGAAAGGAAATGTAGCAGTGCTGTGTTTTCTATACTTTTGGCATGGTGCAGAATGGTTTAGCATGGCGTGTAAAGGAATTTAAGCATATGTGGCGAGTTCTGAACTAGCGGTTAGCTTCGGGTTCGTGGCCAACTCAAATTACGAGAGTGTAGCTCCGATTCACTTACAGTTCCTGTAGTAGGTAACGATAGAGATAAAAAGTGATAATATCTCTGACCAAACTGTTGCGATCAGTATAGTCTATCGCAGATTGGAAATTGTAAAGAAGTGGAACATCTACTGACATGTAGTTAATAGTGCTAGTCGCTGAGACAACGCTGCCATCGGGCGCGACCACGACCACGTGCGCCGTGCCGTGGTCCTCTGTGTTCTCGAAGATGGCGCCGTAGTGTTGCCAGTCGTTGAACGTGCGGGTGTCGTCCACCAGCTCGCGGTGCGCCTCCGCCCACGCCGCGTCGGACAGGTTGCGTTCCAACTAAAATCATACGAGTATAAATCAGAAATATTTATTGACCTTAAATAACTAAAAATTGAAGGTCAGTCACATTTACAAATATAATTTTGGTACAATTGTACATTACTTCAGATACTATGACGTCACGGTAAAAGATACCTAAATCCAACTTTACTGGACCTTCAGATTAACCCAATAACGTTACATAATAAATGTGAAAAGTAACTAATAGGATAGCCCAGTGGTTTATTTATACGGCATCTAGAAAAAACTGCCAAGTTGCTGAAGTTACGATTACGACATCAAGATAGAAGTTGATGACGAATGATGACTACGACTTGAGCAGGAGACAAATATTGTTATAATTTCTAAGCGATTGTTTGTCTTATAACAACAGCCGCTTTGTGTTGTCAGAGGCCTTCACGCGACCTAAAAACTGTCGCTAGCTAATAAACGCTAGTCGCTTGGCCTATACGAACTTACTTATTGATAATATCGTAACTTTGGTGACCCAACCATCTCCACCCAAAGTGTCACTTGAGAAAAGAATCACATCGTTACTGACCTCCCGAATGTCATGCGTGACATTATAGCGAGAAGGGTCGCCCAGGCCGGTTCTTTTTGCATACGCGTACTTGAAGGTCTCGACGACGCGATGCCAGTAGAGGTCGGAGTTGGTCGCGGCCGGGCCGTTCGGCCAAGCGTCCCGCGCGGTGTTCTGCGTGCTCAGTGAGGAGCCGCGTAACATATTCAGGATGAAAGCGAGGACGGAGCCCGACCCCGGCAGCGGCACTGAGAATAGCGTGTAGTCGGTTGTAAGAGGGACCGCTATCGGCTCTTGCCACTGCACCCTGGAAACGTTATTACATCAATATTGGAGACTAGCTGACTCGTGGTTTCACCCGCATTTTCCGGGATAAAAATGGATAACAAAGCAGCGTCGACGGAAAAAATAACGGCGAGAGTAAAGTCTGCAGGCAATTTCACGAGCTAACACTTTAGTGCACTCTTGTTTAGAGTTTGCAATGCAATGCGAAGTTTTAGTTAATTCTAAACGAGCGCAGAGTGCCGTGTGCGAGTTTTTTCGTGTAGTTTACGTTAACGTAAACTACAATTTGTGTGGAACTATTTTAGTTCATCTTATGAACACTAGGTGGCGCGGTTTTTATTCCATACAAAAATACGATCGAAAGTGTAAAAAGCTCGCACTAGGCACTCTGATTCAAAATGATGTCGATGACAACAGTAGTCACCGGAGTGTCTGACTCACTTGTAGTTGCGCATGTCGTCCACTGTGATGATCCCTCCGTGGCGGCGTATGTCTTCGACCAGGCGCTCCGTCAGCGACCCGTTGTGTATCGCCTCGGGCCCCTCCGCCGCGATCACGTCCAGCGTGCTCGCCAGCGTCGGCTCTACGAGCAGGTCGCCCTCTTGCCAGACTTCGCCTGTCGCCTCGTTCACGTACAGCTCCCTGCGACACCAATTGCAATTTAAGGGTCCTGAACCTCTTTCGGAGAAGAATCCTTATGGCTAGACTCCGGTGTCTGTCTATCTGTAATTCTGTATGTCAGGTCTGTGTCTCAGGCAAGATGATGTTAGATGTTAGACCACCATCTTGCCTGAGGGTGAGCTATGATGCAATCTACGATGAAGCACGCTTGCAAGAAACCGGGAGTCATTCGCGGCTTCAAGACTATCCTGAAGACTAAGAACTTAACTGAATTAAGACGGCTTAAGACTTGAACTGTATCTAACGGAAAAGACCCACTCGGGCAGAATATTCCACACTCTAGCGGACTCTACATAAACCGTAAATGTACATATATGTACTTATACTTATGTATTGTACTTAGTTACCGCATTGACGGCTCTGCCTTGATGATGGCGCTGTAGGAGTTGAGCACGCGCCCCATGTACGAGTTGACGCGGTGGCCGCTGCGCAGCATGCGCGCCGCGGGCTGTACCAGCTCGCTCCAGGGCAGGCGGCCGTACTCCCGGTACAGCTCCCCGTAGCCACGCAGCTCGCCCGGGATCGCCATTGCGAGAGCGCCGACGGTGGACGACGCGTTGTCGTACATATCCCTCGTCGTCGCTGCCGGCGCGCGCTCTCGCGCGTTCAAAACTCGCACCTGTAGCGAAAAACATTGTATAGTTATCGTCTTCCCCCTGATTCCTTAACTCGCTCGATAGAGCCTGTTGAACTAATGTGCACTTATAAAAACAAACAAAACTACTTTGCACCGTCCGGAAATGCTATTTTATTTATCTGACATTACCTATAGTTATTAAATCAGTTCATTAGTGGAATATTTCTCAAAGACATAAAAACAAACAAAACTACTTTGCACCGTCCGGAAATGCTATTTTATTTATCTGACATTACCTATAGTTATTAAATCAGTTCATTAGTGGAATATTTCTCAAAGACAAAAGAGAAAACTAAAAAAAAACCGGCCAAGTGCGATTCGGACTCGCGCACAAAGGGTTACGTACGTCTTACGCACCATTATCTATAAAATTTCAACTGTCTAACTATCACGGTTCATGAGATACAGCTTGGTGACAGACGGACAGACAGCGGATGAGCGGAGTCTTAGTAATAGGGTCCCGTTTTACCCTTTGGGTACGGAACGCTAAAAAAAAGAGAGAACAGAGTCAGAAAACTTTGTTAATCAGGAATGTATGTGACTTACCCGTCCTGTGGACGCGTCGTAGACTGTCGCCAGGAAGCCGCCTCCCAGGCCCATGCACTGCGCACACGCCGCGCCCTCACAGAATAGCGTTGCTATCGCTGCGTCCACTGCTGACCCATTCTTTTCCAGAATCGCTCTACAATGAAAAATGATGAATGTATATAATTGAGCTAAAGCAAAATACACACAATAGACACAAGTTTATAGAAAGGCAAGCATAGGCTTACTGTACATTGTAGTCTATAGATATTTTACAGTCGTTTGTTGTTTTTTTAGCAATAAAAATAGTTGTAGATGAAGAAAGGTAAGACAGGAGAAAATAAAAAGATTCCTTTTCCATTTACTTATAATATTATATTATAACGTATTTTAGTCGGTGCTATACTTGAATAGTATTTCATAGGTAGGTTCTAAACCATTTTTATTCATGTGTGAAATCTCAATTTCATATAGATAGCGGATGTAAAGACGCTGGCACGTATTTTAGGTATTCATTGAATATATCAACTTGAACGAAACTGGTATTAAACTAGGTTGATGTTGCAATTTATAATACCTATCCAGTTAAGTACTTCTTTTGCAGTTTACTATTAGGTAATAAGCAGTGTAAAACCGATCGTCCATCGCCCGCTAAAAGTTTATTTTAGCTCGCATAGGTGAGCCCGATTTTCATACATCGACTGCCCCTACAAACACTTTCGAAAATTTAAAGGAGAGCTTTTAAAGTCAAAATTTGTCCTAAATTAATAAGTTAAAAAGTGAAGTATCAATTTTATTAGATTTAAAAATGTCTATTTTTGTTTATTAGCTGTTTTTAAAACTATATTAAATATTTATGTAACTGGTAAAATAAAAAAAATCGTGATTGGGCAGTTTCGATACTGTTCGTAGCATCGTAGCAGCGCCATGTGCCTGCGTCCACCGCAAATTATGCTAGCTAAGCTAACTAAAATATTTTAGAAAAACTGGATCAACCATGCGAGCTAAACTAAACTAACTGAGTTTAGCTGGCGGTGGACGTTCGGCTTCATGGTTACGTCGAGACCATGTATCCCGTAAGCACGTAACATCGCAGTCTCAATGGCCGCGATAGGCTCTAGATAGGCAGATCGAAACACGAGATAGTAAATGCACAATTAGGCTCAAATGATCTTTAAGTAATAAAATGTAAGTAGATAAGTCAGCAAATATTCAACAGCTTATCATAAATGATAAGCTGATTACCATGTGCGGTACTTGAGTTTGACATTAATTTGGTAGGTAGATTCTCTAAATTATTCTCTCTGACTTCGAGAGTTGAATCATGGACTCCACTTCAGTAAAGACATTTATTAATTATCACTTCTAATTTTAAACAGGACTAGCTGACCCGGCAGACTTCGTACTGCCATACACAGTACTTCTACAGTACTTCTCTATGGTACTGCCTAATTAAATTGCAATAACTTTATAAACTTACAACCTACATTGCTAAACAACAGTGAGTGCTTGCAATTCAATATGAACTTTATACAATAGCAATAAAGCTCGTTTTAGTTAGAAAACGTTTGTATGAGAAAAAGAAAAGGGCTGTTTTTAGGGTTTTTCAATATTTCTGAGAGATTTTCTTAATATTTTTTTCCGTAAGAACCTTCTCCTAATAATAACAAATACAACAAAAAAAGAATTAGTGAAATCGAGTCCAGCCATTCACGCGTGATGCCGTGACCAAGGAAAACGGGTTTCATTTTTATATATATAAAGGGTATGCTGATGGTAAGGGTATGCTGAGCCGAAAAGGACTTAAAGTACTCATTTTTATTACCAACTTTTACAAAGGAAGCAACCCTGAGATCACGAAAACAAAATCAGCTGTTCCATAGAAAATTTCGATGACACTCGAGTAAATTTATATAATATATACAGAAAAATCAGCTGTTCTATATTATAGAACAGCTGATTTTTTTCTTGATTTTAGGATTGGTCCCATAGTAAAAGTTTTTCATAATGATGAGTACTAAGCGCTCTTTTTGGCGTAGCATACCCTTTCCTTAACCTTGTATAGTGTATAACCCAATTACCCAAGTGCCTATTTAAGTATTGTTATTTATACCAGTCTGATTTTCTTGCCGGTTTTCCAATTAATTAGCAGGTTTGTAATACTTTTGGTAACATACCGTCCAATAGAGGCGCACTCGTAGCCATTGGCGGCGACCGCGGCGCGCGGGAAGCGCTGGGGCTCCGGCCCGGCCCAGGGGCGCAGCACCAGCACAGCCACCAGCGCGCCGACCACCAGCGCCGCTAACACGCTGCTCACTATCCAACACCGACGGGATCTGAAACGAAAAAATAATTTCATCATCATCATCCGTAACCATTTATTTATTCTTTCTTTCTTATTTTTGTCTTTTCTCCTTTTTGGCCCAAAATAGGGAAAAATGGCACAAAGGAGAGAAGGCCTATACCCAACAGTGGGTCATGATGATGATTCTTAAGCTTTAACCCTGCCAATGCTGGGAACAGATCTACCTTCGAAGGGTGATCGGGCCATATTCCACCACGCTGGTCAAGTGCGGATTGGTGTATTCACATACGCCATTGAATTTATTCTCCAAAATTCATTTATTGTAAAGATATTGTAAAAATGACAGGAAAAGCCGTGGACGAGACTGGTATAGCATACACATACCCTTTCCTTTCAACCCTGTAGAACCGACCCGAGCAAAAGATAATACCTTCTTAGAAGTAAATATTTATCGTATCTTCGTGTCAAATACATTTCCATCTTTCTTTCAGTAGATGGAAAACGGTTGATGTCATATTAGATCTTCACAATTCACAGCATTCTTTGTCCAGCTGTGGGTACGGGATACTCCTCTATCTTCGCTATTTATGCCTCGGTCGAGTGCTAATTGGGTCGAGATGGGTGGGTGGCGATATTGTCGATCCACGTGCTCAAATTGCTAGTTATTAACTAGTCTGTATTTAAACGTGTCGTGCGTTCCTAGAAATCTTCGATGTAATGATAGATACTTAGATACCAGTATAATTCTGCTTGAATACGTATCGGTTTCATTGTAAAGGTCAAGGCGGAGAGTTCGTTGATCGCTGCTTAGTTTGAATATTTGTTATTATTTAGTATCAAGGTGTTGGAATTCCACCTTGAGAGTCGTCGCGTTTGTGTCTTTTTTGCAGGCAAATAGTAAGAAATAAAATTTAGGTGACTTGACTAGTGCGGTTGTGAGCGCGTAACGCTTGTAAGTTCCTGATGAAGATCACCGAATTTGATCGATACTAGTCGTACCTAATACTCGTAACAGACAACTTAATTTTACGTATTTCCGTGTTAATCAGAACAAAATGAGTTGGATTAACGTTTATTTTCTTAGTAGGAAAAATTGTGCAATATATTGTAGACACGTGAGATCCCCAATGGGTGTCATCCTTGATAGTCATATTTGCTACATACTATGTTCTATGGCGTTGATATCAACTGAGAATATAATCACATAACTACTAAAAGCAATTGGAAAATAGTGAGAACCTATATTTTAGCATCAAATGACACATAACTAAAGCAAATACCATGGGTATACCATGCCATATCCGCCTGGAGTGTTAGATCTTGTTTTGGATCACAAATAAATCTATAGTGAAATGAATTTGCCACAATCCTTCTCGGGTCTGGTTGCGTAAGTAATGGTGAAAACTAACTTGGAAGGCTCTCTTTGGAAAGTTTTATCGCTTACCTAATACGCTACAAACGTGGTAACCAGGGTCACACCACACGATGGCGTATCAGAAGCTCAGCTTGCATCGCATAACATCGTTTTTAATAATTTTGTTACTGGTGACGATCATTGCCGAGGGCTGATCAATAATTATTTTTCCAAGAGTTCTATATATTTTTTGTAATTTTGCTGATTCTCAAAAGTCAACCAAAGTGCGTCAAATCAAACAAGCTCAATGGAAAATGACAGGCATTGTCGCGTGTTATCGCGACATTTCGTTTTAGGTTTTAGATTTTGAGGAAAATGTAAGGAGTTAGGTATACAATCAAGGTTTTATGTTGAAGGTTTAGTGGAGGAATGCGAGAAGCGCAATTTCTATTGATTCCTTGTGAAATTTTAAGTACCTACTATAGAGTCTGTCAAATAACTTCAACAATAGCGTCATTTGCGCGATAGTCGATTTTACGTCCTTGTGGCGGAATGAAAGTTGAAATTTATGTCTCTCAAATCTACATAAGAGACATTTCAATGTTAGAAACAAAGTCATTATTTTTAAGCTCCCGTTCTTTTATCAAAATTTAGAACGAAATAGGTACCTGGACACAATTATTGAGGACTTTTATTGTTCTTCCTCAGTAATTTAATATGCGCAAGCGACGTCTATGCCGCTAAGAATTTGGGACAAGGTTGTGACATTTGGACCTTACAAAATAGGTAATCTAGTTTTGTTACATTCATAATTAGCGTAGCTTATTCCATTTAGTTAAACCAGATAATCTTTAGTTTTTAACTGGAAGCAAAGTGGGTACGAATATATAATTATCAAGTTTTTCAATTTTAAAATTCCGCATTTATTAAAATCTGAAAATAATAATTTGACATTCATTGTTATCTTACTTAAGTACTATGTATATGTACTTCAATAGTTGCACGATATTTATCCGGTAGAATCTACTTATGTACATTTGGCCATATAACTAATTTTTTGATAATTTTTGATAGCTATAAACAGCTACTAAGATTATTATCAAACTAAGATAATGCATTTAAAGAAAGTCATATCCTGGAAGGAGAAAAAACTTAATTAAAAATTATCTGTTGCTATATAATATACTTAATGCCGTAATAAATATGGTTATTAAGCTAATGATTAGCTTTACTACTTATAATAGATTAACTTTATGTCGTTATTACCAACTAGAGTTGCAAACCATTATATTATTGTAGTTTGAAATTCTTGCATGCTTGATGTACAGGGTTATTCATAAAGGGTATGCTAAGCCGAAAAGGGCGCATAGTACTCATCATTATGAACAACTTTTGCTATGGGACCAACTCGAAATTCGCGAAAAAAAAATCAGCATAGAAAAATGTCAATGACACTCAACAAAATGTATTTAACAGCTGATTTTTTTTTGCGAATTTCGGGTTGGTCCCATAGTAAAAGTTGTTCATAATGATGAGTACCTACTATGAGCCCTTTTCGGCTTGGCATACCCTTTATGAATAACCCTATATAATTATAGACAAAAAATGATATTTCTAAAAAGTTATGCCTTTTATTTTTTTCGCTTATAAAATTTTCAGCGTCTGCCTGAAACATTACTTTCCTAAATTACGTTCCTTCTGGATAGTCTCGTAATTTATTAATAGAGCGATAGTATCAATATGGTTTCGAGAAGGTTTCATTGTTTAGGTTCTTGTTACTGCCAAATTTAAAAATGAACCATCTTTTTGAGTCCAAGTACCTACATATCCTAATGACAATTTTAGTGAGATTGGATGTTTGATGCTTCATCACGCAAAAACGGCTGAACGGAATTGGAAGGCATTTGGTATGAACTTACCAAATTGGTATACTTGGTATATGTTAATCCAGGGTAAAAACCCCCCTTCTGCGAAGAGGTGATGACGCAGAAGGAGGCCGCGGAGCGGATCAGGGAGGACGACCCCCGCTCTGACCCGCTCCGGCGCAGACGGACAGGGGGAGCGAGGAGGCGGTTTGCCCGTCTCCTCGCCCCTATGCAGTGGGGTTGCCGGGAGAGTCGGGGGACTCTCCCGGCCTGCACGACCCCACACCGTCTGGGGGGTGATCCTGGGGAACAGGGTCACCCCTCCATAGGCGCAGGGGGCCCTAATCGGGCCCATCGTCGGGGCGAGGTGGTGAATGCTAACGCGACCCCACCTCGCCCCATCTCAGGCGGATGACGAACGCCCCAGTGGTTTTAGTGGGTATGCCGCCACTAGGGCGGAGACTCCCACATAACCACCCTGCCTCCCCCGGGGCGGGCGTGGTATCCATAAAGGATTTCCACTGGGTAAACAAAAAAAAAAAAAGGGTAAAAACCCTGGATTAACATATACCTACTTAGGGTTTTTTGCTTTTTATTCCAGAAAACAAGAGTGAAACCGCACGGCTTAACTAGTATGTAATACGAACCAAGATCTTGACTTTATCTATTCTGTTCCTAGGTAGCTACGCATTATCAGACCAAAAGTTAATTGTGAAGGATGACGGCACATACCTACTCAATAAAACTTCGTATTTCTTATTTACATAACAAAGCAGCTCAAATACGACACGCAAACAGAAACAACGAAACTAATCCTACGGTTTAAGAAGGAGGAGTTCGCAAATAACTACTTTACCAAGCGACAATTTAGATAGCATATTTTAGTATTTACAATTTTGACGATAATGAGAAGGTAGCATGGATTATTTTTTATCGTTGTTTGGAGAGGAATAAGTAGAACTTCAGTAATTTCTAGGTTTGCCAGCAAAGTTACTTCGACTACTACGCCCGTCGCAACACACTTTAGCGATAGGTGCTTTAAATTGTGGCGGTAATGTGGGTCGTGCATAGATTAAATTGTTTATGCAAAAAAACCATAAGAGCTAAAACCATTTTTTTAGCTGTAAGTCGGCACTTTGTCCCATTTGATTTTTTAAATGCCTCTAGGTACGGGCTGACGGGCCTTTTTGGTACCGTTTAAATCAGGGGTGCCGAAACTTTATGAATTAGGTACCTAACGTGCCAATTTTTCTAAAAAAAATGTTTATGATAGACGTGCCGTTATTTAATTTTGCCTAGTTATAATTGGGTAGTGGCGTGCCTAAAATATTTATCGCATGCCATCAATTGCATTCGCGAATCATTCCATCCCATCCCTAATCTAGAGTCTAGAAACTTTAAGACTTTTATTGTACCTAACCAATGAAGGGTTTTTAAATAAATTAAATAGGACTTGATGTAAGGAAGTCTGAGCAGCACCGCGCACCAGCTTATCATTGAATAAAATTATTTTCAACACCAAAATAATTACCAAGGACTCACAAATTAAAATAACAAGGAAAAAACGAGTTCAATAATGTTATTTTTTTGGTAAGTAGGTATGAGTTATTGCCTATAACGTTTGTTTGTTTACTTTGCAGTCAAGTATAAGGTGTTAATAATAAAACGTGACGATTAACCAAATGTTATCGACAAAGCGTGGTAAGTTTGATCGGAGAATGTATCATCGATAACTAGACTATGTAGATAAGGCCTATTAATGACGATTTTTACAAATCATTTAGCTTAGGTACCTACTCAAAAGATTAGATAACCGGGTGCCTAGGTGAAATATTTACATAGATATGCATAGGTATGCATACCAGTGGGGCTAGCACAACTTTGACGTAAAAATACGTAGCGAGTATTCGAAAGAAAAGTGTACGCCATTTACACCCGTCAGGAGCATACTTGACAGTCGTAAATGGCGTACACTTTTCTATCGAAAACTCGCAACGTATTTTTACGTCAAAGTTGTGCTAGGCCCACAGTATATCTAGATTCACAAAAAAACTGTCGATAACATATCGTCAATTTCTTTATCACTAATATACCAGCTCAGACAGATCACGGAGAGCTGATGGCGATATAAGTGACGACCATGAAAGAATAAATAAACCATGAAAGTACAAAGGTATATCAAAATTTATAATGTCTTGCGCTGAGCGTAAACGAGCGGGGGAACAAGTACGAATATTTTGCTTCCCTATTTATGTAAAACGTTTCAATGTAGCTACCCTATTTACAGGGTTATAACGAAAGGGTTTGCTAAGTCGAAAAAGATTTATAGCACTCATCATTATAAACAGTTTTTACAATGACTCAACCCTAAAATAGCGAAAAAACAAACAGTTCGAGCGTCATGGAATTATTTTTGCAATAGCTGTTTTTTTTCTCTATTTCCGGATTGATCCCATATTAAAAGGTGTTTAAAATGATGGATGAGTAATATGAACCCTTTTCGGTTTAGCATACTCTTTCCTTATAACCCTGTATTGATGATTATGAAAAAATATAGCACGTGACAATTGAAATTTGTAAATCCAGCCGGCTGTTACGATCGTATATATTATGATCTTTGTGATATCAACGTGTATTCTGTTATTACTTACCTAGGTACCTAGAGAACTTCTGCGGATTTCAATTCCCATGTTGGGTTGTTTGTACAGGGTTATTCATAAAGGGTATGCTAAGCCGAAAAGTGCTCATAGTACTCATCATTATGAACGACTTTTACAATAGGACCAACCCGAAATTCGCGAAAAAAAAATCTGCTGTTCCATAGAAAAATGTCAATGACACTCGACAAAATGTATGGAACAGCTGATTTTTTTTCGCGAATTCGGCTTAGTATACCCTTTGTCAATAACCCTGCCTACAATGCCTACACTACATACATACATAAGGGGTCATTAATCAGGTGAGATGGCGGTCAACCGCAAGCCCATTATTATAATAATAAAAAAAAAAAAAAAAGTTATTTATGTTTTTTGGTAACTTTTTCATTTATTTCAGTTTTAAGGGTTTTGTTAAAAATAAGGAAGCCTTAATAGTTTTGTTATGTCCGTCAGTCTCTTTATTCAGACAATACCTAATGACTATAGCGCGGAGGTAGCACTTGTCTCTAAACCCGATACCAGGTAATTAAAAAACACTTATATTTAAAAAATTGGTTGGCAATAAAAAATCTAAGTTCTTAGACTTGACAGAGAGATATTTCCGTAAATGTCTGTGCACTAAAAGTGTATAATAATTTATTATATTATTTTCTTCTAACGTAAATTCGGAATTCTACCATGAGTGTGTCATGCCACGCACTTGACAATTTCAAGTCATCAGAAATAATTAATTAATTAAGTAGTCAATAGTGGCTTAACCGATATTTAGATTAGAAAACTTTCTATTTAACGCCACTTTAATGTTTCAGTGTAAAGTTACCTTTTTGCTGAAACGAACAATTGAATTTCCAAAACATTAGCCGCCTGTCGATATGTATGGGTAATAATATTGAATTTAGTTGATACATTTTTATCTTTATTAATTCGATAAAGTGATGGAGCGTTTGACTGCCATCTCGCCTGATGGAACAATGATGGGGTCTACAATGGAGCACTCTCCGACTTCGAACTCTCCGATTCGCTCTTGACATGAAGACCCATATTACATGTCTATCGGGGAACACCCACTCGAGCTCACGTGTACTGATGTAGTTATTTTACTATTATGACGGTAGGTACCTACTTTGAATGCGGAGCAAAAACGTGAAAAATGCTGATTTGAATCTAATATGCCGTGCAGTAAATAATTACTTCACGGCATATTCGATTTTTCACAGTAAAGAAATAAATTTTGGAATTATAATGTAATAAGACGTAAAAAACCTTATACCAACAAATTGCACAGAAAAAAAGTTGTACCTAGTGAAACACAGAGAAACTCAACTTCAGTTTTTTATTAAAAGATAAATCAGGTAGAAAGATATGTATCCACTTATTTATCTACATCCTAGTATATTGTATTAATTATTTATTCACGAAACATTTACTAAATATTTCGCATTTGAAAAGATTCGCCACGATTTGCATAATACTTGGTTCTTTTGCCTAAAAAAGAATTTATATTTTCGACAAATACCGACCTCTTCTCAAACAAACACGGCTTTTTGCTCTATCACTATAATTATTGTTGAACACCGTTACACTTTTAATTTATAATACATAGATACAATTTTAGCACAATTAAATAAAAGTGTCGTAAACTTACCCGGCCATGATGACACACGTCAATTCACAATCACGGTAGAGTAATGACTGAGGTGTAGGTGTGTTCTGTTGAGGACTGAGCACTCGCGGACTCGCGGCAAGGCAAGGCCGTTCGGCCTACCTAATGTTCCAACAATATTCTAGGCACTGTTATTTATGGTACATATCGAAGGTAGGTACCAAGGTACCTATACTCTTCGCTGCACTGAAAGTACTGGAACAGTCTAGTCGTGATGTGGTCATAGCGCACAAAGCGTCGTCGGTCGTTTATTGTTCATGTTTCATACATAGATAAAAGTTGAGGTAAACGTGATGACAAGGCAATGATTGTAACGTCAGCCTGAAAAAGTACGTCGTGGCTCGTAGGTATTAAATAAATCCTAAATGCTATCGTATTGGTTATCGTAAGAACCGATTAATAGGGGATATTTGGGTGATTTTATTTAAGGTTCTGACATGCTATTCAAACCAGCATGTACGAGTCAGAAAGACCACGGCTGCGGCTGCGCTGGCGCGGTTTTCCGTGTGCCGCTGTGTCGTAGAAGGAAATGATCCTAGGATTTTCTGGACGATCTGCGTAACCCAGGAGTCAGGGTTTTGGAATACTTGCATATTGATGAAAACTTACAAGAGCGTAATTTTACTAAACTCGTAGGTCCTCCAAACTTTGGGGCTTAGCAGAGTGCTACAAAGCCTGGACCTATTATCAAAGTGCTCTACCCTCTACCTAAGGCAACGTTAATAAATATTAACTTTTTTGTTTCAAAATCGCTGGATAGCCAATAAAAAAGCATCGACCAGAAAAGTTGGTAAATTAAATCTAACTTTAACTTCTAGAAGTTGAACCTACCACCTACCTTAGCTATTGACTACGTAGGTACCTATTCAAAACCTTTTCTGTTAATATCTTCTATTTCCTGTGCGATATATTTTATGCAAACGGCACCATGATCTTGCATGTGATTAATTTGATAAATATGCAATTAAAAACCGCCTAATCATAATTTTGAGTGAATAATCCAATTTTGAGACACGTCTACTACATTAATTACGTAGTTACATTCCTTTGATTGTAGTTGAACCTAGTTAGTAATAAGAATAATGTAAAAGTAGAATTGTTCAATTTGAAAACGAACTTATAGCGAAGTTTCTTTTAACTAGGGGCCGTCCATTAATCACGTGATGTTTTTTTAGCAAGTTTTCATCCTCCCCTCCTTCTTGGTGATACACGGCGAGGTAATAAATAAACCCCCGCTCCACCCGCCAATATCACGTGTATTTTTTGGTACGAATTGTCATTATTTTTTTTAGTATTTAACGAAAAATTAAATGCACGTGATATCTCACTACAGACCCTCCCCCCCCTTGTAATATTTCGTGATGTTTTCCGAACCACCTTTTCGAGCTTCACGTGATTAATGGACGACCTTTTTCTTTTAGTAGTTTTAATAACCTAGGTATAGGTAAGTACACCTCGAAATTTAAGGATAATGTACATTTAAAATATATTTATTACAACTGTGTCAACAAGTCTTATTAAATAGGTACAGTCATTAATCGAGGAAGTAACATTATTTTACAATTTCAATACATTTAGATGATTATCTTCTATTCACAACTGAAAAATTCCCGGCTTGCGAAACTTACAAATAAAGTAGTAAAAAAATCGATTCAAAAATATCGCAACCTAGTGGGGTTTGAACTAGGGCATGCAAACCGGTTACTCGAGTAACCGAAAAAACCGAGTAACCGGCTGTTTTAAAAACCGGTTTTTAAAGATTTAAAAACCGTTTTTTTCGGGTTTTTCGAGTTTTTACATTCATAATGTAAAACTACCACCAAGACATTAATACAGGCTCGCTTATTGTAGGCTTGTTACTTAGATTTATTCGTGAGTGAGTATAGTGTACTTAAACCAAATGTTACCTGATTGATCTCGAAAATATAGTCAAGGAACAAGATTTCGAAAATAAACACATATTTTAACTACATTTCAGCCTTTTTTTACTTAAACACACTAATATAATATATATTTTAAGCCCAAATAAAAAAAAAACTCGAAAAACCCGAAAAACCGGTTTTTAAAATTGAAAACCCGAAAAAACCGGGTTTTAAAAACTGTCGGGTTTTGCATGCCCTAGTTTGAACCCGAGCCCACCTATCCCGTACCAATTCTGATTTTGTCAGCTTTGCTATTACGAAACGACGAGACCAGAGATGACAAAATTAGTTTTGTCAAAAGAAATCATCAAAGGAGAACGAGGACAATGTTTTAGGCTCCATAAACGGTTGTCAGCTCAGCTTATATCTTTTGCATTTTTTTATATTTAGGAAAATATAGGTAAGATTATTGAGTGGAAAAAAAAAATTGCATAAGTATTTGTTTCTATTTCAATTTTCACTCTGAGATTTTATATCTTTAAATTCTTCAATGCGTGAAAGAGATAGGTAGCTGATAGCCGTTTATCTCCGGCTTAACACTAATTAAAAAACGAGTCTGTGTTGTTTGATTTTGTCTGTCTGTGACTTCGTAGCTTCTGAACGGATAGATCGAATTCATCGCGGTGTTTTGCTTAGGCATGACAGTTTATCTTCGACGAACTGGGAGGCGTATGAGCCATGGACCAATTTGTTTTTTCCGTTTTTTTATCACGTTAAAAAAAGGTTACACATCCATATTCTAGCTTTCGTCTCATCTACACACGGATAAAAATGGTGGAACGCCAATTTGTCCACTGCTCGTGGAGTGGAAACTTAACCTAGTGAGGTTGTCAGACCACTTCGTACCTACGCGGTTGCTTCTAGGCTCAAGACACAGAATGAATAATAGTACCTACGACAAATACAGAAGACTCCGAAATTACTTTTACATAGACCTTTAGATCTAGCATAAATTCTGTCGTAAAATTTGCTGCGAGTATTCGATGGACAAATGTATGAAAAATGGGACAACGCCCCTGTCGGGCGTAAATGGAAACTGCTAATGTTCATACATTTTCCTATCTACTCGCTATACCTACATATTTTGGACATAAATTTTACTAGGACTAATATACATTATCGGAATAAAAATAAATTGCCCCTTAAAAGGTTGTAAGCATAATAATAAGAGCCCTGTGTATTTAAGGATAAAAAATAATGTTTTAAGTTTTATAAAATAAGTTCATCGGGACATTTTTTAGTCTAAATAAAGGATAATAATTAAAATAAACTGCAACGGAATTTATTACTCACAAACAGGGTAATAATAGAGGTAAAAATAAAATTACTGAACAAACAGTATTCAAATGTTATCTAGACATTTAATTGTAAAATGTTTCCGTTGCTTAATTACGAGTATTATTACATGATAAGTGGAAGCTTTTTACAATGTTTGTATAACGTTATGTTGATACTTGAGAAGGATCGGTTTTCATACATTGCCGCACTTGGTATAATTTCAAATAAATAATTAATTATGTACAATAATGTCAATCTACTTTCTTTTTTAAAGTCGGTAAATATATAGGGTTATAAGGAAAGGGTATGCTAAGCCGAAAAAGGCTCATAGTACTTATCATTATAAACAATTTAACTTTTACCATGGAACCAACCTGGAATTCGCGAATCAGCTGTTTCTTAGACAAGAACATTATTTTACAAAACAAAAAACAAAAACCGACTTCAAGAGACCGACTATTGAGTTATTCATCTGTTTGTCGCGCACGTACTTAATGCAAATTTAAGACTTATATGGTTCTCATGGATACCATAATCAGAACTGGACTAAATTGAAATGGGACCAAATGGGAAGCGTCAGCTTTCTAATAAAAAAGAATCATCAAAATCGATTCACCCAGTCAAAAGTTATGAGGTAACAAACATAAAAAAAAAAATAAAAAAAAAAAAAAAACATACAGTCGAATTGATAACCTCCTCCTTTTTTGAAGTCGGTTAAAAAATCAATGACACTCGACAAAATGTATGGAACAGCTGATTTTTTTTCGTGATTTCTGGGTTGGACTCTTGGTAGAAGTAGTTCACGAGGAAAGGCTTAGCATACACTTTCCGTATAACCCTGTATGTAAAATCGCAATTAAGTCATAAAAGGCCTTCGAGTACAGTTTCAGAGGTACCGATAGAGGTAAAATGTACAGAAAAGTCAGACCGACCAAATTTTCCATAGAGATGGTCAATTTGAGTTTTTTAATGAATATCACAATCTGCTTGCAAACGAAACGAGTACTTAGGCGCTTACGTAATTTTATAAGTAAATAATATAAAAGTCAAACATTGTGATGTTTCTTTGGAGATATTATACTCGTATACTCGTATCAATCGGACACTGAATAATCACCTCTTGTAAATGTTAGACAAGTCTTGATGATGTTTCATGGCAACGAAACTTTCCCCCTAGCAAGCAAGACAGGCATAGGCCTTTAATAACAAGCATCTTTTTGCTTAACTATGGTGATATACTAGAATCCTAGTATCGCTATTTTAGCTTCTTTTTGATAACAATTTTCG
Organism: Alcis repandata; assembly: GCA_949125135.1. Taxonomy (NCBI): domain Eukaryota; kingdom Metazoa; phylum Arthropoda; class Insecta; order Lepidoptera; family Geometridae; genus Alcis; species Alcis repandata. The sequence goes on along the minus strand of OX421239.1, from coordinate 7,027,364 downwards.
AGTTTACTTTCTATTTCGCCATTTTCCAAGATGGCCGCCATACAAGCAACTATTTATCGAGTACTGGCAGCATCGTGGCATGGCTAAAGTAGGTACATACTGGTCCGATTTTAAAAATTCTTCACGGATGGTAAGATACACTATCCCTGAGTGTTTTAGGCTAATTTGCAACCTTCGAAACCGAAGGCCGAGCAGCACCGGGCACAGTCCCGGGCGTCAGCTGGTGTTTTTAGATATGTTTTTCATGCTCTAACAATGATGAGTCAAGGCCGACCAGGAAGTTAGTCATACGTCGACCAATGAATAACATTATGGGTCTTACTAAAAACCCTGCTTAAAATTAAGTGAACAAGCAACGTTACCAAACTAAGCAACGTTTATAAATTCTGATTCATGTAAGAATGTAAATGTCACAGAACAGATAATAATATGTATGTAGTTAAATATACTTAGTGCATTAATGTTGACGTATTGCACGTGTATGTACACTGTACAGGGTTATAAGGAAAGGGTATGCTAAGCCAAAAAAGGCTCATAGGACTAATTATTGTGAACAACTTTTACTATGGGACCAACCCGTCAATTATTTTTGTGTTTGGATTCTAATTGATTATAACTTTACACGGTTTCAAAGTAAACAAAATACAAGAACATTATTTTTACAAAACAAAAAACAAAAACCGACTTCAAAAGACCGACTATTGAGTTATTCATCTATTTGTCGCGCACGTACTTTCTCATGGATACCATTATCAGAACTATGGGACCAAATGGGAAGCGTCAGCTTTCTAATAAAAAAAGAATCATCAAAATCGATTCACCCAGTCAAAAGTTATGAGGTAACAAACATAAAAAAAACACAGTCGAATTGATAACCTCCTCCTTTTTTGAAGTCGGTTAAAAATACTAAATATTACAATTTGTGTGTGTTCTATGGCATCCGCATGGACACATGGTATCCTAGAGCAGAGCAATGAGCGTGAAACGTTAAAAAAAAAATGATTCAACTTTTTTACAGAATACATAACTTATTCTAATTTTTGAATTTTTTTTGTGGTGTTCAGTTGTGGAACTACTACAATTTTTAAGTACAATGCTGGGAAGAGCTCTTGGAAAATGAAAAATAGTCTTGCATAAAACATCATGGCATCCATATGTTATTCACCGACCACAATAATACAGCATTGTTACAATAATGACGGGCATATGCCGACGTCTATATTAAAGTTACAATACATTCAAAATCATTTTCCATATTAGGCCATATCAGCAGCATAATAGCACTTAGCAGTAAAGTGCAAACATTACTGTGTTCCGGTTGGAAGGGCATTGTTTCCAGTGAAATTTCAGGGCAAAAGGAGAATAAATTATATGAGTTCAAAATTCTGGGTGACGCAGACTTGTTATGGGCAAACGGATGCGATTTGCACGTCTCGTCACCCAATAGCACTAAAATATATATATCATGCACGTATCTAAACCTCATTATGACAAGGTTATGAATCACATTCTGAAGTTCTAAATTCTTTTGTTATGGTTTTCCTTACCATTAAAGGTTATGAGTTGGATGCGATGGGAGGTTTTTCCTATCATTGTATTTTGTTCATTCTGTCATACGCCACAAAAATGTGCTGCCGTCTCGTTTAATCCACGGTGCAATGAAACGAGACAGCAATACATTTTTGCGGTTCATCAGCCTATAAAGTTAGTAGCGTTGTCACTAGGTTTTCTCAACAATACGATAGTTGACTGGTATATTTTTTAAATAACAGTTTAATGTGACTAAATTTGATAAGACGTATGGAAGAAATAATTCATATCGGCTGTTAAAGTTCTGAGATTTATCTGTTTAGTGTTTGAGAACCGATGCTCTGTCCCTTTCAAATGTAAATGTTTTCTAAACGAGTGTGTGTAAAAACACTTTAAGTGCGCGACCTAAAGCAAACTGTACTGTACTGTAATAATAGTAACCGTACGCTGAAAAATCATAAGGGTTGTGTAAACCTTGTTTAGGGTTAATATAGCACTGACTGTAATTATTTCAACATAATTATTAGAACATGCAATATTGACCCTAAAACAAGCCTTTATGGTTTCTCAGTGTGCATTAATACACATAAATGTAAACGGAGCTAAACTCTGATATACAAATAACTTACCAGATATTCAATATCAATAGTGGAAGAATCCGTGTATAATTAAATTATAGCATTTCTTATATCTTTTAAAACATCGTGTACTTAATTTGAAATAATTATAATGTTTATCTCAGTGACAGTTTTTTGAACAATATTCAACAGGTGAAAACATCTTTAAAACTATATAGGGTTAAAAGGAAAGGGTATGCTCATCCGAAAAGGGCATAGGGTTGGTCCTAACTCTCAATTGTAAAATTGTTCATATCCATACATTTAATAAGTACTGCGAGTAATTTTCGGCTTGGCATACCCTTTGTTTATTTACACAAATGTTTAAAACTAAGAAAAAATTTACGTCTTCTGACGACGGAAAGTTTTTCCGAAATTTTTGAAAGGAATATGTAATATTATATTACTAAATGATATTTTTATCTTTTAGCAATATATTACTTTCAAAAATCTCTACTGAATATTCTCTTTAACAATCACACAAGTAATTGCTCACGGTACATTTCACGCGCGGCCAAGGTCTAACAAGACAAACATGTTGTGAATAGGCTAGACTTAAAAATATGTTTTCTATTCGTTCTGCATTAGTTACGTAAATTTTAGCTGTTTTTTTAGATCTAGTCTGGCTCAATTGAAAAAAATGATCGGTCGAAATTATCTATTTAGAAAAAGATGCTATTAAAACTAAGTGTCTTCAAGTCGCGAGTGAATCGGTTTCTTCTACGCAAGCGTGCTCCATCGGAGACATCGTTGCTTTTCATCAGGCAAGATGGCAAACAAACGCAAGCATCATCATTATGAAAAAAAAAACCTCGTTTTAAACACATTTTCTCTCAAACCTTAGAGTAGTTAGTTTGACTGTTTACATTTTAATGTCCGATATTGGAAAACTGATAATTTCAAATAATGCACTGACATCTAGCTTATAAATTACAATGTATCAGTTGTTTAATAAATATATCTAAATCTGAGTATATTTAAGTTATCATTAAAATCAATTCTGATGTCTTTAATTTACACATCTAAATTGATGATGAGAAAGACAGCTATATTTCAGTGAATATATATAATTATGTCAACTAAAGCTTTCAAAATTGGCTGCATCAATACTGTGAGTCACATTATCGTTATTTTACAGGGTTATACAGTAAGGGTATGCTAAGAAGCAGAAGTGTATAATGCTATCCTTTTCTCGATTAAGCCTCTTTAAGTATAATATCCAAATGCCGCTTCTATTATCACCAAAGAATATTAATATAGGGTTATACGGAAAGGGTATGCTAAGCCGAAGAGGGCTTACAAGTACTCATTGTTATAAACTTTTTTTACTTTGGGCCAACCCTGAAATCCCGGAAAAAAAGATCAGCGTTTCCATGCATTTTGTCGAGTGTTGTTGACATTTTTCTATGGAACAGCTTATTTTTGTGCGATTTCGGGTAAAAGTTCTTTATGACGATGACTACTATGAGCCCTTTACAGCTTAGCATACTCTTTCCTTATAACCCTTTATACAACCTGCAGTCTAATTTCATTAACGTCAACATTCAATTGGACCGGATTAATAAAGAGAATTTTATTGTAATGTACACTACATACATAATAATATAATCCATATGTTTATATTATAATATCCATCCTGTTAATATGGTATCCAAAAAGGTGTATAATAATGTATAATTACACTTATAAATAATTTACTCGATAACACACATGGTTTAGCATATAATTTTGACACAACATTGAAAAGTATCACAATTTATTTTCATTTTTTGATGCCGTTAACTGAAAATTGAAAGTGATTAAAATAATGATGAAAAATAAAACTTAATCCTAATTTCCAGTTTCTAGGTAACTGTTACTCACTTATAATTCAAGTAAGAATAAAGTTGTTTAAAAATTAGGTACTGAGTAGCCATTATGGAAATTATAGTCATCATGGACATTTAACATGGATTTTAGAGAACACAAATATTATTTTCCAATCCAATTAACAACTACTGAGATTAGACTTTTGGTATCCTATTTACGCATTTTTTTTACAAAAGTATAAAAATAAAAAAACATAGCTAAAAACTTTTTAGTCTGGCTTCTTCGTTCCCGGAGGTTCGTCACCAAAGCAATGTTTTAAAGCGGCATTCTTATAAGAGTTCTCGTGTTGAACGCTTTGAGAGCTAGTACGGCACTTTGTTAAGCACAGTTCGTAATCGTCACTAAGGGATCTGAAGAGCACTTGCTTCTCTGTAGACAGCTTGGATAGCACCACCTCGAGCATGTCCCTCTGTGGAGATAAAAATATTTCTTTTTAACCGACTTCAATAAAGGAGGAGGTTATCAATTCGTCTGTATGTTTTTTTTATTATTTTTTAATTTTTTTTAATGTTTGTTACCTCATAACTTTTGACTGGGTGAATCGATTTTGATGATTCTTTTTTTATTAGAAAGCTGACGCTTCCCATTTGGTCCCATTTCAATTTAGTCCAGTTCTGATAATGGTATCCATGAGAAAACCATATAAGTCTTAAATTTGCATTATGTACGTGCGCGACAAATAGATGAATAACTCAATAGTTGGTCTTTTGAAGTCGGTTTTTGTTTTTTGTTTTGTAAAAATAATGTTCTTGTTTTATCTTTTTTTTTATAATTGGCTGTCACATATGAACAGACAGACACAGAAGTCTTGCTTTTAGGGTTCTTCCTCAAAAGAGGTACAGAACCCTAAAAACAATGTTATAGTACACAGTTTAGATAACTAGTAATTGTACTAAGAAAACTATAAAAAGGCGAAATTTAGTGACTGTTTTACAAAATATGCATAAAATCTCATAAAATACTAGTTGGGTAATTTTCAACCATAATAAAATTATAATAATGACCACTTTTGCAACATACTCGATTTGCAAAGTGTTTATTCTGTGAAGTGCCCATTTTTGGAAGTGATCTTTCTTTGAATTGCTCGTTTCGGGATGTGCGCGATTGGGAAGTACTTGTTTTAGTTTGGTGCACATTTTCTGAACTTAACTAGGGTTGCCATCTGTCCGGGTCCTCGGATTTGTCCTAGTAGGGCATTCGGGGAGCATCCGGGCAGGGCTTCATATTCCGGATTTAAATATTTAAAGTCTTAGGCAGCCCGCGACACACGCACTGTGCCCGTTCGCCGCGATCAACCGACGATCTTGACATGTCCGGGTTCTGGGCTCTAAAATCCGGGGTTTTCACGCGTCTTGTCCTGGTTGCAAATTTTAGAGATGGCAACCCTAAACCTAACCCATAAAAGTATAAAATGACAGAAAACCTTGTTAGGGTCCAAGCAGCAAGACACGCAATATTCGTAAGAAGTGCAACAGTTGCTCTTGGAGCAGGTTTCACAGCTGTAGCGGTCTGTGGAGTCTGCCTCCGTATCGCAGCAACCAGTCTTGAGCGTGTCCATTCTTCTACACACATAACCTGGAATTGAAAATTTGTTTTTATGAACAGTGAAACGGGTTGCATGAAGTGGCTCTGGTATCATAATCATCATCACAACAGCTTGACGGCCTATTTGGCTCAGCGGTAATAATATCCACCTTATAAGCCAGAGGTCTTGGGTTCGATTCCCGGCCGGGAAGATGTTTGAATGATGAATTTTAATATCTGTTCTGGGTATGGGTACACTCTGTTGTCCCTGTCTTTGTGTGTGTTCTATGGCATCCCCGACACAGGATTTATCCTAGTGGGGAGCTATGAGTGTGAAACATTATTTTTATATATTTTTTTTTTTTACTGTAGCTCATCACCAATCATACCATCTTTGCTACTGGAGCAGTTGTGCCAGCGGCCCAGAACCTCGCTCTGTTATTTTAAGGAGCTGGGTTGGCTCGGGTAATCGCTGGCAAGGGGAAAACACACAATGCACCCTTTGTGGGACCCCAGTGCGGGATCTATAGCCCCCATTCTGAATAAGACGTGTGACAGATGTTTTTAACTGATTTCATAAGAGGTAATAATATTTTGAGGGTGTATACTGTATGTATGTATCAATGTTTTATATGAGCTCTTACAACCTTGCCTCAGTTGCACTAATTATAGAGCTTATACATTTGCAAAGCTCTTCTTCAATTAAAAATTGGTTATTAACATCATATTAGTGTTTTTGATACCGTTAAGCTTTTTGGTTTTGTTAATTACTTAAAAACATTTCACATCACACTCATACATCTCTCTAGGACTCTCATGCTAGCAATACAATAAAACACATATAAAGATATAGCTAGCTAAGACCACGGCTCAAAGCAGAGATTTAAATTCCATACAAGCATCAAAATCAAACCCAGATCATACAACTTCTATGGCAGACATGTTACCAATTAACACTTTGGCTTCGGGAAACACATACCTTGTGTTTTCCTTTGCGCGACGCGAGTGCGGCTGCACACGCCAGGCGCAAAAAACATAACGCGTTTGACTATTAGCCGCGCCTGGGGCTAGCGCATGTGATTACTAGCTGCAGCCAAAGTGTTAAGTCAGTTGGTCCACTGTCCATACATTTACTTTATGAAGTAATTTACTATAGTACTAACAAAAGAGCGGGCGGGCTCTTTTTCCGCAACTAGGCCGGTAATCGGCCCTTTTTGCGTGATATATGCGGGTTTTCCTCACGATGTTTTCCTTCACCGAAAAGCCAGTGGTATGTAAATTCGTACATAAGTCCTAAAGAACTCATTGGTACGAGTCGGGGTTTGAACCCGCCACCTCAAGAATGCGAAGCGTCGGTTCTCCCACTGAGCTACCACGGCTCTTAATACAGATATAGTACTAACACAAAAGTATGAGGGTTTTGATGTTTGCTAGTTTTTATTCTGAATATGTTTTTTTCTTACCTCGGTCATCTACAAGTAAATGTTTTCCTTGTATAGAATTTCTACAAGGCATACTGTCATTAGAGTCTTTATGCTCTTGCAATGTTCTCCATATAAATGGTTTTGACTCGATGGATATATCTTGATACACAATATGCCTATGGTTGTTCTGGAAAATAGATTTAATTTTGGTTACACAATTGTTGTTATAGTTTGTAAACTTATGCATGTTTTTTTTTTACTTAGGACAGTTCAAAACGCTAATGCTAACGCTAACTTTATCTTTTGAATAAAAGTGATGGTTATCTATTGAGATTTTGATTTCCTAATTTTCACTTCTTCACTGCAGATAAGTTATTCACACTGTAGGACGTACAGAGACACTATCACCTGGAGTTTTTAAAACTAAACAAGGACTAAGTAATAATTTTTAACTTACCTCTCTCAATAAACTGACGATGCAGTAGGTCAGTGAAGATGCGAATATTATGCCAAGAACTAGCCGCCGCCGAATAAATCGAATTACAGCTGCATACCACATAATTATGCTTTTCTGGTTTCCAAAGTATGAGATACAATCAAGTAAGCAAAATGAAAACCAGGACATTTTCACGCACACTTATTTTTGTTGTCTCGTGTATTATAGTAACAATAAAACACAAGGTGAGAAAACTGAGGAAACATTGTCACTGCTTATAAAACGCGTTTGCCGTTTATATTTACAGTGATTAGTAATTAGACTTCTAATTAAATAAATAAATAAAACTATTTTGCTTTAATTTTTTAAATTAAAACTTTGTTTCCACTTTCATCTTTGCTTCTTAATTCAGTTGGAGTCCCTATATTGTACGGCCATTTTTGCATAGCCCTATTGTGTACGGACCGTTTTACGCGACCAATTTTGTACAACCCGATTTTACAAAGCCATGTACACGAAAAACGGGCTGTACCTCAGATTAAACAGATGGAACCATAATTGCTACTAAGTAAAAAAGAGCAATATGGCAAGTGCCAAACACGGTTGAAAAAGAGAGACAGACATTTCATATTTTGTCCCCGTCGCTGTAACCGTGCCAAGGTGGGCAAAACCTCAGATATATATATTTTTTAATTCATAAATAGGCTTGCGTTTGACCGCCATCTTGCCTGATGGGAAGCAATGATGCGGCCTACGATGGAGCCCGCTTGCCTAGAAGAAACCGATTCACTCTCGACTTGAAGACACCCATATTATATCCATCGGCCATCGGGGAACGCCCATTTAAGCACATCATTCCACACTCGTGCGGTTCGCAAAATGAATGTGGAGTCAAAGCGTTTCGTTCGGGTTTTAGGTATGTCAACCATAAAACGATGACGCTTTTTTGTACCCTTGGTGGATTCAAGATTAGGAATAATAGTTACTACGTGAGCCTTCTACGATTTGGTGCTACCAGGTTCTGAATTATGTTTGCCCAGGATTGTACCCAATAAATATTTATTGGACTATTTCAGATTTCCTTCTGACCCAAAACTATGATTAGGTATATTATTTTCGCAATTGCAAGATTGGCCTTTTAATAAAAGCTGTTCATAATTTTAAGAGTAGATTAGTATTCTAGTAGTAATTTTCCTACTATGAGCCATTTGCGGCTTAGCATATTATTCCCTAATAACCCTGTATAATAATGTTTCATTTTGTAAAGTATGATTTGGAATATTTTATGAAATTTTCCCCTAAAATGGGAGAGCAGTTCTATCCTGGCATCATTTCAAGAATATCGCTGTTGCATGTGCGGTTACACTATGGCTCCATCTCTAGGTAATATATCTATGGGCTGTACAATACAAACCGGGCTGTGCAGATTTTGTACGGGCAGTTTTACACAGCCCGTTTTCCGTTTACATGCCAAACTAAATGTCAATGTCAAAGCTACGTTTACTGTGAGCGAGTACACTATCGAGTATATCGATTTCCGAGATATTAAACGAGGGCGGCACTGAAAGTATCGGGATTGGAATATTTCCACTGTTCCTGTCATATTTAAATCTTTTTAATTGAAAACTCCTTGGTTTTAAAAATTGAATACTATATAATAATAATATTATATAATAATATTTATTATTTATTTAGATTATTGTTTTTTTATTTTGTATTGCAAAAAATTTAAAAACTAAGACCCTAAATATATACATGAATAATAATAAATATTAATAATTAATAATAATATTATATAATAATATTTATTATATAATATTATTATATAATAAATATTGTGCGTAAGCTGATTGAGGAAGATCGACATGTGACATACTGCGAAATTCAGGCAACTTTAGACATTGGCATGAGTCAAATACAAATAAACTTGCATGAACAATTGGGTGTAAAAAAGTTGTTTTCCCGATGGATACCGCATTCGCTCTGTGAAGAGCAAAAAGCGGCTCGCGTTACTTGATGCGTCAGAACTCTCGAAAGATTCCACGCAGGATCCTCAAATGCTGTATACAACATCGTATCAGGTGACGAATCCTGGATACAGGGTTATTCAGAAAAGGTATGCTAAGCCGAAAACCCGTTAAAGTACTCATAATTCTGAACAACTTTTGTTCTAGCAGTTTCCAGAAAAGCTAGTAGTTTTTGAGATACAGGTCTTCAAACATTTCGTAAAAACATTGCAAGTGCAACCCTAGCAGCGGTCAGCGGCCTGTCGCACGGCGGCGGCATCCTTTGTGATCTAAAGCCACGTATTCACTGAGCAACAATTGTTTATAAACTCTGTTTCAGAAACGAAATCTACGTGATTCTGAAACAAATCATAATGTTTCAGAAACATATCATTTTGTTTCTGTAAACACTACGTGTTTCTCGATATGTTTCGGTGCTCCCCACTTGTGGCGGGGAACACAGAAACAAATCAGTTGCAAAACAGGTGCGTGCGAGTGTGGACGTGTCTATAAATTGTTTAAAAACATTTATTTCTTTTTCTTTTCTTTTTACTAGAAATGGACTTATGCACACAACAAAACAAAAAAAACTTTTAAAAAAGCTTTTTGCTTTTTAAAAAGTAGACACCACACAACAACACTACTTCCTCGGGCGACATGACCTAAGCAGCTGTCTGTGTGGATGGCAGAGTTTCCGCAACATTGTTCCTGGAAACATCTACGTGATGTTTCAGAAACTGTGTATCCGAAACACTGTTGCTCAGTGAATACGTGGCTTTAGATCACAAAGGATGCCGCCGCCGCGCCGACTGGCAAACGCGGCGGTCTCTTTTAACAAGACAAAGAGAAAGAGACAAATTACCGCGCTATCTACTCACCTGCTCTTTAGGTCATAATTTTTGATTAAATATATTTTTGGAACTGCAGTCTCTCACTGTTTCCGATCCGTAACGTCGCATGTATTTGAATCGTTGAGACCGGGTTTTTGCGATTAGTTTTGTTTGTTATTGTAAATTTATTCTGTTACTGTTTATCTTAGTTGTTTTTGTTGTCTTTGTGTGAGAAGTTTATTAGTAGTGTGTTGTTATTAGCTGTTAGTCGAAATGCCGTATACTCCAATGAAGAGTATTACAAGATTACAACGTGATGTTATGCGTAGAGAAATGTGATAAGGACTGTGATGTGATGTGATTAGACGTCTGGGTACTGGTCTGGGTACTGATGGGTTTCTTGTGAATGGAGCAGGTGAGTAATTTAGTAAGCTTGGTTTGTTTGTAAGCTTTAGAATGTTTGTTAATACTGCAAGTACCTAGATATGGTAATTATCTGTAAAATTTTCCTTTTTCCGGCACGGGGCGCGGCGCGGGCGCTAACGGGGTAAGCGAGAGGAGCGGGGAGCATAGCGGCGCCTAGCGCCCGCTTGTTGCGCGTGTGTGTGTAAAACTCAGCCTGCTTGTGTGCGTGTCGTGTCCCCGCTAGGGTTGTGTAATTTTAAAATATAAAATCAATTTTTGACTTTTGTATGAAAATCTAAATATTTATGCTTATTTCTTAATGAAACTTTCAGGATGTAATGGTTATAATGGATACTTTAAGATATTTTCGGCTTAGCATACCCTTTCTGAATAACCCTTTATAAGCGTACGAACCCGAAACAAAAAACCAGTCACGAGTTTGGGTGTTTGAAAATAAGTTAAAGTCAACAAAAATTGGTAAAACGGCCATTTTGGAGACACCAACTTCCGAATGGAATGGTTGCTTCAATGATTGGTTCCACCGTATGGAAAAATGTGTGAAATTTCGCGGAGAATACTTCGAAAAGCAATAAATACATTTTTAAATTGTAATGTTGTGTCACTTCCTTGATTCCCGAAATTTTCAGTGCCACCCTCGTACTTGGCCAGAAAAAAAAACCCTTTGAGGGCTGAAATAAAATAAAAAACCTAACAACCTATTGTCACATCCATTATTCATTGAAATACAAAAAACCTAAGTACCTACTGTCACATCATTATTCCATGGCTGATATACAAAAAAAAGGATCGATTATTTCTCTACTTGCCAGCAACAAACGAGGCATGGCAATGGGCAAGTTGATTAGTCTATGGTTTTCTTTGTTTGGCTTAGTAAAACGGGCTGTACATGATCGGTCCGTGTAAAATTTGTACAGGTAGTTTTACATGACCAATTTTGCACGGTATACACCCATTTGCTAGAATTTCATTTGCCATAATTTTATCTGCTATACTGGTCAACAGACATAATATTGTTTCTCATAATTTTATATGTTATACTCATTGTTTACTATATTAGTCACGTGCTAGAAACTTTGTTTTCCATAAAGTCAATTTCAATAATATCATTTGTTATCATCATTGTAAGGCGTAATTATCATATGCCATAATATCATTTGCCATCGAAATTACTTCTAGAAAAAAATCATAAGATCGGTTTAAACTAAACGATCAATAGGTTAGGTTAGGTTAGAACATGAAGGGGTGCTAGGTGGGGTGCTAGGTCGGGTAACCTCCTCGTGGTGCACCCTGGGCAACAGCGTGCGGTAATACTGCAGCTTTTATGCAGTATTACCGCACGCTGGCAAATAACCCGACACGGTGGGCCCATCCGCGTGTCCCTCTGACTGGCAGAGGGCACAGCGTGATGGCTTGGACGGTGGCGTTGCTGCCACCAGGGGGGTTTTCCTTGTGCTCCTAGCCGCATTTGGGTTGCGGTCGGGAGTGCAAGGAAAGGAGGAGGGAAGCGCTGGAGGCGTGTGCCGCATGGGGTCCCCCAGCGGCATACGCTTTCGGCCTACATAGGCCGGGATCTCTCGTTGCCGAGCGTGGTGAAGGCCGTGCTCGGCGGCGAGAGATCGTGGCAGGCCGGGGTCTCCTTCTGCGAAGAGGTGATGACGCAGAAGGAGGCCGCGGAGCGGGTCGGAGAGGGCGACGCCCGATCTGATCCGCTCCGGCGCAGACGAGGGAGCGAGGAGGCGGTTCGCCCGTATCCTCGCTCCTCTGCAGTGGGGTTGCCGGGAGAGTCGGGGGACTCTCCCGGCCTGCACGACCCCACACTGACTGTCTGGGGGGTGATCCTGGGGAACAGGGTCACCCCTCCATATACGCGGGGGGCCCTAATCGGGCCCATCGCCGGGGCGAGGTGGCGATTGCTAACGCGACCCCACCTTGCCCCATCTCAGGCGGATGCCGAATACCCCAGTGGTTTTAGTGGGTATGCCGCCGCAGGGCGGAGACTCCCACATAACCACCCTGCCTCCCCCGGGGCGGGCGTGGTATCCATAAAGGATTTCCACTGGGTAAACAAAAAAAAAAAAAAAAAATGAAGGGGTGCTAGGTCGGGTAACCTCCTCGTGGTGCACCCTGGGCAACAGCGTGCGGTAATACTGCAGCTTTTATGCAGTATTACCGCACGCTGGCAAATAACCCGACACGGTGGGCCCGTCCGCGTGTCCCTCTGACTAGCAGAGGGCACAGCGGATGGTGTGTGGTGGAGTGTGGAGCGTTGGAGGATACGGCGCTCCACGCTTGGCTGGTGGCAGCAATGCCACCAGGGGGGGTTTTCCTTGTGCTCCTCGCCGCGTGTGGGTCGCGGTCGGGAGTGCAAGGAAAGGAGGAGGGGATCGCTCGTTGCCGGGCGTGGTGAAAGCCATGCTCGGCGGCGAGAGATCGTGGCAGGCCGTGGTCTCCTTCTGCGAAGAGGTAATGTCGCAGAAGGGGCCGCGGGGCGGATCGGGGAGGACGACTCCCGCAGGATCCGCTCCGGCGCAGACGACGGGGAGGGAGGAGGGGGCGATCCGATCATCGCCTCCTTCCTTCTCCGTAGTGGGGCCACTGGCGGAGGGTCGGGGGGCTCTCCGCTGGCTTGCACCGGCTCCACACGTCTGGGGGCGGCCTTGGGTGACCAGGGCCGTCCCTCTCTTGACGCACGGAAGACGGGGCCGAAGGGCCGACCCTGGCTGAGGGTGGCGGAGACTCCGAAAGGGAACCCCGCTGCCCCCGGCCACAAGGGAATGAGGTCAACTTCCCAGTGGTTTTAGTGGGTATGCCGCCGCAGGGCGGAGACTCCCACATAACCCCGGCTCCCCCGGGTTAGGGGTATCCATAAAGGATTTCCACTGGGTCAACAAAAAAAAAAAAAAAAAAAGGTTAGAACATGAACCCCCCCGAATGGGTTCCCCGCCTTTCCGTGGCGGGGGGGATAAGTAGCCGTGGCACTGAGCCCGGTGAAACGAAGAGGAACCCGAGGTGGGGCCTTCCGCGTGTCCCTCTGGCAGCAGAGGGCTGATTAGCAGAGGGCACAGCGGATGAGCCGGGGTCTGAGCGATGGCTCGGACCACCAGGGGGGTTTTCCTTGTGCTCCTCGCCGCGTGTGGGTCGCGGTCGGGAGTGCAAGGAAAGGAGGAGGGTCTGAGTGTGGTGGACGCCGGGGGATGCGGCGCTCCACACTTGGACGGTGGCATTGCTGCCACCGGTGACGAGTCTGGTGGACGCTGGAGGAAACGGCGCTCCACGCTCGGGCGGTGACAGCGGTGCCACCAGGAGGGTTTTCCTTGTGCTCCTCGCCGCGTGTGGGTCGCGGTCGGGAGTGCAAGGGAAAGAGGAGGGTTCCTTTTGCACCTCGCCGCGTGAGGTTTGCGACCGGGTGTGAAAGGAACGTGGGCTTAAGGCGGGGTGGGTGGTGCTAACCACACTGCCCACCACGTACGAGCGAGCGGGGCTGGGGAGCGAGAGGGCGGTTCGCCCGTCTCCTTGCTCCTCGGCAGTGGGGTTGCCGGTAGAGTCGCCCAGACAGTGTGGGGGGTGATCCTGGGGAACAGGGTCACCCCGCCATGGGTGCAGGGGGCCCTAATCGGGCCCGTCGCCGGCGCAAGGTGGTCAATGCTAACGCGACACCACCTTGCCCTACCAGGCGGACGATGAATTCCCCAGTGGTTTTAGTGGGTATGCCGCCACTAGGGCGGAGACTCCCACATAACCACCCTGCCTCCCCCGGGGCGGGCGTGGTATCCATAAAGGATTTCCACTGGGTAAACAAAAAAAAAAAAAAAGGTTAGAACATGACAAACAACGCACGAGCCGAGCGAGCGTAGCGAGCGTGCCGCGGTAGCGGCCGGCGAAGTGCTAGAAAGCCAATCGCTTTTTAGGACAAAGGCGTTAGGTTAATTTTCTACGGAAGCGACTTGGATCAATCATAGTGATAAGTAGGTATTAGAAATAAAAACGATCAATAGGTTAGGTTATGTTAGAACATGAAAAACAACGCACGAGCCGAGCGAGCGTAGCGAGCGTGCCGCGGCAGCGGCCGGCGAAGTGCTAGAAAGCCAATCGCTTTTTAGGACAAAGGCGTTAGGTTAATTTCTACGGAAGCGACATGGATCGATTATAGTGATAAGTAGGTATTAGAAATAAAAACGATCAATAGGTTAGGTTATGTTGGAACATGAAAAACAACGCACGAGCCGAGCGAGCGTAGCGAGCGTGCCGCGGCAGCGGCCGGCGAAGTGCTAGAAAGCCAATCGATTTTTAGGACAAAGGCGTTAGGTTAATTTCTACGGAAGCGACATGGATCGATTATAGTGATAAGTAGGTATCAGAAATAAAAACAATTGTAATGGTTTTTTTTAATGTTTTTTTAATGTTTTTTTGGGCTTTGATGTATTTGAAATTAATTTAGTATGGCGTTGAAATATTCTGTTAAATAATATTATTGCAATTAATAAAATGGATAATAATACTTATGGCACTCGTATCATTATTAAATCTAATGTACGGGCAAACAAGAGTATGTCACATAACTTTTATGGTAAACAAACAATTCGGGCAAATGAAATTCGGGCAAGTAAAATTCGGGCATTTGAGAATTATTGCTTATATTCTTCGGGCAAACATTAGACAACCATTTTGCACAACCCGATTTTTCAAATATGTTCTCGAAAAACGGGCTGTACAAAACTGGCCGTGGAAAACGGGCTGTGTAATAATCGTGGTTGTACATTATCGTCAACCGTTTGATCGTCTTACATCTCAGATTAATTACATAAGATCTATGTTCAGAGGATCTATGTCTTACATCAACAGTAACTGTCGGTGTCAATATCAGCGTTTTTGATTTTACTATAGGTAACTGGCTACAGCAATTTTAGCCATATTACATATTACCCTTTTACGAGTAGGTACGCATGTCGATTCTACATGTACACCCGTAGATTCGCTTGCATCGGGATTCGATATTGAACAAATAATATGTACTTTACATACTTATGTACTTTACGAAACGTATGATCGTTTTCGAAAACTGTCAAATTTATACTAAGGGCAAGTACCTTTTCGTCCCAAAGCCGCTCTTAGAATCGTTTTTTTTTAACACGCTTTTATTAGCTTCACCTGTATGTTTGTATGTTTGTATGTTTGTATGTTTGTATGTTTGTATGTTTGTATGTTTGTATGTAACCGACTCCTTTGAGCGCGTTTTTGACCCACTTTAAACGGTCAGATTTCTTTCAAACTTTGTAGATATATCGAGGACCGATGACAATACACTAAACAAATCGTGTTTTTTAGTTTTTTTAACTATTAATTTTTTTAACACGCTTTTTCTATAAAGTTTCTTTAACTTTTATACCGTTTAACTTACAAATGGTAATTTCGTCATTCGTGTCAGAGAACAGAGTGGCGCAGTGGAAGCGTGCTGGGCTCATAACCCAGAGGTCCCTGGATCGAAACCACGCGCTAGAAATCTTTTTGCTCAATATTTTTTGTTACACATCAATTTTATTTTATGAGGTCTGAGGATCGAAACCACGCGGCTACAAATCTTTTTGCTCAATATTTTTTGTTATGCATCAATTTTATTTTTAATTTGCTTGAGCAGACGGCCAAAATCGGATAACACCAACACATTTGTACATATTAAGGATGGTTAATAGTTAGCAAATCGAACTAAAAAGCGAAAAATAAATAATAGTTAAAAAAACTAAAAAAACACGCTTTTTATAAAAAACCGAACTAAAAAAATAGAAAATAAAATTTTATAAATTTAAATTAAGAATAGGGTTGAAAATTTCAATAAATATAAATTAATAATAGTGTAAATAAATAAATATATGTATTTTATTTTTAAAAAAGCGTGGGGTGCTTTCTAAGATATTATCAAAATGCTAATCACTCTACTCATGTCTGTCAATACAAAATGTATCTACAAAATATATAATATCTACTTATTGACCCATGCACCCCACGCTTTTTAAAAATAAAATACATATATTTATTTATTTACACTATTATTAATTTATATTTATTGAAATTTTCAACCCTATTCTTAATTTAAATTTATAAAATTTTATTTTCTATTTTTTTAGTTCGGTTTTTTATAAAAAGCGTGTTTTTTTAGTTTTTTTAACTATTATTTATTCTTCTCATGACGTTTAAAAACTTCTCAAAGCTCGAAAATCTGGGTTCTTACTTACAAACTTGCGACGCGCGACGCGACGCTTGTAAGTTCTTGAGCACGTCTCGGCTTGTCATTTATCCATGAATTATTATTATTATTCACTCATTTATTTATTTTATTAAATTTAAATTTTTACAATATTTTTATGTATAAACCTAAAAACATTATAAAAACTTAAACCTAGAGTTCCACCGGCAGCGGGGCAGGGCCTAAGCATACCGGTGGTTAAGGCTGCAGAATGAGGAACCTCACTCTGCAGCCTCATAATGGGTGTGCATGCAGCTTTTTTTTATTGCATGCGACGCACTACACCACCGGTAGCGGGGGCCGGGCGCGGAGCAGGTTGCCCCGCAGGCCCCAAGCGTGCCGGCAGCGGTGGACGTCCTCGTCGCGCAGGTGTTGGCGGCGGCGGCGGCGGCAGCGGCCCGTCCTCGTCGCTCGACGCGCTCGTGTCTGGGGGAGTGACAAACTCATCCTCCGACGAGGAGCTCGGAGACGACGGGGCGGGCGGAGGTGGTGGGCGTGCGTTAGTAGTGTCCGCTTTCAGTCGCTTTTACATTTTGTTTAGTAGCCGCTTGCTTCACCCCGCGCCCCTTTTTTTTTTGCCGTCGTTTCACTTTCGTGTCAGCGTTTGTTTATCTTACGGCGCGCGGCGGGCGACTAAGCACTTGAACGGTTTTATGACTTAAACATTCGAACAAAGAGCCCACTTGTAATGTTTTTCTTGGAACAGTTGAATAGACGACGCTTCGAATGATAGAATATATACTAACATTGGTTGGCCTGGTATATAATTATATAAATCAGCGTATAACGGCTTACTTTAAAAAAAAAACATGGACTTTGAAGTTTACATATTTTTACTAAAAAAAGTAAAGCGATAATGTGTGTTTTTTACTATTTAGATTTAATAATAGACTCAATCTGCACTTTGTCACAAAATAAGAACACATTACTCACCATAAAAGTATTTAATATCAGGCATTTAAAAACCAGCGAAAAAAAATTTTTGCGCGATTTTTTTTGTTCCCACTTCACAATTATTGTTTACATCTTGTCGTAAATTGTTATTTCACAAAAACAACTGCACATAACTGTTCTAGGATGATCGTTTGACTATATTTTAAATAGATCATAACATTTTATCACAGTAAATAATATAAAAATTTGAGAAATAAAAACAACGGCCATTGATGATGATGACGAAATGATGCTTCGAAGAATGACCGATTTCGAAACACTAAAACACTGTTTTACCTTAAAATATATTGTAATCAGCCTTGTTAACAAGTTTTTAAAGCTTATTATCCAAGAACACCAGCTTAATGGGCCCAAGTTTGAAGGCATTTTAAGACAGATCTAAACTAACTAAAAATATATCTGTCTTTATCATTGCAAGCCATTAGGGCGTCCGCTGCGAAGCTGGTTCACGGCGCGGGCGCCCGCGCGGCGTGCTGTTTCTTCTAATTCCATAGATCAGCGCTGCGTGCAGCGGGTGCCCGTCGCACGCGGCGCGGGCGGCGAAACCCGCCCCGCGGGCGGCGGGTGTCCGCGCGACGGAGCACGCGAGCGGAGATGTTTTCAGTGTTGCCAATTTAGCGACTTAGTCGCTAGAACTGGCGACTTTTGCTCAAGTCTTAGCGACTAAAATAAAGTTTTGACGACAAAAATTGTTTAGCGACAAATCTGGCGACTTAACTTTCAAATCTAAGTTTTGCTATTGAATACGGCCAGCTCTCCAATAATTACCTCAATTTTTTACTTATCATAACATTTGACACCGCCTTTTCTGTCCGCGACAAAATTATATATATTCTCCCAGACAAAATCGTGGATCCGCTCCTGGTGGAGTTAGTTTTAGCGACTTTCTAGCGACTTTTGATTAAGAATCTAGGGACTCGGAATTTTTGGAGTTGGCAACACTGGATGTTTTTGGAAAATCAGTGAGCGCCGTTGTGTTATCCGTGCCGCACGTTCCGTGCTCGTACAGTCTAATCCATAATTTGTAAGCAATGAGTATTATTGACACGGAACGTGTCATTGTAGAAGTACAATGTCGCCCCCCATTGGTGATATAACTGATACACTTTTTACTTTCAAAGTACTAAAACTACGTTTCAAATATGTTTCAAGTTTCCAAAATAATTCGTCAAATGTAGACGTTGACATTTTAAAGTAATTATTAAATTTCTTCTCATCTTCTCTTAGGGCGTCCGCTGCGTTAAGCGGGAGCAGTAAACTTGGTTATAAATTCTCCACACAACAATCTAGACGTGACATATGGGCTGATTGGCTGTCGCTCTTGTCTACGTCGTCTTTTGGCTAGGTAGTAGGTATATCAACAAATAATCCATGATATCGACTGTACACCCGCGCGATCGAAATTGTACTGGCGGCGCTGCGAGAGGCGGGAGTCCGTCGCGGGCGTCCGCGACGGGTTATATTTGTCCGCGACGGAGCACGGCGCGGGTCCCCGCGACGGAGACCCGCGCCGTGCTCCCGCTTAACGCAGCGGACGCCCTTAGACAAGTGAAACGGGATGAAATAGGAAACACGCAGAGTAACGTTCAGCTTGTTTTATTCACGAACGAAAAGAGTGACAAAATGGCATGGCTATCGTTTTTATACACTTTCCCCCTCCTTGGCTTGGCTGGCTTGGCTGGTATTGGCTTGGCTTGGCTGGTGGTTACATTTGGTGCGAAGCATCGCGTGAGGGGGCGTGTTCGGCTTGGCTCGGTTATTGTCGGTTCTAGGCGGATGTCGTCACGTCCGTTACACATGAATGCCAATAGTTTTAGAAAATTTAGATCTGTCTTAAAAAGCCTTCAAACTTGGGCCTAATATCGTTTTAATTGCGTAAAAACCGTCAATGCACCAGTCAAAGTCAACACAAAACTGACTTTGACTCACGGAATATTATTTTTTTTCCAATTGAATGTCCACCGAGTTTAAAATGTTTTTGCTACAGCTTGAAGTGCCATTCAACCGGAGATGGCATTCATATTTTTAAGTCTTTTGCCTTAGGAAAAGCAGGATAGAGACTTTTACTGAGTCTGGCGCGAAATAAAAATCCAGACACTACAGTACAGTGTCCGCGGTGACTCGACGTACTTTTAGAAATCGGACACTACAGTGTCCGCGGTGAATCAAGGGGGTAGTTGACTAATTTTGAAAAACTAATTAATTCATAGGGTGCCATATGACCTAATTTAGCTGACTTAGTAATATTTCAGTAAAATAATAACTGTAACATATTTTATTTTATATTTTTATGAACTATTTGACATTACCCCAACAAAACGCGTCAAACTGTCATGGCGACTCGTGTTACGTCACAGGTTCCAAAACAAAGTGCTGTTTGGTTAAGTGATTAACAAGTTTTTACAAATTATCTAATAAAATGGATCACGAGTTTTATAAATACTGTTTAATAACACCAGTGTGAAAGTTCAACTATCAAAACACCAAAAAAACTTTGTACATGTGCCTCGAAAGGAACAATTGCGTGATTGCAAATGCAAAAAGTGGCTACAATTTGCAAGACGGGACATTAATGTAGCTTCGGATTCCAAAATGTATTTTTGTGAAGATCATTTTTCGATGTAAGTTTTAACTTTTTTTGCACATAACTATTTGCATCATCCCTATAAGACGCACGAGATGATCTTAGGCCGGTTACAGTGCTCCACCGACCGTCAGTGCGTACCGTCGGTGCTGATGATGTGCATTGACCGACCGTCAGTTTGTATCATTCAGTGCTTTGCGTACCAGTAAACTGACCGGACGTGTACAGTCGCTAAGGTTCATGTTTTTCGTAGCGACAAAGTCGTGGCGTAGGCGAAATGGACGCGTTTACAAATTGTTTAATTGCTGCATATGTTGCATATGCATGCATTTGTTTACATAGCGCGTCAGTCGACCGACGGTACGCATGCGCACGCGCTCGACCGACGGTCCTCGTACGCAGTGCGTAGCAAAATACGCGTGCGTACGGTCGGTCTAGCACTGTACGGTTTATGAATTTTCATACATATGACAAGCGCGACTGACGTACGCACTGACGGTCGGTCGAGCACTGTAACCGGCCTTAAAATGAAATATTGTGTCGAATGAAAATAAACATAACCTAAAAGCATTATAATATTATATGATCGGTATTAGATACTTCTGCTGAATGGTTATCGGTAGACTAGTCAGTTCTATCATTATATTGATGTTTTGTTGTATGTACTTACACTGAATTTTTGACATTTCGCAAAAGTTAGTGTTAGTTGCGAAAAATGCACCCAACCTAACAACGTCGATCTTGGGCAAATTACTGTTATTCGCTTTTATAAAACCTGCTTCTATTGTACCAACATCTTTTCTAGTAAGAATAAAGTTAATTAAGTTGGATTAAGAGCAAAACAAATCAAAATACAATTTCTAAATAAGACTACGAATTGTCAAGTAATGTCAAGTTTGTTTTGTGTTACAACTTATTACGTCACGCTTGTTCATTGGCGTTCGTTGTCACGTGACTAGTGACAGCATTTTCGGAATTTTACTTCTCCAAAATATTAAATAATCATGATTTATTTAATCAATGTGATCGGTTTTTCACATTTCTAAATATTCAGCTAAAATAAAAAATAGAAATCTTCAAAATATTTTGTTACTGTCAACTACCCTAATCCTTCGACTGCACTATTTAAGAAAAACACTTGTTACGTTTTGGTAGGGTAAATATGAAATATTATAGAGATCAATAGATGAAATAAATCGACACGTCTTAACAAATCATAAATGTATATTACGTTTCAGACTAATTATAAACTACAACATATTTTCACTGGAGGTACGAATACCATAGGAATACTTAGATACTAATCTAACCTAAGTTGACACCTGCTTCAGTCTTATTTGTCATCGCATCTTTTGTTGCATACCAATTGGTGGACTTGCCAGTCTTGAAACTGCAAAAAATAAATAAAAAGTTTTTTAATTGTCATCATCAACCGATTCCCGATCTAAAATGTACAGCGTGTGCCATATGGCAGTGTATTAGTGATTGCTGCAACAATATTGTAAAACTTCAAAATTACATTTAATTTATATCTGCAGTGGCGGCCTTAGGGGGTGGCGAACAGGGCAATCGCCCGGGGCCTCGCTCTTGCAGGGGCCTCGCGCAACAACCAAAACAAATTAAAAAATATAAGGGTTTTTTTTATTAAATCTTTTTTTAGTCTTAGGAAAGACCGCAAACGTCAATATAAATATTTTTATTATATCTGTATTTGTTAATTTTGTAAATCTTTCATAGTAAAATATTCGAAACTTTTTTTTTTAAATTGTATTATATAACTAGTATTTCTCGTCAATCATGACAAATACCTAAACCAAACCACCAGACCTACTTTTGCATCACATACTTTTCACGAAGGACAAAGGGCCTCGCAAAGACCTGCTGCTGCCAGGGGCCTTGCAATGGGTAAGGCCGCCGCTGTAGGTATATCTGTTTCACTATTTTGTTTGACTTATATCGGTAAACAGCTTTCTTTTTTGACGTGATAACGTCTTATAATTATATGGAGCCATGCAAGTACGAAAAAACATGACGCATGTGCCGTTACCTCGCTCTGAGGCGTTCCATTTAAGGCTTGAAGTGCAATTGTGATTTCCTATATTAAATTAAATTAAATTAAATTAAATTAAATTAAATTAAATTAAATTAAATTAAATTAAATTAAATTAAATTAAATTAAATTAAATTAAATTAAATTAAATTAAATTAAATTAAATTAAATTAAATTAAATTAAATTAAATTAAATTAAATTAAATTAAATTAAATTAAATTAAATTAAATTAAATTAAATTTTATTTTTTAAATGAAACCATTTTATCAGTATTTTCTTGCAAACACAAGACATGCCCACGTGATACAAAAGTCACACGCAAAACCAAATAACATGCAAAATTTACCTGGCAACCATGACTACAGTAGTAATAATTGAAGCATCCAAGGCACTTTTGTTTAGTGACCTTCCCGCACACAGCACAGTTCCCATCCTTTATGAGAGAGACATTCGGGTTAAGCGACGTCACATGGGTGATGAGTGGCGTCGTCGACCATTGAGGCCTCTGTTCTTCTTGTGACTGTAACAATACAGAAATAATCTTAATATTTGGACCAGCCGTTGTATGGCAATCATGATATGAAACATTATTCGCCTTTAAATTAATCTTAGTAAGTAAAATCTTGACTGTTCGGCGAAGAAAAATATATTGAGGACTCCTGCATAATTCTGGAGAAGAAATTCTATGGCGTATGTACAGGACCTATATGAATCTACCAATACACACTTGGCCAGCGTGGTGGAAACCGGTCTAGTCACCTTTCGAGAGTAGAGGTGGTAGAGGTCCTAGCAGTGGGATGATTATAGAGTTGAGGTTTAGGTTAGACAGATCCGAACGATACTAAAGTACCTACTTATAATATAAAATAGTGACAAGTGTTGAGAAGCATTCAAATAGATTATCTTGAGCTTACCGATAAAGCATTGCTGGTGTTAAAATTCAGTGGACTCTCAGTAAAACCACTATCTCGGGATATTGACGATCTACTCACTTCAACTTGCGTTGTCATTTCTGGTGGCATGACTAAACTCAATTTATGGTAATTCTGCGATGAAATGGTTTCTTGACAATGTTGTTGGTAGTTTTGTGGGTAGGAAGGAAGAATATTGTTTTTCCAAATGTACGGCAATTGTTCTTGGCCTGTCGGATTTATTGCGTTTAGCCAGGGTTGTGAACGATTCTGTTGCAGAGTACTTCCTTGAACTTGACGATTGTAATTTGCACAGGGTTCTATGTTCGTTATTAGATTCTGCATTGATTGCACCTGATCATTAGTTGTCATTTGTTTTCTTTGTTTTTGCAACCAGATATTCTGATTGGGATGAGTATGAAGCATCTGATTTTCATAATAATGCTTGTATGCGTTTTGGGATGTCGATCCGATATAATTGTGATGGCCAAATCTATGTGATTGAACAGATTCATGTAAAGGGTGTTCAACGTATTGTTGATTTTGGTTTGGATAAGGAGGTGGTTTATTTTGAGGTGTTGAGTTTTGCAACTGTTGCACGTTAGGTAAAAGTTGCTTTTGTTGAGTTGGCTTGTGTAAATTCGACGATTGGCTTATGCTTTTATGTGGAAATCTAGATTGTTTAGATTTTTTCCTTGGACTCTGTTTTTGACCTTGATCTTTTTGATCAGTGATTGGAGATATTAAACATGGTTTCTGCAGTTCTTGTGCAAGCATCGGATTTGATTTCTTTACTCGATTCATGTTTTGTATTTGTGTTTGTCTTTTTTGTGTCCATGTCATCATATCAAAATACATCGCCTCTGTCTGTTTGTATGAACAATTATAAGACATTGAGCGTGCTATCTGCATTGTATCGATAAGAAAGTTCTTAACGAATGAAGGTTCGTTATTTTTTGGAATAATAATATTTACAACAGTGCTGTATGAGAGATCAAAAAACTGTCTCCTGGAGGCTAAGTAATTATTTTTAGCATTTTCAATTAATATTGGAGACGCACCAGTATCGCACAAGTTTGCGTAAGATTGATAAGAATCAAATATGTATATCATATGCTGTGACACAGTATTGAGTAAACTTTTAAGATAGTTATCAGCCGCTTTTTGTTCGTTTAGTGATTGAGACGATTTATCTCCATTTGATTGAGCTTGATCAATCGCTAGTGTTGTTGGATTTATTTCAATATTTATCAAGGGAGTTTTGTCAGCCTCGATGTTTTCTTTCGCCGATTCTATTTGAGATATTGTGTTATTGGGTAGAGTTTGATTGCAACTAACAAAATTTTTTAAAAACTCTGCGACTTCACTCGAACCTAGTTTTTGAATTTCATAGTTGTCATGGGTCGGATTAAGCACATTTGAATCTTTAAGAATTTCTATTATATTGTTTCCGTCAGTCAGATTAATGTCTCTTGTGCAACTTTCTCTGTTTTCAGCTGATATTTTATTTGCTGTCTTTGCTTTGTCAGAAATACTGAGCTCTTCAGTAAGTTTTCTCTTAAAAACTTTTTTTTTCTTAATTGGCGTTTCTCTTTGTTTTTGTATTGCTGACACATGTGTGTATCTTATATGGTTATTTTCCTCTGTTTCTTCGTTTGCGTTAAGATTTTTAATAAAAATATTATCATTATCTACATTGTTATTTTCTTCTAATAATGGCATGTCTAGTGGCTTTGCCTTTAACGCTTGTTTTTCTTGTTTCTTAGAATTTACTGATTTAAGTTGTTCACAGTCAGTATTATTTTCCATGTTATCTTTAGATAATAAACATGTTTCATTCTTCGATATGTCTCTTGTTGGCGTAATTTGACTATTTTCGGCTGGTTTTTTAGTCTCATCTTGGTCTTGTTCTATTTTTGGTGAATATTTTGTACTTTCTTCTTTTTCTGTTTGAAAATTTTCTATGGATGGCTTTTTTTCAAAGGTTTCATCATCACTGTCATCAAAAAATACTGTAGCACTGATAGGTGCACTAAAATCAAATTGATCCATGGTTCCTGAAACAAATATTATCATTAGTTAAATACAAATAAAATTATGTTAATAATATAGGGTTATTCATAAAGGGTATGCTAAGCCGAAAAGGGCTTATAGTACTCATCATTATGAACAACTTTTACTATGGGGCCAACCCGAAATTCGCGAAAAAAATCAGCTGTTCCATAGAAAAATATCAATGACACTCGACAAAATGTAAATATGGAACAGCTGATTTATTTTTCGCGAACTTCGAGTTGGTCCCATAGTAAAAGTTGTTCATAATGATGAGTATGAGCCCTTTTCAGCTTAGCATACCCTTTATGAATAACCCTGTATATAAGTCCATGTGTAAGTTTTCTTAAAAGTTATTCTATTTTTTGAGCAAAATTATGTACCCATGTAAATCTGTTAAATCTTTGGTTTGGTTAAAGTTTATGGTTTCGAGTAGCGTTGATGACAATGATAATGGTAGGTACATTGCGTTGAGTTGTGTTGCATTTTGTTGTGTGCTTACTTCGCATATATCATTGTAAATATCTTGTTACATCGACGATACGACTACTTGAATAGGTACTCGAAGTGCCGGCACTACGGAAGGCGTGCAGATTTGAATAGGTAAAAGCCGCGTCAATAAACTAACTGTCTAAAACATCATAAATCATCGCACAAAAACATTGAACATTCCACTTTATATTTCACAATTATATTCACAGTAACAGTATTACATCGACGTCTGTTCGAAACTTAAGGTCAAACCTTACTAAAGGTAAGGTAAATTGAATTGCCTTGCACTTTCCAACATTCTGCACCACCAAGTGTTATCAAGTCCCTTTTACAAATACAAGATTCGCAAGATGGCGCCTCGCGGTCAACATTGTTTTTGTTTACGTCTCTGACAAAATAATTCGTAAAAATAGTAAAATGGACGTGTAGAAGCAATCAGTATAAATCAAAGAGTAAAAGTACAAAATTTGAAGTAGTCCACCTAGAGCACCCCTCCGAATAGCACCTGCGCGAAGTGCCTACAATCGATAATAAAAATCAAATTGAAATCTAAAAGCTTTAAAAGCTTTCATATGTCATTCTCAGCCGAAACACGGTAAACAAAACATTTGTATAAAATGCACTGAGCAATTAAACTTCGGTTACTTCGATCTAATAATATTAAAGGTCTAAAGAAAACTGCCAACTAAGTATCGGGTGAATGTGTGAAATCTGTGAAAGCTTTGGAACATTCTAAATGCAAAATACCGTCTACAAAAACCTGTTTATTTGTGAAAACAAAATCTTTTTAGAAATATTCGGATAATTGCGAAGTTCGACGTAAACACCTATTGTTAACACGGTCAAAACATCATAAACCATTTCACAAAAACCAGGCTTCAGTCCTATTGTCGAGCTAAAGCACAGTTATGCAACCCTTTTTAGGGTTCCGTACCAAAATATTAACTAATCTTTTACCTTTCAAACAAAAAAAAAACAATATCAAAATCGGAGCTACGATGCCACAGACAGTCACACACACACACACACACAGAGACACGTCAAACTTATAACATCCCGTCGTTTTTTGCATCAGGGTTTAAAAAGGGACTCTTATCGTCGTAAAGTAAATGTATATAAGTACCTGTCTGCACATTTGTCTTTTTCTAAAAATAGGATTTTGAGTAAAGATCTACAATTTTAATACAAAGCAACGTGGTCACGTGAGGTGTCATAGACAATTTAGATTATTTTAAATTTTGCACTTACAATACATAATCAGCTGTTCCATACATTTTGTCGAGTGTCATTGGGTGCGTACTGACTGACCGAGCAGCCTCGCGCGGCAGACGTTTGGCTCGGGCCGCGGCACGCTCGGACGAGGCAGCGCGTGCGTTTGTGTCGGGCGAGGCACGTCCTGACTGGCCGAGCATTTGCTTCGCGGGCCGAGCATTTGCTTCGCGGGCCGAGCATTTGCTTCGCGCGGCAGGCCTCGCGAGGCTGCTCGGTCAGTCAGAACGCATGATTTTTTTTTGCGAATTTCGGGTTGGTCCCATAGTAAAAGTTGTTCTTAATGATGAGTACTATGAGCCCTTTTCGGCTTAGCATACCCTTTATGAGTAACCCTATATATGTATTACATACTTATTTTGTTTTAATTCCAAAAAAGGTGAAAAAATACCGATCCCGATGTTTGCTGACAATAAATCTGAATTAATTCAATTAGCTAGATAATTATGTAAAAATATTGGAAAAATATAAAACAGACCTCCTAAGATAATCGCGTAACAAACATACAAAATAAAATAAACAAACAGTCGAAATTGAGAATCGCCTCCTTGGAAGTCGGTTAAAAATGACATATAGCTTACATTTCTCGATAATAATACTGCCAAAATGAAATGTTTTAATTTAAAATACAGAATTATACATTTCGTTTTAGTATTTTAGACGTGGATAAAAAAATAAATCTTTAATTTTATTATTATGACTACCATCCTTGCGAAGTGAATCCAACCTTTAGGTTGGAAAGCTAAGGAGTAAAGCAAAAAACTTACTACCTACCTATATTGTTTTTGTTTACTACAAAAATAGTTCTTCAAAATATTTAGAAGTAGGGAGAAACCAAAGTTATTTCAGCATTGTATTTATTTATCTATTATTATTATTATTATTAGGCGCTAAAAAAATTTATAAAGAGCTCTCTTCTCGTCTGGTCGAAGCAACACGTGACCAAAATGCTGGCCTCTATCTCGCCCAAAGGGTGAGCATCGCCATACAACGTGGTAATGGGGCCAGCGTTTTGGGAACAATTCCCGCAGGCAGCGGCCTTTTAGATTAGTTTAGTTTAGTTTTATTGGTTTAGTTTTTTATTTTAATTATATTGTAATATTCATTTGTAATTTCATAATTTAAGTCTCTGTGAATAAATAAATCTATTATTGTATCTACATTCTAAAATTTAAGTTTCCGGAATTAGTCGCTGTTTATGCCCTATTTCTTTTAATACTTCGTAGAATCGTCAGTAAATAAATATTTCTTAATTTATGAAAGTTTCAACTCTCAAAATTATCTCCAGTAGGGACGTGACAACTGGGACGAATTCTGAAAACGATTCCCGACTGTCACCACTCCCCAGTTGGACGTTGAAGGAGGTGACAACTGGGACTGACCCGATTTGACCCACACATACTAACACGACTAATAGTTAAATAAAAGCATGAAATAAGGTTATTTCAGGCAGGAGATTGGTACCTTACTATAGTTAACTATTACTAAACAGGGTCATTCATAAAGGGTATGCTAAGCTGAAAGCTTAGTACTCATCATTATGAACAACTTTTACTATGGAACCAACCCGAAATTCGCGAAAAAACAAGAACATTATTTTTACAAAACAAAAAACAAAAACCGACTTCAAAAGACCGACTATTGAGTTATTCATTTATTTGTCGCGCACGTACATAATGCAAATTTAAGACTTATATGGTTTTCTTATGGATACCATTATCAGAACTGGACTAAATTGAAATGGGACCAAATGGGAAGCGTCAGCTTTCTAATAAAAAAAGAATCATCAAAATCGATTCACCCAGTCAAAAGTTATGAGGTAACAAACATAAAAAAAAAAAAAACATACAGACGAATTGATAACCTCCTCCTTTTTTGAAGTCGGTTAAAAATCAGCTGTTCCATAAAAAATGTCAATGACACTCGACACAAGAACATTATTTTTACAAAACAAAAAACAAAAACCGACTTCAAAAGACCGACTATTGAGTTATTCATCTATTTGTCGCGCACGTACTTAATGCAAATTTAAGACTTATATGGTTTTCTCATGGACACCATTATCAGAACTGGACTAAATTGAAATGGGACCAAATGGGAAGCGTCAGCTTTCTAATAAAAAAAGAATCATCAAAATCGATTCACCCAGTCAAAAGTTATGAGGTAACAAACATAAAAAAAAAATTAAAAAAATAATAATTAAAAAAAAACATACAGACGAATTGATAACCTCCTCCTTTTTTGAAGTCGGTTAAAAATGATGGAACAGCTGATTTCTTTCGCGAATTTCGAGTTGGTCCCATAGTAAAAGTTGTTCATAATGATGAGTACGGTAAGCCCTTTTCGGCTTAGCATACCCTTTATGAATAACCCTATATAAGTGACAGCTGCATCATGTTACATCAGCTAGATGTTTTTATTTTGGTATTCTATGAGGAATGCTTTCTAATACTGAAAGCTTAGTCTCTTAGGATTAAAAAAAAAAAACAATCGTTTGAGCTAATATTAATAAAACTTACTATTACTAAGTACTATTAATATTAATAATAAGTCTGTTAACTCTTTTTCGTCTGGTATCTTTGACATCTTCAAAACTTTTCAGTCACAAAAAAATATTTATATAGGTAGCTAAGCAGATAAATATTGATAATAACCCTAATTAACCTACCTACTTTTCATTACACACGAACACATAACTCATCAATATCTCGACAATGTCAATTACTTACTGAGATCCCGATTCCCGACGACACATCAGGCCACGAACAATCTTTACTTCCGAGTTCACTTTCAAAAGAAACTTGACGCACGTGAGGCGCACACCAGAGTTGAGGCTGCACTGAGCAGTGGTCTCGAACGTCAAAGAGCGAAATCGGTAGAGTTGCCCACTAAAAATCGGTATATTTGTACCCAAAATCGGTATATGACAAAAAAATACAATATTCAATCAAACACGTTAATTTATCAAAAAAAGAAGCTAAGCCTAATTATTTACATTAAAACACACTTAAAAATAATAATTTTTTACTATCTTTAGGATCATACCAATACTCTTTGGCCATAGCCGCGGTCATATTTGAATTAATTTCCAAATCATAACAATTAGCGTCGTTAAAGAGTCGTTTTGCATGTACTAAACTAGTAATTGACTCAGTAGACAGCCTATTTCGCTGTTTTGTTTTCTTAAGATTAATAAGTGAAAATATGCGTTCAACGTTGGCGGATGAATGGGGGCAGTGATAAAATATTAAAGATGAAAGTAGACAACAAAGGAAACATTTGAGTATCATCGCCACGCTTTAGTAAACTTGTATTATCCCAAAATAGTTCTACATCATCAGAGAACGTTTTGATTTGTTTACAATTTCTTAAAATGCGCCACTCTGTATCAATTTCTTGCAAATCACTGCACTGTACAATATTGGGAAAGAGCTTATTATTAGGCACTATCGAATCAGTTTTGCCACTTTTGACATTTGTTGGATCAATTTTATCTAAACCTTTTATTGGATTATTATGATGGATATATTTATTTAACATTCCGCAATCTGCAATAACTAACTATTCATCCATTCTTACTATTGAGGGATTCCCCGTATCCTAAAACATAAATTAAAAGGGTTGCCAACTTAGGAATGTAAAATCGGTAGAAAAATCGGGATAATTTCGTTGTATTCTCTGAAATCGTGGAGAAATCGTTGCATTTCGGTATTTCGGTAGGACAGACCCCATATCGGTAGAAATACCGAAAAATCGGTAGGTTCGAGACCACTGGCACTGAGACAGTGACGGTGACGGGCGTCACGGGCGAGGCAAGGCGAAACAGACGACAAAAATATGCAGGGAAAAGCTCTGCTGTCGAACCAGCATAATAACTTAACAAGTCGTGCCCGCGGCTTCACCCGCGCTGTGTTAAAATGCAGTGACGATGAAAAGTAACCTACTATAGTTAACTATTACGAAGTGATTATGTTGAATATTTTTATTTTATTGTATTGAAGTATTGTTTGTATTTCATGTACCTGCCAGTTATTGTCATAAAAAAAAAAAATGTATTCTGATGGCTATTATTGCCATATCATTAATCAAATAAAAAAAAGTTAACCCGTTTGAGCTATTACTAATAAACTCGTATTTTCGTGTATCTTTGTAATTGTAATTTTCAGTCACAAAAAAATATAGGTACATAAATATTGGTAACTCGTTGCGCCCCGCGGTTGCACTCGCTTTTTCCGAAATTAAAAGTAGCCTATGTGTGAATCCAGACCATGAACAACCTTCATTTCAAATTTAATGTAAATCCGTTCAGTCGTTTTTGCGTGACAGAGCAACAAACATAATTATATATCCATATATCCATAATTTCATAGGTACATTCTAACAAACTTTCGCGTTTATAATATTAGTAGGAAGTAGGATAAAAGCTTCAATATCACGATAATGTCAATAATTACCTACCTACTGAGATCCCGATTCCCGACCACACAGCAAGTCGCGAATAATTACTTCACTTCCGAATTCACTTCAAAACAAACTCGATGCACGTGAAGCACCCAGCAAAGTTCAGGTTGCACTGCGGGGGCGGGGGCAGTGCAGGGCGAGGCAAGACGACCCCTTAACCTTTATTTTGAAAGTGAAGACTTGTTGAGCCACATCGATCTTGACTTCGATGTAGGTAATAATAATAATAATATGTAATTATTTGCTACCAGTTGTGTCCTTGTTTCACCTACATTTTCCGAGATAAAAAGTAGCCTATTTGTTAATCAAGAGTATAAATTAAATATTATATACCTTCATACCAAATTTAACCTAAATACGTGTACTTAGCAGCTTTTTCGTGATTGAGCAATAAACATAAAGACTTTGATTTATATTTTATACCTATTACATTATTAATAAGATTAGTATGTTAAGGATGTAATATAATTATTACATCTTCCTATTAATTAGTCTTCGATCAAGAAGATTCTTGATTGAAATTTCTAGTACCTACCTACTACCGTAATTTTAGTAATAGAACAACACAAAAAAAATAAATTAAAAGCTATTTTATTTATTTCTTACTTTTATTTCTTTCTTTTATATTTTCACCGTTTCCTAAACTCAGCCGCCACTGCCGCCAGCAAGCCTGTTTTTAACCGACTTCAAAAAAGGAGGAGGTTATCAATTCGTCTGTATGTTTTTTATTTTTATTTATTTTTATTTTTTTGTTTGTTACCTCATAACTTTTGACTGAGTGAATCGATTTTGATGATTCTTTTTTTATTAGAAAGCTGACGCTTCCCATTTGGGCCCATTTCAATTTAGTCCAGTTCTGATAATGGTATCCATGAGAAAACCATATACCTAAGTCTTAAATTTGCATTAAGTACGTGCGCGACAAATAGATGAATAACTCAATAGTCGGTCTTTTGAAGTCGGTTTTTGTTTTTTGTTTTGTAAAAATAATGTTCTTGTTATTGCAACCTTAATGGGCCCAAGTTTGAAGGCATTTTAAGACAGATCTAAACTAACTAAAAATATATCTGTCTTATCATTGCAAGCCATTAATTAGACAAGGATGCCAATAGTTTTAGAAAATTTAGATCTGTCTTAAAAAGCCTTCAAACTTGGGCCTATTGTTGTGCTCGAAGCTCGAACATGTGGTAGCAGTCTGTTTGCGGATAGAACAATTGGACGGGGCCGCGGCGGCTCCTTAGGGGCTGGACAGACGTACGAGTAAGTACGTGTACATATGGCTCGTCGACCTTACTCGCTTGTGTGTCACCGTAAGTACGCGTACTTTAAAACCGCCGCGCAAAATCGTCGGCGATCCACGGTCTGAAATCTTGCTCGTAGCTCGAAGTTCGTACGTCTATCACCCACTTCGAGCCGAGTAAGTTCGCGATCTTAAAAACCGCGTACTTTAAGTTCGTACGTCTATCACCCACTTTACACACGGAGGCAATAAATTTATACAATTGAAAAATTTGGTACTAACTTGAAAACGGTTCACCCAGGTGGTCTCAGGAGGTGGACGGTGGGTAAGAACTGAAACAATGCTATTCGTATTACTGTTAAAACGAACGTGGTATTTTTTAACACGCTTTTATTAGCTTCACCTGTATGTTTGTATGTACATATGTTTGTAACCGACTCCTTTGAGCGCGTTTTTGACCCACTTTAAACGGTCAGATTTCTTTCAAACTTTGTAGATATATCGACGACCGATGACAATACACTAAACAAAGCGTGTTTTTTAGTTTTTGTTTAACTATTATTTTTCTAGTAACAGATAGGCTTGTGTTCGACCGCCATCTCGCCTGATGGTAAGCAACGACGCGGTCTACGATGGACCACGCTTGCCTAGAAGAAACCGATTCACTCGCGGCTTGAAGACACCCAGATTATATCTATAAGGAAACACCCACTCACCAAAAATCACACACACACATTCGGTGATCTTCTTCACCAAATATGAATGTGATCGAAACTGGTCGAAGTAGCCGACGCAATATAACGTGATTGTTCCCGTTTTAATTATAACATAATACAAGAACACTATTTTTACAAAACAAAAAAAAAACATATTTACACATATTCGTCTGGAATTGATAACCTCCTCCTTTTTTGAAGTCGGTTAAAAAACAAAAACCGACTTCAAAAGACCGACTATTGAGTTATTCATCTATTTGTCGCGCACGTACTTAATGCAAATTTAAGACTTATATAGTTTTCTCATGGATACCATTATCAGAACTGGACTAAATTGAAATGGGACCAAATGGGAAGCGTCAGCTTTCTAATAAAAAAAGAATCATCAAAATCGATTCACCCAGTCAAAAGTTATGAGGTAACAAACATAATAAAAAAAAAAACATACAGTCGAATTGATAACCTCCTCCTTTTTTGAAGTCGGTTAAAAATACTATCGGTATGATGTTGTTTTGTGTCATGTACTAGTAGGGTAAAATTGAGAGTTCTAATCCACGTTTATTTGCGGTTGGTAATGGTAACTGTAGTATGAGAATTGTATGGGGAATATGTTTTACCAACCGCAAAATGTCGATTTAACTTTGTAAAAGTGTTTTTTTTTTTAATTTTTTGACGTGAGAGTTCTAACCCAAGTGTAGGGCTCCGGGGCAAGACGGGTTACGGTGTAGGGCTCCGATGTGGGATGTGTAGGGCTCCGGTGTGTGAGTGTAGGGGGCAAGACGGGCTACGGGGTAAGTCGGGCTCCGAGTCGGGTCTCCGAAGTAGGGCTCCGATGCGGGTCTACACGGTGGGGGTCAAGCGACGGCGGCGGCGGCGGCTGCGGCTGCGGCGGCGGCGGGGCAAGACGGGCTACGGGGTAAGATGGGCTACGGCGGCGGCGGGGCGGCGGGGCAAGACGGGCTACGACGGCTGCGGCGGCGGCGGGGCGGATGTAAGATAGTTACATTGTAACGAGCTGATATCAATGTGGTACATCCAGTATTTTATTATTTTATTATTTATTAAACAAAGGATTGACAGGAAATAACTGATATATCTCATAAGTATTTAAAGTCTTTAAAAGCGTTGCAGAATGCAATTGTTATTTTAAACGTGGTTTTCAAAACGAGAACGACAGTCCAGTGTTAATGTGTTTAAAATCAATAAAATGTTATTTACAAGTCTTTTACCTTGGATGATTGTACTCTACTTGGAGAAAGAAAATGGAGTAGATATTATGGAGAAAAATATTTCAAAATCTATAAACGAAGATTTGCGTGAAGTGTGTTCTAGCAACTATCATTATCTGAAGAAGGTAAAGTTACTAGACGTAGACGGCAACCGTTTTATGAAGAATTGGTTGATTAAATTTTATCTCTATGCAGATACTGATAAAAATGAAAGCAGATTGTTTGCACATAAAAAACGCATTGTGTTCTTAAAAAGTGATGATGTTAGGAACAGTAAGAAATTGCTTAATCTACGTTTATGTAGTGATAATCGATTATTACTATTTAAATTGGAAGTTGTACATTCATTCAAAACTCGTGCAAAGCGAAGCAGCAGTGTTACAAATACTTTACAACAAGTTTGGTCATCCGATACATTCCAACAGAAGTATACAGACGAGAAAGGATTAGAGATTACAGTAAAACTTCCGAGAGGTGTAAATAAAAAACGTCATCACCTTGATAAGTCAAAGGAAAATGAAATATATAAGAATACAACAATACCGGATACAGAATCTATTGATGATGAAATAAAAACTACTCCTGCTAGAACTACTTCAACAGCATCACCATCAACAACAACAACAACATCTTATCTGTTAAGTGAATCATGTCAACGTTATAAGATGACAATTGAAAGTGTGTTATTTTGGAGTCACAATCAGTTGGATAAATTGAGAAAGGGTGAGATAGAAGATTCAGAATGTTCAACTAAAGTAACGAAATAATAGTAGTTATTTTTATCATTGTGGGAGTAGTTTGCTATTAACTTCTAAAATTATATAGAATTTTGTGGTAAGAATTGATAATGATTTCATTGGTTTCATTATCAGTATGGGAAACATTGGTTTCATTATCAGTATGGGAAACAAACCTTTTCACGTAAAATTGTAATAGAATTGTGGCTGCCAATATGCGGTCTATGATGTACATTGTATACGATAAAACAA